>CM070704.1:13485755-14685755 GCA_036346265.1 Melocanna baccifera | reverse complement strand
GGTCCGCTTGATTCAGAAAAGTTGAAAGCTGCCGTGCAGCAGAAAAAGCTATCACGAATACAGGCGCCGAGAGGCGAGTTTTGAGCCGATGATTTTGTGTATCTTAGGATCACACCATTCAAGGGTGTGAAGAGGTTTCACTAAAGGGAAGCTTGCACCAAGATATGTGGGTCCGTTCGGATTCAAACGCAGGGAGAGGTTGCTTATCGCTTGGAGCTACTGCGTCTTTGATGGGGTACATGACGTCTTTCATGTGTCCCAGCTGAAGAAGTGCCTGCGCGTACCTGAGGAGGTTGTGCCAGTTGAGGCCGTTGACCTGCAGGAGGATCTGTCGTACAAAGAGCACCCAGTCAAAATCTTGGAAGTGTCAGAGCGAGTCACCCGGAATAAAGCGGTCCGTTTTTGCAAAGTTCAGTGGAGCAACCATTCCGAGGAGGAAGCCACCTGGGAGCGCGAGGAGGATCTCAGAGCGGAGTTCCCGAACCTATTCTCTTAGTTGGCCCAGATCTTGGGGTCGAGATCTCGTTTAAGGGGGTAAGGTTTGTAACATCCTGTTTTTCTGAGATTTTTAAAGCCTGGATTTCAAAAATTAATTTTCTGGAATTTTCTGAAATTAATTGAAGCTTCAAATGAATTTTTAAAGTTTTAAATGATTTAATATGATTAAAATAAACATTAACATAAGTGGAAAATATTTTATTTGTGTTCCTCAGGTCTCAAGGAATTTTCTGGTATTTTTGGTGAATTTTTGGGATTTATTTGCTATTTTCTAGAGCTTTTAGAAGTTTATTTGAATTTCTGGAAAAAGAAAAGAAAAGAATTAACCTCACCCGCCCGATCTCCTCTCTCCGCCACGCGTCGCCCATCCGCGCCGCGCGCGCCGTACCCTTTCCCGCGCGCCGCTCTCCCGCTCGATCCGCTTGCGCGCCACGTGTCGCGCATCCGCGACCGACACGCGGCGGCACCAACAACGCCCGTCGCCGCCGCGCCCGCCGCGTCCTCGGCCACCGATCGCGCGCCGCGCGATCTCCGCCGTCCATCCTCGCGCGCGCGCAAACCCTAACCCTAACCCTCGCGTGCGTCCGAGCCGTCCGATCTCTCGCGTTGAATCCCGGCCGTCCAAACCAAACCGCGTTTGCTCCGTCGCATGTCGATCGGGATTGTCTCGGTTCGCGTGATAAATATCGCGTTCGTCCCTCGGTTCGCGTGCGTCGCCGCACGAACTCGTCGCCGCCGCCCTCGCCTTCGCCCTCGCGCCGCGCGTCGCCGGGCGCTCGCCGTCGCGCTTGCCGCCGCCGTCGCCCCTCGTGCGCCGTCCCGTCGCCGTCGCCAAGACTTTGCCGGTGAGCCATCGCCGCCTCCTCCTTGCCGTCGCCGCGTCGCCCGCCCGTCGCCGAACCCGCACCCGCTCCGCCTCGGTCCCGAGCCTGACCAGCGCCGCGCCGTGCACCCGCGCGCGCGGCGCGCCGCGCGGCGCGCGCGCCACGCGTCGCCGATCCGCTCCCGCGCCGCCACGCGTCGCCATCTCCCCGCTCCCGCGCGCGCGCGCGCGCGCCCGCGACGCCGCGCGCGAGCCGCCACGCTGCCGCCGATCCGCCGTCGCCGCGCGCGCGCCGCGCAATCCTCGCCGTCGCTCGGTCGGACCGAAGGTCCGAATCATGCCGCGTCGTCGCCCTCGCCGTCGGATCCCGCCGTCGCGCGCGCCGTGCGCGTCGGCCGGGCCACGTCAGCCCTAGCGGCGTGGCATCCACGTGGCATGCCACGTCGGCCGTGACCGCCCGGTGCCACGTGGCGCCACGTCGGTACCACGTCGGCCCGCCACGTCACCGTGCCACGTGGCGGCATATCTTCCGCCACGTCGGCGACGCCCGCCGCGTCAGCCGTCCCGTGCACTGTTACGTGGACCGCGTCCACGGTGGGCTCGGAATCTCGTGGACCGGGTTCACAGCACAGTAACTTTTCCGATTTTCCCGAATTAATTTTGAATTAATTTTCGGGGAGCCCGTTCTCCTCCGTCCTAGCTCCGATTGACCCCGTTCTTTTTTCTAAATTGATCTAAAATCGAGCTCTAGCTGTTGGTTCTGGTTTTGTGAATTTTGGAGTTCTTTTTCTTGTCATTTTATGTGTTTCTTTGTTTCCGATCGTTTTCTCTCTCGTTAGATTCGGATTCCGGAGGAGCATGTTTCGCGCCAGAAGACCAGGAGTACCCCGCTGAGCATAACGAAGGCAAGTCGTGTCCCTTGATCATGTTGAACCCAATTTTACAAACTATTATTTAATTATTTTGCTTTAAATTACATTGCATTGCTATTTTTATTCAAATCATTGCACAGGTAGTTATTGTCCCAATTGCAAATATACCTCCTTGACACTTTGAAATACCATGATGCCTTTGTCACCATAGGTTGGGAAATTTATTAGTGATGCTAGTTAATTTATCACATGGGTTGGTACGATTAGATTGCTTAGCCTGTTTATATTTACGATTGATCTCATCGCGCATGATAAATTATTAATTTGAATTAATGACATATGGAACTGTGGTTGGTGCCACGTGTATTAAAATTTGTGCCACGTCATTGGTGTGACGTTGGCTTGGTTATACAAATTGGTTTTGCACTCGGGTGAGTGATCGTGCAGTAAAGGGGGAAGTACAGTTGTACTTTAGGGGATGTGGTAGTCTCGCCCGGGTAATGTTAAGGACTTAACTTTGTGCGCCATTGATCTGAGCTTAATCGTGCAAACCACATGTCTATTATGGGATGGACCTGGCTGATTAATTTGTAATATTTCAATTCAATTCTGCCATTGTGATGGACATGGTTGCTTGATTTCCATGTGGCGCAAGGGGGTGTGATCACGAAACCCTAGCGGGCGGGATTGGGTTGAGGTAGAGCATTGTAAAGGCCTTGTTGTGATTTCCTTAGGCCTAGGCTAATCACATCGTGTGGGTACAGTTGTGCAACCTCTGCGAGTGTAAAACTATTCGAATAGCGCGTCCTCGGTCATGGGCGGTGCTCGGGATTTCACACGAGGGTTAGTGTTTCATTTATAACTTGGTGGTTTATGTTGGGAGTGGACGGGTAGTTCATTTGTTGGTTCAAACTTGTGAATTGGTGTTCACAAGTGGTTCATGTTTATTCCTTTGATTATCTATTATTACTGTTTTCAGTTAACTTTCGCTTTCAAGTTATTTAATATATTTCCTCAATAAATGCCTTTATGCAAATTAACCTTTCAGCCTTCCTTGGGTAAGCCTTGCATATTATATTGCATTTATTGTTACAAACGACTTGCTGAGTACCAATGTACTCACGGCTTTACGCCTATGTTGCTCGATTGAGGAGAGGAGTACTATCGCGGAGGTGTCGGAAGGAGAGTACTACGACGACTTCACGGATTAGGCTTCGTTCTCCACTCGATAGCCTGTGGCTTGTCGATTGGTCGCTACGCTTTATTTTGGATTTCCGCTGCTATTTTGTTAAGCCCTTCCGACTAGAGATATTGTAAGCTTGACCATAAGGTCGTACCCTTGATATTTTATCGATATTCGAGTTTTCCTTTATTATTATCGTGTGTATGACTATGATGACATCTATGTTCGACTGTGTGCACTAGCGTGATCCTGGACTAGTGCAGTTTACACAGAGAGACCGGATTTGCATATTCGGGTCTCGACATTTTCGCACCTTGTAGTTTTCGACATTAGCCTCACGACCAGCGGAGCACCTAGGTGGCCGTGCGACAAAATTCTTATAGAGAACTTCATCTTGAGCCTCTGCAACATGCATGATATCGATTAATTCAGTATATTCCTTGTAGTTGTCTTAACGATTGTTGCACGTAGACTTCACTGCATTAGGGTGGAAGGTGGTGAGAGTCTTCTCAATTTTCTACTCATCTGTGATCTGCCTGATACAAAGTTGAAGATTGGTACAAATTCTGTGCAAAGTAGAGTTGTACTCCTCAATCGTCATGAAATCAGCAAATCTGAGTCGGATTCATTCCTACTCTGCCTGAGGAAGAATTGTGTACTTCAACTTCTCGAACTGACTCTTGAGTGCAGTCTATAATACTAGTGTGCTCTTCTCGCCATGTACTCATTCTTGAGAGAGAGGTGGTGCCTGAGGAAGTGAAGTGCTTGACCATTTTCCTCAGGTGTGGGTTTGGTATGCTGTGGTGCACCAATCCTAATGGCAACGCAGAGCTTCTTGGCTCCAAATACAATTTTGCCATCAGAAGCCCAAGCCGTGTAATTTTGGCCATGCTTGGCTAACTCCTTGAACTCCTGGTTCGTGATACCTCTCATCTACATGTGCATAAATGGAATATATAAATTTATTGCTACAATCCTCGTGGGTTCTAATATATGTATTTTTAGTGAATTCTACGATCCTCGAGGGTTTATCTACTAATTTTCAATTATGAGAAAATTTTTGTGTAATTTTTTTAATTTTTTGAGGGCCTTTTTGCAAAATTTGGGCACCCTCGCCCCTGGCCAATCTGATGGTTTGAACAACTCTCGGCTGATCGGACGGTTCGAACTTCCTTCGGTCGATTGGATTGGTCTGACATCTCATGGCCGTTCGGACTGTTTTTGGCTGATCGGACGGTCTGAATTTTCCTTGGCCGATCGAACTAGTCCGGACGTCCCATGGTCGGTCGGACGGTCTATGGTCGATCGGACAGTCTAAACTTGCCTCAGTCGATCGGACTGGTCCGAACGTCCCATGGTCAATCGGATGACCCATGACTGATCGGACAGTCCAAATTTTTTTTGGCCAATTCAAGAGGGAGGGGTAGGGTTTCCACTGCCCCTATTCACTTCGTGGCGGTGCATGTGGGAGAAGGCCGGTGGCCGTGGCGTGGCGCGTGGTCAGTCAAGTTTGCACGGGGGCGGCATGGCGGTCGGAGCTCATGCGAGAGCGATGTGGCGGCTGCAGCTCGTGCGGGAGTGCGACGCAATGGCCAAGGCTTGCACGGGGAGGCGTGGCGACCGGAGCTCATACGGGAGCATGGCATGGCAACAGGAGGCCGTGCGGGGCGGTGCCAGCGCGTAGAGGAGCAGCGCGTCGTCCAGGGAGAGGCAGTCGAGGTGCGCAATTCGGTGGGATAGACACCTGAGGGCGTGCGACGGGTGGCCGTGCTATCTGGCAACGCTCGACACGTAGAGCGGCTGTCCAGGCTAGCGATACTTATGCCGCATGCAGGTGGTGGTCGAGGTGCGGCGCGGCTCCAGGCCAGCGGCAACCGCACGGTGGCTCGGCTCCAAGCCAGCAGCGTGGACCCCTATTTATAGACTAAGTGGAGGGTGCCCATCAACGAACCAGGCTTGTAGGCCCAGGCCTAGGTTTTGCAACAGTTCCATCCCATCCCAACCCGACTCGGCGATAGAGTTTTTTAGTGGCTTTTATAATTATTATTTATTAGAAAGGTTGTTAGTATTGCGACATGTATTATAGAATCGTACGATCCTACTAGAGGTAGATGATATAGATCGTAATATAGATCGAAATCAGGTAGTATCACAGTAGGATCGCGATCCTACTTGAAGAATCATTAGGATTGGGTAGAATCACTGTGGGATCATGATCCCGACAACAAACTATATTAGCATATAAAATTTGATATTACCTATTGCTAGTTTAAGTTACACTAGTTTAATTTACTTTATTGTGTTGTTTAAATGTTGTTCTAAGGTAAAAAAGTATTATATTTGATATACTACAGTTTTAGATTATTAGTTTATTAAAAATAATTAAATAAATTTCAAAAATCAACCTTAATTTAATATAACATGGATAAATGTACTCAAATTATAAAATAAAATTAAAGAAATCTACTACAGACTTGCATATTTAGAAATATAATTCAATTTTTATATAAATATATACATTGTTAAAAATTTGATAGAATCATGATCCTACGATTCGATCCAGTCACACGAAAAATGATCCATGTTATTAGATTAATAAACTATAGTCTAAAAAGTAAATCCAGGTTTGTTGTGAATACTAGCATTTGTCTTTTTCTTTTTTTTTCATTTACCATTTGTGGTAATTTTCTTATTTTTGTTACTTTTTAACAGAAATTGTGAATTTAAATTTAAAATTTATATAAGGTAAATTGAGAGGCACGCCATCAACTTTTTCCCTATTTTTTCAATGCCGATTTGGCCTCTCAAACGATCAGGACAGACCTATTGCATCACGTGTGTTATGGGAAATACTGATGATTTTATAGTGTTCGTGAGCTGAATTGCAATTTTGTAGCGTCTTCTCGCAGATGCCATTAAGCTGTCTCATCCGGTCCCCTTTTTATGATTTCCGAGTACAACAAACATATACACATACACAACACCACACACACTTACACTTATATACTTATATTAGTGTGTCCAATGTATAAGGCTGTAAAAAAAAACTTGAGGCTCCCGAACTATTCAAGGTCAGCTCGTTCTAGATTCGATTTGAGCTCGGTTCGAGCTTTAAACGAGCCAAATTCGAGCTTGATCTCGAACTCACGAGCTTCATCGAGCTGAACTCGAATAGTTCGCGAGGCTCGATTCGAGTTTAAATAGTAATACATATTACCTCTTACTGAGCTTACCCGAGTCGAACTGCCTGTTCTTTTCAGTTTCTCAAAATGGCTTTTTGGCTTTTGTTACAGTATCTAACTTTCAAACGGAGTATTTTTTTTAAGATAGACTCTACAAGTTAATTATAGTACACGTTAAAAGCCTAACATTTGTATCATCCAAAATTGCAAGCGAGTATCTCTCTCTGTAATCTTTGTCACAAACAGCTAAAATTTAAATTTTTTTGCCAAAAGCCAAAAGCCGCAGCAAAAAAGAACAGGCCCTTAAGCCCGAGTTTTTTTATTGGTGAAAATTAGTGTATATTTGAATTATTTTGACCGTTATCGAGCTCACTCGAGCCGAGCTTGAACTCAAACTTTTCTTATTGTTGAAAATTTGTGCATAATAAATTATTTTAATTATTATCAAATTTTAACGAGCCAAGCTTAAACCTACTCGAGTTTCGGCCGAGCTGAGCTCGAGCCCAGGTTCAAACTCGGATCCCAACTCAAGCTTGGCTCAAGTTTTTATCAAGCTCGAGCCTAGAAGGTCAGTCTCGCTCGAGTTCGGCTCATTTACAGCCCAACCAATGCACACGCTAAGATAAGACCGAGACTCTAAAGCTTTATGAAGTACGAACACATGTTTTGACCACTAAACACACTCATATACGTATGTACTCGGAGAGACTGTTCAGCTAAACAGTACCCAGAGAGATCGAGCCTACCGGACGGACTGTACGACGGCAGCCACACCATCCGAGGGATGCTCGGCCCTCATCCGACACCAATTTTGCAAAAAGCTCAAGTTCTATTCCCTTGTACGCAAGCACGAAGCATGCCGCGTCAAACACCACCAAGAAAGAATCCAAGACCCAGAATGATGATTCCATCACATCCCAAGCTCCTCCCCCCTAGTGCCGTTCCATTCAGCATCTCGTTCTCACCCATCCTCCGCGTGTCCATGTCTCCATGGTAGCTAGGGGTGAAAACGGATCGGATAGTTTCCGACCGATCCGGACGAATACGGATACGGATTGTGTCGGATCGGATTTTTTTCGGATAATTCTCGGATCGGATACGGATACGGATTTTTTTTATCGGATACGGATACGAATACGGTAAACCTAGTATCCGTCGAATACGGATACGGATACGGATAATCCGGATAAAATGAAACCGGATATCCGGATTTTCTAGAATCTCTCCATTTCCTTATTTCTAAAATCCGAATAAAATCCAAAAGGCTCTAGAAAATAGCAATTAAATCCCAAAAATTCACCAAAAATACCAGAAAAATCCTTGAGACCTGAGGAACACAAATAAAATATTTTTAGCTCATGTTAAAGTTTAATTTAATTATATTAAACTATTTTAAATTCTAAAAATTTATTTTAAGCTTGATTTAATTCCAGAAAATTTATTTTTGAAAACATGGCTTTATAAACTCCAGAAAATCATGATGTTACAAACTATTTATGTATTTTTGTTAATTGTGGATGTATAATTTAAGGGGTTTTCATGTTCCGATAAATATTCGTAACCGTATTCGTTTTGATTCGTATTCGATCCGTATCTGTATTCGATATTATTCGTATTTGTATTCGTATTCGAGTTATCCGTATTTGTATCCGTATCCAAAAAAAAATATGAAAACAAATATGGTAGAGACATTATCCGTCCGTATCCGATCCGTTTTCACCCCTAATGGTAGCAACAACCGGGGCCATTTGCCATTCGTCCGACTAGCATCTTTGAACGCGCTGCAGCCGCTCAAATGTTTCTGGAGGGATTTATCTGGTCTACCACGGCTTATAGCTTTTCTGATGCAAGGGTCTATTTGGAACGCATGAATTTTATAAGAACCAGTTCATTTCTCGCATGAACGGAGAAATTCTACTGTGTTCCAAATATGTCTTAACTATATAAACCCTAACTGATAAGCCTGGCATCGAAATATCCAACTTTAGGCCAGGTAGGAAATGCAGTGGTTGCGCATAATTTTCGTCCAATAGGATCCCGCATTTGAAATAGGGCCACGTCAGGCTTCAAATTTCACAGCAGGCATTTTGGCGAGTAGGCATTTGAAATTGGTTCCAATAAACCCTCATGTTCCAGAAAGAACAAAGAAAGATCTTAAAAGAGTACCGTGCTACCAACTTGAAAAGCACGTCAAATTCTTCAACCTCAAACTAGCACTTTATTTGTTTCCGGGCCTACTCAGAACACAAAAGGTTTACGTAAAACATTGCAATCTACACATGAACGGGGAAGAAAATCTCAACAGGGGCTTTGATCTGGCTCTTTTCAACATATGACTTATGATTTATGGTTTTTCTAGACAAATAAATGGGGCGGCTTCTTAGATGTTGTTTTGAAATGGTTTATTGGAATAGCTTTTTCGAAGTTGCTTATCGATTTAGCAGCATTCGATTTATTCGTATAAATGCTCATACTAACGCCAAGAGCTATTAATCGTAACCATAATCCATCAGTCGCAGCCAAAAATACTACACCATGGCATAGTATTAAGGGCAATCAAACTACCAGAGAAAACTACTTTGAAAAACAAATTATCTGCCGAGAATATGTTTCCCCATCACTTATTACCTACCTGGTAAAGTGCTACCGGGAAAGACATTCCCCAGCAGATATGTGGATTCCCGGCAGTTAACTACCGTAGATAAGTTGTTTTCCCACTACATTTATAGTTTCCCCGGCAGTTAGTTATTTCCCGGTAGTTAGATGTATTGCTGACAGTTAACTGCCCTCGATTATCTATTTTTCCTGGCAGATATATTGACAACATTGGCATGATTCCCTCGATTGCACCATTCAACCATAATTTAGAAAACATACAATTTTCTCAATTGTACCACTTAAAAGAATATCATATCAACTATCAAATACATTTGCAACATACAGACGAAATTTAGAAGATACAAAATACATAAACCTGAAATATGAAATTTTTGACAAGCACAATAGTACATGTGCAGTACACCATACACATACAATTTCAAAATTCTGTGCATTCTAATACAGCCACGGTCTCCTTGGCATGTACAAAACATCTACACAAAAGAACTCGACAATACTAGTCCATCCTTGGTGCATGGAAATACTAATCTATCCTTGGCATGTATAAAATATCTACGCAAAAGAAATCCACAATGAAGATGTCCACATAATGAAATAATCATGCTATCATCATTTGCAAAATAAGGATGATCACTCCATCAACAAACAATAACTTCAGTAGCCCTTATGTTTTGTACCTGAAAAGAAATTAGAGAAATCAATAACCACAGATCATATATAAGGCCAAACATGATATGCACATCAAATAGTTGTGGGACGACTGAGTGCATCCAAACGTTGTTGTGATAGATAAGAGATAAAAAAAAGGAAAGGTGCTTAGTGAAGTGGAATTCAATGTAATATATGTGCTCTTTCATCTCTATGTTATTTTAACCAGAAAGCAATAAGAAGTGCCAACCATGTCAAAGTTTCAGATATGTGAAGCTATCTTGAGCTGTAGAATGAGATGTATATATAAAAATAATAGGTCTTTAGTTCTACTTGTGCTATAAGAAAATAGTTAATATTTTCTTTTGTTATGTCAATCAGTAGCAAGGTCTGTTTGTAGATTTATAAAGGAAACCTTGGGCATCCTTCATATATGCAACTTTAATTTTATTAGCAAAGTGCTCATGGCCATCCCCATGCGCCTTCTCTCCTCTTTCTCCCCCATTGCCATTCTCATTCACCTCGAAATAAGCAAAGTGATCTCTATCTTCATCACTAGCAGAATCATACTCTCCATTCTCAGTTATAAACATTACCTTATTATTTGGACATTCCTTATGCATATGTCTATGACCAAGACACTTAAAATATTGAATAGAGCTACTCTTGGCCGTAGACTCAACCGAAGATGATGAAGACAGGGTTGATCTGTCGGACCCGGATTTACAATCCAGAATCCTTTGTGATTCCACCGCACTATTCCCTAGATCAGTAGATAGTGCTCACAGATACATCACCGAACATCAAAGTACATATCAAGCGGAAGCGTAATTATATTAGAATACTTACACATGGGCCGATTAGGCCGAAAACAACGAAAACAGCAGTGGAAACGTAGCACATAGGTGAAACCCACGGAACATGCCCACAGGCAGCCAACTGGGGGTTCACGACATAGTTCCTGGCCTTTTCATCTCCTTCTTCCCCGTGACTTGGCGTATTGCTAAAGTGCAGCGATTTGATTCCTGATTCTGGATTTTTGTGAATGAGGGTGAGCACACTAACCTCCGTGCTCCGCGAGCCAATACACAGAACACAATTATATAACATGTATGGTTTGTCAAAGGAGAGGCACATGTTATTTTATTTACCAAAAATTGTTTTTTAAATATTATACATAAGAATTTCTCTATGACCTAACCATTTGGACTAAAACCATAATTCTTTTAAGAAAAAACTTGTGATGATAGTATTGGTACAGATTACATCCACCGTTACATGTTACCTGCACCATAGAACCACTTTTCAATGTTATAGCTGCTTAACTTACCACTGGGACGACACCTAGGACAACACAAACCAGGAGTCCCTCGTCCTTCATTTTCCCATTCCATGTCCCATCCACAAAAATTGTTTTTGAAATAGAACTATATCATATTTAAGTTTTCATGTCCGCCCTTGATCGTTGGTATGGTTATTCGAATAGTTTTGACTCTGCAGAGTTTGTACACTTTCACCACAAGAGACAATCCGCCTGTTGCCCCGCATGATTCCTTAGTCATGCAATTGAGTAGATCATCATAATAACCTTTCAAAACTACGTAGCCTCGGGGTCTCATCTCACCCTATGGGATGCTCCCACTTGCGGTGGATCCCATACGTTGCACGGGATGTTAATCACTCTTTTACTAGCATCTCGGGTTCTACTTCCCATACACTAGTAAAATAAGAGAAACAATTCACCCTCCACTTGGTGTCCCTTTAACCGCACCAGGCCCTGGCATTCTGGCACTTCTTTCGCCCAGCCTGTGAGATGAGTCGTTCGATAGGGTTTACTTAGCCAAGTTGCAATTTATAGACTTATGGTTGTACGGTTTTACAATGAGAGGTCATGATCCGATTTGGTCCTTGGATTATCTGGGTGGTTCTACCACAAAATCACACACTCGTGCACACCGATGCACCATACCTCCGAACCAGCCGCCTAGACATATAAGTAAATTGGGGATTTTTGGGGCATAAAATAATAATCGTTTCAAACATACATGACCACTTCCATTTACAACTACCCAAAATTGCTTCTTGTAATTGCATATGATGTTTGGGGTAATTAAGCACCCCCGAGAACTAGTAGGGCTAAGCCATAAGCATAATCGTAATTTATTTTTGAAACATTATCACTATAGCTTTTCCTAGGGATATAACAAGGTTCACAATATAAAGGTACCGGAAAGATATACTAGTAGCACTTAATAAAGAGGACAACTAGCTAAAACATGAAATCAACATAATATAGCACATAAAATAACAGCATGCATTTGATAATTTTAATGTAAATAATTTTGCTAAAAGTAGGAATTCAAAATGATTAAAGTACTAACTCGCCTGGCGCGGTTTACCGTGGACTTGAGCTCACTCAAAGCTTTCTTGTTTGTTGAACTCGGGCTTCTGATCTTTATCGTCTTCTGGATCTTGGTCTCATTGGATCCACTGATTCTCCAAGATTCCAATCTCTAATTACGCGCTAAGCAATGGAATGCAAATAACTCAAGAAAGATCCAAGAAAGTCCAAATAAACTCAACTTAACTTTATTATGAGTTAAAGGGTGATTTTTGGGTAGGATTGATTGGACACAGAGATTTGACAAGGTCAACGGGGTTAGAGTGGAGCGAGGAATGGTAAAAGGATAAAGGATGTGTTATGGCGGAAGGAGTATTCGCCGGAACATTCCGCTTAGGGTCCAAAGATGGCTAGGTATACCGACCGTAGAATATCATGGCTCGAGCCATTTTAATTTAATAATTTCTTTTATAACTATATATTTATTAAGTAAGTTCAATAAGTTAGGTCAGACCTACGGACAGATGTATGAATTTAACGGAACTGTATTTTGTCGAGCGCTAACATTCATGAATTAGGGCATGGGTTCTATACGTGAACTGTATTGACTTAATTTTAGTGTTTGTGCTTGTGGCATTTCATGCTGTGATATTTTATATAGTTTTTAACTTCCAATTAATCAATGGTTGACTGAGTGATTAGCTTGCAAATTCTTTAAAGCGTGGAATTACTTAATTATATAGGTGGTATCATTTACTAACGTCCGTTGCTAATAGGCTATTCCTAGGATTAACATGAGTCATATACACAATGTATGCGATTTTTGATTTATCGAATTAGTCTTATGGTTCATACTTCTAGTAATTGGAGATGTATTACTTTATGTAGTCCAAGTTTTAACTTGTTTATTAAAACACAATTGGCAAAAATTATTTTATTTTCCGATGCTCAGGGGATTTTATATAGATGCATCATTTATCTTTAATTTAGGTCGAACATTCAGATTAGGGAGAGGCTAATTTATTATTTAGGTGATTTAACTTTTCAATCTGCTATGAACTTGGAAATGATCTTTGCATAGATTTTAAGCTTACCAGAGCATATATACATATATATTTTTACATTAATTGTTCCTAAATAATTGACTTGCTATTCTTCGGTGGGAAATCATTCAAGATTACTTTTATGATCCTTTAATTAATATTACTGATTAAATAATATTACTGATTAAATTCCTTTTTAGAACATGACATCTACTTGCTATCTGGGAGAGCAGTCCATGCATGATGTTGTTTTAGTTAACTTTTATGTGAGGATTAATTCATTAGTCTTTATATTTCAAAGTAAATATTGGTAACACATCTTACTCCTCTAGATCACTTACCAAGATTTTTGGATATGCAACTGTAACATCCCAAATTTGCGATTTGCAAAATTAATGAAAATCTTTTCTTAATTGTGGTGTAATTCAAAAGTTTCTTGCAGTTGACTTCTTGGTTTAACATTTCTGGCGGCAAAAATTCAAGTTAAGAAAAACAAACTTTCTAAAATCAGAATTCCGGTCTTCAAAAGTTGGATCTGGATCCTCAAATTCTCTCATGAGTCTTGAAATTAAAAGTTTTGAGGACAAGACCTATGTCAAATCAAATATTAAAAGAGTTGGCTCATCAAACTAAATTGACAAACTAAGTAATTAAAATAACAAGTTCAAATTAGAGTTAAAATTGTGTGACTTAAAATTCTTTGGCACCAATCTAATTTAGCAAAGGAATTAAATTGGTGAAATCCCAAAAATCAGAAAAACCTCTTTTAGGCCAAAGCTCTTTTCCTCCTGGCCCCTCCAGCCCATTTGGCCGAACCCTACCCGGCCTCCCCATCATCTTCCCTTCCTCCTTCACTTCACTTCTTCCCTCTTCCTGTGCAAGCGCCGCCGCCAGCTTCTCCTTTCTTCGCCCAGTCCTCCGTCTGCGCCACTCCCTCTCTGCTAGCTTCGGATCGACGCTCCTCCTCTGGCCCGCTCAGCCCTCTCGCCTCCAGGCCGACTGGGTCCTCCGCCCATCCTCCCTAGCGTGAGCCCCTGCGTCGGCCCAGCCAGCTCCTCGGCTGCTCCTCGGCCTAGCCCTGCACCAGTCGCCGCGCCCCCGAGATCCACATTGCCCCTGGTTTCGCTCGGTCGACCGTACGCCTACCACCGGCCTCGCCTCCAGCTGCCCTACCCAACTTCAATACCGCACAGACCTCCTCCTCGCCCCACCGAGCTACCACTGCGCCGGCCTCCTTCCTCCATCAATGCTGCCGTCGCATCACCCCGGCCTACTGCCTGCACCTTCGCCCCTCGGCGCTAGTCCAGCTCCGGATTCCCCTCGCCAAGCTTCAATGCCGCGCGTCGCATCAACTGGCCGAGACAGCCATCGCTGGTATTACTCCTCTCGCCTCTCTTCATTACCGCCCGTCACTTTGCCGAGCTAGGCTCTGGGCCTTGTACCTACGCCTCGTCTCCATCGCCATCGCCCTGGCGTCATTCCACCACGACAACGTCTTCAATGAGCTCCATCGGCCTGACCTCCACTTCGTCGCCTATAAAAGAAGCCGAGGAGCTCAGCTCTTCCTGGTGCCCTTCCTTCTCTTATTCACAAACTCAAGCATCAGCTTCCCCTTTCTCTTTTGGAGATTACCCCGCCGCCACGGGATTCTTCACCTCACCGCTTGCTCTCCGGCGTCTGGAGCTCCCCTTGGCCGACCTGAGCATACTCCAACCGCCAGGTCCCTCGACGGCCACACCTTGCCCCCGGGAATCGCCCAGCGCCACCGCCAGTACCCGTTGCCACCTTGCCCCCTCAATCGCCCAGAAATTGTGATGTCGAACAACGTCGCCCCCAGCTGCCCTCACTGGTGCCACCGATCCTCATCGAAGCGCCTCCTCCCCTCTCTATTCTTCCTTGGCTGAGCACACCTCCCCTCTGCCTCTCTCTGTCTCTGAATGGTAGGTGGGTCTTTCCCCTAAAGGATTGCAAATATCTGGTGAATGTCAATTAGCGGCAAGTTCATTTGTGAAATCTAAACCTGTAGGCTGTTCTGTGAGGCAAAAGGATGAAACTTGGTGCATAGTTCAGTTGGAATAAGATTGTGTTTGAAATCGATTATTGTGTGCAGGTAATTGCCGAATATCACTTCATCCTTGTATAAAATTTTTTTGAAAGCAAATATATCATGGCCAAATTAACCTTTTGTCAGCATGTTCCTATTAATTGAATTTTGACAGTTCAATAAGAACAATGATAACAATGAATATTGCAAACTGAGCATATTCAGAAGTTAATCCTGAAAATATCGTTATATGAAAATTTACTTGTGAATTAGAAAGAAAATGAAACTTGCTTGTCATCTCAAATTAAGTTTTATCACTTCTCGTCAATACCTAAATACTATCAAATGCTAGTCCAAGAACTAAATATCGAACCTACCTCAAAACTCAAACAATCTGCCTAATATCCATTTTTTTCTTCCTCTTTGGGCTTAACACCACTAGTACAAGTAAAGCTCAATACTCTGTAATCTGATGCATAAATTAGTAGTGCACAAATTGTTTCTTTGCTGAAACCAATAAGACTTCTTTTTGTTTGTAAATAGCATAATTATAAATTCCATCTTTGCCTTTAGATTTAAAATATAAGAATGTAAGATAATTAATTAAGCAAGTATCATCACATAAAAATAATCCTAAGTTTACTCCTCTCTAGAAATCATGGAATTAATCTCTATTAGCTAGTAAATTCTATAGCCTTCAAAAGTTTATCTTGAAAATACCAAGAACTAAATTAAAGGCTCCATTTTGTTGTTTGCACATTCTTCACGAAGACTCTCTTGCACATAACCATTTAAAATGATTCTATAATCTAAAGTCCAAAGCTTGTGTAAAATAATAACTAATGAGAAATTATAACCTTATTTAGGAAATCTTGCTAAAACACTACTTTGCATCCCAATATAATCGTCCAACTCTTACCTCAGTATTTAAATTGTGGATAAAGTGCAACTTTATCAATTAAACCTTGTAAATTCATAACTCACATTTCCATTGAGCCGCAACCATCGGTCAATATTATCCATTCCATCAAATCATCAAAAATAATCAATTTATTCCAAATCATAATGGGATGAATGACTAACTCCATACTAGAACTAAATTATAAAATAGATGCAAATATCTGGCAAAATCATCCTCCCAGGCAATCTTTCTAATGCATAAGTCCAACTTAGCCCTTGGAACTTCCTTGATAAATATATAATAATATAAAAGAAGTTATGAAGAAATAAATCGAGCCCTTTATCTTGAGCCCAGTAGAATAATCCTGCGGGTGGTCCTTTATTCAACTCCTTTCTAATTCTTAAAATTTTCCCTCACGGTAAAGCTATTTAATCAACTCATTATCAAATAAATCCATCCCAATCGCTCTCTCTACTCTCATAATTATGAACCACATTAAATAATTTTTATTAAATTAAATTAAGCCTTTGCCGCTGTTTGAATTTATTTGGTTTTCCATTCTGTTGCCGCGTAATTAGAAGCTGCAGTCTGAAGACGACAAGATCAAGCAGATTCGGATTTTAGTGGAGATTCAAGATTTTTAATACAATTGACTGGTTAAGCAAGCTTTGTTTTAAAACAAGGCTACGGTAAATAATCAAGGCAAGTCATCACTTTGATCATATTGGTCCCACATTTTGTAAAATTTATGTTATTTTAAATTACCAAATTGCATGCTTACTTGTTATGCAAATTTATGTCAAATATAAGGTAGGTATTGCCTTTTTATGCTACTAGTATTATTAATGTGACATCCTTTACCAGTTGATTTAATCAATCCTTATCGCCCTAGATAATAATGCTATTAACA
The DNA here is from genome assembly GCA_036346265.1 of Melocanna baccifera. Lineage (NCBI taxonomy): Eukaryota > Viridiplantae > Streptophyta > Magnoliopsida > Poales > Poaceae > Melocanna > Melocanna baccifera. Next base: position 14,668,691 of record CM070704.1, on the reverse strand, counting down.
TTAGCTAAGTCATATTTACTGCCAAGTGAGTCTAAAGCCAGGGCATTCAATTGTCCGGCTCATCATTATTCTTCAAACATGTGAAATTGTTTTGGGCAGTCATTGGATGTAGATGACTGATATTTGTGTACAGCTTACCTTCTCAAAACCTCAAAACTGCTTTACCTGTCTAGGCGGTTGGTAAGAGTGGTTGGGGTTGGATTGTGGTATGCACCGCCTGGACGAATTAAGGACTTAATGTTGTATGACCTCTCCATGTAAAACAGTACAACCACAAGCTGGCAAAATGTAGGCATGACTGAATAATTTGTACTCGCCAGTAAATGAATGCATTTCGGGGGAAAGCACGATTTTTCTTGCTGGACGCAAAGCGTCCTGGAGATAGTCGTGTCACTGGACCGAGGTAGGCGCAAGAGGGGGTCTAGCTGGTGCCTAAATGGCCTTCCTGTAGATGAAACCTTAGTGAGTGCATTCATTTACTAGATGCATTGTAAAGGTCATGTGATAATCTGGTTGATCTGCATATCTAAGGAAACATGCGGAATATAACAATTGGGTTATCTCTTGGGGGTAAAGATGTGCAACTCTGCAGAGTCTAAACTATTTGAATAGCCGTGCTCACGGTCAAGAGCGGACATGGGAACATCCTCGAGTTAGTTCTATTTCAAAAATCTTTTTCAGGCAGGATGAAAACTAAGTAGAGGGAAGTACTCTACTTTGTTGGATTTTTCTTGGAGAGATGTACTCCAGTGATAATTAGGGTGGATGTAGCCCAGTAACCAAAATTAGCATTGGCAGAGGTAACCATGCACCTCAACAGGTGGATGTAACCTGCGCTACTATTAATATTACACTCTCTCTTTGCAACTTGAATTTTGTTAAAATTGCTAAGTTGCAGGAATTTTATTTATAATATTTGGAAATGCTGCTTTAGCAAATAAAATGATCTCAAGCCTCCTTTCACAGCCGTACATGTAATAGTTATTAGTATTGCATTCTGTATGGTGGGCCATGGACATAGGTCGCGAAACCCCAGTTGGCTGCCTGTGGGCAAGTCGTGAGGGTTCCACTTGTATGAAGATTTTTCGCTGCTGTATTCTCTGCTTTCTCGGCCTCATCGGCCCATGTAAGTTATTACCGTATTAATTATGCCTTTGCTTAATATGTTTTTGATATACAGTGATGTAACTGTGAGCACTGGCTACTGATCCAGGGAATAGTGCAGAAATCACAGAGGAATTCAGATTTCTAAATCCAGTTCTGATAGCAACTACTCAAGGTTAGCTCTTCTAACATTTTTATTTTATTAGAACCTTACTTGATTTTCACAAATTTACTCCTATTATCACATGTATATATATTCATAACTAGATTACATGTCATTGCACATTTATTTGAGTTTATGCTAACTATTTGTATTAGCTACTATTTAAAAAGGGCCTTTAGGATATTTAAATTTTAATTATCTACAGCTTTACACAATGTATAACCCAAGGCATACTTTCTATGTTGGAATTCTTATCTAATTATATGCAAGATGATCTCTTATTGTGAATTTATATTGCCTTAATACTAGAGTCTAGTTATCAATACCCGAAAAAGAATTTTCATAATGTCTTATGTATAAAAATAATAGTTATGATTTAAACTTATATTAATCATCTATAATCTTTGCTAATATCAAAAGAGACGTGATTCATTCCTTATGCCATTTTTAACTTACGAAATCCCCTTTATATGAAATGTTGGTTCAATGCAATTTCTTCCCATTTCTTATCATGCATATACATATATCCATTTTTAGATTATGTGCCATTTATACTTTTTATTTAGGTTTATGCTTGTATTAACTATCCTTTAAAAGGCTTACATGACATTTAAACTTTTACCTTCCTATAGTTTACACAATGTATAAATATGGCTTAGAGGATGAATTAACAAGTTGCAAATGGGATTGCCACTTTATTTTAAGATGATGGGCCCACATGCCATACCCCTAACCACTAGAGAGGGAATACAGAGGGGGGTGGCGTTCGGCTGGGATTGGCAGAGTAGAGGAGGCTGTCAGCGATGGGCAGGTGCTGACGGTGCCGATGCTGGGAGACCGGAGAGGGGAAGCCACCGCCACAATGGGCCCAAGGTAGACCAGTGAACATGTGGGAAGCGGCATGGTTCTGGGGTCAAGCGAATGGCGGCCAATAGAGCTCACGGCGGCCGATCGTGGAGGGGAAATGAGGCGGCGGAGCCATGGTGGAGGGGAGAAGAAGGGGAGAGTCGCATGAGCTATAGGGGAGCAAGGGGAACACACCAGTGGCGACGGCTTGGCTGGAGAGGTGCCAGGGAAGGCCGGCGACGTGCACACGGGGCGACGGCGGGTGGTCACCGTGGGCAGCTCACCGGAGAGGAGGAGAGCCAAAATTGGTGATGGGGATGGCTTCGCGAGGTCGCAAGGATACTCTAGACCGGTTGAATTGGAGGGGCACTCACTGGAGCGTGAACGGCGATGGTGGCAGTGCTTTTCTGCCGGCGAAGGGGAAGAGTGGTCTTGTGGCGAACTCTGGCCGAGACGCTTCAATTGGACGAAAGAATGTGCTCCTGGGGGTGTGGGTCTCAGGGTGACACAGTCACTTTTGGAGGAAATGCGCCAGGGCGGCTGGGAGCGGTAGCGGTGGTGTGGGAGCTCGCACGGGCGAGGCCGAGCGGGTGAGGGTAGAGGAAGGGGAAGGCGTAGAGTAATTGACGAGCTTGTGAACTTCTTATAGCTGGGAGAGGGGTGGCCATGCGGAGGGCTGTAGCTGAGGTCATGGGAGCACAGCGTGGCATGGGCGGGTTGCTATGGCCGACGTGGGCAAGGACAGGGGGCGAGGCGCGCGCAGGTGCGGTGAGGAGACTGCAGCAGGGCATGGGCATGGTAGGGCGTGGGCGCGCGCATGGGGGTGACGTGGGGGGGAGAGGCATGGGGGAACACGAAAGCGCGGAGGTGAAGGAGGAAACCGGGGGTGGGGAGCAGGTGCGCATAGGGGAGAGCTCGGGGAAGAAAAGAAAAGAGAGGGAGGGAGAAAGAGGGCGCGACCCGCTTGGCAGAGAGGGAAGAAGAGAGAAAAAGGAAGGAAGAAAGAGAAGGTGGGGCCCACTGGGAAGTGAGGGTGAAAAGAGAGAAAGAGAAGGAATGGCTTTGCTGCATGGGAAAATTGTGAACTTTGGAATATTCAAACTTGAACATTAACGAAATTCTGAATTGCCAAGCGTAGTTTATTTTATTTTATTTAATTTGCTTTTGTAGTTAGTTCTCGACCCCGAAACCTTGATTCAATTTCCGGATGCGCGGTTTAAACTTCGGATTTCACCTTTTTGTTTTACTGTCTTACTCCTGATTTTAGTTTGTCATACATTGTATTTTAATTTACTTTATATCTGCTATATACTATTTATTATTATTTTTACCTGGATGTTATGCTCCAATTTTGATTCTCTTAACATTTCTTTTGGAAAACTCAATTAAAGTTGTCAAAAGAAATTGGAATGCCCATAAGATGCAATAAAAATTTTAAATTCCTTGAAAATTTGAAGGTCCAAAATTTTGGGATATTACATGATCCTCTCTTTGAAATGGAAGGAGTAGCATTCTTTGCATTTAGAATAGCATGTGCACTAGGAGCAAATGTTGCGATTGGTTAATCTTAAATTAATTGAAATAACATATGGATTTACCTCCTGTAGGAGCTGTACGGGGAGTGTAGGAAGTTGTTTTTGAGGCCTACATATCTTGTTGTATCTACCTCTCAGCCTTGGTGGCTTGATGTACCAACTCCACCATGCTTATGTAGGATTGAAACTCGACAATTTGCTTGATGAGATGTCGTGACCCGAATATGCAAATCCGGCCTTTCTGTGTAAACTGCACTAGTCCAGGATCACGCTAGTGCACATAGTCAAACATAGATGTGATCACAACCATACACACGTTAAAATAAAGAAAAACCTCAAATAATAATAAATCTCAAAGGTACGACATTATGGTCAAACTTACAATATCTCTAGCCGGAAGGGCTTTAAATCTAGCAGCAGAAAATCCAAAGTAAAGCGTAGCGGCCAATCGACGAGCCCACCGTTGGGGAATAGCTACCAAGTGCAATGGTTTGTAATTAAATAGCGATGCAATGTAATTTAAAATAAAATAATTAAATAATAGATTACAAACTGGGTTCAACATGATCAAATATTACAACTTGCCTTGGTTATGCTCAGCGAGGTACTCGAGGTCTTCGGGCGTCGCTCCTACTCCTCCGGAATCGGAATCTAACGAGAGAGAAAATGACCAAAACAACAAAAACACATAACATGATAAGCAAATGAACTCCAAAAATCTTGAAACCAGAACCAAAAGGTAGAGCTCGATTTTAGATGAATTTAGAAAAAAGAACGGGGTCAATCAGAGTTAGGGCGGAGGAGAACGGGCTCTCGAAAAATAAATTCTAAAGAAAATCCTAAAAATAAGAAATCTCACTGTGCTGTGAACCCGGTGCATGAAAAAGCAAGTCCATGGTGGACCCGGTCCATGGAACACTGCACAGGGGGGTCGGTGCTGACGCGGCGGCCTAGGGCTGACGTGGTGCTACGAGATGTTGACACGTGGCACCGGCTAACGTGGCCGCTGACGTGGCACCCGAGGGCGGTTTTTGACTGACGTGGCATGACACATGGCATTAGGGCTGACGTGGCTGCTGACGTAGCTAGGGCTAATGTGGCTCGGTCGGGTGCGGCGGCTTAAATCCTAAAAATTCACCAAAAATATCAGAAAATTTTTTGAGACCTGAGGATCTCAAATAAAAAATTTTTAGATTATGTTAAAGTTTATGTTAATCATATTAAATCATTTTATATTTTGAAAATTCATTTTAAGCCTATTTTAATTCCAGAAAATTTATTTTTAAATTCAGGGCTTTATAAACTCCAGAAAAATAGGATGTTACATGAGAGGGTGCAAACTAGTAAGAAAATAAGCCATAGTTTGCTCTTCTTGTTCATAAACATTAGCTCTAATCATGACCATTTTTATCTCTTTGTAATACTCCTCAACCGTGAAACTCTCTTTCTTCAATTGCTATAATTTATCAAAAAGATCATGTTTGTAATGTTTAGGAAAAAACCTTGCCCTCATGTGGTACTTCATCTCCTCTCATGCAGTAATGGGTGGCTCATTGTTCTCCCTCCTTTGATTTTGCACTTGTTCCTACCAAATCAATGCATAGTCATTGAATTCAAGTCCCACCAAGTGAGCTTGTCCACCTTGTCTACCATGAGCTCCCAAGTGAGGTATTCTTTGGGCTCATGTGTACCTGAAAATGATGGTATTGTAAATTTACGTTTACCAAATTTCTCATCGTTTGGTCGTTCATTGTCGTAACGATTACGATGGTGGTAGCCGTCATCGTCGCGCAGAAAGTCACCGTCTTCGAAATGAGGTGCTTCTCCACTACGACCCCCATGTCTATGGCCCCTCCCCGGACCAAGGAAGCCGCCCTTTGCACCTCTCCCAGGTGGGGGTGGATGAATGGCATTTGTCACCACGTGGTCTCACCTTTGTTGAGCTTCTTATCTGCCTCGGCCAGTAGCCGCTCCTTCATCTCGTGGAGGAATGTCACCACGTGTGCATAATATCATTCACAATGTTTGTATGTGGTATATTCATTTATTGCTTTATCTCAATGCACATATCTTTTGTAGAATTATTGATCTCTGCCTTGAGTTGCTCTTCTAAGGTCGAAGTAGTAGCGGCGAACTCATTATGCAAAATTCCCCTCAAAGCTTGGAATTGGAATCGAGTCACTGGAGTGTTCAGATCATGCTCCTCACCCATATTGTCGTCTCGACCTGACAAGGTTAGTTGCGCAAAAGGAGATACAAATAACAATAATATATGTATGATATGTGAAATTAACTCAATCTCACTCGTCCCCTTCCAAGTAAAGTTCTTATTTTTCCGAAGTGAATGGAAACCCAAAAAACTTACACTTTATGGTGGCTATAACAGCAAGTGATGATCAAGTGGATTTAAAAGTGATTCATAATTACACAGCAAAGGATATTTAGTGGAACTTGGTTAGAAAGTATTTATTCTACACAATCTGAATTTTACGATGTTGTAAAATTAAGTAATAATCCAAGTTAGAAAATCTTATCTATATGCTAATCCAAAGGATATAAGTGAAGTATGAATGCACATGCAAGGATCAACGTAACTTAATGCAATCAAAGGAATGAGCTAAATAGAAGCAATCTGTATTAATTAGCTCATTTTGCACTAAGTAGAGACGCTAGCCAATTGCAATAATATGAAAATAAGGGCACAAGATTGCTCAAGAAATTAAATACTTCAACTGAATTTATAGCCTAAAGCACTCACCCAAGTTCGGCCTTTTTCTCTTTTTTTGCTCTCTGATTTTTTTGCTACCCTTTATGATTATTTCTTTACCTTCCTCTAGCATTTATATTTATTGCTTGTGATACTTGAAGTCTACTAGAATTGAATAGGTTGAATTTAATTATTATATTTGCCTAGCGTTCATTTGTAGTTGTTAAGTTTTAGAAGGCAAATTTTATAACCTCCTATTCGCCCCCCTCTAGTCGGTTATCCTTAATCCTACAAGTGGTATCAAAGCTTGGTCTCTCATTTGTTAGACTTAACCGTCTAGAGAGAAAATGATGGCTAGCAAGGGGATTGCTATAGGGAAGGCACCACAATTTGATGATTCAAATTATGCTTATTGAAAAATTAGAATGTCTATTTATTTTAAGGCCATGAGTCCAAGCATATGAAAAATTGTAAATGTGGGCTATATCATGCCTCTTGATCCACTATACCCCATGGATCAAGAGGGGCGTAATGCTCATTTAGATACTCAAGCCATGAATGTATTATTTGAAGCTTTAAACATGGATGAATTCAATAGAGTGAGCAATCTAGAAACTTCTCATGATAATTGGACAACTCTCTCGAAAATCATAACGGAACATCCGCGGTTAAGAAAGCCAAATTGCATAGGCTTCGGATCAAATATGAGACATTTACAATGTTGCCACATTAAGGCATAAATGAGATGTACTCTTAACTAAACAACATTGTAAATGAACTGAAGGGCCTCGACATGTCACTAACGGATATTGATGTTGTAAGAAAAATGCTTAGGGCGTTGCTAGAGAAGTATGGGATGTTGGTGATCCTCTTCCTCAACTCACTCGAGTTGGCAAGGATGACTCCAACATAACTCTTGCGTAATATTATTATCAATGAGTTATACAAGAAGGACAAGGAGGAGCTTTTGGAGTAATCCTCCTCCAAGGGCAAGAAGATCACCGCCTTCAAGGCCAAGGCAATCTTAAGTGAAGAGTCTGAGGATGAAGATGAGGACTCCGACGAGGAGATGGTACTCCTTGTGAGAAAAATGAAGAAATTCATGAGGAGGCGTCCATACCGAAGCTCAAATCAAGGATCAAGCAAAAATGGGCGCTCCTACAACAACAACAAGTGCTATAGCAATATCCGTTGCTATCAGCGCGATGAGAAGGGGTATATCGCCTCCCAATACCCCACAAGAAAGGATGACAAGGGCAAGTCATCAAAGAAGAAGAAATTCATGCTAAAGAAGAAGCTATTCAAGAGGCTTCATAAAGATGGCAAGAATGAAGCTCACATCGGAGAATTGAACTCTGATGAAGAGTACACAGATTCTGACTCTGATGAGGAAGAGTCTCCCAAGAAGAAAGGACTGGTTGAAATCGCAATCAAGAAAGCTCCATCACTCTTCTCAACTCCAACACGCCTTATAGCAAAAGAAGAAAAGGTAAAATTTGTTGATGACGATGAGTCTTCTTATGATAAATTAATGGACATGTTAATTGAATTGAATGAATTTCTTGGAAAAGAGAAGTCAAAATTCAAGGAACTAAGGAGAGAGCTTCTCTCTTTAAAAAATTGCTATGAGGAGTTAAAGGAAGCTCATGACTTACTTCTTCAAGAAAAATTACACTAACATTGGTATTAATTGTAATATTCTAGATGATGCACCTAGTATAGAAATTGCTAGAATTAACATTTGCACATCATGTGATGATTTACTGGCCATGCCATGCTCTTCAAATATTGATGATCATGCTAATACTTATGATGAAAAATTTGTTGTTGAGAATGGCAAATTGAAGGAATAAATTTTTCAACTCAACAAAAGTTTGGAATGATGCTTCAAGGGAAAGGCCACTCTTGACAAATTATTGAGTGAACAAAGATGTTTATTCAATAAACAGACCAACAAAGGGGGTTACAAGGTTTGTTAAGCCAAATGACAAATCTTGTCAAGAAAATAAAAGTCCTTCTATTAGATTGTGTGATTCTTGCTATTTATTTAAGAAATCTAATTGTGATAAAATTGTTGCAAAATTTGTTAGCACTTCAATTTTAGGCGCAAAAAAGAATGCTATTTGGGTGCCTAAAACCTTGGTTACTAACCTCCACGGACCTAAACAATTTTGGTATCTAAAAGAACTTGATTTTCTTTTGTAGGTAAACTGCAAGATCGGTGGAAGGCATTGGGTGTTAGATAGTGGATGCACTCAACATATGACCGAAGACTAAAAGATGTTCATCACATTTAAAAATGGAAGCAATGAAAAGATCACATTTGGCGACAATAGCAAAGGAAATGTTTTAAGATTGGGTAAAATTGCTATCTTAAATGATCTTTCCATTTCTAAAGTCTCTTTAGTAGAAACATTGAATTTTAACTTGCTATCTATTACTCAATTATGTGATTTAGGATTAATATGCTCATTTTCAAAGGATGATGTTACAATTTGAAAAGAAATGGACAAAGAAATTGTTTTCAAAGGTTTTAGTGTAACACCCTAGGACCCACATTACCCTGGGATGCCACTAACCACTCCACAAATAGCCAATTTACAAGATAAAATAAACTGACAACAACTTCTAAAACATGATAAGCTAAGCGGAAGCATACTAAGACAAAGGTAATGGGACACTATTAATTAAAGAACAACTGCTAATAATTTTAACCAATTTAAGCGAATCACAGCCTGGCATCATTAATAAAAATGATCAACAATAAGTGAAAAGGATGAATAACTAAAGACTCTACTTATTTATTATAACATGAATCATGATAAGGTGTGTGAAAATGTTATGCCGCTCTAGCCTTCCCAAGCATACTCGAGAATCACCTGAAAGGGGGGAAGACAAGAGTGAGATAAAAAAAATCTCAGGAAGCAAACTGTTTAACAAGTTAATTAAACTACAATAGTTTAAGCATCAACATTTATTTTCCGCACTGACCACAATTTATAGATTTAACCACACTTACTACCAAAAACAACAAAACATTAGCAATTAGGACTCGAATGCCTACTTCTTAATCATAATCACCACTACTATCAACATTAGTAAAATATTAACTTATTTTCCTCACTAATTTTATTTTTTTTTCCCACAACCATAACCGCTAACAACAGTTTACACAAGACTTATTCCTTCTACCACAGCCACATTCCCAACCATACCACAAGGTGGGTGAACCCCACTGCCTGACCACAACCACATCCCTCATACCACAAGGGACTCTCACGAGTCAATTCCACAAAAACAGTTAAGAAGTTGCATTAGTTTGCAAATAATTCATCCATCACACATTGCATAAGTATGCAAATGATCCATCTACAATGAAAATGCATATGAATGTGTATGATTCACTACACGCTTACCCAACAAGGTAAGAGTGTGCATGATACTACGGTAATGTACGATGCTATACCAGTACGGTCGCGGTGATGTGCGGCGACATCCACAATGCAAATTGACATGTCATGATATGAATGATATGATTCATATGATTCACAATAATATAACCGCAAAAGATCAACAACATATTCATCAAGTATTCTACCTCATCATCCACACATGTTTCATCAAGAACATCATCCTTCGAGACTCCAACAACAAACTTCTCATATGAAGATGGGGGAATCCTCAGATAAAATTCCTAAAATTTCCATAATTCAAATATACTCAATTATTAACATAAACAAATTATTTAGCCCCAAGACAAACATTCTATTTAAATCAAACCCTTCCCCAGGATTATTGCACAAAAAACAATATATCATCCAATGTATCTCAAACATCGTAACATATAAGGTTCCACAAAATCATCTATTGGACCCCCATTATCCAGTAGCCATCACACAACAAAAAAAACTTCGCAACCCAAATTGGTTACCCTTTCTTAGAAGAAGAGATAAGAAGAAATAAATTTCAGCACTCAAAAAACCGCTATCAGTCATAGTGGTCATAAGACCAGGAGCAAAAAATAAATAGCATTGAGGTTGGAAAAATACAAGATGAGATCACCTGTACCTCAAATATTCCTAGTACACTTGATTATAGCATCCCACCAATTCCAACAAAAGAGGTTTGAAGACCACAACACTTGATTTAGTTAAAAAATCCAATAAAATCATTCAACACGTCGCTTTACTCAAAATAATTTCAACTACCACAAAAGTCATGAGATTCAAAAGATCCCGACCGTAAATCTCAAATCCTTTAATTCAATTAGTGTCACCGAACCATCAAATTCCTTTATTTATAAAACCTTTAACATTATCATCACAAACACAAATTACCAATTATGCTAACAGGAAGACATAACACTTTTAACAAGAATCATTACGTCCTCTTACCCCGTCATATTTTTCCAAACAAAACATAGTAAATTACTTTATTATGTTCTTATTATCTAAATAAGATTACAACTACTTAACCTAGGAAAAGCCTAGTGCACAAGCCACAATATTGAAACAAAACCGTTTTAACAAGATGATATTAGAACAAGACAACCTCACAAAATATGCTAGTATAAATCTCTTATAAGATTTTATAAATTTAACTCTTTATGATGCTCAACTTTAATTTAGTAAGAAATTAATTGCACTCTAGCCATTACTGCCAATAATTGATTTTTATTTTTTGTCATGGTAGCATTCATGATCTCATCTATGTTTTGCAATCACAAAAATAATTATGAGCAGAGATGCAACATTCCACCTTACGTTCAGAAATTAGAAAGAAATAAATTTAGACTTCAATAATACCAGCTTTATAGGGCAAGATTCCACAAGTCAATATATCAACATTCATCTATTTCTTTATACATGTGTCAACAATTTAGCATGGCAAAAGTTACATAAATTTAGCAATTATACATGCTCATCAAGTATATAAAGAGAGAACATATTAAAGGTTAATATTACTAAGGTAATATTCTAACACTTCCTTACTTATCAATCCCGAATGGTTAGATTAATTATTTAAGACCAATCAAATCAACCTACCCAACCGGTCGAAAAATTTAAACAACCACAATAATCAAAATAATTCTTTTTTTATATTCCTTAATAACTGCATGAGTTTTGAACATGTATCGGCAAATTCTTAACCACAATTCTCAAAACTACAATAGGACAATATCATATTAATCAACTACACTTCTAAGTATATTAGTAGAAATTAATTATGCATCACGCTGATATTTCAACTTGATAATTCATATCTTACCAATTATTTATATGATTACCACCTCCTACTTAAACACAACAAACACCACAAGAGGGGTTTTAATGTTTCCTTTCAGACAAGAGAGGACTTAAACTTCAACACTCGAAATAACCCAAAACAAATGCATAGGGCCACGGCTTCACAAGTTAACGAACTTGCAACAAAAAGCTTTGATTTTTTTCAAAATATCAAACGAATAAGGGAGTCATGTTTTCTAGTAAGAAAAATGGAACAAACAAGGAAAATATCAATCTCGCCAATTAACAACATTCACGAGCAGCAAAAGCAACTCAACAATAAAAAAGAAACAACAATTGTCTCAAGAACAATTAGAGGCCTATTGGCACCCAACAACTGCAATGAACCGCTAACCCAAGATAAATGTATTAACCACAATAGGCTAAGAATTGGCCAAAATCAACTCAAGGAAGGTAACAACCCTTCTAAGAAACTCACCCACAACATCTGAACTAGGTTACCCGAGGTAACTGCATCACTATCCCCATACCATGAACGGTGGTATAAATTGTCAATGCCCAAGGCAACAACTACAACCTCTACCTCTCATCAATGACTAGCCTCACTTGTATCAGTTATAGAAGCAAATTATAATCATACAAGATCATCCCATAACAAAAATTATCAATACAATATGTCAAAAGCATAAATGCAATACTTGACCCATCCCATCCTACTGTGCACCAGTGTGTCAATTTAATAATTTCATTTCCACGGACCTAACGCCCGCTCTAATACCAACTGTAACACCCCAGGACCCACATTACCTTGGGATGCCACTAACCACTCCACAAATTGCCAATTTACAAGTTAAAGTAAACTAACGACAACTTCTAAAACATAATAAGTTAAGCGGAAGCATACTAAGACAAAAGGTGATGGGACACTATTAATTAAAGAGCAACCGCTAATAATTTTAACCAATTTAAGTGAACCATAGCCTAGCATCATTAACAAAAAAATGATCAATAATGAGTGAAAAGGATGAATAACTATAGACTCCACTTATTTATTACAACATAAATCATGACAAGGTGTGTGAAAGTGTTGTGCCACTCTATCCTTCCCATGCATGCCCGAGAATCACTTGGAGGGGGGGGGGAACAAGAGTGAGATAAAAAGCACAACAAGCAAACTGTTTAACGAGCTAATTAAACTATAATGGTTTGAGGATCAACATTTATTTTTCACAAAGACCACAATTTATAGACTTAACCACACTTACTACCAACAACAACAAAACATTAGCAATTAGGACTCGAATGCCTACTTCGTAATCACAACCACCACTACTATCAATATCAGTAAAGCATTTACTTATTTTCCTCACTAACCTTATTCTTTCTCACAACCACAACCGCTAACAACAGTTACCACAAAATATATTCCTCCTTCCATAGGCACATCCCCTACCATATCCAAGGTGGGTGAACCCCACTCCACGACCACAGCCACATCCCTCATACCACAAGAGATTCTCATGAGCCAATTCTGCAAAAACATTTAAGAAGTTGCATTTGTTTATAAATAATTCATCCACCATACATTGCATAAGTATGCAAATATTCCATCCACAATGAAAATGCATATGAATGTGTATGATCCACTGCACCCTTACCTAACAAGGTAAGAGTGTGCACTGTACTACGGCAATGTACGATGCTGTATCGGTACGGTCGCGGTGATGTGCGGCGACATCCACAATGCAAATTGATATGTCATGATATAAATGATATGATTCACAATAATATAATCGTAAAGATCAGCAATGTATTCATCAAGTATTCTATATCATCATCCACACATGTTTCATTAAGAACACCACCACTAACCACAAGTAATCCATCAAGGTATAAACAAATGATTCTTAAATTGCTGTCACTTAGATCACATTAAGAAATCATGTAGCAACGGCAAATGGCAGGGTAGCACCTTGGGGAAGAGGTGGAGGAGCAGGGAGAGGTGGGGGTGGCGCCCAAGGGGTGGGAAAAGGGGAGGGGGCTAGGGTTTGGGGGGGTGCGGTCCCTTTTGGGCCGGCCGGCCCAAAGTGGCTGGCTCACCCCTCTAGACAGCCTAAAATTTTTTATTTTAATTATTTAATTTATTTTTGATTATCCCGTAAATTTATTTTCACCTCCAACGATTTACCAAAAAAACCGAGCGACTTCGTGATTCCACTAAATATTCCCAGGGACGCCATAACGACATTCAGGGCATTACATTTAGATTTGGAAATCTTTATTCAGTAGATTTCTCTTCTAGTAGTTCGGGTTTGAAGACATGTTTGTTAGCAAAAACCTCTTTGGGATGGTTGTGGCATAGAAAGTTGGGTCATGTGGGCATGATTCAACTCAAAAAGCTTTTTAAACATGATCTAGTAGTTGGCTTGAAAGATGTTAAGTTTGAGAAAAATAAACTTTGTAGTACTTGCCAAGCTGAGAAGCAAGTTCCAAATTCTCATGCTTCCAAAAGTATCATGCCAACCTCTAGACCACTAGAGCTCTTACATATAAATTTGTTTGTGTCAGGACCCAGAACAACAACTCCAAATCCCTCTATGTAAATCGCACTATCCCAGGAAAAGCTAGTGCACATAGGGTTACAGTAATGTATATCATGCACAAATCACCACAGAATATTATTAACCGAAGGTACGGCCTTATGGCCAAGTCTTACAATAAAATGGCATAAGGCCAATTGAAACATAAAAGTAGCGGAAAACAATAAAGAAAGCAGATCAGCCCATGCAGCCTCCCACAGGCGAATGACTGTAAGATGCATCCTACTCGCTGAAATAGTCCTCATCGTCGTAGTCGCCGTCGAAGTCTGGCAACAAATTTTAGCAAAGTGAGCACATAAAGTACTCCCAAGGTAAGCACATTAAGTACTTACGCAAGTTACACCAGGAATTTTAACAGAGTAGATGCATGCATAGGGTAACAAAGGAAGGCTTAACAAGTTATTTGTGCGAAAAGCAGTACTTGAATTGTAAATACAATATTGGAAGTATAAAAGATGAATGTTCATACAATAAACGAAACAATATTTGAACAAGTAAATCCGTTAGTGTAGGCTCCCACCCACACTAACCTAACCACGGGAATCCACTCGGACCATTATGAAACCACTGTTGTTTTGCCTAAAATCAAGTTTTATAAAATCAAGTCTAATCTGTGAATACTCTACTCAGCATGTTCATGACCGTGAACACGGCTATCCAGGATAGGTTTTTACTCTGCAGAGGTGTACAACTTTACCCACAAGACATTCCCTCTCTCTTGAGCCACGCGATAAACACACTGCCTTAGGTGTGCAGCGGAGAGTTCATGACAAGACTGTTCCAATGATCCACAGCCAAAATAATCATGTCGCCACTAAGGTTTCACCACAACTCGAATCCACGAGTTGGAGCCCCCTCTGGTGCCATGTGAGACTTCTCGCGGCCCACGCCATGCTCACATTCAGCCTATAGCAAAACTATATTTGGAACTTCACAAATTACTTAGCCAGATCCGTCCCATACCGAACTTGTGGTAGTACGAAGTGACTTCGTAAAATGATTCACAGAAACGATCCTTAAATTGATTTAGGCTCAGTCCTCATACCCACATGCACGACAATCAACCATGTGTCACCAAACACGAGGCATGCCGGCAACCACCACCTAACAATTAGCCTAAGTCCAAATCATAAGTTTCTATTTTCATTTTTAAACCATTTTATAAACTATCCTTGACTCACCGAAGTCAAGAACTCATTTCCAATGTCTGTCATTTCATGTGAAAGAATTGATTCCACCTAAAATTATACTTAGCCAGGCTAAGCATTTCTATAAAATTTCTAGTCAATAATATAGTACTAACTAGTTTTCAGCTAGGGTGACAAGGTATACGAATTTGAGATTCAAATAGGCTATAATCAAAGGATTATGGGCATAACTAAAATTTAAACTGAATTTACATTAAATTTGAATAGAAGTACGTATGCATATACAGTAAAACAACATAACTAAATTTGAAATATTAGGTTCAACATGGTCAAAGGTGTAACTTGCTTTGCTCGAAGTCTTGCTGGAAATCGTTGTCAAAATCGAACTCTCTGGAGTCGTCAAAATCTAACGTAAAGAATCAATTCAAAAGAAAATCAAAAACAAAATTCAAATAAATTCAAAAATTCAAAAGGAGGCCAGATATGGAAAATTTATGATTTTAGAAAAATTTAAAAATTTGAATGGGTCAATTTGGAGTTAAAATGAAGAAGTTATAGCCTTCCAAAGTTTTAATACAATTAAAAAGAAAATACCTAATTTCTAGAATTATTTTTAAACCGAAAAGCATTTATGACGTCAGCAAGAATTATTTTTCTAAAGGAAATAACAGATTATGACGTCAGCTCTGAATAACATTTTCGGCTGAATTATTTTTATACGGGAAAATTGGGTTTATTGCGTCAGCATGATGTCAGCCATGGGAATTAAATAATCCAACCGAGGCTGACAGGTGGGGCCGGTCTACAGTGGATCCGGTCCATGGACCGGGCCATGCTGAGGTGGCACGCGGGACACGGGGGAGGGAGATGGCGCTGGCGTGGGCAGCCTGGGGCACACGTGGCGTTGGGGTGGCAGCCACGTCGGCTACCACGTCAGCGGCATCAATGGCGGTAGCGGGCGACGATCGCGCGAGGAAGAAAGGAAAGCCGCGGGGGAGACAGATCTGACAGGTGGGGCCCACCGGTCAGCGGGAGAGAAGGAAAGGAAAGGGCGAGGGCAACGGTTGGATTTGCGACGGGTGGCAAGGAGGGAAGATCAGGGCCGTAGGGTGCTGTGCGAAGGGGTAAGTGAACGGGGACGGTCAGGATCCGATCCGACAACAGTGGTTGAATCCGAGCCGATCGAGCGTTTTAAGTGACACGGGACGGCTGAGATTTAAATCGGCAACGGGGAACAGCGCGGATTAGGCCACGTGTCGACCGGGGGAAAGAAAGGAGCGGCGAAACGGTAAGTGAGATCAGGTGGTGGGGATTGAATCGGGCGGGGAAGCGGATGGCTCGATGCTCAACATGTGTCGGCCAGAGGAGAGGGGAAGGCGGGATGGATCGGTAAGTTAGATCGGACGGCTAGGAAAGGATTTGGCGGCGCGGATTGGCCCGATGAGCGACAAGTGTCAGCACCGGGAGGGGTTTTGGATTTTTATTTCCTTTTTAATTTTCAGAAATGACTAAGAGGCTTCAAAATATTCGGAAAAATACCAAAGAAATTTAAAAATTTTAGAAAAATTCAGAGAACTATCTGGAACTATTATGGACTTAATAAAAATATTTTCAACCCATTATGAAACTTGGATTTTACAAAAACACAAATTGACTTTTAAGGGAGGGTTTTAAACCTTTGCCATTTCCTAGAAATTATTATAATTACAGATTTGACTTTAGGAAAATGAAATGCATTATCTTTACCTTTGTAAAATGAAATACTTTTATTTTGGCTTTTATGAACTGGCAACTTTTAAATCTTCTCTTTTCAAGGCTGGGAAAAAAGTTCAGAAAAATATCCAATAAATCCAGAAAACACTTTAACAAGAAAATAAAATTTTGGGATATTACAGTTTGGGCCAATAACCTATATGAGCATTGGGGGCTATACATGGGTTTTCTTCTTAAATGACATAAGTGAAGCTCCCGAAGTTTTCAAAAGATTTGCAAAAGAGCCCAAAATGAATTTGATTTCAAAATAAAGAAAATTAGGAGTGATAATGGTTCCGAGTTCAAGAATACAAAAATTGAAGATTTTTGTGATGAATTTGGAATAAAGTATGAATTTTCAACAACCTACACTCTGGAGCAAAATAGAGTTGTAGAAAGGAAAAATCGAACACTAATTGAAATAGCTAGGACAATGCTTGATGAATATAATACTTCCGATATTTTTTGGGCGGAAGCCATCAATACCGCTTATCATACCATAGATCGTCTTTATTTGCACCGAATTTTGAAAAAGACTTCCTATGAGCTTCTCATGGGGAGGAGGCCGAACATTTCCTATTTTAGAGTATTTGGGTGCAAATACTATATTTTGAGGAAGGGTGTTCGACTTTCAAAATTTTAAAGCCGGTGTGATGAAGGATTTTTATTAGGGTATTCTTCAAATAGTAAAGTTTATAGAGTATTCAACAAAAATTCCGGTTTAGTTGAAGAGTCTTGTGATGTTTAATTTGATGAAACTAATGGTTCTCAAGAAGAGCAAGAAAATTTGGATAATGTAGGTGATGAAAAACTAAGGAGAGCAATGAAAAATATGCTAATTGGTGACATCAAGCTAAAAGAAGATACAAATGATTCACCGTCATCAATGCGAGTTGAACCTCTCACTTCTTTCACAACGAGCAACATTCTAGTTCAAGATGTAGAAGAAAAGGAAAATCAACCTTTACCTCTCAAGATCCACAATGTCATATCCAAAGATCATCCAATAGATCAATTATTGGGTGACGTGAGTAAAGATGTCCAAACTCGATCTAGAATAGCTTTCTTTTGTGAACATTACTTTTTTGTTTCTTCTCTTGATCCCAAGGTTATAGACGACGCTCTAGATGACCTTGATTGGGTAAATGTCATGCATGAAGAACTTAACAATTTTGCAACAAATAATGTTTGGAGCTTGGTGGAAAGACCCAAGGAGCACAATGTAATTAGCACAAAATGGGTCTTCCGCAACAAACAAGATGAGTATGAAATTGTAGTAAGAAACAAAGCAAAATTAGTGGCTCAAGGTTTTACTTAAGTCGAGAGATTAGATTATAACGAAACATTTTCTCCCGTTGCTTTTGCCTCATGCTTTGATATTAAGTTTTATCAAATGAATTTTAAAATTGCATTCTTAATTGGCAAAATAATCGAGCTTGTTTTTCTTGAACAACCTCCTGGATTTGAGGATCCTAAAAATCTAAATCATGTGTATAAACTCTCAAAGGTGCTATATAGATTAAAACAAGCTCCTAGAGCATGGTATGAGTGTCTTTGAGATTTTCTACTCTCAAAAGGATTCAAAATCAGGAAGGTTGATACTATATTGTTCACTAAAATTATAGATAATGAATTCTTTGTATGTCAAATTTATCTTGATGATATCATATTTGGATCTGCTAATCAAGACTTTTGTAAAGAATTTGGTGATATGATATCTAGGGAGTTTGAGATGTCCATGATAGAGGAATTAAGTTACTTTCTTGGATTTCAAATCAAGCAACTTAAAAATATGACATTCATAAGCCAAACCAAGCATGGAAGTGACTTACTCAAAAAGTTTGGCATGGAAGATGCAAAACCCATCAAGACTCCTATGGCAACAAACGGGTATTTAGATCTCCATATTGGAGGTAAACCGGTAGATTTAAAGCTTTATAGATATATGATTAGTGTTTGCATGTGTGCAAGGTTTCAAACTTATCCAAAAGAGTGCTATTTAGTGGCCGTAAAAAGGATTCTAAGATATTTAGAACATTCCTCTTGTGTAGACTTGTGGTTCTCCAAAGGTGTTAAATTTGATTTAATTAAATATTCAAATTTCGATTATGCGGGTTGCAAAATGGATAGAAAAAAACACTTCGGGTAGTTGTCAACTTCTAAGAAGATCTTTAGTGTCATGGTCTTCCAAGAAACAAAATTCCGTAGAACTTTCAACCGTCGAAGTCGAATATATTTCCGTGAGTAGTTGTTGTGCTCAATTGCTATGGATGAGGCAAACTTTGATGGATTATAGAATTAAATTTGACAAAACGCCTCTTTTGTGTGATAATGAAAGTGCGGTGAAAAGAGCCAACATCCCCATCCAACACTCAAAAACCAAGCACATAGATATTCGCCACCATTTCTTGAGAGATCATGTAGGCAAAGGGGATATTGAGATTAGCCACATTAGAACCGAAGATCAATTAGTGGATATTTTCACCAAACCCTTAGATGAAAGCCGGTTTTATAAATCGAGGAATGAATTAAATATTTTAGACTACTCAAATGTAGTTTGAACACTTGTCACATGTGTTTGTGTGTTGTCGGTGCCACTTAAGTATTTTTGAGATGATTTTTAAGGATTTTTGCTCAAATATCTTATGTTCACAAAAACTATTTTCCTAGACCTCAAATAGGTTCTTTAATGCATAATGATCCTGAATCATTCTTAATTGAGTGCAAAACTAGGGATTATTTGCATAAAATCTCAATTTCAGAAAGATCCAAAAAAAATCGGAACTACCGTAGTTCATTGCGCGGTACTACCAGCGGCAAGTGCGCGGTACTTCCGGGGTGCGAAACTACCAGCGTACTAACTGCAGAACTACTGATTTTTTTATGAGGACGGCAGTTACTTACAGGATTCTCTCCCTATTTTCTCCCCAAAAACGTTCTCTCTCTCTCCTCACATTCAATTGAAACCGTACACTTCCCTCTTCCTCTCTCTCTCTCTCACACCCAAGAACACCTCCAAATCCTCCACTTGATCTCCAAATCTAGTGGGATTTTCTTCATTCTTAGGCTATTTTTGGCATCTCTAGAGTTCACCTTCCTCGATTCTCAAGGTATTTTGGATCAAACTTCGATCTTTATCTCATTTTTATGAACTCTAGGTGCAAATAGGTTAGTTTTGAAATGTGGACAATGTGATGCTATTTTCTCGGGCAAAATGGTATTTTTAGTGATGTATGATGGTTTTTCATCTTTCAATTGGATCACATTCAACAAAAACATCACTTGGAATCATGCATAAATTGCCCTAGAAAATTTCAGGGAAATTAGAAGTACCGCTCGACGAATGCGGTACTACTGTATAGCGGTATTACCAGAGTTTGTACACCGGTACTACCACAGGCCGGTACTACCGCGGTTTGAACGGCAGTACTACCGATGTTCCTGAAAAATCAGCAACTTGTTCTCATTCAATTCCAACCTAATTTTCAAACTTCATACCATATCCTTGACTTCCTTTCTCTTTTTTTAGATGGCTCCGAAGATAAGAAATGCAACAAAGAAATTTTATGCAAGGGCCAGTGGTTCAGGGCCAGATTCCTCTCAACAGGGTTCACATGTCCCCGAGTCACCCACAGTTGAGACAGCTCCTGAAAAGTCAACTCAAAGGACCCCTGAGGACAGTGGCAACAGAGTCAGAACAGAGGAGCAGTCCCTCTGGGAGTCCGGTCCCTAAGGCAGCTGATGAAGAGATGGTATCAGCTGACAATAAGCATAGAGATATAATATGCATGACCAGCGATGACTACGCCATCCTCCGGCACCGAAATCAGTTCGTGCTCCCAAGAATAGTCAAAATCCAAAGTTCCATATCCAGTTCCAGGAACAAGTCTATGAGGAAATTTACGGTCCCTCCAAGAAATTTGAGGATCATAAATACATGGACTGGGATCACCTAGACGACATGGACAAGATTGAGGGCACTTTTCGCCTGTTTTAGAGGGCGGGGATTCATCATATCGTGTCCCTCAAATCGGATTACAATGAGGAGGTAATAAGACAACTCTATGCCACTCTTTACATATCTCCAAATTATGAGCACTTGTCTTGAATGACGGGAGATCGCTACTTAGACTCAAATAAGCAAGAATTTGAGGTTGCTCTGAACACTTTTTCTAGTGCACATGAAAAAGTCTATGATAGACTGGCACTTTCTATTGCTCAATGCACTGAGTACTATGATCAAAATATGCGGTATATGGCGGGCAATCTACATGGACTTTTTCCCATTCCGAGCTTGGTCAACAGAATCATAAATCATACCATTCTCTCCAAGAGTGACAACTTCGATGCCATCAGAGAGCACGCATGGAATGTGATTGACTACATCATGACAGAGACTAAGTTTGATGTAGTCGATCTCATGATTAGAGAGATATCTGCGACAAAGAATGACAAGGTCAGGAGAATCAACTATATACTTTATATCATGGCTCTGATCATTCACAAGACTGGACCATTCAGAGGAGGACGGGGTGGAGTGCACAAGCCCTACAAGCCAAGGGAGGGACCCCTAATTCCTGCGTTCAGGAGCGTCCTCTTCTAGGCAGCAAGGCGAGGACGAGGTGGCACTTGCCTAGATCTACTCCGCCGTCATGCGTCTTGATGGTAGCATGTCTACCCTCATCGACAACATGACTTCCTTGACTGGCAATATCTCCTCCCTGACTAAAGATGTCTCCTCATTGACGGCTGTCATCTCCTCTCTTGGAGATCGCACGACTGCCCTCGAGAGTGTAGTTGCCCCAGTCCGGTATGTGCGCCATCGCCGTCGTGGCACTTCTCCTCAAAGTCCATAGGAGTAGCCCTTTTTGGTATTTTGATACCAAAGGGGGAGAAATTAAAGAAGAAGTTATGGAGAAGAAGGGGAGAAGAAAAAGATGATCAAGATCTACAAGAAAACGATGATCAAGATCTCCAAGCTTTCCAAGCTTTTGCTATCTTTATTATTGTTATGTAATGAACTATGGTGTAATGAACCATATGATGTTTATCCTTTAAGTTCGTGTGTAATGAACTATGCTATGTGATGTAATGACTTTATATGCTCTTAAGCGTTATGCTTTATCAAGTCTGTTTATGTTTATTAATGTCATATTGAATCTCAAGTGAAATTGTTATTCACAAATTATGTACTCTCTTGAAGTTCTTGTTTTAAAAGCTCCATAAGATATTATTGTTCATATGTGAAAAATTGTACCTAAATTTATCTACACACATATTTAGAGGGAGCTTTCCAAAATTGACTTTGAAAGAAATTGAATTACTTAACTTCTTGTGAGAAAATGAAAAATCCAATTACTCTTTTGAAAGTCACAATAGAATATGCAACTTGTCCTCACGCAAGGGGTATATTCAAAATCTTTCTTTACCTCACTTAAAATTTGAGTGTTGTCATCAATTACCAAAAAGGGAGAGATTGAAAGCATCTAAGCCCCAAAATTGTGGTTTTGGTAATTAATGATGATTTATGGATATAAGACTAATATGTGTGTTGAAGTTTGCATACGGTAGTCTCATAGGTGTGCAAAGGATAAAAGTAAGTTGCATGCGAAATGGACAACAAGATGGATCAAAAATAAGGTACATGAACTATAGGATCTCTTTTATTTTTTTATCGATCTTAGGAGAAAGGTTGAAAGACCGGATTGTAGAATAGTCGTCGTACTATTAAGAGGGATCATTGAAAATAGTTTGATAGCATGTTCTTGTGCCAATGGATCAATTTAAGATCATGCATACACATGAAATTAAGTTTGAAAATAAACTGTGCTCTCTCTCAAAAATCGAAAGTACCGCCGTAGTAACAGCGGAAATACCGGAGTCCGATAGTACCGCCATGCAAACTGTGGAACTATCGGTCCACGGTAGTACTGGATTTTCAGCGGTACGTTTTTTCCAAAGAGCACCCTCGCTGGGGACTTGGACTTGTCGAAATCGGTAGTACCGAAGTTAACACGACGGAACTACCGCCATCCAGCAGAATTATCAATGTTCAAAAGTACCGACCTATCCTAGTGGTACATTTTTTTTCCAGAGTGTACCCCTTGAAAACTTAAGCTAGCAGAAATCGGAAGTACCAGGCATTGCACGGCGAAACAACCACAGTGCGATAGTACTGCACAGACTTGCGGAACTACCGCAGTGCGACAGTACCACACTTATAACGGCGGAAGTACCGCACTACTTTTTCAACAGCTAGTTCTGATATTTTTACAGAGCTGTTACTGTGTGCTACAGTGAACTACGGTAGTACCGCACTTATAACGCCGGTAGTTTCGATTTCCCTGATTATTCAGATTAAATTTTTACAACGGTTAGTTTTGGTTGGTGAGGGTATAAATACCCCCTTACCAGCTCAAGGTCATGCTGTTAAGCTATTATTGAACACTCTTGAGCCTTGAGTATTCATTTCACACCTCTTTCTCTCTTGGGCATTCATTTGAGGTGTTGTAAGCTATTTTCAAGCGCATTCATCTTCTAGATTGATTCTTGGCACTTGAGCGCTGTCAAGCGAAGCGTGATCTTTCTCTTGGTGCTTGCCAGCACCTAGACGGCTTGGAAGTTGATCGCGAGGTGATCTATTCAAGAAGCTTGTGAAGAGGCCTGAGCAAATTGTGAGTGGCTTGGTGCTCGCCATCTCCGGAGAGGAGCAAGAGCAACCAATTATGATCGAGGAGTTGAGGCTTAATACGTAGAGCCGGTCCAAGAGCGCTTAGGCTTTCCTCAACGAGGATTAGTGAAGACCGGCAAGTCTTCGATACCACGGAAAAAACATCGCGTGTCCCCTTTATGATTATTTCTTTACCTTCCTCTAGCATTTATATTTATTGCTTGTGATACTTGAAGTCTACTAGAATTGAATAGGTTGAATTTAATTATTATATCTGCCTAGCGTTCATTTGTACTTGTTAAGTTTTAGAAGGCTTATTTGATAACCTCCTATTCACCTCCTTCTAGTCGGTTATCCTTAATCCTACACCCTTGGAACGGCCACTGATTCTTTTGGACGGTCCGATCGGGATCGGACGGCCCAACTACTAGCGAAGCGTTGGATGGTCCGAACGTTCTCTCAAGGATTTTGGGGCGGCCGATCCGGATCGGATGGTCTAAACGTTCAATGGAGGGACTCCGAATGGTCCGAATTTGCCTTAACAGGATTTTTTTCCGTTGTACAAGCTTGTGGCGGTTAGGGTTTTCTTTAGCTATAAGTTTTTCTTTCAAGATACGCACAGATTTAACGTAGATAGTAAGAACCAGAATTCAAAAGGTGAATTGAATATACTCTTTTTGGATACTAATTAAAATATCAACTAGCGGATTTTCAAGAAATTGATATGCAAAGATTATGCTACACAAAAGACATAATGATCAGCATGTAAACAAAATTCCTAATGGATTTAAACGTAATCAAACTCACATGAAATAACATATTAATCTAAGGTTTGGATCTATATATTTTATGAGGCAAGTTTTGGCTATAATGGACTATAGGATAGCAAATAATGAACAAAAATTTACAGGGATAAAATTCTACTAAGTAAATCGTGTTCTGATACCAAGATGATATGGAGTCGTCTGATCTTGTCGATGTAGGATTGGATACTCATGGGAGTCTTGATGAATCGTAGTGATACTCAAATGGCAGTGCAAGGGACAAACACTCTCTAATCCACCAAAATATGCTCGCATTGATTTTGCCAACCAGCAAGCAAATATCTATCATACACCCAATTTCTAGCAGAAAGGCTGATCAATATTGATTGAAGAACACTCTTAATTTCCTATGAAATTTCGACAGCGATGATGAACATGAATAAACTTTAGTAGATTGATTTTTATCAAAAGATTGTTTGTCCCTCCATGAGGTGGCAGCTGCCTTTTTAAAGGGTGCGCCCCCTAACCCTTATGCACAAGTAATGGATTTAAGCCCGACTCCTAGTCTATTCAACCAACAAAAACTGACTTAGATCCTAATAGCAATTCAGAATTGAACACTAACTAGTTACATAGACGAATTAAGCAATCTCAACCCATAATTGGCACGTGGGCCTATAAGAAGTTTCTCAATTCACATGGTTGGTTTTTATGGGAATTCTTATGGCCTTGATCTCCTTATCCGAGTGGTTGTATGGGCTTCATCTTGGTCCAGCCACCGTGATCTCTCATGGTCCTCCATTGTCTCAAACCTGAGAACACACAAGGTACTTGCATCAGATTGCATCCAATTCTTATCAAGAGATAAAGGAAACTTTTTAAGAAACAAAGCACCTATTGATTTAAAAACTTGGCTCGTGCTCATCAATATTAGTCATAAACAAAGGACCTTTAGGTGTATCAGGCATAGTATCTTAACCATTCTCTTGCATACTAGAAGTAAAAAATATGGAAGTAGCAGGGATGTCCTCATCAATATTAGTCCATTTGGAGCTTAGAAAAAATGGAAGAATTTGGTGGGATTTCAACTAGAGAAAAAATTCCCAAACTTCTTACGAAGGTTGTCTGAGTTGAAAAATTGACTCGAGAAATGTTGTGGGAATCTCTTCCACCCTACACAATTCTGAAGGAAAACAATCATGAGGTGATGACGATGACCCAACATGGTGTCAAAATTTCTTTTAGATCGTCCAATTCAACGTCTCTCTTTGTTATGCCGGGGCAGGCTGGCAGGGCATGGTTCCGATGGGTCACTAGCGAGTCCCAAGCATGGCCCAATGGTATGCTGGGCCACCTTCTGCTGGATCGGCCCAACCATAGCCCGTACAACGTGGGAGGAGGGCAGGTGGGTTTCTTGATGCTTGATGGCGTTCTATGGGCTGCTCGATGGGCAATTTTTAGCAGGGCGAGTTGGATGGGTTGACGCTCCTTTATACTTAATGGGCTGGCCTAGGAGAGCGAATGTCTCATGAGCTATAAGTGATGGTACGGGGCTAGTTGTTGATGTTTGATGGGCTAGACTAATGACGTAATGGGCATTTGCGTGCTGGGCCGACCCAGGAACAGCCCGAGTTGCTGTGTCGCGTCGCCCATGTGGTTTGATTTCCAGGCCCTGCATGGCCCACAAAATCATGTCGTGTCAGCCCAACCCGCTAAATAATGTACATTATCTGTCCGGCCCTTTATGAGCACAACCCAATTCATAAGCCTACTCTGACCCGCTCCTCTCTCTCTACATAAGCCGTTATATATCCCTCCAAAACTTTATTATCTCTTATATGTTCTAAAGTGGCCCTTAATTAATTGTGTGGTCAATCGTGTCAGAACAAAATTTTCGTGGTCAAAGATAGGCACGTCTGCTATATGCTGCGCACGCAGCACTTAACAATCCGCCACCTACCTCGGCCCACGTACGCGAAGCTATGGAGGCAAGTCAAACCCGATGTTGAACGGGCGGGGTCTTGTTGGCACCGCGTGGAGAGCTGCTGCTCTCCCCTCGGGCTCCCTCACAACATCCACTGGCGTGTGCTTCTCTTTTCTCTTACGAGGATTAGTGGAACGAACGTGAGGTGCCGAGAGGCTTTTCCTTCCTTCTATCTTTTCTTTCTTTCACTATTTCTCTTTTTTTTTTCATTTTAGTTTATAACCTTTTGCCTGTAGTATGTATTTTTTTTCCTATGTTCATCTCTTTGTTGCGCTACTTTATACCGATTTGTTTTATTTTTCTTTGTTATTCTTCTTTTCATGTGTTCTTTTCTCCTTCCCTATTCTTCTTTTCATTTAGTTGCAGCTTTCTTTGCCGCGTGGTGTAGTAGGTTTGTTTGCTACCTTGATTTGATTTGTTGTACTACTACTTTTAATTTATTCCATTAATAATTTTCAATTGTTTCACTAATAGTCTTAAATCGTGTCTAGGAGCACGTTTAATTTATTTTACTAATATTTTTATTTCTTTTTGAACATTGTTATTGAACTGATGAAATATTAAAACCAAATATATGGAACATTGATCCATCTACGTTAGAACTTCATACGTGGAACATCATGATGAACTATTCAAACATTGAAACCAAACGCGTGAAACATTGGTCCACCTCCGTTATAACTTAAGGTATGGAGCATTGCCGACGAACTGTTGGAAAATTGAAATAAAATATGTGGAACACTGGCTAATTCCCCTTAAAACATAATGTGTGGAATATCGTTGATTAATTATTGGAATATTATTGATAAACTATCAGAACATTGAAGCTAAATGTATAGAACAATAATCTATTCCTCCTTAAAATTTAATATATGGAACATCATCGATGAACTGTTAGAACATTGAAATAAATGTGTAAAACATTTCATTTTGCCTGCTGAAATATTCAACACACATTCGATTCTTCCCCTACCCAATTCAAAAGAAAAGTAATGGAATGTCTTCCGTAAACTAATGGAACATTAAAAGTAATGTGCGGAACATTTAGTTCTATCTACTGAAACATATGCTGTGTGATATCATTATTATGTCAAAATATATGCAAGTGATGTCTTGTTTTGAAGATCTCATTGTAAGATGTAAGACCATGTGATGATAGCCCCATGCTGCTGATGAGTATTGACTTTGCTTATGCTTTGTTGTAGATGTTTGAGTTTGATTTTGTGTCATTGATCTCTAGATTTTGCTATCAGTTTTCTAATGGTCTGATCTGTAATACCACAAAAGAAAAAGGGGGCAGCTGGGCCAGATCCAAGGTCCAGCTGGCTTGGCCCACGCCAACCCCCATAAAAAAGAGGGATCTGGGGGAGGAGGCCAAATCAAAGCCATTCTCCTCCCCCATTCTGCACGCCCCGATGGCCGCCGTCGCCCGGTGGTGCTCTTGCCCAGCTGCCGCTTTCTTCCCCCGCACACACGCCGTCCCCTGTTGCTGCTGGCCATGCACCGCCGCTTCTCTTCCCCTCGCGGTTGCCGCCGCCTTCGCCCCACCTTGCCCCCGTGCGAACGCTGCCGACGTCGCTGCTTGGCTGCGGCACCACGTGGGAGGAGGAAGGGGGGAAGCCAGCCACTGGTGAGAGAGGAAGGGGAGGAGAGGGGCATCGGTGTGGAGGAAGGAGGGGAGGAGCCGGCGTGGAGAAGAATGAGGGGCTAGGTGAGGGGAGAAGAAAGAGGAGAAGGAAGGGGCAGTAGCCGGCGTGAGCGGATAAGGAAGAGGGGAGCAGCCGTGAGAAAAGAGGAGAGGCCGGCGGCGCGTGAGGAAAAAGAGAGGTGGAGCCAGGCGTGGAGAAAAAGAAAGGAGGAGGGAGCCGTCGCCAGCTGTGAGGAAAAGAGATGAAGGAAGAGAAGGGAGGAGAAGAAAAAGAGAAGAGGAAAGAAAATAAAAGAAAACGAAAGAAAGGAAGAGAGAAAAAAAAGGGGGATTGCCTGATCTAGTGCTAGATCTGCCAGATCTGCTAGATCCGGTCTAGGAACAACAGATCGTAGCCTGATCCACCTGTCGAATTTGGGTAATGGTTTGAAACCCTCTTCAGTTATTTACTGATTGTCGCATAAATTAGTTTGTCGATTAACACTGGGACAACGGGGAGGTGTCCGGTGAGAGGGAGATCAGCTATACTGGGTTTATGCGTAATAGCGACGTTAATTGCTCGCATGTGTTTGTACCGTGTTAGCAATGTATTGAAATGGTTACTATTTGCACTGGTGGCGGTTCGAGTCAGGTGCAAACCACGCACCGTCCGCTAGGTTAACAAGCAAGTGCATGGTAGAACAGTACAGTGTGGTTAATGATTACTATTCATGTTTCACCGACATGATTTATAGTGTTTATAGGCTGAGATGCATGATTTACAGCATTTGCTGAGGTACATGATTACCAGTTAGGTAAATGTTGATGATTACAATTTATAATTAAGTGCCAACGGTGGAAGCAAGTGCATGGTAACACAATGAAGTGTATTAAAGGATTGCTACTTATGTCCATGCCATGATTTATAGCATTAAGAGATGAGATACAGGATTATGTGCTAATTATGTTGAGGAGTACTGTTTATAAGTAAACAGCCTCATCCGAAAAGCATGCATCATGCAAAGTGCATAAGAGTCAGGTCGGTGAGAAAGTTTTATGACTAGTCTGGAGTGCTCTTGAATAAGTCCTACAGAGGTAGGCACCTTCACGGGATGGAGAGGGTGACATCGACGGGTGTACCCTCCGCTATACCGGTATAAGTTACAGTTACAGAAGCATTGTATGTCATTGCATCGCATGCAAAGAGACACAGTGATACAGCTTACAGTTTACAGTGACAAATGCATTGCATTTTAATGCACTGCATACAGAGTGCTACAGACAGTGGTACAGTTACAAAGATTTGACTTACATATTACAGTTTACAGTAAATGAATTTTACAGTTTACAGTTACAGTATTGTTGATTTACATTTTACAGTATATGTTCACAGTAGATGTGACGTACAGTTTACAGTAGATTAGCTTTACAGACCACAGTAGATGTAAATTACAGAATACAGTCATAGAATGGATTTATGGTTTACAATATATTTGATTTACAGTTTACAGTTACAGTCGATATGATTTACAGATCAGAGTCATAGAATTGATTTATAGTTCACAGTATACGTGATTTACATTTTATAATAGATTGGCTTAACAGTTCACAGTAGAGGTGATTCACAGACTACAGAGGTGAGTCTTACTGTGATCTAACTTTCTATGACATGTGATAACCCATATAATGTCATCTAGATCATCAAGAACTCATGAGCAAAAGTAGATCAATATTTCTCTCTTTTACCCGATTTTAGTGCAACATTGTTTGTTTTGTATGAAGGTTGGCATTTTGGCATCGATCTTTGTGATTTATTTTTGAAATAAATTTGTGAAATCCTAAGGAAGACTTGTGTCAAATTTCATTACGTTTGGACTAGTGGTTTGAAAGTTATCTTTTTATAGGATCATGTGCAGTACAGTCTGCACTGTCTCTAGGCAAACGGTCAGACCGCTTTCATGCCAGTGGTTAGACTGGTTGACACAAAAGTCTTGGGCGATCTTTGTGATCTTTGTCTCTTAGTTTTGGTGAGTTTGTATTTTCGTTGTGTAGATTTGTTAACACGTAACAGATGACTTATCATACAAATCCTACGTAAGGAACATGATGATTCAAAAGATCCGAATCACATACTTGATTAAAAAGATAAGGAATTTTTAATTTGCAAATGAAAAAAAAGAGAAAATTTTGTCCTGAAAAATGTCCACACACAAAGCACCTACACTTCGTGGCCCACAGCTCGATGCGCGGCGCCTAGACTCCTGCTGATATTCTCGGAGTCAGAGAAACTGACTGCTGCTCGAGCATGCATGCAATACACTGCATCTCCATGCATGCATGCATGCCGCAGTCGCACAACCAAACAATAATAGATGCCAGTGACGGACTTTTTTAAAATAATCCACCACGTATGAGACTAAATGATAATTATTGTAGGTAACTAATATTTATCAAATTTTATTTGAAAGTTGTTTGTTTGTTTTGGAAAAAACCACAGACAAAGTTGATTGATCCATTTGTAATTTTCGTAGATTATGAATAGTCTAAAATTTGTTAAATTTGCAATAATCTTTTTTATCGTTATATATTGTTGTAGTGCAAGATAATTTCTAAAAAAATTTTGAAGACGACTGACATAGCAACGATTGGTAGTACGAAGGTAAGTGATATTTTGATGCAATCGGGAATTCATACGTGGAAAACTTATTTTGTCATGTTGTTGGATGCCTACATACGTGAAGAACGGAATGCGAAAAGATAATGAGATGTGATGTTGCAAATTAAAATAGACTTGATAATAAAGCTGGCAATAACACGGCGCACAGAGTCTACTTACGTGCGTGAGAAACATCATTATGCATGATGTAGCATACCAAAATACTCCTACGATACATATGCACCTTTTTGGAATGAAAATAAATTTGACCTTCAGGAAACTAGTGCAGAATGGTCCGGCCTACTGCGTGGATTGGGGCCATTTCTCTTCCTTGCGAGCTCGACGTTGAACTCCTTGGTGGCCTCTTTGGCCTTGGTTGTCATTTTCCTCTTTTCTCGCGCTCCCTCTTATGAGCCTCGTGCTCCTTGCGTGTGCACGCCTCAAGATGATCTTTTATCTCCCGATGTATATACTCAGTTTGCTCGTTATTGCAGTGCTCCTCTTGTCGGGTCTCGCAGGCCCTTTTGACATTTCACTCCTTGAAGTCAAGAGTCCACTAGTCATGTGGGTGAATCTCTAGGTCAATCCACTTGCGGTAGCCGCATAGCGGTTCCAGGAACTGCGGGTAGATGGGAGAGGTTGTTAGTACATACTTTGAAAGAGAAATGGTAGGGGAGAACACACTGTAACTGGTACTTATCGGCTGCACATAGCTGCTCGTGTCCCAACGGCGGTCGGGGTAGTTACAGGAGTAGTTTGTACAACCCTAATAATGTATGCCGAGGCTAAGCCATTGCTTAGACTTAAAGAACTTGCATGGGTCTCTGCACCAACAAAGGGGCGGTGTCTCCCCCTCGGGCGGGTGTTGTGGCGAATGCTCGGTTGGAATGTTCGGGATAGGGTTGCTGCTACAGGGGCATCATTGAGGGAAGCTAACCACATTGCACGCTTTGCTTGTTCGGCCCAGATAGCAGCCGCCCTTCCTTGTTCATCGCAGGCCGCAGTAGACCTTGCTAGTTTGCAGGTCTCCTCCCATTACTTCATCATCTTGTCCCATTGCTTCTTCTGTCTTTTGTCCATCCCGACGTGGTGAAGCAAGCTCTAGTGCAGTGTTGGGTTTGATTGTGTAGTGTTATCTACCAGATCTATTCCACCTTCTTTTATAAGCCAAAGGATTAGCATGGTGTGGTTAATTTGTTGTGATTAGCCTACGAGGCAAAGTGTTAGCACTGCGCAAAGCTGCTCCCTTTAATCTTGTCACTGTACAAAGCTGCCCCTTTGGCCTTGTCACTACGCAAAGCTACTCTCTTTGGTCTTGTCACTGTGCAAAAGCAAGCCTGTTTGGTCTTATCACTACGCAAAGCTGGCCCGTTGTAACATCCCAAAATTACGGGATTATTATAGTTGCAAAGATAGTAAATTTTTTTTCCTTATTCTAGTGTATTTCAAAAATTCATCTTTAATTGAGTTCTTGATTTAAAGTTCTGTCGGCAAAAATCCAAACAAGAAAAACAAAATCATAAAGTCAAGAACCAAGACTGAAAATCAAGTCCAGAAATTCTCAATTGAATTGGATAAATCTTAGTCCAAGTATTTTGAAAAATAAACATTTAAAACACCAAGTTTCAAATTAAAATTTTAATTTTAAATTCATTAGCACTTAATTAGTTTAGCAAGGGAACTAAATTGGGAATTTTCTTAAAAATTCAGAAATTACTCTTTCGGCTGGGCCCATTTTTTTTCTCGGCCCACTTGGCCCAACCGACCTCCTCTCCTTATTTCTCACCTTCGTCTCACCTCCTCCTCTTGCTCAGGCTCCACGCTACCCCTCCCCAGCCCAACATCTTCTTCCTCCCTCCGGCCCAGGTGCCTGCTTGCTGCATGCCTAGCTGCCGCCCCTCCCCTACGCTCCTAGACCTAGCGCCGCTCTTCCGCGCTGGCCTACTCCTTCTCTCCTCCTCCCTTCTACCTCTCCATGGCGCCAGCTCTGCCGACTGCTCCACCTCTGCACGCCACGTCGTTTCCGCAGCATTAGCCTGCACCAGCCTGCCCCCGCCCCTCCCCACTAGCCCGGCGTCAACCTCTCCCTAACCCTCCCCACCGGCCGAGTCCTCCCTCTCATTTCTTCCCCTTTCGGCTTAGCCCTGCCTTGCGCGCACGCCACCTCCTGTCATCCGTGTGCTTGAGCTGCCTGCCTTCCCATAGTGCCTCCATTACTCGAGCGAATTAAGAGCACCCGCGGCCAACCAACCTCTCCAGCTACTTAAGCCCTGCCCTTCCCCTCACTTAATCGAAGATTCTCGCTTCAGGACACCCCAAATCCGCGTTCACCTTGAGAACCACCAACGCCGCCATGTTTGCCACCGTCCTCCCCACGGCCGATCATCCTCGGATTCCCTGCTTCGGGAGCTGCTCCTCACTACCCTGAAGCTTCTCCAACATGCGGCCAGCGCTCTCCCCCATCGAGGTGACTCCTCTGCGTGAGCCGTTTCGTGCCGCCGTCGGTGCTCGTTGCCAGCTCACCACGACTCCCCTCCGGCTATGGCGATCCTCTTGGTGAGTCATTGTGACCTCCTGAAGCTTGTATGTGTGCCAAATTTGCCCTTTCCTCTCTTCAATCGCCGCGGACCCGGAACCTCCCCACTTCGGCTGCCCCCTGAGAGACCATGTGAAGGTAACCCCGGTTGTGTGATGAGTAATTGACGCGTGTCCTATAAAGTCTGAGTTTGTTCCGGATATTTTTATGCTAATTACCGATGCGGATATTTAAATTATATCATTTTGTGCGATGCTATGTAATGTATTTTCTTGTCTGTGTGACTGCAGGACTTTGAGACGGAGTCGTGGCGAGACACGGGTGACCGGACTAGGCACAGGCGGTGCTGAGGTCAGAACGGTCGGGATGTGTCAAAGACGGCGAGGACTCGAAGTGGCTGCGAGGCGTGCGCGGCAAGAGACGAGGAAGCTTCCAGGAAGGTGCAGGAGGGGTGTTTTGGAAAATACGCAAAGCTGCACAATCGGAAGCGGATTTTATATGGAATGATCCATTAGTGGAGAGGTGTTGTAACCTAATGGGTATAATTGAGTGTAAACCCATTAGTGGAGAGGAGTTGTAACCTAATGGGTATAATTGAGTATAAACCCATTAGTGGAGAGTGGTGTGACCTAATGGGTAAAGTAGTCTACTAGACCCATTAGTGGAGGCTATAAATAGAGGTGCTCTCTAGGTGGAGAAGTGCACCTTGAGAGAGAGAGAAAGAGAAATGGGTATGAGTATTAGGGTTTCCTAATGCTTGTGCTCTTGGGAGAGAAATATTTTTGCAAGTTCTAGAGTTCTATTCTCTCCTTGTGTGTGTTCTTGGATGAGACATGGAAGAGTTGATGTAAACATTTATATGTTATAATCATTCATCGCTCTTCGTCTCGATATGAGAATGCCTGTTTTATATCTTGTGCTATTTACTTGCTTTCCTTTTAATTTAATGTTCTAGTTGTTACGATATTTATATATATATATATATGTGTGTGTGTGTGTGTGTGTGTGTGTGTATTTGATTTGAACAGGGATTCATCTCAAAGCACTTTGGCTAGCTCATCCCGAAAGCAAATTTTCTAGCTTCAATTTATTATTTTTCTTGTTGCTCTATGATGGGAGGTGGACTCAAGATCAGTTGATCAATTAATTTCCGAGAGCAAGTTCAATGTCTATTTTGTTTCTCTAGTCTATTAGCTTGTTTGAAGCGTTGCTATGAACTGGGACTTATCTGAAGATCTTTTGATCAGTTCATCCCCATGAGCAACTTAATGATCTCAAAGTATATCTTCTTTTAAGTTGAAGCTCTTCGTGCTAGATTCCCCCTTTCTTCTATAGCAGCAAGATTTCTTGAACTTCCTTGCTAAAGAAAGAGAGGAATTGTGTTTGGTTGCTGGCTGCCAGGGAACATTTACTAGACCTTTTTTTATTGCTCCAAGTGTCTTCCTGCTGTCTTTCGTGCTATCAGGTTGTTGGTCTGCTGTTCAGTGCAGTGTTTTCGGTTACCTTGGTTGCTGTCCTCTCCCTCCATGTCTGTCTGCTGTTCGGCTACTGCATGCATGAGGTTGTTGGGCAGTTCGGCAGGTTAGGGTACTGCTTCTCGTGGCTTCTTTCCTCTGTCTTTGCTGCAGTTTTCGGTTGCTACTCCCCTTCCCTTATCTCGGTTGAGCAGTAGACAGCAGGTTGCTCTCTGTCTCTTGGTTAGAATCTGCACTTTGATCAGCAACTTGTCCCAGGTCCCAGGCTGTTGTTCGGCTGCTGCATGTACTGATTTTTGGTGCTGTTTGGTTGTAGTAGGGATACTGTTTTGCTGCAGTTTCTGTTAGTATGTGTGCTATTCGGATGCAGTGTTTGTGCAGTTTTTGGACAGCAAACTGAGTGCTTTTTCAGACTGCAAGTGGTGCAGATTTTTTGTATCTTTTCGGCTCTCAGTTTTTGCTTTACGTACTGCAGTTTGTATCCATGTTCCCTGCACTGTTTTCACTGCAGTAGTCTTCTTTGGTTGTCTTCTCGGTTCTAGTCACTCTGTCGGTTTGGTGCAGCAAGTAAAAGAATCAACATCAACCAGACTTGAAGTTTCAAAGCTCTTTGCATTTCCATTTCTTTCTTTTGCTGATCTTCAAGATTTTTGCATGTGATCCAGACAGTGTTATTTTGAGCTGAAATTTTTACTGGTTAATCTCTGATTTATGCTGAATTTTTTAGTATAGCATGCGTTCCAATCTTTTACTGTTTTGCATGTAGTCCATAATTAATTTTCTGTGAGTTGCTTTATTCTGCATCTTTTTGAAATACTAAGTGTACAAATTTTCAGGGGCATTTTTAGAGCGACATTCACCCCCCTCTGTCGCCATTTCGGTCCTACAATTGGTATCAGAGCCGGTTAGCTCTAATTAATAGATCTTAACCGGTCTCAAGAGCCATGACGACGGACAAGTACTCGACCAAGCGCTTTGTTTTGATGGCATCGATTACCTTACGAAGAGCCGAATGGAGACATATATCCAGGCCCAGGGGTATGCCATCTGGCGCAAGGTCAAGACCCGTTTTGTTGTTCCTGCCGATGAGAACATCAATGCTAATAACATGGCTGATGTTGAGGCAAATGCTAAGGCGAGGAACATTATAATCCATGGTCTGAGCAGGAGCGAATTTGATCGCATCTCTCATCTCACGTCGGTCTTCGACATCTGGGTGACCCTCGACGCATATCATGAGGGCACCACTCAGATTAAGACAGTTCGACAGGACCAGTTCAAGCGAGATTACAACAAGTTTGAAATGCTCACAGGTGAGTCCTTGGATGAGTGCTTTTCGAGATTTCACAAGATTCTGAGCAATCTCCGAGCGGTCGGTCTCACATACTCCGACTCGGATAACGCTCGACAAATGCTTTCTGCTCTTGACTTGCGTGTTTGGGAGATGAAGGTGACTACCATCAAGGATACCACGGACCTCTCAACTTTGACTCTTGATGCGCTGTACTCGCGTCTCAAGACTCACGAGATTGACATTGTCTCTCGCAAGTCGAAGTCACAGTCGATGGCTCTAGTCACCGATTCGGTTAAACCTCGGTCTTTCTTACGATTTGCCGTGTGGATTCTCCCTTGCTGCTCTCTGTGACATAACTGATGATCAGTTAGAGCAGCTCGAGGATGAGCAACTGGCCCTCCTAGCTCGGAAGTTTTCCCATGCTTACAAGAGGAGGAGGGATAGAAAGAGAGGAGGACCTGTCATTTGTTTCGAGTGTGGTGGCCCCAACCACATTCGGGCAAATTGCCCCAAGCTGGTGAAAGGCAAGAACGACTACGGCGGTGTAAGCAAGAACGACTACATCGACAAGAACCGCAACAAGAAGCCCCGGTTCACGCTCAAGGCAAGAAGAAGTTCCGCAACTTTGGCAAAGCCAAGAAGCTCTTCCACCGCGTCCTCACGCCTTCGGCGACATCGACTTCAATGTAGAGGGGTGGAGCGGCGGCGGCGACAAGGATGATCAAGATCCCAAGGGCGGCGACGACTTCATCGGCATGTGCTTCATGGCCAACGACAACGGCGTCGTGACAATGAGCTCTGGCGACTCCGATGAGGTAGGTCCTCCTCGACCAGCTCTATCTGCATTTACGAAGTTAGGAAAGTTCTATGCTAAATCTAGAGCTAGGGTTGTGGATCTTGAGAAGGAAGTAGAGAGATCGTCACGGAGTTTACTTCACTTATATCTGCTCCCTCCGTGACGAATGTGATGTATGTTCTTCTTTGCTTAGAGATATGGAAAAGCTAAGGACCTCTCATGATAGTTTGACTTCTCGAGCTTGATTTGCTTAAGGTGAAGAATGATAGTCCGCTTCTTGAACTAGAAATGAGTAGGGTTGCTTCTATTTCCTCTAATATTCGGACTACTTCTTGCACCTCATGTGAGGATAAGGATAATGCTTTTAGAGGTCTTTACACTATGCTTATTGATCTGCACTGAAACTTGTGAAAATTGCAATAACTTAAAATGAACTTAAAAAGAGCAGATCATAAAATTGCTCAATTGCATGCTTCTTTGATTGAGCCAATCGCTTCATGTTTAAATTGTCCTAAATTAATCTGCTGAACTTGAATCTGTTTCTAAACAATTCCAAGAAATGATTGATTACAACAAGAAAATAGCTAAATATGCTTCTAAGGACCTGTTAGCTCACCATGCAAAAATTGTGATAAACTAAAATCGACTTGATTGTTTTGGAAGAAAAATATGTGAAGCTAACTAAGGATTTACTAGAGAAGCCACAATCATGTTGTAATGTGTGTCTTTGGTGTTGGGGAGAAGCCCAAGGGTAAGGTAGAGACGCCTAGCAACGGAGCCAACTCGCTAGTAGTAGGACTGTCCCATCAGTCGCCTACCAGTGCACAAGCCATTCTTTCCTCTCTTGTTGGTTCTTCTTTGCTTCCTTACCCTCTACTATTCCCCTTCTCCTGCTCTTCTTGCACCTCTCTCTTTCGGAGTGTCGGTATCTTATGAATACTCTCGAGAGATTTGTAGGAGGCAAGAAGAAGCTCAATCTTATTCTAGACCAATCTAAGATTTGCAGATTTAATCGTGGTCTAGGATATGATTTCTATGAGGACATGAGGAAGCATCCACTGCCGTGCTCGGACCCATAGCACGTGTGTGATCAAGACCGAGCCCAGGGCCGAGAAAGTCAAATTTAAATCTGCGGGCTTCGTCCAAGGGATTTACGACACAAAGTGATTCCACCGCAACCGGCCTCTCACGGGGTGAAGTTTCATTGCACCTTCTGTCAGAAGGATGGACATATGATCGAACGATGCTTCAGGCGTGCTAGGATTGCGCAGAGAGACCGTGTTGCAGCTCTTAGGCGTATTCAGGGTCAGCCCCAGATCTTGAGTGCACCTAGGACCAGCACGAGGTCTAAGGTTGCTACTGTTGATGCTTTTGGGCAGCATCGAGGACTTGGTTTTTCTGGTTCTTCTGATTTTCGTCCTCGATTTGCCCCAGGTCATGATATCCGCCGTCCTGAGGGTAGATCTCGTTTCCATCGAGATAGCTACCCACGGCGAGATCAGCGTGTTGTTGGTACTCCGACTCGCTCTCCCGTAGCAGTCGGACTCAGCAACAGCTTCGGGTCTACTCTTAGACCTTCTGCCTTGAGTAACAGGGAGCGTAGGGTAGATAGAGGTCAGTCGTGCTTGACTACTTCATCTGCTCGACGTGTTATTCAAGATTAGGTGCGAAATCATCGTTGATTTACCCCAACACGAGACTTTACTCTGTTTGACTCGAGTTCGCGGCGAGGAAGGGAAAGGTTTGGCTCGTAGACTCCGGGTGTTCACGACACATGACCGGAGATTCTCGTTGGTTTTCTTCCCTTGCCCGTGCTCCAGGTGATGAGACGATCACCTTCGGAGATGCTTCTTCTGGGCGTGTCATCGCCAAAGGTACAGTGCGCATTAATGAGTCTTTTGTTTTAAAAGATGTTGCCTTGGTTAGTAAGCTGCAATATAATTTGCTTTCCGTTTCCCAGCTTACCGATGACGACTTTGAGGTGAGCTTTACGAAAAATAATTGCAAAATTCTTGATTCTTCGAGTAGTCTGGTTTGCGGGATTTCTTGTTTTGGGAGGATCTTTCGTGCTGATTTTTCTGAGTCTTCTGGTGATCCTCTCAGGTGTTTAGTTGCTTCTGATTCCCGCGACCTCTCTTTCTGGCATAGGAGACTTGGTCATATTGGATTTGACCATTTGACCCGAGTTAGCGGCCACGATCTCATTCGTGGTCTGCCGAAGCTCAAGATGGTCAAAGATCTTGTTTGCGCTCCTTGCCGGCACGGCAAGATGGTTGCCGCTTCTCATCCTCCGGTCACCGTCACGATGACCGATGCACCAGGACAGCTGCTCCACATGGACACAGTTGGACCAGCTAGAGTGCAGTCAGCAGGAGGGAAGTGGTATGTTCTTGTTGTGGTCGATGATTTCTCGAGGTACTCTTGGGTATTTTTCTTAGCCTCGAAGGATGAGACGTTTACACATTTTCAAGTCATGCTCAAGAAGCTTTCGTTGAGCTCCCGGGGGGCCTTACGAGCGATCCGCAGTGACAATGGCACGGAGTTCAAGAATTCCTACTTTGAGAGGTTTTGCGATGAGTCAGGTGTAGAGCATCAGTTCTCTTCTCCATACGTCCCCCAGCAAAATGGCGTTGTGGAGAGGAAGAACCGTACCTTGGTCGAGATGGCCAGGACGATGCTTAATGAGTATTCTACACCTAGGAAGTTTTGGGCTGAGGCAATAGCCACCGCGTGCCATGTTTCAAACAGAGTTTTTCCGAGGCACACTTGCATCGCACTTCTTTTGAGTTGAGATACGGCGAAAGCCCAGCGTATCTCATTTTCGTGTTTTTGGTTGCAAGTGTTTTATTACAAGTCCGGGAACCTAGATAAGTTCGAGTCACGTTCTGTGATGGAATTTTTCTAGGTTACTCGACTTCTTCGCGAACTTATAGGTGCAGGCTGAGTCTAGTAAAATGGTAGAGACTGCGAGGTGACCTTCGATGAGGCGGTCCGGGACTAGGCCCGACATCTCGAGTTGATGAGAGCAGTCCAAGCCCATCTTTGTGGATGATGAGGAGGATGAAGATGAGGTTGTCTACCCGATCCAGCTTTCTCCTCCCTTGAGGTGCCTACTTCCACCACCGTACCTCAAGGAGATCGGCCCATTCCTTCCGCATCCTCGGGAGCTAGTGGCTCTGTCCCTACCTCATCGGCTCATGAGGTAGAGGCCACTACTTCTTCTCATCCAGACCTCCCCATCATATCCGAAAGCTCATCCTTGAGCGGATAATTGGAGATCTCTTTGAGCGCGTTACACGCTCAAAGTCCGCACGTCTCATACTCTCCACTCGCTTTTGTTGCCTCTTTTGAGCCCAGGATGTTTGTCATGCTCTATCCGATGAGTCTTGGGTCAATGCCATGCATGAGGAGTTGAAAAATTTTGAGAGAAACAAGGTGCAGTCGCTTGTCGAGCCCCGCACAGTCACAATATTATTGGGACTAAGTGGGTGTTCAAGAACAAGCGAGCGAGGATGGAGTGGTTATTGAAACAAGGCTAGACTGTAGCTCGGGGTACTCCTGTGTTGAGGTCTAGATTTGAGGAGACCTTTGCCCTGTGCGGACTTGAAGCCATTAGAATCCTGCTTGCCTTTGCAGCTTCTAAAGGTTTTAAGCTTTACAGATGGACGTCAAGAGTGCATTTCTCAATGGCTTTATTGAGGAAGAAGTTTACGTCCGACAGCCTCCTGGTTTCGAAAACCCCAAATACCCAAACCATGTCTTCAAGCTTTCCAAAGCTTTGTATGGACTTAAGCAAGCTCTTAGAGCTTGGTATGAGAGGCTTAAGTCCTACTTGTTAAGTCATGGTTTTGATATGGGTAAAGTAGACAAGACCTTGTTCATTCGTCGGCATGGCACTGATCTTCTACTC
Organism: Melocanna baccifera; assembly: GCA_036346265.1. Classification (NCBI taxonomy): domain Eukaryota; kingdom Viridiplantae; phylum Streptophyta; class Magnoliopsida; order Poales; family Poaceae; genus Melocanna; species Melocanna baccifera. Next base: position 14,627,878 of record CM070704.1, on the reverse strand, counting down.
GTCCAAATTTATGTGGATGACATCATCTTTGGCGGCTCCTCACTTGCTCTCGTTTCTCAGTTTTCCGATGTCATGAGCTCGGAGTTTGAGATGAGCATGATGGGTGAGTTGAGCTTCTTTCTTGGCTTCCAGATCAAGCAGACTCGGGAGGGTACCTTCTTGCATCAGGGCAAGTACACTCAAGACCTCCTGAAGCGCTTTGACATGAGTGATGGCAAGCGAAGATCTACTCGATGGCGACAACGACTTCACTTGATCCAGATGAAGATGGCGAGCCCGTTGATCGAAGGAGTTGAAGCATGATCGGTTCCCTCTTGTACCTCACTGCCTCGAGACCGGACATACACTTCTCTGTGTGTCTGTGTGCTCGATTTCAGGCTTCTCCTCGCGTGTCTCACCGTCAAGCGGTGAAGCGCATCTTTCGGTACCTTCGAGCTACCATTGACTATGGTATCTGGTACTCTTCGTCTTCCTGTCTTTCCCTCAGAGCCTACTCCGATGCAAACTTTGCTGGCTGTAGGATAGACAGGAAGAGCACTTCTGGCACCTGCCAATTCATTGGCACTTCTCTTGTTTCTTGGTCATCTAGGAAGCAGTCGGTTTTGCACAGGTCCACCGCAGAGGCCGAGTGCGTAGCTGCCGCCCGATTCTTTGCAGCAGTGCTTTGATGGCTTCGACCTGCGGGACTTTGGGTTAGTTATCAACGATGTTCCACTCTTTTGTGATAACACTTCGCGATTAACATTGCCAAGAACCCAGTGCAAAGACTCGGACCAAGCACATCGATATCCGTTATCATTTTCTTAGAGACCATGTGGAGAAGGGTGATATCGTACTCGGTTGTGAGAGTGACCACCGTTGGTGATATCTTTACCAAGCCATTGGATAGCTCTAGGTTTTCACTTTGCGGGAGAGCTTGGGGTGGTTTGTCCTTATGGACTGTTGTGAGGGGGAGCTTTATGCTTTCTTTTTATTATATTGATTATGCTCTTACTCCTTTCTGTTGCATAGCATTCGGGGTGCATTGGGGTTAGTCCTTCTAGCATAGGTTAGAGTGTTATTCTTGTCTAGTCGCTTAGACTTCTGCTCTTATCTTGTGATACTAGGATGCTGCTTATTAGCTGTTTCTTATCTCACTAGATTGAGCTCACTCACGGCTTGTAGGTTCTAGCGAGGGTTGGACCATCCTCGGGTAGACAGGGTACGTGTTTGCTCTCTAGTGTGTGTGCTAGACAGTCAGCTGATAGTCTTGGAGTCATATGGGGTAGACGAGAGTCTGTCTAAGCCATAGTATCCTCTACATTTTATCTATGCTTTAAGGACTACCCATTTGGATTTTCTTTACCAGCTTCTCGTTTTTATTGCTTTGGTTCAGGGGGAGTTCATTTGGGAGCTTCTAGATATTAATTTTGACATAACTCAACTTGAACTAAAAGTACATCTCATGTTGAGGGGGAGCTGGATTTTATTGCATTTCAGTTTGCATTATAATATAACTACATGGAGCCTTGATTATTATCCAATTATGATCTGTTTACAATGCATTACATCTTGCCATGATCTGTGCTTAATTGCTAGATTTATCATGACTTTATATGTGTAGTCTAGTCTTTGCCATGATAAGTTACTTAAAAAAACATGCTTAACTTGAATTAATTCATGTCATGGTTAGCTTTTGAGACTAGTCTGACTTTAGTTATCCTTTTATGATTCATGCCATGTCAAATAGGCTACGCTGAATCTTGAATCTTTGTTGAGCTTTAGATTGAGCTATGTTAGTTCTTTTATGTAGTATGAATTATTATTAACTCCTTGGTCTAGAACTACATTTATGTAAAAGCAAAAAGATCTCTTTTGTGCGAAAAAACTGATCTCACCAATTCTTTCTTATGAGACTGCTTGCCATTGCACTAGGCATGAACTCAGGGGGAGTTTTGGTTGACCAAGATCATCTCCTTAAGCTTCTCGCTTGGAGTGATCGCATAAGGCTTGAGATCTAACACATGGCTAAGAATTGTGAAAATGGTTAAAGCTTAGGAGGCAGTTGTGGATGGCTCCTAGTCCAGGACTCGCTTTGCTAAGATAAAGCCAAAAATAATTTTGAGAAATAGTCAAGTGTGCTAAATTTGCTTATTCACAAAAAGACCAAGTATCAAAAAAAAACTTGTAGCACTCTAAACCGGCTCAATATTAGCTTCTTGATTTCACTTAGATTATTTGACATGGTTTGCATCATCCTTGGATACCTTTAGCTAGACTAATATCAAAACTTGACATGCTAAGAAATTGGATCAATTTTCAGATTATGACTTATTTGGTTTAGCTTTTCTCTACATAAATAGTCATGATCTTGATAGCATTTCTATGAATTATGGCTTGGTGTAATACTCGCAAAATCATTATGGATAATCTTCATGGCTCCAAATGCTTAAAATAAAGAACACACAAGTCATTTCATTCTCTCGTGCATTTATTGATGAATTTATTGCCAAAAGGGGGAGAAGTTTGGAGAAAAAGCCTTCTGGAGTTTTGTAGAAAAATTTGCTTTTTCATTTTCTGCTCCAGTTTTCTCTTTTGTCGACATGGTCTTAGTTTCCTTGATTTTCTTTTAGACCATGTTGGACTTTCAAACTCAGCTTTATATGCTTTTTCGGTGTTTGTCAATATACTCATCAAGGGGGAGATTGAGAGACCATGTGAAGTTAACCCCGGTTGTGTGATGAGTAATTGACGCGTGTCCTATAAAGTCTGAGTTTGTTCCGGGTATTTTTATGCTAATTACCGATGCGGATATTTAAATTATATCATTTTGTGCGATGCTATGTAATGTATTTTCTTGTCTGTGATCGCAGGACTTTGAGGCGAGTCGTGGCGAGACACGGTGACCGGACTAGGCACAGGCGGTGCTGAGGTCAGAACGGTCGGGATGTGTCAAAGACGGCGAGGACTCGAAGTGGCTGCGAGGCGTGCGCGGCAAGAGACGAGGAAGCTTCCAGGAAGGTGCAGGAGGGGCGTTTTGGAAAATACGCAAAGCTGCACAATCGGAAGCGGATTTTATATGGAATGATCCATTAGTGGAGAGGTGTTGTAACCTAATGGGTATAATTGAGTGTAAACCCATTAGTGGAGAGGAGTTGTAACCTAATGGGTATAATTGAGTATAAACCCATTAGTGGAGAGTGGTGTGACCTAATGGGTAAAGTAGTCTACTAGACCCATTAGTGGAGGCTATAAATAGAGGTGCTCTCTAGGTGGAGAAGTGCACCTTGAGAGAGAGAGAAAGAGAAATGGGTATGAGTATTAGGGTTTCCTAATGCTTGTGCTCTTGGGAGAGAAATATTTTTGCAAGTTCTAGAGTTCTATTCTCTCCTTGTGTGTGTTCTTGGATGAGACATGGAAGAGTTGATGTAAACATTTATATGTTATAATCATTCATCGCTCTTCGTCTCGATATGAGAATGCCTGTTTTATATCTTGTGCTATTTACTTGCTTTCCTTTTAATTTAATGTTCTAGTTGTTACGATATTTATATATATATATATATATGTGTGTGTGTGTGTGTGTGTGTATTTGCTTTGAACAGGGATTCATCTCAAAGCACTTTGGCTAGCTCATCCCGAAAGCAAATTTTCTAGCTTCAATTTATTATTTTTCTTGTTGCTCTATGATGGGAGGTGGACTCAAGATCAGTTGATCAATTAATTTCCGAGAGCAAGTTCAATGTCTATTTTGTTTCTCTAGTCTATTAGCTTGTTTGAAGCGTTGCTATGAACTGGGACTTATCTGAAGATCTTTTGATCAGTTCATCCCCATGAGCAACTTAATGATCTCAAAGTATATCTTCTTTTAAGTTGAAGCTCTTCGTGCTAGATTCCCCCTTTCTTCTATAGCAGCAAGATTTCTTGAACTTCCTTGCTAAAGAAAGAGAGGAATTGTGTTTGGTTGCTGGCTGCCAGGGAACATTTACTAGACCTTTTTTTATTGCTCCAAGTGTCTTCCTGCTGTCTTTCGTGCTATCAGGTTGTTGGTCTGCTGTTCAGTGCAGTGTTTTCGGTTACCTTGGTTGCTGTCCTCTCCCTCCATGTCATCTGCTCATTCTGCATGCATGAGGTTGTTAGGCGATTCGGCGAGTTAGGTACGCTTCGTGGCTTCTTTCCTCTGTCTTTGCTGCAGTTTTCGGTTGCTACTCCCCTTCCCTTATCTCGGTTGAGCAGTAGACAGCAGGTTGCTCTCTGTCTCTTGGTTAGAATCTGCACTTTGATCAGCAACTTGTCCCAGGTCCCAGGCTGTTGTTCGGCTGCTGCATGTACTGATTTTTGGTGCTGTTTGGTTGTAGTAGGGATACTGTTTTGCTGCAGTTTCTGTTAGTATGTGTGCTATTCGGATGCAGTGTTTGTGCAGTTTTTGGACAGCAACCGAGTGCTTTTGATCGCAAGTGGTGCAGATTTTTTTGTATCTTTTCGGCTCTCAGTTTTTGCTTTACGTACTGCAGTTTGTATCCATGTTCCCTGCACTGTTTTCACTGCAGTAGTCTTCTTTGGTTGTCTTCTCGGTTCTAGTCACTCTGTCGGTTTGGTGCAGCAAGTAAAAGAATCAACATCAACCAGACTTGAAGTTTCAAAGCTCTTTGCATTTCCATTTCTTTCTTTTGCTGATCTTCAAGATTTTTGCATGTGATCCAGACAGTGTTATTTTCAGCTGAAATTTTTACTGGTTAATCTCTGATTTATGCTGAATTTTTTAGTATAGCATGCGTTCCAATCTTTTACTGTTTTGCATGTAGTCCATAATTAATTTTCTGTGAGTTGCTTTATTCTGCATCTTTTTGAAATATTAAGTGTACAAATTTTCAGGGGCATTTTTAGAGCAACATTCACCCCCCTCTGTCGCCATTTCGGTCCTACACCCCCGAGCCGCTCACCCCTAAATGGGATTAGTGCCGCCGCCACGCCTTGGTGCCTCGGCATCCCAAGGTCTAATTGTGCTGGTCATCGCTGCCTCCCCGACCGCCTCCCCCCTAGTGACGCCACCGTCCAGGAGTTTGCTGCGTCATTCCCTGCTTTTGCTCGGCCGAACGCCCTCACACCCCTACCTTGTCCCCTTCTCTCTCTTTGCATGACAGGTGGGCCCCCTTTGGGATTGCTATCTGTCTAAAGATGGTTGCATATAATCTTCTATGCCTAGCAAGTTTTGTAAATTAAATCTAAAGATCACACCATGAAACAATTAGATAAAGTATAGTTAATAGCGAAGAAATGTAATCATACTTAAGCAAGTTAGATAAAAATTTATCTTGGTATAAAAGGATTATTTAAAATGAAATCGCTCATGATGGATTTATTGGCAAGTAGTTAACATGATTCCTAAGGCAAAATTTGGGAAATGCTAATCTGAGGATGGCTGTAAACTGAAACAAATTGTGAAATTAGTCCTAATTTCTCGCTAAGAAGTCACAAAACAACTACACAATAATTTGAAATCAGCAACTAAAAGTACATGCCATCCTAGAGCTAAAAATTGAAAATTTATAAAGACGCTTAAATATTCTCGATCTCTACTCCGAAGAATGTGCATAACGCCTATTGTACCTTTACCCTTGGGCTTATATCCGCTAATACAAATTAAACTCATTCAATTAACTACTTATCAATAACGAGTTACTCATTACCTAAATCGTAAAGACTCCTTTGTAATTAATGATTAAAAATAATTGTGACATGAAATCTTCAATATCCACGCATAAATTATTTTTGGATTAAGAATTTCTTAAACCTAAATAAGGAATCATTAATCTTTATCCCAAATAACTTGGTCTCAGAATTATTTTAAATTCTTAATATTCATTCTAAATCCCAATCCTGCGAAAGGGAGCATAAAATGATAAATCTGGTGTAAGTAATACTCCTAATTAAGGAATCTTACTAAAACACAACTTTGTACCCAAAATAATTATCCAACCATTACCTCATCGTCTCAATGATTAAGAATAATCGAATTTACGCAATCTTATCAACAGGAACCCTGTTAATTCATAGCTCACGTTTTTAGTATATCGCAACCATCAGTCATTTATAAATTTGCTAATCATCAAAATAATCAACTTGCTCCTGATCATAATCAGATAAGTAGCCGACTCTATATTATAACTAAATTATGAAATACATGGATTCAAGTATCTGGCAGTCATGGCCCTCGATAATCTCTCCATATCATTCATAAGCCCTGCTTAACTCATGGAACTTCTTTGATAAATGTAATTAATAAAAAGAAAGCTATAAATTAAAAAGGTCAAGCCTTAGCTCACCCCAATTGGCTATGTTGGATCACCTTCCTATGTCACAACAGAAGGGTCCTATGAGTATCTCTCTACTATTAATCCTTTCCGATTCTACAATTTTCCCTCACGGTGCTAACCAATCCCCTCCTTTGCTCAATTCCGTGGATTTAGTGCCTACTTCGCACTAACCCCGATCCTCTCTCTACTCTTGAATTATAACAAATATAAATAAGCTCAATTAAATTAAACTGGGCTTTTGACGCTATTTAGATTTATTCGGTTTTTCATCCATTTGCTGCTTATTAGAAACTACAATCTAAAGGCGACAGACTCTAGCAGAATCAAGACGCAGATAGAGAAAAGTCCGAAGATCCAATACTGCGAACTGATTAAGCAAGCTTTGAGCTAAATCAAGGCTGTGGTAACAAGTAAGGCAAGTCATCACTTTGATCATGTTGATCCTACATTTTACGAAGATTATGTTCTTTTAAATTATCACATTGCATGCTTCATTTATTATGCAAATATATGTCAAAATGTAAGGTAGTTACTACCTATTTGATATTACTAATATCACTATGACACTCTACTTTGAGCTAAATCAAGGCTGTGGTAACAAGCAAGACAAGTCATCACTTTGATCATGTTGATCCTACATTTTACGAAGATTATGTTCTTTTAAATTATCACATTGCATTCTTAATTTATTATACAAATGTATGTCAAAATGTAAGGTAGTTACTACCTATTTGATATTACCAATATCATTATGACACTCTTCACCGCTCGATTTAACTAATCCCTTGTCACCCTAGATAATAATAATAGCTTTACTAGCTAAGTCATACTTACATGCCAAGCAAGTTTAAGTCCAAGGCACTAAACTGCCCTACTCATTATTCTTCAAAACACGCGAAATTAATTTGGGCAGTCAAGGGATGTACATGACTGATAATTTGGTACAGCTTATCTTATACTTCTCAAAACCCTAAAAACTTGCTTACCTGTCTGGGCGGTTGGTAAGAGTGGTTGGTGTGGATGTAACACGAGAACTTGTGGTTGCGGTATGCTCCGCCTGAACAAATTAAGGACTTAATCATGTGATGACCTCATCATGTAAAACAATACAAACCACAAGCTAGCAAAGTGTAGGCATGTCTAACTAATTTGCATCGTCAGTAAAGGAAAGCACTTCGGAGTGACCCATGGGTCGTGTCACTGGATATAAGCCGTCGTGGACATGAGTCGTGTCATTAGATATAAGCTGTCGTGTGACGCAAGAGGGGGTCTGGGTGAGGCAAAAATAAGCTTTCCCGTAGACGAAATCTTAGCGAGTGTAATCCTTTACTAGGTGCATTGTAACAGTCATGTGATAATCCTCTTGATCTGCATGTCTAAGAAAATATGTGAAATATAGCAATAGGGTTATCTCTTGTGGGTAAAGATATACAATCTCTACAGAGAATAAACTATTCAAATAGTCATGCCCACGGTTAAGAGCAGACATGGGAACTTCCTCGAGTTAGTTCTATTTCAAAAATCATTTCAGGAGGGATAAAAATCTATCAGAGAGAGGTACTCTGACTTTAACTTTTCCTGGAGGGATGTACTCCAGCGGTGATAAAAAACTAGCATTGGTGGAGGTAACCATGCACTGTAAAATAATATTGCGTCCTCATAATCAACTTTATAAAATCTGTTTTGGTTAAAACCGCTAAATCTCAGGAGTTTTATTATTTATTGTATTTTTGAATCACCGCTTTCACAATTAAAGAAACCTCAAGCCTTCCTTTCACAGCCTTGCATGTATTGTTATTGCATACTGTGTGGTGGCTTGTTAAGTACGATTGTACTCACTCTTGCTTAATTACTATCATCCAGTCAGACAGGAAAAAGGAGAAAGGGCCATGCAATGCTTTAAAAGGGTCGACAGCTCTGGTATCCAAAGAGGCCAAGAACTAGGTCACAAAACCCCAGTTGCCTGCCTGTGGGCAAGTCTTGAGGGTTCCACCTGTGTAAAAGTTTTCACTGCTGCATTCTCTGTTTTTGGCTTAATCGGCTTATGTGTAAGTTATTACTGTATAAATTACGCTTCCGCATAATATGTTTTTGATATACAGTGATGTATCTGTGAGCACTATCTACTGATCCAAGGAATAATACGATGAAATCACAGAGGATTCAGGATGAATAATGCGGAAGATTAAGGCACCTTCCGGGTCTCGGAAGTACAAGCTCAGAGTGTCATTGGTCCTCGAGTCACAATTACCTAACCTTGAGCTGGTTTGCAAGAATTTGCATACCAAGTTCATGTAGAGGTCCAACAGGAAGCCAAACCGACAAAGTAGATTCACTATGAGAAACACGGAGGTGTATTTTCTCCATAACTCAAGCTACTTCGCTGTGATCTTTGAAGACTTATTCTTATTATTCAACCTCGACGAACTCGATGCCTCACTTCTACAATACTGGATACTGTAAGTGTACTATACAATCAAGTTCTACATTCACATAATTCCGAGAAATATTATAACTCATTGCTTATGTATATATCCATGATCCAACAAGACCGGCGACAGCGAGAACCAGTGGGTTTTCTCAAAACATACTTGGTTTCTGAGCAATCTATCAAGGAAAATACATCCTTTATTGAAGATTACATAACAATATGATTGCTTGCTCAGGGTGACAAGAACTATATCCTGGTACCCTTCAACCAGGGGTAAGTGATTCATTAGTTGTTATACAAGTTTCATTTGTACTTTATACGCAATATAAACTTAGAATAAATCACTATGGTGACACACATGACTAGATCTCAATGGATTCTAATTGTAATTGTACCAAAGTGGAGTAACATAATACGCCTTGATTTTCTACTTAAGAACAACCATGACTTCACCCATGTGCAACAAGCAATTAATTGGTAAACTCATTTCCACCATACATAACTCTATTGTAGATTTTCCTTCGTTTGTAATGACTGAGGCTAATTTTTTGGAATCACGTAGGTCGTTCAGCACTTACATTCAGTACTTATTATAGACGGTTTAAGAGCCATCTGTAATAACCATATGTTATCACAGACACATAAATTTAGATTATTCAGAAACTATCTGTGATGACCCTTTCTGTGGTAGTGTATGCAATTGCATGTCCCCTTTATGTTATATTAACTAGGAGACACGCGTCTACCTTCGTTGGAGGCATCGACGGCCGTGCCCATGGGATCACGCCGGCGATGGCCATGGAGTGGGGGAGGACACTGGGCTTGGGGAGGCGCGGGAGATCATGGTGGCCGCGTAGGTGGGGGGCTTGGGGGAGGAGGAAGAAGGGGAGACAGCCGCGCTAGCAAGAACTGGCAGCGGCAGCCATGCATGCATGGATATGGTTGAACGGTGAGGGCTGGAGACTCGTGGGGGGAGACGACGGGATCTCAGATCTGGATGGGTGGAGTCTTGCGACCGTGGCAGAGGTGTGCACCATGGCTCGGAGCGAGCGCGCGGCAGCTTGGCAAGGATATGCAGCAGGGCCATATGCAACCAACCAAACAAACACATCTTTAATTTGCGTCCATCCTCTTGCATCCACTCCCACTTGCAAGCAACCAAGTAACAACTCAGCATATCCAGGCTCGACTGAAACAGCCAACCAATGAACCAAACACACCAGCGGCTGCAGTGGCGCATGCATGGACTGTGCCGCGCGCGCAGGGCTGTAACTTCGCTTTCCCATTGAAAGCAAGGCTGCACGTACGTACCGGCCCAAAGCCTGCGCCTTCTTGCAGCTGCATCTGCAGCGTTAATTAGCTCGATCGACTAGGCCTGACCTTGTTGCTTTTGTGCTTGCTGGGCTGATCAGCTGGGCTCTTCACAGCTAGCTGCAGGTCTGGAGCAACTGAATATATGCATTAATCCCTTGGGGTCAAGCTAACACCCTTGCAAAATATTGCGAATACGGTTCATGGACAAAACTGCCCTGTTGATCTCCGTTTTTATCTCTCTTTTTGCGACATTGTTGCTTATTTGGCACAGACCAAGCATAAAAGTCCGACAAAATCCTGATCTGAAATTTTTGCCCCAAGGAAACCGCCCGGAAACCACCAACCGCCCCTGGTCCAGTTTTTCTTGTGGAAACGGTTCTCCCAACGCTGGAAGTACATGTGTGTACCTACTGTTAGAAAACTTGGGCCTGAGCTTACAAGTCTGACCCATAGTAGATATCTCATCACTTAGTCTATAAACAGAGAATCCCAATCATTGTAACATGTACTTGAAAAGAGAAAGTAATAAAGAATAGAGTTCTCATCTCATCTCGCTATGTTCAATTTATTATTTACATTATTCTATGTTTGATCTATCTCTTTTGCCTATGAGGAATCGATCGGACTAGACTCATCAGCGATGGTTTCTCAATAGGTTATCAACATGAGTTGCTCCATGGATCGAAAGGTAATCAACGAAGCACGAGACTCGTGGATTGAATTGTCTATCTAAATCACTTTAAATTTTATAAATTTCATATGGTGCAAATCCCCTCTAACCTACCGCGAACAGATTTGAAATCACAGACCAAGCCGATCAGTAGATTTGCACAATGGTAGATGTTGATCGCATTGAAGATTAAAAAAAATCACCGAGCGGCAGCCTGCACGTGGCCGCGTTGCCCACATGCACCACACCACCTGCACGTGCTGCAGCTCCTGAAGTCCCACACCACCACCAGCTTGGAGCCGTACCGCCACTCTGTCACTACCAACTTGGAGCCATGCCGTCGCTTGGCTGCCGCCTGCATGCGACAAAAGCACCGCTACTCCGCACAACCGGCCCCGCATGACCACCGCCGTGACTTGCCAAGCACTGCTACCAGTCCCACACAGTCGCTCTGCACGTCAAGCGCTGCTAGTCTGCATGTCCGCTCCACTCGTTGAGCGTCACCGGTCTGCACAGCAGCCGCCAGCCCAAGCACTATCGTCTCCTCGGGCTCCCCACCACCATTCGCCCGCATGGTGTGCCGCCGCTGCTCCGCCTCCTATGTGCCATCACTGGCCTGGATCCGCACCGTGCAGCCCCTGTTCGGGCTCCTCACTTGCGACGCCCTGCATGGACCCTCGCCGTGCCTTCCCACCACGCTCGCCACCCGGCCGCCGGTCCTCGACTGTTGCTCCCATGGTCGCCGCCTCGGCCGCTAGCCTCGGGCCGCGCCACCACCTAGTGAATAGGGGGTAGGGAAAACTTACCCCCTCCTCCTTTTGGACCTGGTCATAAGACATGGGCCATAGTGGGCTGGGCAGAAAAAAAAGGAGGCTCAACCGGATGGAAAAGAAAAAAGAAAAGGGGGGAGGCCGGCGCCAATTTGCACATAAGCCTTGGTATTTTGGCAAATTGCATGAAAAAATTCTCATAGCTGAAAATTTGCAAATAAGCCATCAAAAATTGCAAAATTCACTGAAAATTCATATTTCAACATAAATGGGTCTCAAAAATTCAAATTTTGAGTTATTTTTTGCATTTGAAGCATGGTTAGTACTATTGTTATTATGCATCACGAACCGAGAGTTCGAAGAGCTAGCCCACCATGGCAAAAAAAACTTGACTTGGGTTTCCTATGTCGAGATTGTACCATTGGGAGTTCGAGGAGTTGCCATTGAGATTAGTGCACCATAGGATGCCAAACCCACCCCTTAAGGAAAATGATTAGGCACTTCACTTCCTCAAGCATCACCTCTACATCACACCCAAGAATGAGTACACGGTAGAAAAGAGTGCCGTCTGCATCACACCCAAGAACGAGTGCATGGTAGAAAAGAGCGCGCTAGCCTTGTGGACTGCATTGAAAAAGTGGTTCAAGAAGCTAAAGTACACCATTCTTCCTCAGGTAGAGCAGGAATGGATTCGACTGAGATTTACTGATTTTAAGACGGTTAGAGAGTACAACTCTGCTCAGCATATAATTTGTACCAATCTTCAACTTTGTGGTAGGTAGATCATAAATGAGTAGAAGATTGAGAGATCACCTCTACCTTTCGCCCTAGTGTAGTGCAGTCTGCATGCAACTATCGTTAAAACAGCTACAAGGACTATGCTGAATTGATTGATATTATACAGGTTGCTGAGGCTTAAGATAAAGTTCTCTACAAGAACTTTGTCACATAGCCACTTGGGAGCTCCGCTAGAGTGAGGCCAACGCTGAGAGCTACAAGGTGCAAAAGTCTATAATAAAGAAATGGAAAGGAAAGGCAAGCCGCAGGCTAGAAAGGCAAGCCACATGCTCCGCAGGAGAATAAGACTAGCAAACCAAAGCGAGATGACAAGCCCTATGGTCAACAAGATCAAACCTGCTACAAGTGTGGTAACTGGGGGCACTAGTCGAGGATCTGTAAAGTGCCACAGCTTGTCGTCGATGCCTTCTAGGCCAAAAAGAAGAAGGGTGGCAAAGAGCAGCATGAAACCAACTTTGCCTTCATCGAGGGGGAGAATTCTGAACAACTGCCCACACCAACGGAGGTGGGCTCCACTCCTATAGCTGCACCCTTCTTGACATTGCAGTGACCGCTGCTATGATTTCTTATGAAGAGCATCTCACCTCTGAGAAGATAGCAGTCGAAGTCTCGAATTTCTTAGTAGATTCGGTCTAATGCACAGAATGCATCTAGACTTTAATTGTCATTCAATTCATGCGTGAAAGGTATAAGTTAGATTTTGCATTGATGATACTCAAACAATTTATTTTCTCGATATAGTTGGATAATATAAATTCATTGATTTATTTATTCAGTTAATAATAGCATGATATATTCTAATATTTGAAGTATTTTATTTATGTGTTGATTGTCTCATACTACGTATTAATAAAGTACTTTATATTAAAACACATATGACGTCCTATGAAAGAAGTATGTTTAGTTAATAGTGGCACAATAAATACCATCTTGAGGGAGACAAAATTCTGTCAGTCGATTAGCAAAAATGCAGGAACCCAAATAATAGTCCCGGGAAGAGCCACAGTTATACTCCCAATGGGCACAACTTTGATCATTGAAGAAGTCTTGTTATACACATAATCGACTAGAACTCTCCTAAGTTCCAAAGATATTCGTGCCAATGGTTTCCATGTTGAGACTGAAGAAGAGTACAGTAAGAAATATCTGTGCATTACAAAGCATGAAGCAAATAGAAAAAGGGTATTAGAAAGACTTTATTCATTGGAATCTAAGCTATACTACACTAATATTAAGACACCCACAGCCTATACTACTCTGAAAATTATATTTAGAAGCTCTAAACTTTTCTATCTCTGGTATGATGTAACATCCTGATTTTTAGAGCCTTTTTGAAGCCTTTTAAAATAAAATTCACCACTTGAATTTTTTTGGAATTAATACAAGCTTAAAATAATTTTTTATCAAATAAAAAGATTTAATATAAATAAAATAAATATTAACATATACTAGAAATATATTATTTTGGTTCCTTGTGTCTCAACAAATTTTCTAGAATTTTTCTGAAATTTTCTAGTTTTATTTGCTATTTTCTAGAGCTCATTTTTTCTTCTAATTTTGGAAATTGGAAAATCCCCTAAACCCTCCCGCACAGATCAGACCGGTCCAATCCGTCACTGCCACACATCGGCCATCCGTCACACACTGCGCGACCCTAGCCATCCGATCAAAATTACCGTTTAGACCGTTCGAACATTTGTACCCATCTAAACCGTCTGATCATTTTTTGACCGTCTGATCGGCTGCACCGTTCGCCCGGTCCATTCCTGCTTGAACATTGTTCATCTATGTCGTCTAATCTCTGTCGTCCGTTTCCTCCAAGAGCCACGCGTCGTTCATCTGGTGGTTCGACTATAGTTCATCGTCCCTGAGTTGGACTCCTCCGCCGTGTCCTTCGCGGACTCCCGCCGTCGCTTGCCATCTCCAACCCGGTCTCCGTGCCGTACGTGACCTGGCCATCCTCGACGTATGGGTATAAATCCGCAACTGCCCTCGTCCTTTGCACCCCGCAGTCGAGATTGCCTGTGCACCACCACCTTCACAGCTGCCATCATTGTCTTCATCTTTGGCCAGCAGTCACCGCCATCATCTTCGACGAGCACCGCCACTTGACCAGTCCATCCTCACCGACGATCAGCATCCGCCGGTGAGCCCCGTCACCGCTTCACCACCTCGCTCCGCTCCAGGCATCATTCCACAGCCCCTCGGTCCCTATGGGCTACTACCTCACCCATCACACACCCATAACCTTTCGGCCACTGAAGAGCCACCGCCTCTTCGCCTCCCACAACCAATAGCCCAGCAACGTGTGTTGTTGATCTTCAGACAGTCCGAACCTTTCACGCCTCTAGACTGTCCGATTGATGTTGGATCATCCAATCGACATCATCGTCGGACAGTCCGAAAATCTCAGCCCACCTCAGTTGTTCGATCATTGAACTGTCTAAACATCGTCGCTTCTCGGACCAACCGATCACTTTCACGTTCGGATAGTCTAAATGTCCTCACCCATCCGGACCATCCGATCGTTTCTCGAACTGTTTGATCACTGTGTCAACACCGTCGAGTCAGCCCTAGCAAAGTCATTGTCACCTTAGCCCTGGATTTGATGTGGTCATCTTGTGTCAGCCACGTCAGTGCCACGTCAACTCCTGAGTCACCCCCCAAGTGCCATGTCAGCAAGCCACGTTAGCCCAACCTGCCACCTATCAGCTACATTAGCCCAAATCTGCCACGTCAGCAGCCAAGTCGCACCGTGCACTATGCTATGAGTTGAGTCCACCATAGACCAGTCTTTCAGTGTATCGAGTCCACAACATAGTAGAATCTCTGAATTTTCAATATTTTCATTTTGGGTTAATTTTTAATGAGCTTGTTTTTCTTCATCCTAACTCCGATTAACCTCGTTTTTTTTCCTAAATTCATTTAAAATCAAGTTCTATCTTTTAGTTCTAGTTTTAAAGTTTTTAGAGTTTATTTGAATTTTATTTGAATTTATTTTTGTATTGTATTCCTTTTCTCTCTTGTTAGATCGTGTCTTCGAAATAACAGAAGCACAACTAGAAGATCAAGAATTCATAACTGAGTAAGGCCAAGGCAAGTCATATATGCTTTGATCATGTTGAATCTAGCTTTTAATATATTATTTTATTTTTGTTTATTTTATTTTAAATTATCATGCAATGCTAATATATTACAAACTCCTGTACTTGGTAGTTACTATCCGAATTGATTAATCACTCTTTTGATAATTTGAATACCATGATGCCATTATCACCATAAGATGAAAATCTTATTTAATGATGCAATACTGATTATCACATGGGTTGTTCGATTAATATACTTAGCCATGCTTATAGTCTCGTTGGGTTCATCATCGTATGTGATCAATTAATTAATTTTGACTTAATGAGATATTGAATCGTGGTTGGTGCCACAGTTATAAAATTTGTATGCCATGACATTGGTGTGTCATTGCTGTCGGTTATACAAAATTGGTTTTCATTTGGGCGAGTGATCGTGCAGTAAAGGAAGAAGTATGGTTAGAACTTCGAGGGATGTGGATGCCTTGCCTAAGTAATGTTTATGGACTTAAGTTTGTGCGCTATTGATCTGATTAATTTGTGATGTTTCAACTTCAGTTCCGTCATTGAGATGTCAATGGGTGTCGATTAGATATTTCCACGGGACGCAAGGGGAGACAATTATCGACTAGGTGGTTAACCTACTCGACAGCAAAACCTTAGCGAGTGGAACTAGGTTGAGGTTTAATATTGTAAAAGCTTTGTCATGAACTCTCCATCATACACCAAAGGAAGTATGTTAATCGCGTGGTAATATAAGATGATCATGTTTTATGGGTAAAGTTGTGCAACTTCTATAGAGTGTAAAACTATTCGAATAGTCATGTCACTGGTTATGGACAATACCCGGTGATTTCACACAAGGGGTAGTTATTTCCTAAAATTTTGATTAGGAGAGTTGTGGAAAGGGAATGGTTAGTTCCCTAGTGGTTCATTACGTGAATGGTTGGTTCACATGTAATTCATTGGAGTGAATGGTCAGTTCACTTGTAGTTTATATAATTCTTTTGATTATTTATTCATTATAAGTTTTCCTTAAAGATTTGTTTTTAATCTATTTATTGTATTTACTTTAAATTATTACTTTCTACAATATAACTTTTCAGCCATCCCTTGGTAAGCCTTGTATATTATATTGTATCTTTGTTACAAATGACTTGTTGAGTACCAATGTACTCACGGCTTTATGCCTACTGTTGCTCAGTTGAAGAGGAGGAACCATATCAGCAAGAGATACTAGAAGGAGGATACTTCGACGACTTTATGGATTAGGACTTCGCTTCCCAGTCAATTGCCTGTGGGTATGTCGAATGGCTACTACGCATAATTTTATTTTTCGCTACTAATTTCTTAAGCCTTTCAGGCTATTAATTATAAGTTTGGCCATAAGGTCATACTCTGATAATTATTAATATTTGACTCTTTTTCTGTATTTTAATCATGTATATTATCGATATTTCATCTATGTTACACTGTGTGTACTAGCATGATCCTAGACTAGTGCGGTATATACAAAGAGTCCGGATTTGCATATTCGGGTCTCGACACATGATTTAGCCACCCAGGTCTTAGGATGATGATAAATATAATGAACAATTCATAGAGACATAACATCAACGTAAAGAATTTTCTGAATCAAGATGATTTTGTGTGCCCTACATGTGCCACCGAAAATTAATTACCGGATCTTCTACTCTGAAAGTGAAGAATGAAGTTCTTGCATTCTTGGAACGCATCCAAGGAGACATTTGCGATCCTATACAACCTTTGTCAGGGCTATTTAAATATTTTATGGTGCTCATTTATACTTCATCGAAATGGTTGCATGTATATTTACTATCTACGAGGAACCATACTTTTGCAAAGCTGATCTCGTAGATAATTCAAATTATTATTACATGGTATTCAAATTTCTCTAATCATCATATAAAGTCTATTAGAATGGACAATATCAAAGAGTTTACTTTGAAGATATTTGATTATTATTACATGGTAATGGAAATTAAAGTTGAGTATTCCATCCCGCATGTCCACACACATAATGGACTAGCAGAGGCATTAATTAAGATGATTAAATTTAATTCCCGACCGCTTTTGTAAAATTGTAATTTACCAACTACATGTTGGGGATAAACAACCCTACATGCAACAACTATTTTCAACTTTAGAACAACGACATATAACATCTATTCACCTATGCAACTAGCAAAAGGGTTACCACCAAAAATTTCTCATCTTCGTAGGTTTGGTTGTAAAGTTTATGTATCTATATCTCCACCACAGCGTACTATAATGGGCCATCTTCAGAAGTCTGGGATATACGTTGGTTATGAGACATCATCCATAATCAAGTATTTGGATCATATGATAGGAGATTTGCATGATGTCTGTTTTGCTAATAGTATATTTGATGAGGATAGTTTCCTGACATTAAGGGGAGAAAATCAACCTCTTAATGAAAAATATCAGGAAATTGCATGGCAAGGAACATGAATTCATGCACATGACCCACACACTAGTGAAGCAAATAGAGAAGTCCAGAAGATCATTGATTTACAAGCATTAGCAAATCAACTACCTGACCACTTTAGTGATTTAAAAAGTGTGACTAAGTCACATATGCCTACACGTAATGCATCAGAGAGGGTTGAAATACCAAAAAAATTGAAGGTATCTTTAATCCTGTTCAGAGGCCTCAGAATAAAAGAACAAGAACTTCGGCTCCTCGAATCATAAATAACCGAGGACCATTGGTGAAAAAGAATAAGAAGGACTTGACACAGCCAATCACCGAGATTCCCCGGAACCAGCAGGGGAGCCAGTTGAGACCTGGCACTAGTATGACACCTTCAGAAAAAGGGCATACCAGATCTGAACATTCCTATAAAGTGAAAAACCAGTATAGATGTGTGTGCACACATCGAAATTGAAAAACTAAAGAGACTCACCTCCGCAATCGGAAGGAGCAGTAAGCAAATAGAAGCATTAGAAGAATCAACCTATGATGAAATAACTATAAACTATGTGCACACGGGAGAATCCATGAATAAAACAACAACCAATGTTGATATTTATTTTGCAAACAAAATTGCCATAATCATCAATCTTGATCTAGAGCCTGCATCACTCGCCGAATGCAAGAAAATATTAGATTGGGAGGATTAGAAAATGGCAATAGAAACTGAATTATTATCTTTGAATAAAAGAGAGGTGTTTAGGCCTATAAGCCGCACACCTCCCCATGTGTACCCTGTAGCGCATAATTTGTATTTGTTCGAAAGAGAAATGAGAAAAATAAAATTGTAAGAGCACAAAATTTCACTCAACGCCCAGAAATTGATTATAAAGAAACCTAGTCCCCGGTTATGGGTAGTATTACCTTTAGATATTAAATTTCTATGGCAGTAAACTTAAATTTAGAAATAAAATTAATGGATGTGGTAATTGCATATCTTTATGGAAACTTAGATTTGGATATTTATATGAAGGTGCCTAAAAGTATCCTTGTCCTGAATCAAGACAGAGAAAACAGAAACCTGTATAGTGTTAAACTCAGAAAATCACTATACGAACTTAAGCAATCAGGTAGGATATAGTATAATCGTTTAAGCAACTTTGTATGCAAGAAAGGCTACATGAATAAAGAGGATTGTCCCTATGTATTTATACAATGATCTCCGAATGCATTTTGTATAATTTCAGTATATGTAGATGATCTAAATATCATCGGAACCCTAAGAGATATAAAGGAAGTGAGCTCTTATCTAGAATTAGAGCTCGAAATGAAAGATTTGAGTAAAACTAAATATTGCTTAGGCATACAGCTCGAGCACATCCTGAAAGGGATATTAGTGCATTAGTCAGCCTACACTCAGAAGGTGTTAGAAAGGTTTGGTTTTGAAAAGGCATACCAATCGAAAATGTCAATGGTCGAAAGATCTTTGCAGCAAGATAAATATCCGTATAGACCTAGAGAAGAGAGGGGGGAAGTCCTATGACCAGAATTCCCTTACGTAAGTGCAGTAGGAGCACTTATGTATTTAGTGAACTACATTAGACCGGACATTATATTTGTTGTAAACCTATTAACAAGGTATAGTGTAGAACCTATCAAAAAACATTGGCAGGGAGTAAAGGACATCTTCCGATGCCTCCAAGGAAGCAAAGATCGTGGACTATTCCACAGAAAAACCAAGACCTAAATATGACTGGCTATGTAGATGTCAGGTACCTTTTAGACTAGCATACATCTAAGTCACAAATAGGTTATGTATTCATGTCTTGTAGAACTACAATTTCATAAAAATCGTCTAAACAAAGTCTTGTATCGACTTCGACGAAACACTCAGAGATCATAGCACTGTACAAAGCTGCACGAGAATATACTTTGCTTCTACAAATGATTCACCACATCCAGCAGCCATGTGGATTGAATATCATGCAAGCTCCCATAATTATCTATGAAGATAATGCAGCTTGTATTGCACAAGTACAGACGGGTTACGTGAAGAGTCATCTTACAAAGCATATCAACTCTAAGTTCTTTTATACTCATGAGTTACAAAAGATGGATGAAATTAAGGTAATACATACTAAATCATGTGAAAATCTTGTAAATTTATTTACTAAGTCATTTCTAATATCTAACTTTGAAAAGTGTATACGTGGAATTAGAATGATGAGATTTAGAGAAGTGCAGAATTCAGGGGAAAACTCTTCTCGAGCTTACCATTAAAACTTGATCACGAAGATCGGACACCTAAAAGAATACATCCTGTAAATTAATTGGATGGATTGTACTCTTTTTCCATTAACGAGTTTTCAAAAGTTTCTTGGCCAATGTTTTTAATGAGGCAATCCGTGCAACACAACATAACATATATCATATACTCTTTCTCTAAATTTTTTTCACTGGGTTTTTTATATAGTTTTGATAAGGCATGAATGTGTCGGATGAGTGTCCAAGGGGAGTATTGAGAAACCTGGGCTTGAGCCTGCAAGCCTAGTTTATGGTGGGCACCTCACCACTTAGTCGGTAAATAAAGGGTCTCAATCATTGTAACATGTACATGAAAAGAGAAAGCAAATAAAGAAATGAGTTCCCCTCTCATCTCTCTGTGTTCAATTTATTATTTGCATTATTCTACATTTGATCTATTTCTTTTGCCTAGCAGGAATCAATCTGGCTGGACTCGTCAGCAACGATTCCTTAACACCTACAAGCATAGGCCTATTTTTTTGGCTACGACTATTAAATCTAATAAATAGTACCATAGAAACCAAAACCAAAAAACGTCTGAAAAATCGAAAAGAACAGACCCATAGTTTAAAATACCGAACAAGTCATTGAACCACCCAAGCTCCCAGTTCACTGGTAGGCCCGTTTGTCTGGCCGGTAGTGTAAGCTTATTGACCATAGGTAATATCTTAGGCCTAACACAAGGGCTTGGCTGGTGATGTGGTACAGTCACTCAAGGTGCATCACCCCCAACCCAAGTTTGAATCCCTTGCCATGCGCTTCTTTCCTTTATAATTGTTCTAATATACTCTTAAAATCTACCGGTTCCAGTTTTTTGGTTAAACTGACGGTCCGATCCGGTTCGCTAAACTATAGCTGTAGCCTGCAAGGTTAGGTGTCACATGAGACATGATGGTAACACATGCATGGCCACTCGGTGATGCGTGCCCATGACCTTTTTGGCCAATGAAAGGCAAATCTTTAGGCCCCTACACATGCATGCCAATGCGGCCCAGCTACTAGCCACGATTACGTCCCAATTCAATTTGGTCAGGGTCGGTGGCTTTTGGCTTTCTATTAAAATGACATTATAGCAGCTAATAGACTTTAGATAAGATATTTAATTAAACAAAACTAAAGAAAAATAAAAAAAACTCAATTCAACTACGGCCAGTGGCTTTTAGCTTTCCATTGAAATAACATTGTAGCAGCTAATATACTTTAGAGAAGATATTTAATAAAACAAAATTAAAGGAAAATGAAAAAATGAAAAAAAAACTATAAAACCTTCGTGGACAATGTAAAAAAAGAGAGAGAAAAAAGATCATGTTAAAAAGTCAACGAATATAAGGGCCTGTTCTTTACATTTTGGTGATGGCTTTTGGTCATGCGGTGATGGCTTTTTGGTCATTTGCGGCAGAGATTATGAAAGAGAGATACTCGCTTGCGATTTTTTATGGTACAGATATTAATTTTTTAACGTGTACTACAATTAATTTGTAGACCTCATCTTTAAAAAATAATCCGTTTAAAAGTTAATTACTATAGCAAAAGTTAAAAACGACTTTTAAAAACCGTAAAAAAACAGGACTAAACTTGTTTCTAACTTCTATAAGAAAAGTCAGAAACTAAAAGTGGGACGGAACTACACCCCTAACGTGCATGTATATCGGGCAAATCTAAGAAAAGCTGCAGGATTTACATTGCAAATGCCGTGGGAGATGGTGAATTTTTCGTACGTAGCTATGCAACGGTAATTCTGCTGCTGCTTATTGGGAGTGGAGCTCACGCGCCAATGGTTTTTATTACTGTGTCATATAGTTTATGGTTATAATTTATGTTTTTTGTTTTTAGTGCTAGCATTCATATGAATAAATGAAAAGCTAATAAACTATTTCTAAAAGACTATATCAATAAACCGCTTTGAAACGATGGCAGAGAAACCGTTCTATTTATTTGTTTAGAAAAACTATAAACCATAAATTGAAAGAAAAAAACAGAATCTGGTGAAAGAAAAAATGACTTCTCTTCTCCTATGTGCATGTTTGGATCTGTTTTTAAGCACTCAGGAGTTTTGATACAAACAAGAATGGAAATAAAAGTATCTATCTAAAAGCTCCGTTGTTTTAGGCTCCATTTAGAAGATGAGATTTTTTTTCTCTGATTACTATGAAAATTGAATGGTTTTCTATAAAATTACTATAAAATTTTTGCGTTTCAACAAGCCTTTAAAAAGACACAATAGAATTCAGAGGGGTTAGGACATTATTAGTTTGCAACATATCCTCGTGACGAAGTGTGATATAGGCTGGTTTTTTTATTTTAGTTTATCATTTTCTGTTATAATAACTAGTTTTTAAATTATACGTTTTTTAAAAATAAAATCTATAAATAAATTATAGTAAACACTATATCAAATTAAGTTATACCGACTAAAATTATATACGACTAATAAAAATCATAGATAAAAAAGCTAAACATGATACGTACAGTTAACCATGGTATGCTCGTAGCGTGAGTTACCGACAAACATGCCCTCGATATCGAAACCTCCACCTTAAATTGGTAGGGCCGATCTGTCAGCCACTGCTCATAGATTGCACTTTCCAGCGTAGGAGGCTTGGCCCACCGCCAGGTAACTACAACTAACACAGATGTGCGGTGTGTGCTGGCCCTCATCTTGGATCCTCTCTCTCCAACGGTCTCGATCGAGCGGTGAGAAGAAGGAAGAGAAGCAGCAGCAGCCGCCAAACCCTCCTACCAAGTCACGCTTTCCCACACTTGTGGACATGCATGCACAGAATATTGATGAAGCTGGGCCTGCAGTGCTAGCACAACGGCATTATATTGTGAAGCGGCGGTACAGCACGCCACGCTGGGACGACGTACGACCTTTGGCACAAAGCTGCTGGCTCTCGCATGCATGCTGCCAGCAGCTAACGGCTACGTACGTACGTTCGTACACACGTACGTACCACCGGCAACCCTAACGTTAAACTGACGTTTTGGCTGAATAATTGTTTCCATCTATATTTAGCCAAGTCAGAATCTTCCATGAAACCACTATATTATTATCTGAATCAGTAGATAGTACTCATATTGAATCATTTTATATAGGATTAAACTGAACCATACATTAATATTACAATATTAGAGTGTAATTAGACTGTAGCGTAGCGGAAGCAACTATGGGAAGACACAATTCGTCACAAGCAGGCAACTGGAGAAGGCCTGTGTACGACCAATATTAATCATATACTTATATAATATTGGTGCACACAAATGCCATCTTAGTTAACTAGACTAGGGCGAGACCTAATTTACTTCATCATTAGTTCCTTGATCGTCGTAGTATGCATATTGCCCTTGGTCCACAGGTTCTGAGGATTTTGTGAGCTAGTGCGAGCACAAGCAACAATGCTCTACGAGCTAACACACAAAATACAATATTTATACATACAAGGATTACCAAGGAAGGCTCAGATTCTTTTAGTTGCTAAAGCCAACATTTTTCCACTGAGAATAGCATGGCTCATCGTCAGTGAGAGGAGCCACGACGACCAGTGTGGAGGGCAAAAATGGATTGCCCACACTAAATTGCACCTAGAGGCGAGGTGGCGTGGCCTAAATTGGCGCACAATGTGGTCAGTGGCGAGCCAAGCAGTGGCGAAGCACGGGCGCATGGCATCACGGCGAGCTATGACACCAAAACCTAATTAAGTGATATCGAGGCTACTGGGACTAGGAGAGACTCACCAGAGGTGAAGGCGGAGCTCGGGGGCATGGAGCAGGTTGGCAGCGAGGAGCCGAGATGGTGGAGGGGAGGAGCATGGCATCGGTGGTGAGGGGGCCACGAGGTGGTGAGGAAGCTTCGGACAAGTGGGCTCAACTAGTGAAGCTCGAAGATGGCGGGTCACAGAAGTAGCCTAAGTTGGGGACGAAGACTTCGTCGGTGAGTTGTAGGACTAGAGAAGCCAATTATGCATGGTGAAAGGGTGAGGGGAGTAAGGCGGTCGCAACGACATGCTTGGCGGGGCATGGGACTCACCGGAGAGGGTTGTCCACGGCGAGGTCTACACGGCGCAAGGTGGAGGTGACGGCAATCTTAAGGGAGCTCAGCGCGGCTAAGGCAAAGGGTAGGAGAGCAACGGTTGAGTGTGGGGAAGGCTTAGGAGGGCACGACTTGGGCATAATAGCCACGAGGCAACGGTCACTAAGTGGGCGACAGGGGCACGGCACTACTTGCGCATAGGGTGAGGTGGCAGAGCCAACGCACGATGCGACACATGTGCTGAGGTAGAGACAACGCACAACATAGGAGTTAAGGTGTGGGGCAATGGTCAAGCGTGCAAAGTCTGGGCATGCGGTGTACAATGCAAGGGGGAAGAGGAGGCAAGGCCTGGCGAGGGCGGCGAGGAGCTGGCGAGCACTGTTGGCGCACAGGGACGGGCGGCGCTAGTCGTGGGTGTGAGTCGAGAGTGCACACGGTGCGGGTGCTGCTCATGTGGGGATGCACAGGGCGAGGGGAGGGAGCAACATAGGCTGGCTGGGCTGCGCCAGAGGCCTGGTGGGTTAGGGAAATCAAGGGAACGGATTGGGCTCGGCCCAAGCAAGATTTGGGCTTCGAGAATTTTGAAATTCAGTTTGAATTTTTGAAAATGAACTTTGATTTGAATTTAAATTTGAATTTTTATTCAAACACTTTAGAACTCCCAAAATGGGATATTACATCCATCCATCTATAGCTAGGCCATTTTACAGTCTTCCCTGCCACAACCAAACCCATTAGAAAGCAGTACGCCTTCCACTCCTTTTGAAATGACATTTTTGATTTTTTATGGACTCCGTGATATAACTTTGAGTGTTATTTTTTTGTAACTTTATATTATTATATACTAATAAAATTATAATACTATAAAATTATTTTTAATAAAAAATATAATAATATAATTTTTATATAATCAATCTAGATAATTTTAAATATATTAGTAATTAAATTTTAGAAAAATTAACCATACTAATTCTAGAGCGTCACTTGAAAAAGAAGAAGCTAGTATCAACTAGCTATAAACATAATCAATAAGGAGAACAACATCACTAGCCCCAGATATTGCAAAATAGTGGTACTTATTGTCACCACCATCCACAGCCGAGGTGGTCACTCACCATCATCACTGCCAAGTGCTGCTGAAATTCACCCCTCCACACCACACCCCCTTCCCCTGCTTCCCTCCTTTAGCCCCACCCACCCCCTCCTCTCTCCCTCCCTCCATTCCCTCAAACACACAAGCACAAGGGTCTTGCACAAGGCAGAGTTAGAATTAGAGGGAGATAGGGAGGAGGGAGGGGAAGGTGCATTGGCGATTTTCAACCTGGGGCATGCACCATGCACACCCTAGGTTACCATTAGTGGTAGCATAGGATTAGAGGAGGTGAGCTTGGAGGAAAAGGTTAGAGAGAGAAGAGAGACAGACAGACAGACAAAAAGGGGTGAAGGAGGGGAGGAGTAAAGGTGGAGCAGGGGGAATCCAATCTAATCCAGTCCACCACAATCCCTCCGTCCCAGATTGGGAGCAGGAGTGCGCAGGAAGCCAGGCTTAAAGCGAAAGAGAGAGCGAGGGAGACGAGGCCGCCACCGACACTCCCCGCGGCCGCCGATCGGACCCGGCCGGAGCCCGCATTCCGCGTCTCGCCCGCCGGGGGGGCTCTGCTACTCGCGTAAGCCCCGCTCGGCGCTTCCGTTAATTTTCCTCGTCTTGTTCTGCGTTGCGTGCTCTGATTTCTTGAAATGTTCCTTAAACCCGGGTGTTCTTGTTTTGCAATGGCGTGTTCTTGGGAATTCTATCTCTGCATCGCAGATAGTTTAGGGTTGCACTCTAGGGATTTTTTTAGATATACGATTTCTTCATGTGAATTTATTTCTTGCCCTATTTTTCTGCGAAATTAATTTAATCGCAGTGAGAATTACGGCGGTTTTGGTTCGACAGGAACAGCAACAGTTCTTGCAACCCCCAATTTTTTTCTCCTTAATTTCTTGATAATTTCTGACAAGGGGTAAATGCAACGCCTGTTCCGTTCCAATTCCGGCAGTACCCGAAGGTTAAACCCCCAAAATCCCCCATCTAACAGAATGAGCAAAACGCCATTAATCATTGACTGCCGTGCGTGCTGCGTTAACCAGGGGGTTTTACTCCAATTCACGCATGCTGCTGATGGCAATTGATGCGCTGAGCAATCACCAGTAATGGTAGGTGAAAGTACATGAGTGGCGCAAGAAGTGGAAACACAATGTGTTCTGGATAGGATTGATCTGGTTGGGTAGATTAACAGACGCGTCTAGGCTTGCGCGAGTGGCTGTCATCTAGTGGCAATGATCTGATTGATGTACCTGTGAATCGATTCTTGCAGTTCTTCTCAGTCCTTCAAGAGGAGGCTGCTGCGGGTTAGAACCGTGTGTTTTTGCTAGAACAATCGGGGGCGTTACTGGTTAGACTACGTTGTGTGTTTGCTTTAAGAATGGGTTTCTGGGTTTAGTTTGCTTCAAGGGTGGCTAATTGCTGTCATGTACTATGGTTGTAGGTGTAATGTGACAAAGTCACAAAACTATTTAATCACTTGTTTAGCTGCATCTGCTTTGCATGTATGTGCTGCTGCCTGCACAAGTTGTGAGGTCTTCCTGTCCTATGTTTGAAGGTGTATGCTTGTGGACGAGACAGAAGGTGTTGAGTAGATATGTCCTTGGCTCAATAGTAGTGAAGTGTGTGCAATACTTTCCCAACAACCAACCAGTTTTTCACTGAGGGACTTTTATTTGAAAACTAATTTCCTGCCGGCAGTGTCTTTCATAGAAGTTGCATTGTCTAAAATTACGGTAACTTGTTCTGCTTGTTTGCCGACTTGGTTGGACTTATATGTCAGTTGCATGGGATGCTTTTCCTTCCTTTCTGTTTTCTTCAGAGTTGATTGCTGGATAGGTCAGGTTCACTTACTTTTTATCCTTCTGAAATCCACGAGCCGTGCACATGATAGATTGAAATTTTTGTTAGTTTGGTTCATTGAATGAAAAATATTCTTCATTTGATCAGATACATAGTGGAGGATGGATCGACGAAGCTGGCCTTGGAAGAAGAAGTCTTCTGATAAATCATCAAAAACAGATGCCTTGCAGAGTTCCAGTCAAGCAGAGCAGGTTTGCGGTTACTCTTTGCTTGCTTGTCATTTGTCAGTTGATGTTGTGATGTATTGGGTGTATGCCCCATTTATGAAAAAGAACATGTTCCTTATTTGCTTTTATTCGTTTGAAGTATTTTCTTAGATCTGAAGAAAAACATAGAAGTATCATCATTTTGTTTCAGTTATTATCTGGGCGTCCAGTGGCTTCCTTGAAAGACATTTGCTTTTAGCAGTTCCTTTTTTCCTTTTCCCATCTGTCCTCATTTGTTTGACAAGCCTTCCATAAACGCATTTGTACTACTGAAAATGAGTCCATGGTGGTATGGTATATCAGCTACCAAAGAATGACACTGAACTCTCTCATACTCTGTGCTTTGTCAAGTTATTAGTACCCTTGTTACATGATACAGATACCATAGTTTCCTCATGGCAGGACACTCATTGTGTTTGGTTTGTATGTATGTCTACTTAATGCTTTTATTTCTCTAGCTTCAATAACAAAACTACCGTGGCATTGAACTCATGCTTTAGCTTTAATGTTGCAGGCCAAAGTAAACATGCTAGCAGATGAATTCAAATAATTATGCCTATTTTTATTTGATGTCCAGTACCTTGACTTCTGTTCTTCTGTGCTGCATATATATGCATATTTTACATGCTATTGTTAAAGAAAGTTTTTTACTCCTTCAGTAGTACAAAAGCATCACTGTCTGCACGTGGCAGAATGGAGCAAATGATTCTCAAAATTGACCAAGAAATGCTCATTATAGCCTTCATGTGGCTACAATTTACTTTAACATACCAATTGTTGAAGTTTAGGTCTATGTACTACTATGTACCTTATGTCCTTAACTTCTACTACATGGTGCAAATTTGCATGTGTTTGCTTTTTGGCAAAGCCTGCTGCTACTCCTTCGGTAGCAGCAGTACGTTAGTCATTACGCATTAGAGCCAAGGTACATGAGTACACCACTGATGTTATCATTAATTGTTCATGATCATCAATTGCTATCATCCAAAGTTTGACATTTCAAAAAAAGTTTGTTAGACCATGTGATGATTATCACACTTATCTTGATTGATCAGTCTCTTCTTAAATTACTTTCCTGTGATTTTTCAGGAAGAAAAAGTGCCAAAATTCGTGCAGATTTCACCAGAAAGATATGCAAATCCTACTGAATCAGAAGAACAAGTAAAGGTTTTATATGATAAGGTGAATGTGTTGAATGAAAAACTATCTGCAGCACAATCTGAGATCACCACCAAAGATGGCCTAGTAAAGCAGCATGCTAAAGTGGCAGAAGAAGCTGTATCAGGTTTGAAACTGATTGCTGTTCTTTGCCTTTGCTGTTTGGATACTATAAAGGAAAATTATGGCCTATAATCATTTCTGTCCATGAGCGTAGACCTTGGTCATTTCTATTAATTGATGGAGGTGTATGACACAGCATTTTATTTGAATGGAATAAAATCTGTAGTAATTCTACATGACCTTTCAATTGCAATGAATCTAGTTTATGTTAGCATTTATTAAACTAACACAGGTATCATCATGTTAGGTTGGGAGAAAACTGAAGCAGAGGCATCGGCACTGAAACTTCAGCTAGAAACTGTTACGTTGTCCAAGCTAGCAGCTGAGGAAAGAGCTGCTCATCTGGATGGCGCTCTAAAGGAATGCATGAAGCAAGTGAGGACAGTGAAGGAAAAAAGTGAGCAAAAGCTGCATGATGTAGTGTTTGCAAAGACCAAACAGTGGGAGATGATGAAGGCTGAACTAGAAGCAAAATTAGCTGATTTTGAACAGGAGCTCATTAGAGCAGGTGCTGAGAGTGATGCACTCTCAAGGTTTCTTGAAGAACAGGCAAACTTGCTGATGGAAGTTGGTAACGAAAAAGTTCAAGCAGAATCCCAGATTGAAGTGTTGAAGAGCACTATTCAGTCTGGTGAAAAGTGATGGATAAGTCATTGTGTTGTTGTTGTGTTGTCGTTTCTTTTCTCTTTAGGACAGCATCTCCTTTAAGGACAGCATCTTGACTCCTTTAAGGACAGCATCTCCTTTAAGGACAGCATCTTGACTCCTTTAAGGACAGCATCTCCTTTTAGGACAGCATCTCCTTTAAGGACAGCATCTTAGACTAGCTTTAGGACAGCTTTAGACTAGCATCTAGGACTAGCATCTTGGCATATGCTTGGCTGGTTAGCGGCCTATAAATTTGTATCCCCAACCCCTCAGGTTGGTGTGGCATTTGTGTGAGAAATAAACAAGAAAATTTGCCCCATTCCCAGAGTGTCATCCTCTCAATGAGAGTAAGGATCTTGCTATCACCAACAAAGAAGACTCCAATGAGTAACAAGTGGTATCGAGCCATACTATCCTCAGCTTTGAGCATCTCCTCGCTCATCTCCTTCTCGGCCTCGCGGCGGACTCAACAGAGCGGCGGCTCCCGGCCGTCCCCGCTCACTCCTCTCCGAGACGGCAGCACTGCGTCGGCGAATCTCCTCCACGCAACAGCCCCTAGTAGCGCGCCATGTCCGCAGGCGCTCGGCCTTCGCCGCCTCGAGCACGCGGCGTCGTGACGGCCGAAGCTCGCCGCAGCAGCAGCGCAGCGAGCAGCGCGCAGCAGACGCGCGCGGCGAAAGGCGCTGGCGGCGGTAAAGCGGAGCGGGCAGGCGGCGGCGAGCGAGCGGCGGCGGCGGCAGATGCAGCGCGTCGCGCAGCAGCGGAGGTCAAAACCTGCTGCAGCGAACGGCGGCTCCATCTCTGGCGATGGCAGCGCGAGAGATCTTGAGCGGCGAGAGAGGAAGCGCGAGGCGAAGCGCGATGGCGTCGCGCAAGACGCCACGAGCGCGCGCGGCAGCCAGCACAGCGCGCGCGCGGCGCGCTCTGGAGGAGGCGCGCACGGCGGTGGCGTGCGGGTTGACGAGAGCGGCCTTCACAGCGACGCGCTCTCTCCCGGTTCGATCCGTGGTCACCACGAGTACCGTGCCGTCGTCGAGGGCGTCGGCCCGGGCGCGAGTGGCCTACCTCACCAAGACCAACTACGTCGAGTGGGCGCGGTGATGAGGTAAAGCTCCAGGTGCGGCATATGTGGGATGCGATCCGATCGGCGACGTCGACTACGACCGGGATCGACGGCGCTGGATGCTCATCGCCGCAGATCCGCCCGAGATGCGCTTCGCTACCAACAAGCGGATGCCAAAGAGGCTTGGGACGCCATCGCCGCAAAGACGCGCATCGGCGGCGCGCGCCCGCAAGTCTACATTGCGCACTACGCAGGAGTGGGAGAACACGGCCTTCAAGCCGGTGAGGACGTTGATGATTTTGCTCTCGTCTCAACACTCATTGCGAGTTAGTGCGATTCGGCGACGACACCTACGGCGAGGAGAGGCGTGGAGAAGCTCTTCCGCTGCGTCCCCGAAGTACAAGCGGATGGCTCGCTCGATCGAGTCTCTGCTGGACCTCTCGCGATGACGATCGAGGAGGCGCTGGTCGCCTCAAGGTCGTTGACAACGATGAGCCACGGCGTCTCGGGACCCGTCACCATTGGCGGAAGCTCCTCCTCGCTCGGGAGCGGTGGTCGCCACCAAGGTGACGGGAAGAAGGGGAGCCTTCTTCCACGACAGCGACCACAAGCGTGGCAAGCGCGGCAAGCCACGCAAAGACGCCAGCGGCGCGCGGGGACGTGCCGAGGGTGATGACCGTGGAGGCGTCGAGCGCGCGCCACGGCAAGCAAAGGCGGCACGAGACGACTCTTGCCACAATCGCGGCAAGCTTGGTCATTGGGCGAGGATTGTCGGCGACCACGACGTGGCGAGCCCATGTCGCGCGCGGTGAGGAGCGGCCGGCTCGTTCATTGCTCGTGCGAGCACCGAACTATCTCCGCGCACGGCCGCGATGGCTCTCTCCACCTTGACGAGCCAAAAGCACATGCCTCCTCGGCTACGGTTAAAGAACGACAAGATCGACGGGTGGTGCCTCGACACCGGCGCCACCCATCACATGACCGGCCGACGGAGCTCTTCGCCGAGTTTGACTCTAGCGTCCGAGGCTCGTCAAGTTTGGGACGCCTCGCGTGGAAATCAAGGGCGTCGGCTCCGTCATCTTCACCACCGTGTCACGGTGAGCACAGTCGCCACGGCGTCTACTACATCCCCGACCTGCGAACTCCATCATCGCCTTGGGATACCGGATGAGAACGGCTCGCGTGTCGAGATAGAGCACGGTGCCGCGGTTTGGGATCTTCGCCGCGCTTCTTGCCAAGGTAACGAGGCGCAAATCGACTTTACATTCTTCACGCGCGGTGGCACAACCCCTCTGTCTCGCCGCTCGTCGGACGACGAGGCGTGGCGATAACACGAGCGCTGGGCACCTTCACTCGAGGCCCCGGCGGCTCGGTGCTACGGAAATGGTGCGAGGCCCGCCGTGCCTTGACCATGTGGAGCGATTCTGCGGCGTCTGCGTGTTGACGGCGGCGGCGACTCTTTCCTCGGCGGGCGAGTTTCGAGCCAAGGAAAGGCTCGAGCTCGTGCACGGGACTTGTGTGGCGGTGACACCGCCACACCGAGACGACGCTACTTCTGCCGCTCGTCGGCGACCTCTCCGCTACATGTGGGTGATGGTCCTCGGCGGCAAGGAGAGGCTGCGGGCGCCATCAGCGCACGCAGTCGCCGTGAGGCGAGCGCGCCGCAGTCGCGTCTTTGCGCGCACAGACAACGGCGCGATTCACGGCGGCGGTCGCGTCGTCTCGCGATGATGAGGCATTCAGCGCCACTACTCCGCGCCGTCACACCCGCAGCGCAGAAGCGGCGTCGTCGAGCGGCGCAACGAGGCGGTTGTGGGGATGGCTCGGGCTCTCCTCGCGAGGGGATGCCGGCTATCTTACGGGAGAGGCGGTGGTGACGGCCGTCTACATCCTCAACCGCCGCCTACCAAGGCGCTCGGCAGCGGGGCGCCGTGACGAGGCTTGGCACGAGCGCAGCCGCGGTCTCCCACTTGCGGGTCTTGGCTCCTCGCGTTCGCCAAGGAGCTTGGCCACATCGGTAAGCTCGGCGGCGAGCACTCGGGAGTGTTCATCGGCTCGCGGAGGCTCGAGCCTACCGCATCCTCGACCTGTCACGCAGTGCGTCCGCATCTCGCGTGGCGTTGTGTTCGACGGCGGCGGGCGTGGGACAAGGCGGTGGGCGGCGGTTCGACTTCAACTCTTAGGGACTTTGTTGTCGACTCGTCCACTTCGAGAGCCGGAGCTAGCGGCTCGTCTTCACCAAGCTCGCCACTCGACACCTTGCTCGCCACCGCTCGGCGAGTGCTCCACCACCTTCGGCACGGCCACGCCCGCTCTCCCGCACCGGCCGCCACACCACCGGATCGACCCCAACGGCCGGTTCACGACGAGCGGCGCATGGTGGAGTTCGCTACTCCGCTGTCTCACGACGAGGACCGCGTCGACGCCTACCACGACGGCGAGCCTCGCGCTACAGTCTGTGGGCGACCTCCTCGGCGGCGGCCGTCCCTCGAATCGGCGCAGCGCGACCGCGCGGCGAGCCGCACCTCGCCTGGACGCGGCGGCGAGCCTCGTTCCGTCGCCGAGGCGGAGAAAGACGCGGCATGGCGTGCGCGATGCGAGAGAGATGGACGCCGTCAGCGGAACGAGCGTGGGGCGGGCGGATCTTCCCGCCGGCCACCGCGCGATCACCCTTAAGTGGGTGTTCAAGCCGAGCGGGATGGCCGGCGCCATCGTCAAGCACAAGGCTCGCTTGGTGGCACGAGGCTTCGTGCGGCAGGAGGGTCGACCGATGATGCCTTCGCACCCGCCGCGCGCATGGAGTCCGTTCGTCTACTCCTCGCACTTGCGGCCCGGGAGGATTGGCGCGTCCATCACATGGACGTTAAGTCCGCCTTCCTCAACGGCGACTTGAAGGAGGAGGCCTCACGTCCGTCGGCCGCGGGATTCGTCATCCCCGGCAAGGAGGGCAAGGTTCTCCGCCACGCAAGGGCCCTCTGCGGCTTGCGGCAGCACCACGAGCCCGAACGCTAAGTGGACTCCACTCTCAAGCAAATGGGGTTCCAGCAGAGCGCACACGGCCGCGGTCTGCCGGCGGGCAAAGCGGCAACGCCTGGCGGTGGCGCCACGTCGACGACACTGGTGATCACCGCTCCAAGGAGGCCGAGGTCGAGGCGTTCAAGGCGAAATGAAGACCGTCTTCCGGATGAGCGACTTGGGCTCCTCTCCTTCTACACGGGATCGAGGTCCACCGGACGGCTCCATATCTCCTTCGTCGGACCGCCACGCCAAGCGCACCGTCGAAGTGGCGGGCTCACCGATCGCAACCCACCCACACTCCTGGAGGAGAGGTCGCCGAAGTCGTGAGAGCACGGCGGAGGAGGTGGACGCGACGCAGATCTGCGCGCATTGGGCGCCTTCGCTACCTCGTTCACACGCTGCGTCGAGTTGGCGTTATTGCCGGCTCGTCGGTCGGTTCATGCAATGACCGACGACGAGCATCGCGAGCCGTGAAGAGGATCCTCCGCTACGTTGCGGGCACCTCCGACTACGGCTTGCACTACCCGAGGTGTCCCGGCGCGGCACACTTCATCGGGTACAGCGACAGCGACCACGCAGGCGACATCGACACCAGCAAGAGCACAAGCGGGATTCTCTTCTTCCTCGGCAAGTGCCTCGTTAGCTGGCAGTCAGTCAAGCAGCAGGTGGTGGCCCTGTCCAGCTGTGAGGCCGAGTACATAGCGGCGTCCACCGCTTCGACTCAGGCGCTCTGGCTCGCTCGACTGCTTGGTGATCTCCTCGGCAAAGACACTGAAGCGGTGGCGCTCAGGGTGGACAGCAAGTCCGCTCTGGCTCTGGCAAAGAACCCCGTTTTCCACGAACGGAGCAAGCACATCCGGGTGAAGTACCACTTCATCCGAGGCTGTTTGGATGAAGGCAGCATCAAGGCGAGCTACATCAACACCACGGATCAGCTTGCGGACCTGCTCACCAAGCCTCTTGGGAGGGTCAAATTCCTCGAGCTCTGCTCTAGGGTCGGGGTGGTTCAACTTTTCCACAAGACGACGCACAAGACTTAGGGGGAGAGTGATGGATAAGTCATTGTGTTGTTGTTGTGTTGTCGTTTCTTTTCTCTTTAGGACAGCATCTCCTTTAAGGACAGCATCTTGACTCCTTTAAGGACAGCATCTCCTTTAAGGACAGCATCTTGACTCCTTTAAGGACAGCATCTCCTTTTAGGACAGCATCTCCTTTAAGGACAGCATCTTAGACTAGCTTTAGGACAGCTTTAGACTAGCATCTAGGACTAGCATCTTGGCATATGCTTGGCTGGTTAGCGGCCTATAAATTTGTATCCCCAACCCCTCAGGTTGGTGTGGCATTTGTGTGAGAAATAAACAAGAAAATTTGCCCCATTCCCAGAGTGTCATCCTCTCAATGAGAGTAAGGATCTTGCTATCACCAACAGCAAGACTCCAGCGAGTAACAAAAAGGAGATAAATTCATTGAAGTATGAACTACAAGTTGTCTCCAAAGAGCTTGAAATTCGCAATGAAGAAAAGAATATGAGTGTGCGTTCGGCTGATATAGCGACCAAACAACATCTGGAGGATGTGAAGAAAATATCAAAATTGGAAGCAGAATGCCAAAGATTACGTGGTCTTGTTCGAAAAAAATTACCTGGGCCTGCTGCATTAGCACAAATGAAGCTGGAAGTGGATAGCTGGTGCAGAGACCATGCAGACAACAGGTTGCGGCGTTCTCCTTCAAGGAGTTCTACCTTCCATCATCCTATGACCCCATCTGATTATGCTCTTGAAAACTTGCAACACATGAAGAAAGAGAATGAATTTCTGACTGCACATTTATTATCTATGGAAGATGAAACCAAAATGTTGAAGGAGGCACTGTTAAAGCGTAACAATGAGCTACAGGCATCAAGAAACATGTGTGCTAAGACAGCAGGCAAGCTCCGCAGCATGGAAGTTCACATGCTGAGTGCTAATCAGTATAAGGGTCTAACAAATTCAAACATTGATACCTGTTTTGATGGTGCACTGAGCCAGAATGGAAGTAACCCACCAAGTCTAACTTCCATGTCTGAAGATGGTGTTGATGATGCAACAAGCTGTGCCGAGTCTTGGGCCAATGCTTTGGTATCTGAGCTCTCACACTTCAAGAAAGATAAAGGAGGTAAGGGCAGTTTGACAGAAAAGTCCAATCAGATGGGACTCATGGATGACTTCCTAGAAATAGAGAGATTGGCATGTTTATGTTCTGAAGCTAAAGGATGTGGCAACA
Source organism: Melocanna baccifera (assembly GCA_036346265.1). Taxonomy (NCBI): domain Eukaryota; kingdom Viridiplantae; phylum Streptophyta; class Magnoliopsida; order Poales; family Poaceae; genus Melocanna; species Melocanna baccifera. The sequence goes on along the minus strand of CM070704.1, from coordinate 14,592,302 downwards.
TTGTTGACCAGCAGAAGGTAGATAAAGTTGAGGCAACTCTGTCCACTGTCACTAAAAGAGACAATCACAAAGATTCGTTGCCAGCTTTGCAGTTACCAGGTACTCCGTCCAGTAGTGGGCATCTGCTTGAGAACTCTCCGCTTTCAAACCTGCACTCAAGAATTTCTTCTTTGCTGAGCTCTCAATCACCAGAGAACAATGTTGGCAAGGTACTAGATGGTATCAGAAATATCCTAAGGGATATTGAAGAAGAGGCAGAATCAGTGGATTCAGACAGGATTCAACATGATCACATGGTTGAAGTTGCTGATGATGGATCTTCAACAAAGCAAGCCAAGAACTTGGGTGCTATGGATCATGTTCTAAGAAGTGCCATTTCAAAGATGCATGAGTTTGTTAAGTCACTTATAAGACAAGCATCTGAGCTCCAAGGAATAAATTCCTACCATAATGCAATCTCTCAGAAAATAGAGCAGTTCTCCGCTTTAGCTGATAAAGTTCTGTCTAATGAGAGTGGTCTCAGAGAGTTTGTGATTGTATTATCTGAAATCTTGTCAGTAAGTGGTGAGATTAAACTCACATTGTCGAGAGACAGTGTCAATGAAGCAGAGAGCAATAATCTGGATTGTGTTGACAAAGTGACCTTATTGGAAAACAAAGTGCATCATGGGCCAATAAAAGATAGTCTGTCTGCCGTTTGTTCAGTATTGCCTCATTTATGTTCTGATCCTGATTTTGAGGGTCCTAGTGAGGCATTTGATGTTAAAACAGCAGTACGGATATGCTCACCAAAGGAATATGAACAACTGAAATTGGAGAAGAGGAATTTGGAGACGGAATTAACAAAGTGCAATGAAATTATTGAAGTTTCAAACCGTAAGTTTAGTGAGATGGAGAAAAACATGGAAGAGCTTACATCAAAAATGGCTGCCTGTGAGAATTCAAATAGCTTGGCTGAGACTCAGTTAAAGTGTATGGCTGAATCGTACAAATCACTTGAAGCACAGAAGGTGAAATTAAAAAATGAAACAAATGTTTTGCAGACAAAAATAGATACTTTGACAGTGGAACTTGCAGAAGAAAGACAAAACTATCAGGATGACTTAGCCAAGTACAGAGATCTTGAGGAGAAGATGGAAAGGTGAAATACCTGTCCTCCATGAATAATCCTGTTTTCCACCTTGTAGCAAATATTGTTTTCCTTTTATTTTCTATGTTTGTTGCACATTTTAACAGATTGTTTCTCTCCTGACTTTGTTTATGCTATGAAGGTACGAGAATGAGAGGAATTCCTTATGTGTAGATGAGGGTGCAGATACCAAATCGAAGCAGGTATATTGATAAGCCCCAGCTTGAAGTATATGTGATGATGAATGTTTATGATGTTTGTTAACTCCCAGCTTGCATACATTAATTATACCTTATCTGCTGTTATATCAAACAAATAGTGTGCAAAGACTGTCCCCTTGTCCTCAGAATAAATACTTCCTGATCAGTAAATATAACTTCAATGTTCTTCTGAATGGTCATTGATAAACATGAAACTACTGCATATTTTCTGGTAATGATAGATGTTAAATAAGTTGCATAAAATCATTACAGGGGAAAGAGATAGCAGCAGCAGCGGAGAAGCTAGCAGAGTGCCAGGAGACAATATTGCTTCTTGGCCGGCAGCTGCAAACTCTGCGCCCTCCTCCTCCAGCAGAACCATTGGGTGCTGCGCTAAACAGGCAACAAGTGGGAGGATTTTTGGAAGATCAAGCAGGACCAACCCAGGGCATGCATTCTAAGAATTCATCAGGTCAATTTGATGTAGATTATACATTATCAAGTGCACCAGGAACAGGAAATGTATCCCCCCTAAATGGATACAAAACACACAAAAGCCCTTCTAATTTAGATGGAAGCCCTCACTTTACTTCCCCAAACAGTTCCAAGCGTCCAAAGCACAGACCAAGGCCTTCTTCCTCTTCCACGTTTACTAACCAGTTCCCGGAGAAAGAGGGCCAGGGTTTCAGTCGGTTGTTCTCAAAGGGCAAGAGCGAATATTAGCTCATCTCATATCGTGAGCTTATTGGCTCATCGTTGAGAGTGATGCAGGTCAAGATTTTTGCCAACAGGACAGGTAAACCTCTTCGTGTATTCTGTAGATGATGCCTGCATTTACCGGATTAGTATATGCTTGTAGTTGAGTTATATCCAAATTCAGTGTGATAGTTACAGCCATCAGTACCTTGCCTGGAGTTTTTTGTGTTGCGGTTTGCTTATACCTCAATGGAACCTCGATGTACATTTTCTTACCTGTGTGAAGATTGAGAAGGTATTGCTGTTTGTGTGTTGGAGATTTCCCTTGTGAAGGATGAATTTACTTGTGTATTGTGCCAGCCATGCTTAGCTTGCTGTACAGTTAACCTGCATACCAGCATATGTTTGGAGAGCTATTGGGCCTGTTCTTTTCGGCTGCGGCTGATGGCTTTTGGCTGCGGCTGATGGTTTTTTGGCTGTTTGCGACAGAGATTGCGGAAAGAGAGATACTCGCTTGCGATTTTTGATGATACAAATATTAGTTTTTTAATGTGTGCTACAATTAATTTGTAAACCCCATCTTAAAAAAATACTCCATTTAAAAGTTAGTTACTGTAGCAAAAGCCAAAAGCGGCTTTTAGAAGCCGTAAAGAACAGGCCCATTGTCCACCTTTTTGATGTAAAAGCTTGAAGACCCTGTGTACTAATGTGCTAACATTTGGGGTGTACTGCCTTTGTTTATGTTGTCATTGCTGTTGCAACCGAGCTCAAGCTTTTGTCCTTTTTTTTGAGAACTCAGTCTCACATCAGTAAATTATCAGGTTCTTTTGGCTTTGTTGTCCATGTTTTCTTAAAAAAAAAGTTTGAATAAACAAATATTATCGCTTGTTTTTACCGATGTAAAGGTAATCTGTAGAAAATCCTTGAAGTTAAATCTTTAGCCTAGTTATTGCAGTGATATAAAAGTAATTTTAAATGTCAAGCTATTAGCGTGATGAAATTGTTTAAGGAACGTGGGAATTTTTTTTCCTGACTTATGCGGGAATTGGAGTGTTTCATGCAAAATTCCGTTGAAATCCATGTGTGTCAGGCTAAATCATTTGTATGTGATATGCTTGTTAGGAATTGAAAGAAGAAAGTGTAGATGGGCCTACGGTGACAGGGAGAGCAAAGCACAAACTTGGTGTTGGGCTAATGCATCATGCCAGAATTTTAGGTACGTGCGAGGAGAAGAATGCGAAATGAACACCATTTCAATTAAGGTTGAACTTTCCTCTATGAAAAAAAGAAGAGAAATAAGGTTGAAACAAGATGAAAATAATGATACTAGAAAATTTAATCAAATCTGGTTGGCCGAGAAGGTCAATGTGGTATTTGACCAGCCAGGAACTAGAAAAAATTCTAGCCGGGGACAGCGGCGCAAGAGAGCCGGTTCTGCGTTGGGAGTTAGTAGCCGAGCTAGTCAGCTAATCGACCATTTAGGTTTTTCTAGTTGTATGGTTCATCTTGCCAAGCGTACCTGCTTATATTTTCGGAAAAAGTTGTCAAATTAATGTAATATATTATGAAGGTATATCTGACAACTAATATAAAAACATCATCTTGATGTGACCAATCTAAATATTTGCAAAAATTATCGTTGTTCATGGATTACAAAGTTTGACTGTTTAAATTCAGTAGTAGCAAGTGTTTGGAAATAGAGTAACACATTAAAATGTTCTCTTAACATCCTTATTTGAAATCACAAGAGAGCAACCGAAGCACTGGCAGGGGGTAGTGGAGGCCAAGGTCGGCGTTGGTCCCCCGTTTTGTCCGAAATTTTTAACCATTAGATAACTACTTTCGAGCTCATTTGTTGTTTATTCCATATTAGCTTTCAACACTTCCTTTCCCAATCTTTAGCCTATCTGTTTCTTCAAGAAAGTAATGGATCTAGCTAGTCTCCAAGGTTTTGGGTTTGTTGGCCTGTCCTTTTTTTGGTAGAAATGGCCAATGTTTGTGCATAGTTTTCTTCTCTTTCCTCTGGTTGTTGTATGGTAGCTCTTTAATCCTTTCTTCAGCGTTGGCCTCTTGGTTGCTTCTAATTTTAGTTCTTTCTTTAAAATTTTAATCAATTAAGTGAATAGCTTCATTGTCATATGACTAAGGATGGGAAACGGTAAAAAATAATCTATTTTGTCCGATATTTGTATTCGAGAAAATGCGAATGTGGTAAGCAAAATCCGTATTCGAGAATGTTTGTATTTGTATTCGAGAATATTCGTATCCGTATTTGAGAATATTCATATTCATATTCATATTTGAAACTATTTGATTCGTATTCGATCTATTTCCATCCCTGGCGACCTCCCTCGGGATAATTGTAAGAAGCAATTTTCTGATAAACTAAGGTTCACAAGTAAGAAGTGAAAATTACTTTATATAATTTTCAACTCTATGCACTACACTGCTAGTTCATGTAGAAGTGTAGTCATGTTATATAAATTTATTCTACCGAGATTTGTTACAAAAGTTTTAGGATATTATTCAGCCAAATTAAGTATATATTTGATTCGAATTCATATTTGTTACGACATTTGATTCATATTCATATTCGAGAATTTTCGAATTCATATTCGTATTCGTTTTAAAAATATGGATTTATATTCGTATATGTATTCATATTTATTTTAAAATATAGATTAGTATTCATATTTGAGACTATTCGATTCATATTTGATTCATTTCCATCCCTGCAGATGACGGAAGATGGTGTTTTGTTGGCAGTGGTTTTTATCCTCCCCTAACTTTGGGCCTACAAATACAGAAACTCAAAAAGAAATTGATAAGACAAGTGTATAATTTTTTTGTTTCGATCATTTTTTTACAACACGGTTTACTCTTGTTTCATTGATTTATGGCCTTTTTTTTTAACTTTTTTCTGGTTAACTTCGAGAACCATGAATTGGTTATTACCGGCTAATTTTAAGAAAGAGATAACAAACTTGGTACATCACATTGATGTATAAATTCAAAAATTACCATCCTATGTGAGGATGACATGTGAGGTCTAGAGCTACATGTTGGTTACACGTATATTGTATGGTATTTTTCAACTCGTGATCTTTGCGATGGTTCTGTGCAATGACGCCCTTTAAGAAATTTGCTTATTAAGGGCAGGAACTAGACCGAGCTAAGGAGTATTTAAACTCAACCTCTAAATTGGCTACCAACTTATTTTTGGAAAATTGACTTCACCATCTAAAAGCTATATTAGTGTAGCTGTTTATGCATATAACAGCAGCGTAAACTTTTTTTTAATACTCGAAGGTAGGCTTACAGTCCACCTGAACATTTTCATCGCTTCAAAATTGATACAAGGGCCTAGATTAGGGTCAAGTAACCGAGGAGTGGTCTGGATTGGCCGCAGGCTACATGGGCTTGTCACCCTAACATAAAATGGTTACATCCACACATAGGGAAAAAACACGAATAATAGAAAAGCAGAAGACGAAGCTCCCAATTCAAATTTTAAAATTTGAATGTACATGCGTTTCCAAAGTTACATGCCGGTGACTGGCTCACACCTCCTGCCAAGAGACTTCTGTTGTGATTAATAGCTTATGACTTCTTCGAACAAATAAATGAAACAAGTTCTTCGTCTTGGAGGGGGGTGGTCCTTACATTGGTGTAATTGGCCCATCAGGGCAAACGCCTATTATGCGTGTAATTACAAGCTAGGCAGACACACTAAAGCTATACCAACGAAAGAATATGGTTACACCTGCTAATAAAGATCCCAAAGAGGTATTTGTGTAAATAACCTCTCCCGCGGCTATAAATATGACCTCTAGGGCATCATGGGAGAGGAAGAGAACATTTGGTATAAGAAATAAACATAAGCTGAGATTGAATACGGGACATACACACTCTACACCTCTCATCTCTCTTGAATTTTAAGCTCTGGGTACTCCTCTTTGGGCCTCTCGAAGCTCAGTACTCACTGTTTGATGTGTAATCATAACAGTTACCTTTTTAAAATAGCTTAATGGAACAATCTTTTCAAAGCACCTTATCAACATTCAGTTCATTCATCCGATCACTCGTGCTAGGGCTAAAAGACATTAGCCGAACCCATCAGTTGCAACTAAAAAGAACACACTCTATGGCTTATGGCTTTCCTCTGAACAAATAAACAGGACAGTTTATTTATGGTCTTTTTAAAACAACTTATCAGAACAGTTTTTTCAAAAAGGCTTATCAAGCCACTAAGGGGGCGTTCGGAATAGCAATGGCTTTTGGCTTTTGCTGAAATTGTACTGTAGCTGGCTTATTTTTTATTGTAGCTGAGTTGGTTTATTAGGTATAATTAAATTTTAAAAATATAAAAACAAAAATAGCACGCTAATCTAGAGCAGATGATGCAAAGGAATACGGAAAAAAACAAAACAGAAAAAACCAAAAAAATTTTTTACTGCAGCGCTACAGTGTCGCTATAGTGAAACGGTCGCAGTCACCGAACGCTAGCGAAGAACGCGACGCCAACTTGAGCGCCCCCTAAGTCCATTTAGCCTACCAACTCAAGCCACTCAGTTGAGGTCTTCTTCGTCCATCTTCTTCTGACTGTAACCAAGGCATACAACAAAGGATGAAACAGCTAACTGGCATATGGCCCTCTGCCATGCTACGCGGCTCGCCGCCTTGAGCCTCATCCGTTTGGTTGCCACGCGGGGCGGTTGGAGCCTTCTCGCCGAAGACCAAACACGGCAGCTAGGCATCGTGGTTCGCCAATCCATGGCCCTCTGCCATTGGGCCAACCGGACATCGAGCAAGAAGGAGCCGAGGAAGCTCGCTGACCCGGCTCTCGATGGAATAGGACATAGGGGCAAAGAGGAAGAAGCACCGGTAGATTTATGGCAGCCGTCACCAGGGAAAACTCTTTCGGACTGAAAAAATTCGCCGGGCAACGAACGAAATGAAATTGGTGAAATTTTGGAATTTCGTTCAAAATTTCTGTTGAAATTAAACGCCGTTTGAATCTTGTGCCGAAATCTGGACAAAATATGACTGAAATCTGGACGAAATTTTGCTGAAATTTCACATAGAAATTCAGAGTCCACACAACAAAGCAAAAGGCTTTGGATGAGTCCGCCTCATCAGCATACAACAAAGTATATTCGGCGCAATCACCGGTTAAAAATTGAACACACCAGTACTTCCTATCTTTGCACGAGCCCGGCATGTTTGCCTCTTTCAGTTCCACCATTCAATCTAAAGCCCCGCTCGTTTCAGCTTATTTTCGACTTCAGCTTCTAACTTCAGCTTTGTTTTCTCCAAAGCAGATTGGCCCAGGAGAGCTGTGTTTTCTCCCATCTTAAGCTATTTCAAGTTTCAACCACCTTTTTGATGTACGATATATATTTGCAAAAAAAAAAAAAACTTGACGGTTTTGATTCAGTTGGCTGACTAGTGCCAATGTTCATGTCATCCTTTACAGACAGAGGCGTAGCCAGCCGTGGACTGGGCCTCGGGCCCAGTTCACTAGAAATCAGCAGGGATGGTCCATCTTATTTTTTTTTTGCTATAGTGTTATGTAGTGAGAAATTTTGCTCTAGATCTTGGGCCATTACCTGGCGGGCCGAGGCCTATCTCTGCCACCGTTTACAAATGTTCCAAGGCATCCGTTGATTACCCGAGGAGCACTTCTGTGACAAAAACCGTTTTGCGAGATCTACCGCCTGAACAACAATGGACATGAGGAAGGAGATATTTCATATGTTTACATGCTCAAACTAAAAATATGCAGGACATAGTGGGAAAATGATAAGCTCATTATTGGCGACTTGGTGAGGTGTTTCTTTTGATGTCTTCTCTGCCACAGCAATATGAAGAATGCAGAGTTCAAGGATCCTTGCGCCGTAGCCACTCCACAGCGGAAGAGCCTGCCATAGCCGCCGCTCTTCCCCGCCCCCTTGGCCGCCGCCCATCGCCGCCGCTATTCCACGCATGCCTTGGCCGCCGCCTTTGGGGTTGGGGATGGGGACGAATGGGGAGGGATTAGGGTTGGTCGGTGGACTGAAATTTCGGTGAAATTTTTAACCCTGGCTTGCACCACACCGCGGCACCAACCACCTAGACGAAATGCCCTCACCTAAGCATCCAGATCTGGAAATCTTTCGAAAGAGGAGACTAAGAGAAAGGCGCGAATGAAGGACAGGAAGTGCGAAGAGTAGGCCCTCGCCTCCAGCGCCGGTGAGCTTCGCAGCAGGGCGCGGATCCAACCCCAACAAAGATGGATCTGGACACCCACACAAGGAGGGAGAGAGCGTAGGTGTGGGAGAGGGAGCGAGCACTGCTGCTGGCGGCGGGAGGGACGGGGTGGTGGGGGTGTGCTCGACTGGGGTTTGAGTCGCCTCGCCCCCACACGAGGCGCACCGAAGGGGACAGTTTTTGTTCAAAATTCCCCTGTGTCTTTGACAAGGTTTGAACTTGAGAATGACAAGGCGCACCGGCCGGCACTGTTAAGGAATGACAACCTGGCCTCTTTTTTTCATCTTCTAAAAATCGTTTTTCGATTTTTCTACATTAACTAACTTTTAAATATAGTATCTTTGTAAGGTACAGCCTACAGTTAACTATAATACACACTGTAGCGACTTTTATTTATATCGGCCAAAACCACATATGAGTTTCTATTACTCTATACTCTCTATCTCATAAATAGCCTAAAAGTTATAAGTGACAACCAAAAACTATAAACTGAAGCAAAAAAAAAATAGACCCCCTTTCTGAAACTTTATAAGACAGACAGTCTAAAAAACTAAAGTGCAGATAGAAATGACACAATAACACAACTCTTTTATATCCTGTGCATTGTGTATATTATAATCATTTATGAAGATATCACACACAAAAAAGGTAATTGATGAATTAGTATTACATATTGTGGAGCCAGCACAAGGCTAGACATATCTATCTATCTATCTACATATCTATCTATCTATCTATCTATCTATCTATCTATATCTTTACTAATTAGAGGTTTTTCTAAAAGCCCTCACATTAATCCTGGGAAGCTAAAAATTACCACATTAATTAAAAAAATTACTAGAAATTCCCATATTAATTTGAGAAAAAAAATAAAGCATATGAAAATCTGGAAACGTTGGGTTTGACTACAACATTGTTATGTGTGGGTTGGATGAAATATACATAGTGATATGTAGAATCTTTACTAATTGAAGGCTCCTTCAGAAGCCCACATATTAATCCCGGGGAAACTAGAAATTATCACATTAATAAAAAATACTAGAAATTCTCATATTAATTCGAGAAAAAGAAAGTATCTTAACCGTTGGGTTTGACTACTGCCTTGTTATGTGTGGGTTGGATGAAGCATACATAGAGATACAGAGAACTTGACGTCGACTAGACTTGTGCTACGCAGCCGTTAGGATCGAAGATGAAGAGTTCAACTAGAGTAAGCATGTGCTGTTGTGCTGTGCGGCAATTAGATAGTTGCAGAGTACATATCAGAGTCCAACACTCCTTGTTCTTTTCTTTGACTCCAATATAGATTCTTACCGGATTCGAGCCTGGTTCAAACTGAAAAGTCTACTCGATTTTGTTCTGAACATAAATAAATCGTATCTCTATATATGAAAAGTCTATACATGCGGCGAAGTCATGCTTGATTAAGGGAAAATTGATTCATATAGTTACGGTGGGTGTTCTAATTAACCTTCACACAGGCACCAACTACCGAATAAGTAGATAATAATTGCCCTCTAGCAATGTTCATTAATGTCAATTTATTCTTTAATAAATGCTTTTTAAACAATTCTTGTAATCAATGTTAGTTTCATGTTAATGTGCAGATTTAATCAACTTAATTAATCACTCACGTAGGCCGTCCTCCTAAAGAAAATAAAAAGAAATACTCCCTCCGTTCTTTTTTACTTAACTTCCTAAAATCCGTACAGTTAAATTTTCTAAAGTTTGACCACCAATAAATTTAAAACTATCTGGATTGGCTATATAAAAATTATATCATTAAATTTGTTGTTAAAAATACTTTCATAATATTATAATTTTACTAGCATGACTTAAAGTAAAGTTATAAAAATTAATGGTCAAAATCGTATCTTGGAGACCGTGAAAATAAAAAACGTTGAGTAAAAAAGAATGGAGAAAGTATAATTATTAAAGATGGAATCTATAGGCTCAGTTTAGCAGGCAAGCTTTCGTTCTCCATGTCATGGATTGGAGTTTACGCACTGTAAACTTTTCGAAACTTTAGATTATAAATTTGTAACTGAAGCTTTGATATCCAGTTATACACAAATCAGGATTGAAATAAGCTTATATAAAGCTAATTTTAATTTTCAAATGTCAATATTGGGTAACTTTTGATTTTTTTTATAGTTCTGTATGTACCTATAATGTCGTATTTGAATCTCATATTGCCATTTTAATTGTAATTAAAAAGAGTTTGATCGGTTGAAACTAACAAAATGTTAAGCTATGCAATGTTGTACACAACTTTTAATGTTTATTTAGTAAAACATGTATCTGATGGGGAAATCCATTTTAAACTTGAAAGAGTAGTAGTAGTAGTAGTAGTAGTAGTAGTAGTAGTAGTAGATCGGTTGAAACTAACAAAATGTTAAGCTATGCAATGTTGTACACAACTTGTAATGTTTATTTAGTAAAACATGTATCTGATGGGGAAACCCATTTTAAACTTGAAAGAGTAGTAGTAGTAGTAGTAGTAGTAAATTTACACTGGGATTAAGAATATATTAGTTTTGATTTAATATCTGGATAATTCTGAAATAAAACTAAATCGGATATATTAATATCGAATTCACAATTATATTCAATTTAGCAATACAATTAAATATCAAATAAAAATAAATTTATATAATAAAAGAAAATTCCAGACTTAAATATCTTAATAAAAAATTTCATAAATTCATAATTTTTTTGGGAGATTACAATACAGTTGAAGTTGTATGTATAAATTTAACATTTAGTCTACTACGAAACTAAACTTACAGGTATGAAAATTAAACTTACGAAGAAATGTTTTGAAACTTTAATATTGTAAAGATTCTTATTTTAAAATTTTGTAGATATTGTTTCTAACATTGTATTATAAGCAAATCATACAAAATAAAAAATAATACTTAAATTGTTCAAAGTAATTAAGAAATGATAGCCCTTGATATTACAAGTATATATCCTACTATAATTTCAGTACATTCTTTAATACAAAAAAAAAATACATAACATATGCAGCCCGTGCGGATGCACAGGTTGATTACTAGTATTTAAATAATTAAGATGATCGTTTAAATACCGAACAGTACTATGCAGCAGAAATTCTCTTCTAGATCCTCACATTCTATTCAAATCACACAACCTAGGGACAGATATGCAATTATTCACACCAAATATGACAAGGTAGCTAGTGTAGGCAAGTGCCGGAAATCCAGTATTGGCATTTATCCTGTGCATAAATTAAGCAAAGACGTTCCCCATGTGTAGTGGTCACTTATATATCAATGCTAATAGTAGGAGAATCCAATACACATGATAATATGGTAATTTTTCACCAAAGAACATAAAATAGATGGAAGTTTGTAGAGCCTTACACGCAAATATAAATATGACAAGATGGATCATATATCACACATAACTATTTAACTTGGCATTATTGCTGAATAGTTCAACTAATTATTCAACATATATACAAATTATTAAAATAAAGTGCTTTTCACTATTATAAAAAAGGTTTATATTAGATGTCTCACTACAGACGGTTTACGAAAAGCCATCTGTGTAACAATTATAACAAACGATTTTACAAGTATGACCGTCTATAATTCTAACAATAGCTAGAATCGTCTGTGATACAAAACAATCACAGACGGTTCTTGGTAAGAACCGTCTATGAAATTATCACATATGGTTAGGTTTAAAAGCCATCTGTGATGTCTCTAATTATCACAGATGACTTTTAATTAGAACCGTCTGAAAATTATCACAGATGATTTTTTAAAAGAACCATACATGTTTTGTGTTATTTGAACTACAAAAGCTACTGAGCTGGAATTAACAGATAAGTAGGAATTTAACATACATACGACTCAGCTTTATGCGATATTTTTTCTATTAATATTGGCCAAATAGTGTGACCAGTCAATTTTACAAAATATAAATTAAAGTTAAATTTATTACAAAGTAAAAAGGTGATTCCTAGATCTTGGTCTTCTGGGCTTTATATGCTTCCACTTCTACTTTTGGAGTTGGAGAATCAGTGGTTGTGTCCTCAAATGCCGCAAAGATTGTCCTTACCCTCTCTACTTCCTCCTCTAGCCTAGGCAAATCATTAGCATGGCCCATAATCTCAAAGAGGATGCCATGATAAGCTTCCTCATAATCGACTGCTTCTGCTTGAGCGGTAAGGTTATCCATGTGTCTCTCCATTGCCGTAAGATCTTCTTCCGCTTTGCGCACATTGAAGAAAACAACGAGGTTGAGAGTGACCTCCCTTTCTTGAGTGGCAAAGAGACACATCCATCGACATCGGATGACAAGGTCCAGCTGACGGATGAAAAGCTACTCGAGGAAGGAGAGTAGGGCGTATGCGGAGGAGCTGTTCTAGATGTAAATTGTTGGCCGCTTGTGTAAGGTTGCAGTTGAACAACTCATGATGGATAGATGAGAGGAAAGAAATCAAAAATTAACAGTGGATGCCATTGTTGAAAAATCTAGTGAAGAAGATAATGGATGACTATTTAGAAGAGATTGAGTTTGTAGTATTAAAGAATTGTATAAAAAAATGCGCATATAAAAACCAGAACCGTGTGAAAGTTTAAGGGTTGCATACATCGGAATATTAATAGACGAGAGTAGAGTGCGTATTTTTAACCGTTATCATAGGCGTTTTATATACCAAACCGTCGGTGATAGTGTGTATCAAACGGTTCTTGTTAAGAATTGTCTGTGATATTATCACAAATGGTTAGGATTAAAAACTGTCTATGATATCATCATATATCACAGACAGGTTGTAATCCTAACCGTCTATGATAATATCACATCATTGATCTATGGCATCTCTCTCAGGATTTCGATCTCACCCATCCATTTTCTTTGCATCGAATGGTAGGAACCAGCCTCTTCCCACCTCTCACACCTTATTAGTATTCCCCCTCCCACTTTCTCCCTCCCCCTTCTCCCCCAATCCTTATTCCTGCTTCCTCCTCGAAACTGAAGCGCCTCCTAGACGACGCCTACTACCGCCATGAGCTTCTCCGCCTCTGGTTATGACACTACGGTTCACTGCATAAGGCGCTCTTGTCTGAAGTGTCATAAGAGTGTCTTATGCAGTGTCACCGTCATAACAAAATGGTGACGTTAGCGCTACCATCACCTCTCCTTCATTGCCAGTGATATCCCCCATCAAATCTGATGAGGACATCCCTCCGACGGATACAACTGTGTCTACACACATAATTCACCCACAACAAGTGTTGCAAGGTCCACTTACTCGAGCCTGTGCTCGCCAACTTAATTATCAAGTGAATTCGTTCCTAAGTTTGTATATTACTGAGAATAGTTCGCTACTTAATGCAAGTGATTTAATTGTACTTAGGAACATAGAAAAGGATGAAGGAGAGACATGTAGAGTCATGGGCATGCATGGAAGGCACAATGAAGGTCACCACGTCACTTTGGGGCTAAGTCAAGCAATAGTTGGAGTTGGGCCCGTTTTGGAAACCGATTTGGACTTCCGCGACAGTATCAATTTCAAACGGACGTAACTTTTTCATACGGACTCCGTTATGGATGTTCTTGGATTTCACAAAAAGCTTATGAAGTCTAATTTTCAATGAATCTAACATCATCTTCAAATTCCATCCGAGCCGATCACAATCATCAAAAGAGTCCACATCTATTTCTGAGTCCGAGTTGAAAAGGGTGCTACACCACCTCTATTTGGGCCCGTGAGCCTTGTAACCCTAGGACGTGTGTCTCCCTATAAAGGAGCCGCCACTCCCCTTTTTCAAGACTTGGATTTCGTTGAGTTTAGGTTTAGCCATTGTGCAAACTTCTGTTCTTCCGTTGTGTCAGACGACCACCTGTCAAGACTACCTTCGGGATCCCACCTTTGTTTTTCAATACCATCAATCTTATTCGTAATATCAGTTGCCTACATCTTATTCTTGCTAGTTCTTCGATTGCTTGCAGGGATTTAACTTCGTGTTCAAGTTGATCGCGCTTCCAGCTTGGTCAGTAACATCTCAGAGTTGATTTAACGATTGCTAAGGCGCAAGCGTCGTCGTACGGTTGTAGTCGGATCGCGAGAGTCACCTCCATCAAAATCGATAGTTATCCATCTCATCGAAAGATCGGGCACCCCGCCTCCATCAAGTGATATCAGAGCTCAAGGTTGCTCGGTGAGAATTTCCAATTACCCATAGATTAGATTATTTTTTTCGTTACCTACAGCACACAGAAACAAAAAAAATATAGTAGTAGATCATCCTGTCCAAACCCGTCTTGCCATCGCAATCTTTCTTTTCAGTATATTGCTTTGTTGAACTTTCGGTTGCATCGTCGTATCCTTTGCTGGTTTTAGTGTCTAGTTCCTTTAAAGTTTCGAGTTCTGCTCACGTTTGGTCTCACTGGTCACGGTTGAGATCATGTACCACGACAAGGGAATACAAGGGGGAGGAGGACTCCGACTTCAACCAGGAATCAGACTCACCATCAAGGGAAGCTTTGCCCTAGTTGGTCTCGGATAGAACCAGGGCAAGAAACGGTTTCGATCCCAAGAAGGTTTCGGAGTCAACTAGGAATATCCAAAACAGCGTGGTCTTTGCAAAAAAAAAGAGAGAGAGAAAAAGAAAGAGAGCTAACTTTTGCATACGACCTCCGATTGGGGCATTTCTTGACTCGTTGGAAAGGAAACGAGAAGATACAGTGAAAAAAGAAGAAGTCAGGGAAATCCAGGAAGATCCAACAGAAGATACGTCTGGGCATACGCGTGGCGACCCCGATCCCAGAAAAAGGTCGTTTAGGGTCTCAAAATGGGCCCGTAAAGTCAAAAAAATTCAACTTCCTCGGAATTCGTTCAAAATTACAGAGACCTTCTACAAGTGATTCTAAGGTTTCCCATGAAGACGGCATACTTTGCTGAGCTTCTGATCTCCGTGTGCGTGATATTTTCTAATACTGCTACGCCGTGTTTTCGTTTTGTGTTCTAGGCTTGCGTCTCTAGTACGGTCTAGCCTAGGAACAGCACTAACCGACGTTGAACAATTTTTCAGCTTGCATTTCTGATTTGATTATTGCTACTCCTTGCTACCATACTTGAGCCTTCCCAGCTACACTTTTTTACACCGTACAGGCTGAGCTTCACCTAGCAATCGCTCCACCCAATCTTCATATATATGTTGGCATCGCTGGGAGCCGATCACCCCTGTTTGCTTGGCAAGAATTGGTAAGAGTTTGATAGAAGGCTTGACTGTGAGCGACTTTTGAACTGACTCATCTTAGTTGTTGTTGTTAGGGACATACTCTTGTGTTTTTACTAACAATAGCAGGTTTTATAGAATTGACAGATGAGGACCCATCTCATACTCCTCGTACGAAGGCAATCGTACAACATTTTTCTGCGCCTCATGAACCTTCGTGTAGAGGGTCTTGAGGAGGATGTTAGGGTCACAAACGAGCGACTTACTCAACTTGAGGGTGCACAGATTGAGACAAACGTTATGCTCGCCGCGATGGAGAGAGCGCAAAGTGTCACTAACACTTCTTTAATAGGCATTATGGTGCGTCTTGAGGAGATAGCCCAAGCATCCTCTGCTGTTCCCCCTGCTGTGCTGGTAGAGGGACAAGATGACATCGACTGCGTTGCTGATTCCGAGGCCGATGACCGCTGTAACCACAACAATGATCGAGCTTGACGACTGCTGCATTTTAACCGACAAGGTATGCAATGAGAATCCCCACGGTGTGAGGTACGTGACCACGATGATTCTTTTGCTAAGGTTAAATTCACTATGCCCTCTTTCAATGGTAAATATGATCCTGATGGCTATCTTAATTGGGAACTAGCTGTTGATCAAAATTTTACTTGCCATGAATTTCCTGAGAATAGACGAGTTAGGGCTACTACTAGTGAATTTACTGACTTTGTTTCTGTTTGGTGGAAAGAACATTGTCGTCAAAATCCCAATAACATACCTAACACTTGGGAGGCTTTAAAATTGCTTATGCGGCATCGATTTGTCCCCTCATATTATGCTCGTGATTTGTTAAATAAACTGCAACACTTACAACAAGGTGCAAAGTCTGTGGAAGACTACTATCAAGAATTACAAATGGGTATGTTGCGTTGTGGTTTAATTGAGAATAAGGAGGCATCGATGGCTAGGTTTCTAGGAGGTTTGAATCGAGAAATTCAAGATATCCTTGACTATAAAGATTACAACTCCATTACTAGATTGTTTCATCTTGCTAGCAAGGCTGAACGTGAAGTGCAAGGACGTCAAACGAGGACACGATCTAACCCTTCTACAGGTCGCACAAACTCCTGGATGCCACGTAGCTCTACTGTCCCATCGACTACGGCACCTCCATCGTCATTCTTCAACAACAAGCAGCGCCCTACTATGTCAAACTCAGCCCTACGAGTTTCTGAAGTGGCAAAATCAGTACCACAAGCTGCTGCAAAAACGTCCTCTTCGGTTGCTTCGACAGGACGAATTAAGGACGTCCAATGCCATCGTTGCAAAGGCTATGGACACATGATGCGGGACTGTCCAAACAAGCACGTACTGATTATACGCGATGATGGTGGGTATTCCTCTGCTAATGACTTTGATGATAAAACATATGATATGCTTGCAACTGACCCTGCCGGGTATGAAGAAGAATCTGATCATGAGGAGGAATATGTTGGCGCCGAAGATACCGACAATTATTTGAGCATTATAGTACAACACGTACTAAGTGCTCAAGTTTCTCCTGCCAAGCCAAATCAGCGCCATAATTTGTTCCAAATCAAGGGTGTTGTCAAGGAACGCTCGGTTCGCATAATTGTTGATGGTGGGAGTTACAACAATTTGATGAGTATGGATATGGTGGAGAAGCTTGCTTTGCCAACCAAACCTCATTCTCACCCATACTATACTCAATGGTTCAACAATAATGGTAAGTTGAAGGTAACACGAATGGTGAGAGTACACTTTTCTATGGGTTCTTACATGATTATGTTGACTGCGATGAACTTGCTAGGGCTAGTAGAGAGAAGAGTCTAGAAAATGTTAAGAGCGAAAATCAGATTGTAGCAAAAGAGCTTACGCAACATAAGAAGAAAGAACCTAAATCTGCTCATGCGAATAAAAAGGAAATTCAATTGAAATATGCTAGTTTTCTTGCTACCAAATCTGATATAACTGAATTAGATGCTAGTAATTCTGTTTGCTATGCACTAGTTTGCAAAGCCGCTTTGTTTTCATTTGACGAGATACCATCTTCTTTGCCTCCTGCTGTCACTAACATTTTGCAGGAGTAGAAAGATGTCTTTCCGAAGGACATACCGCCGGGATTGCCACCACTTCGAAAGATTGAGCATCAAATTGATTTAATTCCCTGTGCATCATTACCCAACCGCGCACCATACAGGACAAATCCAGAAGAAACTAAAGAAATTCAGCGCGAAATTCAAGAATTGCTTGATAAAGGGTATATACGTGAATCGCTTAGTTCTTATGCTGTTCAAGTCATTTTAGTGCCTAAGAAAGATGGATCATGGCGCATGTGTGTGGATTATAGAGCAATCAATAATATCACCATTAGGTATCGTCATCCTATTCCTAGGTTAGATGATATGCTTTATGAATTGAGTGGCTCTGTTGTCTTCTCCAAGGTTGATTTGCGTAGTAGGTATCATCAAATTCGCATGAAATTAGGCGGTGAATGGAAAATAACATTTAAAACTAAGTTCGGGTTATATGAGTGGTTAGTAATGTCTTTTGGTTTAACTAATGCACCTAGCACCTTTATGAGACTAATGAATGAAGTTTTACGTGCTTTCATTGGTAGATTTGTGGTGGTTTATTTTGATGATATACTGATATATAGCAAATCACTAAAGGAACATCTTAGCCATTTACGTACTGTTTTTGATGTGGTGCACGTTTATTTGGTAATCTTGAGAAGTGCACCTTTTGCACTGATTGAGTCGCGTTTCTTGACTATGTTGTTACTCCATAGGGAATTGAAGTTGATCAAGCGAAGGTCGAAGCAATACAAAGTTGGCCAACTCCTAACACGGTCACACGACTGCGAAGCTTTTTGGGACTTGCTGGATTCTATCGCCGCTTCGTGAAGGATTTCAGCAGTATTGCTACACCATTGAATGAGCTAACCAAGAAGAACATACCATTTGTTTGAAACACTGCACAAGAGAACGTCTTCACCACGTTGAAAGATAAGTTAACACATGCACCACTACTCCAACTCCCTGATTTTAATAAGACTTTTGAACTAGAATGTGATGCTAGTGGAATTGGTTTAGGTGGCGTATTATTACAAGAGGGTAAACCTATAGCATATTTCAGTGAGAAATTGGGTGGGTCTAGTTTGAATTATTCTACTTATGATAAGGAGTTATATGCACTATTTCGATCCTTAGAAACTTGGCAACATTACTTATGACCCAAAGAATTTGTTATACATTCTGATCATGAATCCTTAAAGCATTTCGAAGTCAAGGTAAATTGAACCGCATGCATGCAAAGTGGGTTGAATTTATTGAGTCTTTCCCTTATGCCATAAAACACAAGAAGGGAAAGGAGAATATTATTGCTGATGCTTTGTCTAGGAGATATACCATGCTTTCACAACTTGATTTTAAAATATTTAAATTGGAAACTATTAAAGATCAATATGTGCATGATGCTGATTTTACGAATATATTGTTGAATTTTAAAGAAGGAAAAATGTAGAACAAGTTCTTCATTAATGATGGGTTTGTGTTTAAAACTAACAAGCTATACATTCTAGCTAGCTCCGTTCGTTTGTTATTGTTACAGGAAGCGCATGGAGGTGGCCTGATGGGACACTTTGGTGTGAAGAAAACAGAGGATATACTTGCTGATTATTTCTTTTGGCCGAAGATGAGATGTGACATAGAGCGTTACATTGCTCGCTGCACTACATATGAAAGAGCTAAGTCACGACTTAATCCTCATGGTTTATACATGCCTTTACCTGTTCCTAACGTTCTGTGGAAAGATATTTCAATGAACTTTGTTTTAGACTTGCCTAGAACAAAGAAGGGGAGAAATAGTATATTCATTGTTGTTGATAGATTTTCTAAGATGACACACTTTATACCATACCATAAGAGCGATGATGCTGCTAATATTGCTGATTTATTCTTTCGTGAAATTATTCACTTGCATGGTGTGCCTAATACTATAGTTTCAGATCGTGATGCTAAATTCTTTAGCCACTTTTGGAGAACTTTATGAGCTAAACTGAGGACTAAGTTGTTATTTTCTACTACTTGTCATCCCCAAACTGATGGGTAAATTGAAGTTGTGAATAGAACTTTATCTACAATGCTTAGGGCTATGTTGAAAAAGAATTTAAAAATGTGGGAAGAATACTTGCCTCATATTGAGTTTGCTTACAATCGATCATTGCATTCTACTACAAAGATGTGCCCTTTTGAAGTTGTTTATGGTTTTGTACCTCGTGCTCCTATCGATTTAATGCTTATTCCATCCTCGGAGAAATTGAACTTTAATGTTAAACAACGTGCTGAATTGATTTTAAAAATACATGAGACAACGAAGAAGAATATAGAGCGCATGAATGCTAAATATAAAATTACTGGTAGTCAGGGAAGAAAACATTTAACTTTTGAACCTGAAGATCTTGTTTGGTTGCACTTGAGAAAAGATATGTTCTCTGAATTGAGAAAGTCAAAATTGATGCTAAGAGCTAATGGTCCTTTCAAAGTGTTAAAAAAATTAATGATAATGCATACAAGCTCGAGCTACCTACCAATTTTGGGGTTAGCCCCATTTTTAATGTTGCAGATTTAAAGCCATACTTGGGAGAAGAGGACGAGCTTGAGTCGCGGATGACTCAAATGCAAGAAGGGGAGGATGATGAGGACATCCCTCCCACGGATATAACCGTGTCTACACACACAATTCACCTACAATAAGTGTTGCAAGGTCCACTTACTCGAGCCCGTGCATTCGGTCCTAAGTTTGTATATTACTGAGAATAGTCCGCTACCTAATGCAAGTGATTTAATTGTGCTTAGGAATATGGGAAAGGATGAAGGAGAGGCATGTGGAGTCATGGACATGCGTGGAAGGCACAATGAAGGTCATCACGTCACTTTGGGGCTGAGTCAAGCAAAAGTTGGAGTTGGGCCCGTTTTGGAAACCGATTCGGACTGCCGCGACAGTATCAATTTCAAATGGACGTAACTTTTTTATACGGACTCCGTTTTGGACGTTCTTAGACTTCGCGAAAAGCTTATCAAGTCTACTTTCCAACGGATCCAAGCTCATCTTCAAATTCCATCCGAGCCGATCACAATCATCAAAATAATCCATGTCTATTTTTGAGTCCGAGTTGAAAAGGGTGTTGCGCCACCTCTATTTGGGCCCGTGAGCCTTGTAACCCTAGGACATGTGTCTCCCTATAAAGGAGCCACCGCCTCCCTTTTTCAAAACTTGGATTTTGTTGAGTTTAGATTTAGCCATTGTGCAAACTTTTATTCTTCAGTTGTGTCAAACGACCACCTGTCAAGACTACCTTCGGGATCCCACCTTTGCTATTCATAACCATCAATCTTATTCGCAATATCAGGTGCCTACATCTTATTCCTGCTAGTTCTTCAATTGCTCGCAGGGATTAAACTTCGTGTTCAGGTTGATCGCGCTTCCAGTTTGGTCAATAACATCTCAGAGTTGGTTCAATGATTGCTAAGACACAAGCGTCGTCGTACGGTTGTAGTCGGATCGCGAGAGTCAACTCCACCAAAATCGATAGTTATCCATCTCATCGAAAGATCGGGCACCTCGCCTCCATCAAAATCTCCTCTCTCTCTCTCTCTCTCTCTTCCTTGATACTTAGATCTAAAATTACAAAATTGATGGATGGCTAGTTAGGGTTTCGATAATGTAAATCTTGATACTTCTAGATTTTTTTCTTCTTCAAATTTCTTGAATACTTTAATCCATAGACTAAATTGACTTTTCGACCATCTTGAAGTCATGATCGATCCATGGATTCTGCCCTTTTAACAGTGGTCAGAAGGTGGTTGTTGGAAAACCAAAGCGTCACCGTCTTTTTGTGAATTGTTCTTTGTGAAGATGGTTGGCATTCGTTTTTCTATAGGCTAGCCAATAAACAGAAATAGATTTAGGAATATACAATAATATCACATACGGTTTCTTAGAATAAACTGTCTATGATATTCAACTATCACAAATGGTTTCATGTACAAGCCATCTGTGATAGTCAACTATCATAGACGGTTTTATATATAAGCCATCTATGATAGTGTATCACAGACGGTTCAAAAACTGTTAGTGATGAGCTCATGTTATTACTGACCTATAAATTCAGACGGTTCATGAAACCGTCTGTGATGACGTTTTTGAATTGTCTATGATGACCATTTCTGCAGTAGTGTTTCTAGGTTTATAGTGACTCTTAATTATTTCCATCGTTAGAGAGTTGAAAAACAGTAAGACTTTAATTAGCTTAACTAAGCTGTGGCAATATAGTGGCATCATAACACTGTCGACCGCATAGTGCATACACAAACATCGTCTTATGAATGTTTTCACAGACTAGAAGATCGAGGGCAATGCACTTGTTAATTACGATCGGTTTTCATCAACTCCTAATGTCGAAACTTTTGTATGCACGTAGAAGTGTAGAGCATATAAAGAATAAAAAAAAGGAACATGTACTTTCCTATGGTGTCATGTTAATCATACCCCAACTGCTCGTCATTTTCCAACAATGATAACAAGGGAGTCCTGAATACAAGGGCATATGATATAACTTCAAGAAACATAGGAAGAGAAAACATGTATGCATGGTCAGTCAAACATGCCCCACCTTAGCTATGCTTCCTGTCTGTCTCTCTCATAACTCCAAAGCGCTGCCAATCATTTAGACCCCTATATACCACGCCCATCCATAGAGATAGAGATTAAGCTTGCATTGTGTTGTGTCCCAATAGAAAGTGACTAAGGCTGCATGCATATATATATATATATATATTGCTACTAGAAAACTGGCACAGGAAACAAATTAATTAACCTTAACACTTCTCTTTAACTCATCTGTCACATTGTTATGACCAGTCTTTAGTTACCAGTAACTCCACAAATGCTCATTTGTAGCAGAAAGTAAGCATGAGGAAATTAGACTACTTTAGCTCAGTTCAGATGCGCTTAATATAATTAGCTTGAAGTTAAGCAAGCAATTAATAAAACAATCTGCGACAAGAAGATGCTAGGTATATATGTCAGCAAAGTAATTAGACCAGGTTTGTAATTAGAATTGTTGAGATGGAGCAATGACAAAGGCAAGCAGATCACACTAGTGTCATCAGGCTACAGCTAGCTAAGAACTCTCCCCCAAGCTTCCTCCTTTGGAGCAAACTCCCAAGCATTATATAAAAGGAGCAAGTGGGCACCCTTGCACCCCCTGCCAAGAACAAAGCTGGTACACGAAAACCGGGCAATGCCTGTCACCTACCATCTACCCCCAGCATCATCATCGTCGTCCTCGCCGTCGTCGGCGGCCTTGTTCTATATCTCGCCTCACCGCCGCGACATCGGCGCAATTTTTTTCACCCTTCAATTCATATACTCGCCCCCGCAATGCATGCTGTTTAATTCCTGATCAATTTAGTCCACCTAGCTAGGTTGACGCTAGCTCACTGTGTGTGCGGTGGCGGCTCGGGCTTCGAGCCTGCCGATCGGCCGTGCCGGTCCAGGAGCTCCCTCGCCAACGCTTGCAAGTCGCCGCCGTCGCCGCCTCTGCCGGAGCCCTCCCCCATTCGGCCATATTGCTGTTGGTGAAGCTGCTGCTGGTAGGCCCACTGCGACTGCTCCGGCGGGTCGAAGAGGGACGACAGGTCGACGGTGGCCGGGACGTTGGAGGACGACGGCAGGTCGGAGATGGAGAACGCGGCGGTCATCGGCATCTGGGGCTGCGGGGGGAAGGGCGGCGGCGACGGCAGCTCCAGCGTCGCCAGGTGGGCTTGCAGGTAGGAGAGCTCGGCCTGGAGGTTCACCACCTGTGGGGATCCATCAAGACATGCACAAGAAATTAAGGAATTCGACGGTCAGATTAAAATCGCTGCAAACTTCACCATATATCAAGATCAAAGCAACAAAAATATCTTGATGAAATGCAAGGGGGCCTGACGACTGATTAGATTTGTAAAGAAAAAAAAGGGCAAAGGACTACTAGAGATTGATGCTAGGGCTCAGTTTATTCCCTTCTTTTATGGAGTGAGGAAACCAAGCATGCATATCTACACCCCTTCTTGGTTTTATCACAAAAAGAAAAGTACAGAAACAAACTAGATATACAATGACGTGATAGATCGATGGATGGAGATCATCTATCAAAAAATGAAGGAAAAAAAGAAGAAGAAAGAAGGGTCGATGGAACTAATGACAAGATAGATGGATGATGAGATGTGCACATCACTGGTAACTGAAAGTCCCCTCCTGAATAACTTCCCCTGGCTTGCTTCTTCTGGCCCGTTGCTTGGCTTGGTAGCCTTTCCTTCCTCCCAAAAGGAGGCCCCATGACTTCCTCGAGAAAAAGACACACCCCCAACGAAATCTTACCGCCCAAAAACGAAAACAGAAACGAAGGCAGTATTAAGTGCACCTTCCAAACCAACAATTCAAGACCCATATATCCATCATGGATCGTGATCTTCTAACGATGATGATGATGATGACAGTAGAGTAGTACTTTAAATCTATGTATACCTGCTGCTGGAGAGCGAAGATGTGGGCGACGCAGCCGTAGACGGGGTCGCGGAGGCGGGCCTGAGCCTCGTAGCAGATGGTGACGACGGCGTCGAGGCGCTTGTGGGGAGGGATCCGGAGGAGCAGCTTGGACACGTTGCTGGCGCCGAACACCTTGTGCACCGCCGCGAAGTGCGCCGCGCCCTGCTCCGAGTCGAAGTAGGGCGCGAAGATGCAACCCGTAATGCACTTGCGCCGCAGGAACTTGCACGCACCGCACGGCCCGCCGCCGCCGCCTCCTCCTCCTCCGGGACCGCTCGGCCCTCCGCCGCCGCTCGCGCTCGCACTGCCTGACGAGCTCATTCTTGAAAAGGCTCCTGGTTGATTTCTTGATCAAGCTTCTTGCTTCTTATAGGGTTAAAACTAGCAAGTATGTACCTATCTTTGTAGTTTCTTACAGAGGAGAGAGAAAGGAGGAGGGAGAGTTAAGAAGAAAGAGAGAGAAGTGAGAACTGAGAAATGAGGGAGGAGGGTTACAGATATAGAAGGGAGGGAGGGGGGAAGATGTAAATAATACACAAGCGAGTGAAGTGTGTCTGTGTATATATATAGAAAACGATACCCCATATATATATATATATAGACGCTATATATGTGTGTGTGTGTATATATATATATATATATATATATATATATATGTCACTGTTCTATTACTAGTTACTATGTACTAATTTTTAATTTTGTGTTGTTTATTTTTTGGTGTTGCCTTCAGAGGCGCTCGGTTAATTTGGCTTTTTTACGGTTGAGCACTATGCAGCACTGCTTAAGTTTTTTACTGTAGCTACCGATAATTTTTTCAGCGTAATTAAATTTTAAAAATAAGAAGAACATATTATTTCAACACGGACAATACAAAGAAATACGTAAAAAAAGAAAGAAAAAATCTCAAAAAATAAAAAGTTAGAAAAAAGATAAAATTAAGAAATTAGAAACTAAAAGTTAAAAACTGAAATCCAAAGGAACGGGTCCTGAATCCGATCTTCAGGTGAATCTGCTGGTTTTCCATATGTGCTTCTTTTGGTGCCGCTGTATTGATGAGACTTTAAAGGCAAGGCAAGGTGAAGGACGCAAAACTAGCAGCAGTAGCTTGCAATGGCCGGTGCACTTCTCTTTCTTTCCCAAAGGGTTAGAATATTGCGTGAAGCAAACTGGCCGAGGAGAAGACCGGAAATTCCAATTGCATCTATCCTCTCTCTCTCTCTCTCTCTCTCTCTCTCTGATTAATTTCTCTATCAATACTACCACCACACCACGCTTGAAGGCTCTCGTTGCACACAACACTCGCCCATGTGATCCTAACATGACATTCTTCCCCTCCATACGCTATACATAGATGATCCTTTGACGGTCATGCTCAGGACCGCTTTTGCTTCTGCGGTGAGTGATTACGTTCGTTTTTTTCTCTGTAGCTTTTTTGTTTTTTTGTGTTTTTTTTTGTGTTTTTGGTATTTTTTTATATTTTGTTTTTTCCATATTCCTTTGTATTATTCGTAATACGTTAACATGTCATTTTTATTTTTATATTTTTTAAAATTTAATTATGCTCAATAAATCAATTTAGTTACAGTAAAAAATCAACTAGTTACAGTAAAATTTCAGCCAGAAACTATAAGGCATCGCTATTCCGCACCCCCCTTAATTCTCTGGTTTTTGATGAACTATGGTTAAAGATTGTACAGCTACTATTTTGTTTTCATTTACAATGCTATGCTGTAATATAGAAAGTAACCGTAGGTGCATGTTTAACATATGCGAGGAAACACCAAAACATAAAACTGAAAACAGAGCACACATAACCATAACGGGTGCTACGAATTGCAACAAATATATAACCCATTTTTTAGGCTTATTGCAAAACAGTATGAAAAATAGATTGTTGGTGACACTTAACCCAAACAGGTGCAACGAATTGCAGTGGACTATATAACCTTTGTTTACCCTCATCGTGAAATAATATAAAAACTAGGTTGTCGGTGATATCTATTCAATGGTAACGTAGAGTCAATTAATTGTTCCCTTAAAATTAACAGAAGTTGTTGATATAATTTTCTAATATGTACAACATCTAATGAATAATTTGATGGTTTTATTTAGATGAATTTTAGTTAAAGATCATACACTATTTTATTTGCATCTACAATGCTATGCTGTGATATAAAGTAACACGCATAAGTGCATGTCTAAAGTATGTGCGGAAACATCAAAGTGTAAATCTAAAAATAGAACACTCATAACCATAACGGGTGCTACGAATTGCAATGAACTATAAAACACATTTTATATCCATATCGTGTATTAATATGAAAACTAGGTTGTCAGTGACATCTATTTAGCGGTAATGCAGAGTCGATTAATTGTTGCCTTATAATTAACAGAAGCTATCGATACAATTTTCTAACATGTATAGCATATAATTAAAAATTGGGCTGTTTTATTTAGATGAATTTTTGTTAAAGATAATACTAATACTAATTTATTTCCAATTACAATGCTATGTTGTAATATAGAAATTAATGCGTGTAAGTACATATTTAAAGTATGAGCGGAAACATCGAAGTGTACAACTAAAAATAGAGCACACTTAACTGAAACGTGTTCTACGATTTGCAAAAAAACTATATAACACATTTTTTAGGCACGTCGCTAAATAATATGAGAACTAGTTTGTCGGTGACATCTATTTAACGGTAATGCAGAGCTAATTAATTGTTGCCTTATAATTAATGGAAGCTATTGATATAATTTTCTAATATGTATAAGATCTAGTAAAAAAATTTGGCAAGTTTATATATTTGGATGAATTTTGGTTAAAGATCATACTGTTACTATTTTGTTTGCATCTACAACGCTATGTTGTAATATAGAAATAAATGCAAGTGCATATTTAAAGTATGCGTGGAAACATCTAAGTATAACAGTAAAAATTGAGCACACATAACCAAAATGGGTGCTAGAAATTGTAGCGAACTATATAACCTACTTTTAGCTACGTCATGAGATAATACGAAAACAAGGTTGTCAGTGACATATATTCAACGGTAACGCAGAGTTGATTAATTGTTGTCTTATAATTAACAGAAGCTATCGATATAATTTTCTAATATGTATATCCTCTATTTAAAAATTTGGCAGTTTTATTTAGAGGAATGTTTTTAAAGATCATATTGTTACTATATATTTCATTTGGATTTATATTGCTAATCTGTAATATAGAAAGTAACATGCGTAAGTACATATTTAAAGTATGTGCGGACACATCGAAGTGTAAAACTAAAAATAGTGCACACTTAACGAAAACGGGTGCTACAAATTGCAATGGACTATATCATCCATTGTTTAGCAACATAGTGAAATAATATGAAAACATAGTCAATTAATTGTTGCCCTATAATTAACGGAAGCTATTGATATAATTTTCTAATATGTACAACATCTAATTAATAATTTGGTAGTTTTATTTAGATGAATTTTGGTTAAAGATCATACTGTTATTATTTTATTTGCATCTATTATGTTATGTTGTAATATAGAAATAAATGCACGGAAACATCGAAGTGTAAAAGTAAAAATAGAGCACACTTAACCAAAATGGGTGCTATGAATTGTAAGGAACTATATAACCCATTTTTTAGACATGTTGCAAAAAAAAAAAAATGAAAGCTAGGTTGTCCGTGAGAACGATTTAATGGTAATTTAGAGTCAAGTAATTGTTGTCTCATAATTAATGGAAGCTATATATAGTTTTCTAATATGTATAGTCTCTATTTAAAAATTCATGGTTTTATTTAGATGGTTTTTGTTTAAAAATCATATTGTTGCTATTTTATTTGGATTTACATTGCTATACTATAATATAGAAAGTAACATAAGTAATTACTTATTTAAAATATGCGCGGAAGCATCGGAGTGTAAATCTAAAAATAGTGCACACTTAACCGACATGGGTGATACGAGTTGAAATGAACTATATAACTCTTGTTTTTAGCCATCGTGAAATAATATGAAACTAGATATCGTTGATATCTATTTAATGGTAACGCAGAGTCAATTAATTATTGCCTTATAATTAACAACATTTGTTGATGTAATTTTCTATTTTTATAGCATCTAATTAAAAATTTTGTGGTTTTATTTAGATACATTTTGTTCAAAGATCATACTGTTCACTATTTTATTTGCATTTACAATGCTATTCTGTAATATAAAGTAACTTGCATAAGTGCATGTTTAAAGTATGCACAAAAACATCAAGTGTAAAACTACAAATAGAGCACACTTAACTGTAACGGGTGTTATAAATTGTAAGAAACTATATAACCCATTTTTTTTATCCACATCGCGAAATGTGATCAAAACTAGGTTTTCGGTAACATCTATTTAATGATAACGTAGAGTTGATTAATTGTTGCCTTATAATGACGGGTAATTTTCTAACATGTGTAGCTTCTAATTAAAAATTCAGCTATTGTATTTAGATGATTTTTTTTTGTTAAAGATCACACTGTTACTATTTTATTTCTATTTACAATGCTATGTTGTAATGTAGAAATTACTGCATGTAAGTACATATTTAAAGTATGTGAGGAAACATCAAAGTGTAAAAGTAAAAATAGAGCATACTTAACCGAAACGGGTTTACGAATTGCAATGAACTATATAACCCATTGTTTTGCCATTGTAACACTCTATCTTAACAAAAGCCCGAAATGTTACCTACAACAACAAATACTACAAATTTAAACCACCAATTATCATATTACCAACACTACTAGAAAACAGATCATCCCTCACGGTTCCAAACCGTCAGGATAATACCAAAAACCGTCAGGTTAAATATCCCTGACGGGTTCCGTCGAGCAAAACCCTCGTATTGGTGGTCGTGAAATTTAATTTGGCTGACGGTTACCCGTCAGGGATATTTAACCTGACGATCTTACCCGTCAGGGAAATTTAACCTGACGGTCGGTTAACGACCGTGATGAAAATTGATTTAACCTGACGGTACTAACCGACCATGAGGAAACTTGATTTAACCTGACGGTACTAACCGACCGTGAGGAAAATTGATTTAACCTGACGGTACTAACCGTGAGGAAAATTGGCACAAACTAACAAAAAAAATTATAACAGATTTGTTCATATCAACGTTGCACATTGATAATGACGCACTAGCTCATATAATTTTTTTATCCATAGCAATGCACGGGCATTAAACTAATTGTAATTAGTTTATCTAGTTGAAAGTAGTCCAAATTAAATTGGTTGGCGTGGACAGTAGCAGTACTCTAGTCCTCTACTGTTGGATCATAAATACCCAAACATTTAATAGCAATTGCTTTATATTGACAGTATGTGCCTCCATGCAGCGGATTTACTGCTAAGAGAGGTGAACAAGAGTTGGGTAATGCTAGTCAAATTCAACAACAATGAAAGCTTAAATATAGTTCCCCTTGGTGATTTTTAAAACATGTATGCTATTAGCAAATAGCAAGTAAAGCAAATTCGATGAACATAGAATTATAATAAGCTGAATAATTAAACCATGGTGCCAGACTTTGGATGTTGAATTTTGACATTTCCTTTGCATACACATATGATGCTTGGGTATCTAAAGTATAAAAAAACCCAACTACATACCAACAGAGAGAACCAAGGAACTTACATGTCGCAGTTCCTCTTCAGATGCATGAATTCTTTCCAAAGACATCAAATAACGGGTCCATAAATCACTAACCCATGTACAGTTTCTTGTGGCTCTGTGGTAAACACTTTTCAGGATAGCAGGTACCTGCCAAAGAAATCAGAATTAAATAAGCATATATTGGTATTTAGAAGAAATATCATAATCATTGGATCTACATGTATTTCCACATAGAAATTTTCAAGAGGACCTTGTGGCTCTGTCCGGGTAACTCGTGTATCCCATCCATACATCACTTGAAACAGAAACTCAAAACCGCCCTTTCATACAGAACTTGAACACGAGCAGGGTCACCGCAAGACTCCTCAAATTTGATGTACTTCTGTTTCATCCCCAAAAAACAAACCAACTGTGAGTTTACTAAGAACCAGGATTTAGTAAAGAAAAACTGATGCATCTAAAAGAGGGGCGGACCTGCAGCTCTAGAAAAAGAACATACCCTTAATGACGAAGAGGGGCGGACCTGCAATATACTACAAAGCTCAAAAGCCCGATAACCTGCAATTTATCAATTAGCATGAGACAGTTCCTGAATTGAAAACAATAAACTTAAGCGTGGACACCTAAATTCAATCCTAATCATTATCCTCATATATGTTCTAGATGAGCACACAAGAAACTGCATGGATTGGAGTACCCATCCCAGAAAGAAAGATTTGGATGAGAAAGTTGCGCACAGCAAATAAAAGATACCCTGAAGAGGATGTTGACGGGGGGACCTCCGGCTGGAGCTCACCGCGCCGGTGATCTGGTTGGGTGAAGCAGCGAGTACGAGAGGCCGGGGGGAGGGGGCGACGGGGAGGCCGGGAGGGAGAGGAGGGGGCGGCAGGGGAGAGGAGGGGAGGAGGGGCGGCGGGGGAGGCGGATTTGCGGAGGGCGGGGAGGGGCGGCGGGAGGCCGGGAGGGAGAGGAGGGGGCGGCGGGGAGGGAGGGGAGGAGGGGCGGCGGGGAGCGGATCTGCGGAGGCGGGGGAGGCGGCGGGGAGACCGGGAGGGAGAGGAGGGGGTGGCGGGGGAGAGGGAGGGGGAGGAGGGGGGCGACGGGGGGGAGGGGGAGGAGCGGGGCGGGGGGAGCGGATCTGCGGAGGGCGGGGGGAGGGGGCGACGGGGAGGCCGGGAGGGAGAGGAGGGGGGAGAGGGAGGGGGAGGAGGGGGGCGGCGGGGAGGGGGGAGAGGAGGGGGGCGGCTGCTGCGAAAACCTCACGCTGCACGAAATTAGAAATTAGCGGGCGGGCTGGATCATAAACATCACGGGCATGGATCGACAAGAAAATTGATATCCCTCACGGGCTATGCGGGCCCGTTAGGAAAAATGTATTTTTGCGACGGTGATGCGTAGGCCCGTCACAAAAATTGATATCTCTCACGGTCTATGCGGACCCGTCAGGAAAACTAAAGCCCGTGAGGGATGATCCGTTTTCTAGTAGTGCAATAGCTAGGCTACAAGTAATTTCTCAACATAACCATGAACATATAAATTTTAGCAATAAGCAATCATTAATTGACCTTAATATGAACAAACTGACAATAACAAGAATCAATAATAACTTTAACCAAAGGAAATTAACAAGTAGCAATAATATAAAATTATTAAGTGCTAAAGAGAGTCATATTCATCCAAGGAATTCATGGATTGTAAGATTTATTTCTAACAATGAATAAGTGATAAGATATATTTCTAACAATGAATAGTTGATAAGATTTATTTCTAACAATGAATAAGTGATTACTAAATGAAAGAAGGAATGATAAAGTGCAAGATCAACTTGTGATATCCCGTCTATCCATGTTATCAACAACGAGCACCTAAAAATAACAATAAAGTAAGGGTGAGTACATGACTCAGCAAGACATAATAGAATAATAAACGAGGCCAACATCATATTAACAATTCATATCCATTCACCATCAACTCAAGTTCACATCATTAAGTTTCATACACATGTCACATTATCTTATTTCTCTTTTCATGAACGCAATGCATATGTTTTAACTTCTCTTACTTATGCTGGTATAGCGGAATGTTACACTTGCCGGTGTTCACTCAAGAATGCCCTTTTTCATGCAAGGGCCAAAAGTCTATCCTTTTTCATAATGGGATCTCATCTCTACTCTTGTGGAGTGTCTACAGAAGTAGGTCTTCCCTCACTCTTGTGAGGTGCCTATCGAAATAGATATTTCTCTATTCACGTAGAATGCCTACCAAAGTAGGACTTTGTTTACGTGCTCCCATATGTCACCCACACAAAGTAGCTCTAGAGGACCACACAGGTTGCTTCTTTACAACATGAATGCTCATGGGCAATACAATGATTAAATATTTCATTAGTTAATTATCAGCATTAATAAAATTAACATAATCATTATTTTAACCATAATCATTCTACCATAAACATCATCATCATTCTACCATAAATATCATCATTAGTCTACCATAAATATGTAAGCATTATAAGAACGAGTATAATCATGTGAATTATCATGGTAAGTATTTATACAACAAATTTAAACACTCGAGTACCATTCCACTATGCACTTGCCTCTTCTAGTTGCGAGGAGCGGGTTGATTCGAATATGACAACAAACCCAATGCTACTCCTCCTACAGTAAACACCCAATCTCAATAACAAGTTACAACAATACAAGCAAAATAATTAAACGACATCGCTTCTACACGCTTTTCAAATTCGTAATACTCCTCTTTTATTGGACTGTCACCCCCTACTATCCCAGTACTAACACAACAACATAACTTTTGAGCCCTATCATGGCAAACCACACCAATTTTGAAACCTACATAAAATTTTATGCAATTTCTTAGTTGGCTAGAATTTGCAACTGAAGATTATAGCAGACAAACCCGTCTACTAATCGAACCTCTGATGCAAAACTTGCTAATTCTTCCTCTAATCATAACTCTAATCTCTACTAAAATTGACAAACTAGAGAGGAAAAGTCCAAATTGTTACCCACATGAAGAACACCAAACTCTTATCTTTTCTTCCATTCTCCTTCCTAAGTTTTTCCCTATTGGTGCTCCTGTCTTTTCTACTTGTTTTCCCCTTGGCTTGGTGCAAGGCAGCAAGCTAATGGTAGCCAGCCGAGACATGGCCGCATGGCGACCGCATGTGCGAGCGAAGCTCTGGCGCGTGGCGATGACGTCGATGCGGGTGCACCAGGGCTCTAGTGTTGGGCAGCGATGACACGTGGACAAAATTGGTGTGCGGCGCTAGGGAATAAGAAAAGTGACTAGGGTTCTTGGATTTTAGGTCTTCCTTTCCCCATGACCCCTTTTATCATGGCATTACTTCTAATCCGTTTCCAACTCCTCCTGTATGACTCATTCTAGGAAAATGGCTCCTCTTCTAAATTATCAAGCATCCCTCTAATTACGTACTAAGTCCTTGAGAGGGTTATTTTTAAAATATTACAACCATATCATGAAATAATTTGAAAATTAGGTTGTCGGTGCCATCTATTCAATGGTAATATAGAGTCAATTGATTTTTTGCTTTATAATGAATGGAAGCAGTCGATATAATTTTCTAATATGTATATCATCTAATTAAAATGATTTAATTGACTTAACATTTTTTGATGAATAGGTTATTCATTGGTGCACTTATCTGTTGTATATCCAAGGGTCTTTCGGTAATTTCTCTATTGGAAAATAAAGAAAAAGGTAGTGGGGCCCACCTGTCAGTGGGCTGACCCAAAGAGATAAGGGGGAGGAGACTGGCGATTCATCTGGGTGGATTCAATTCTTGGGCGACGGCGACATCGGCAGGGACAGGTGACGGTGCTGGCGACCCAGTAGCCTCAGCTCTGGCTGTTGGTGGCCACCGCGCTGATCTCCTCTCTCCCCTCCTCCTCTCAGCTATAAAAGGAGGCCGCCAAATTTGTCAAATACTGAAAGTGATCTGTACATCTAGATTAAAATTGAGCTCAATTTGAGATGTTTTCTATTATCTGTATCGTAGCCCTTTGAGTTATTTGTTTCGGTTGGTCAGATCTGTTAACTAGCTATGTGATTATTTGATATGCAGTAGTTGATGTTCTATGTTCAGTTTGGTTTAGAAGAGAACATTTCCCCTCTGTTTTTTCATTATATGTGTGTATGTTCAGTCATCTGATCATTGTCTATCAAAATACTGCTTCATAATCCTTTGCTTGTGAACTTGTGTTATACCAAAAATTAGAGATTGATATCCTTTGTATATGCAAATTTTTTATGACAGTGAATGCATTGATTAGAGCTCAAATTTAATCTCTAGTTGTCTTATCACTTGGTGAAGAGTATTGACATAGTATTGAGAAGACCAAGTTTTAAGTCTTGAGCAACTCTACTTTAGAGAGCATAATATCAATTAAAACTGAGCTTTAGGCTATTATAATTGATTCCTTTTGTTGTGAAACTAAATAATATGCTCCTTTTTGCATTCATCATGCTTCATACTTTATGTTTATGCTCGTGTATAAATGACATGGTAGAATTACATGTTTATATGCAATTTCTGTCATTTATACTCTACTGGAAATATGTTTTCATTATTCTTAATTATGCTAGAATCAAATCTAAATATATGCTTATACCGCATTATTTACAACAATCTAGAAAACTTAGTCTTATAGAAATGGCTTCATCATCTGATGTCATTAAGGCGGAAGTGTTTGATGGTGCCAACTTCAAGCGTTAGCAGGCTAAAACGAAACTGTGGCTGACTGATCTTAAATTATTTTGGGTAATATAAAATCCTCGAGTGTTCCTATTAAAAACCGCTGAAATGTCGCAGTGGGAGGTTACGAATAATTCAGTCTAAACCTATTTGTTAGCCATTTTATCCAATCAACTGTTTGATGTCTATGTTAACTTCACCAATGCCAAACAACTCTAGGGCAAACTTGATGAGAAGTATTTTGAAGGAGATAATCGTAATGAGTCTTTTATAACTGCTGCGTACTTAAACTTTAAGATGGTAGAAGGGCGGTCGGTGTTGGAGTAGTTTCATGAGATACAACTCCATGTACGTGACTGAAGTTTGTAAGACTGCACCCTGCCAGAGAAGTTCCAAGTTATGTCATCTTAGCTAAGTTACCACCTTCGTGGCGTGGCTTTGTGACTACTCATGGACATATGAAGGAGCGCTTGACACTCAATAAGCTGTCAGCTACAATTAATATCGAAGAGCGTGCCAGAGCTGATGACGGCACAAGAAAGGCTCAAGTTTAGGCTGGTCAAGTGGAGGTCGAGAGTGCTGGAGGCTCTAGGAAACAAAAGGTCAAGGATCAACCCTAAGTCAAGCTCCAACCAAAGAAAATGAAAAAGAAAAAGGAGGACATCATTTGCTTTGTTTGCGAGGAGGTTGGTCATAAGACCAACCACTACCGCAATCTAAGGGCAAGGGTCCTTCTCCTGGTCAGCATAAAGGTTGTAAGACTAAAGTGAATGTCACATAGGCTAGCTCTAGTTCAGAAGAGTATATACCTCAAGTTTTTATGGCAAGTCCATCAATTGATTGGTGGATTGATACAGATGCTACTAGACATATATATGCTGATCAATCTTGTTTCTCTTCATTTTAAGGTAAAGGTGGTGGATTCATCCTAATGGGGAACGAAGCTACTGCTATAGTACGTGGGATTAGACAAGTTTGCTTGAATCTCATTTCAGGCAAAACACTCAGTCTAAAAGAAGTGTTGTATGTTCCTACCATGACTCACAATCTATTGAGTAGGTCTATGCTGTGTAGGCAAGGAATAAAACTTATTTTTGAGTCGAATAAGGTTATGTTGACCGAATTTGGTAATTTTGTGGGCAAAGGCTATGATAGCGGAAACATGTTCCGCTTATCTATTATTAATTCGAATAATGTAAATATTTTTAATATTTTCCATTGCAATAAAATTTATGATATTTGGCATTCATATTTATGTCATGTTAACTTTGAAGCTATTATGTGGTTGAGTAAGATGAGTTTAATTTCAAGCTATAATTATGAGAAGAGCTCAAAGTACAAAGTGTGTGTGCAAGCTAAGTAATCCTGAAAACTTTTCCATAGTGTTGAAGGGCGAAGCACCTCTCCACTTGAGCTAATCCATTCTGATCTTTGTGAAATAAATAGAATATTAACTAAAGGTAGCAAACATTAATTTTGACTCTCGTAGATGATACGACTAAGTATTGTTACATTTATTTACTTAAATCAAAAGATAAAGCACTAAAACACTTTAAATTCTATAAAGACAAAGTGGAAAATCAGCTTGAAAAGAAAATCAAATGGTTAAGGTCGGATCGAGGCTGTGAATACGTCTCAAATGAATTCTCTCAATTTTATGAAGAAAGTGGAATAATTCATGAAATTATTCCATCATATTCACCCCAATCTAATGGAATATCTGAAAAAAACTGAACTCTTTGTGACTTGGTTAACGCCATGCTCTAATGTTCAGGTATGCCGGACTATTGGTGGGATGAAACAGTTCTCACAGCTAATTATATCCTAAATAGGATTCCACCTCGTAATCAGGAGGAAACACCCTATGAAGGATGGAAGGAGTGAAAATCTAACTTGTCATTTTTTTCAGATGTGGGGATGCCTTGCAAAAGTACATGTGCAGTTACCGAAGAAAAGGAAGCTTGGTCCTAAGACCATTGATTGTGTCTTTATAGGATATGCTATAAATAGCATGGCTTATAGATTTTTAGTAGTCAAATCCGAGATGAGTGATATTGCTAAAAATATAGTGATGGAATCTTATGATGTGACATTCTTTGAACATATGTTTCCTATGAGACCAAATGAAATCATTGACCATATTGGTTCAAATGAACACTCTATTCTTCCTAGTGTGAATGACATCGCTCTAGAGTTAGAGTTGAGTAGGAGTAAGAGGCAAAAGACTAAAAAGTCACTCGGCGATGACTATGTCACCTATGTCACGGATGATGAACCAGAACTCTTTCAAAGGCATACACATCTCTGGATGTGAATTACTGGAAGAAGACAGTCCATAGCGAGATGAATTCTATCATAGCAAATGGAATATGGGAGATTACAGATCTTCCACCTAGTTGTAAGCTAGTGGGCTGCAAATAGATCTTTAAGAGAAAGTATAGACATGATGGTACTATAGAAAAGTACAAGGCCTATTTAGTGGTTGAAGGTTTCATGTAAAAGGAAGGAAAAGGCTATTTTGATACATATTCTTCTGTGGCCCGGTTACCCACAATTCGGTTGCTTTTAGCACTAGTTGCCACATACAAACTCCAAGTACATGAAATAGCGATTGCTTTCCTAAATGGAGAGTTAGATGAGGAGATTTATATGCAATAGTCCAATGATTTTATGGTTAAAGGGCAAGAAAAGAAAGTATGTCGATTGATTAAATCCTTGTATGAACTAAAGTAAGCTCCTTAGTAATGGCATGAGAAATTCGATAGTACAATGACATCGGTCGACTTTTGTGTAAACAAAGCCAATGAATATGTCTACTATCAATTTAGTGGGGGCAAAGGTGTTATTCTATGTCTTTATGTAGATGATATATTATTTTTTAAGACCAACATGGATGTAATCAATAGAACAAAATATTTTCTCTCCCAAAATTTTGTTACGAAAGATCTGGGTGAGGTTGATATTATTTTAAACATTAAGTTAATAAAGGGTGAGAATGGGATTACTCTTTTACAATCCCATTATGTGGATAAGGTCCTAACCAGATTTGGATTTATAGACTGTAAGCCAGCGGTCACACCTTATGATCCAAATACAAAGCTACATAAAAACACAGGGCATGGAAAGGATCAGCTTAAATATTCTTAAATAATTAAATCCTTGTTTTATCAACTAGTGTAACGAGGCTGGACATCTATATGCTGTAAGCAGATTGAGTCATTATATGTCTAATCAAGGACATGATCATTGGATAGTATTAGAGAGAGTACTCAGATACTTAAAGGGAGTATTATATGTCTAATCCTGCAGATTGAGTCATTATATGTCTAATCCTCCTCGTGTGGCGCTTCATCAGGGTGGATCCGATTCTTGGGTAGCGGTGAATTCGCCAGGGAGAGGTGGTGGCGCTGGTGGCGCTTGCAGCCTTGGAGCCTTAGCTCTGGTCGTTGGCGGCCATCGCACCGATCTCCTCACCCCCCTCCTCCTCTCGGCTATAAAAGGAGGTCACTTCCTCCGTGAGATGGATCGATGGAAAATCAGTGAGCTCTATCTCTTCATTGCCCCCTTTTCTTCCTAATTTGGCTTTGGATTTTGGTCCTTGGGGCCTCTTCTTCGGTGCATAACTGCCAGTCTCGGTGGTAATTCGTGGTCCTTGGTGCTCGGCGGTGAGGCGCACTGGGCCGGTACTTCTCAGCTTCCTTGTGCGACATCTCCTTCCCTCGACTTTGCTGGTTCTGGTGTTTCCTGAATGGCAAAGGGGCATTATATCTTCGTCTACCACTCTCCTCTCTCGCTGCGGCATAGCGAAGCACTAGGTTTTCTGGGTCAACGCCTTTGGGTGTGCCTTACCCTAGTTCTTGTTGGTGGTCTTGCTTACCACTGGCTCGGTTCACTTCTAGATGGCTTTTAGTGTCGTCCACACTGTGAGTATTTTAGTTTTTCGGATTGAAAACATTGTGAGCTATGCTAAACATATTGATCTCTGATATATGCTGTAGTACTGGGAGACAATGTTTGCTACTGGGATCGATTTAAAGCTTTATGATGAAATTTGTCAAATACTGAAAGTGATATGTACATCTAGATTAAAATTGAGCTCAATCTGAGATGTTTTCTACTGTTTGTAGCGTAGCTCTTCGAGTTATTTCTTTCGGTTGGTCAAATCTGTTAACTAGCTATGTGATTATTTGATATGTAGTAATTGATGTTCTATGTTCAGTTCAGTTTAGAAGAGAACATTTCCTCTATGTTTTTTCATTATATGTAATTGTATTTTCAATCATCTAATCATTGTCTATCAAAATACTGTTTTATAATACTTAGCTTGTGAACTTGGTGAAAAGTATTGACATAGTATTGAGAAGGCCAAGTTTTAAGTCTTGAGCAACTCTATTTCAAAGAGCATAATACCAATTAAAACTGAGCTTTAAGATGTTATAATTGATTCCTTTTGTCATGAAATTGAATAATATGGTCCTTTTTACATTCATCATGTTTCATGCTTTATGTTTATGCTCTTGTATAAATGACATGGTAGAATTACATGTTTATATACAATTTCTGTCATTTATACTCTACTAGAAATGTGTTTTAATTATTCTTAATTATGTTTGAATTAAATCTAAATATATGCTTATATCGCATTATTTACAACATCTGCATTATATCTAGATAGCTAATCGAAGTAGCAAATTAAGTACTCCAATGTTATCTGTTGATTGCATTGGTTGCTGCTTTTGAACTCTTGCATGCATGAGGGTGAGAAGTAATGTTGCTACAACATGTTTGCTGCTACTTGTTGCCAGCTGCTGCTACTACTACTATTCATCACATCCATTACGAAGTTTTGAGGCAATATAAAGGACACAACAATCACCATCTGTCTCTGAAAACCATCGTTGTGTTTGCGCAACTTTTTAAAGTAGCCATGCATATAAAGTTGGGAGTCGGGACGGGCTTATCTGTGCCAGCCCGAGGTCCGGCTGGCCTGGCATGGCCCAAGAACATCATGGGCATGCCACATGGTGGGCCATGCCAGCACAGCACGAATGATGGATCGGACTAGGCCTGGAAAGCCGGCCTAACGGGCGGCACAGCACCGCACGGCATATCATGCCGTGCTCGAGCTGGCTCAGCCCGATGAGCACGACTGTCCTGGCTGGCACGCTAGTGCTGGCAGTCGCCTTGGCCTCAGTCTCACCTCCTGCCTCCCGTCGCCATCCCATGGGCACAAGCCATCACAGAGCAAAGAGAAAGGGAGTAAAGGGGAAGGAGTATACTATGCCAAGAGAAGGAGCCGTCGGCCGTGGTCCCACCTTGGAGCCTCGCCGCCTCCCGCATCGGCGCCACTTCGCCTCTCACCTCCCACGTCACTCGCCCTCCCATGCAGCCTCACGCCGCTCGCCCTCCCGTGCCGCCCTGCCTCAGCGCCGCCTCCCGCGCCTGGTGGCCAAGCAGATGACGGAGGAGTGGGTGCCGACGGCGTAGAGGAAGAGGGGGGTGGCAGTAGAGCGGCGCGCCGGGGGGAGAGCAAGGCGGTGTCACATGAGATGGGAGGTGCAGTGGATGGTCGAGGACGCCGTGGGGGTAAATGAGCTGCGGGTGACCAGAGAGAGTGTGGTGGAGAAGTGGTGGCAGCCGAAGATGGAGAAGGATGGAGGAGAAGAGAGGAGCAAAGCGAGGTTAGGGGGAAGACAAGCTGGGCTAGGGATTTTGAGGATTGGGGCATTTTGCTATTTTATGATTTAGTCCTCCTTGTTCTATGAAATTGCAATGAGATTCTTCTTTCTTTGTATTTCTTCTATTTGGGCCCTCCGGAAGTCTAATTTCTTTGTAGTTTTATCCTACGTGTCTGTGATGATAGAAAATATAAGCAAATATAACACATGTTAGCGCCCGCTTAGGCTCCCACATGGTGCACCGCATCGGTGCCTTGCCTCCGCATCGAGGGGAAGGAGCAGAGGTGGGAGTTGGGGCAGTGGCTGCTTGGGAATGGCCGAATAGGGTGGGAATGAGTTAGGTTTTGATGTGATATATATATATATATATATATATATATATATATATATATATATATATATATATATGAGTGAGGAGAAGGATGAAGATTGTTGGATCTTAATCCAATGGCTAAAAAAAGTGACTAAGATATGCTATAATTTAGGCCAAGTTTATTTTTGCACTTGTGATATGAGTTGTCTTTTGTTGTTCCTTCTTTAAAGAAACATTATCATACAAAAATAATAAGCATTTTTCAATGTTTTTTCTCCTTAGGTCATAACCACCAAACTCTAGGTCACATCCTTGTAGCTTCCTTGTTTCTTTGCATAAAACTAGCAGGGCTAGAGAAGATCAAACTAACTCAATAGGCCAAACAAATTTTCTGCATTAAAAGATCTACTTTC
The DNA here is from genome assembly GCA_036346265.1 of Melocanna baccifera. NCBI lineage: Eukaryota > Viridiplantae > Streptophyta > Magnoliopsida > Poales > Poaceae > Melocanna > Melocanna baccifera. The sequence continues at coordinate 14,551,400 of CM070704.1, read as the reverse complement.
AACCACTTTGTCATGCTGGAAGACCACATCATGCGCATTGGAGACTGCCATAAAATAGTTGTATAGGAAAAATCAAACTCTAATGTACTTCCAAGCAATTTTTTTTTACAATTTTGTCTATACAAATCAACATATTCTAACATATATTTATAATTTTTACAACATAGCTCACCCCATTGTTATTTTATTTTATGTAAGTAAATTACTACTGTATACACTTCTAATTCTAACATAACTCCTTTCATCGACTACCTTTTTAATTCTAGTATTGACAACTACCTCGTAAACTACACTCATGAATATGCTTAAACTTTTTTATTTGACCAGCTGAGCAACTCTATGCTAGGCGATGGGCTAGCTAAATGGACGCATATGCCACAATTCGATTTGCACCTAGATATGCATGCCGTTGGACCAGATGGCCAAGTTTGGAGGTAGAATAGCATGAGACAATGGTATGAAATTTTAACTAGTTTTTAACGAGGCAGGTATGAGAGAAATGAAGATAGCGGCCGCCGCCGTCTTTGTCGTGTATAATTACTTTAGGCTGGGTTTGAGCTGGCATAGCACGAACGTCGACATAACGGGTTTTGGGCAGTATCTAGGTCTAGCCGGAGGCAAGATGGGCTGGTACGATACAACACGATAGGGTGACTGGGTTGAGCCATCATGGCACGATGCGGCTCGAAACACGACGGGCCAAGGCCGTGCTGTGCCGGCACGGTCCAATGCCTACCTGTACATGCATATCCAGCTAGATATGCCTGGGAATACCACTGGTCGTTACCAGTAGGGGTGAAAACAGATCGGATATTTCTTGACCGACCGGCCACCGAATCTGAGTCGGATCGAATTCGGATATTCATATCGGATAATTATCGAATTCGAAGTCGGATTCGGATAGTTGTTTTCGGATACGGATTCGGATTCGGAAAAAACCTATCTGACGAATACGGATACTATCCGGGATTTTATCAGATAATACCCGGATATATTTATCGGATATTCGGCCCATCAGCCAAATCAACTCATCAGCCCCTTAGCAAATCCAAATAAATTCTAACAAATCCAATAAATGCAAATAACTTTAAAAAATTCCAGAAAATTCACAAAAAATACTATAAATCTAGGAGAACTTAGGAAAATAACATAAACTATTTTTAGCTTTTATAAAATAGTTAAAATAATTTTTTTCTCCTAGCTTTCAAATAAAATCTAAATAAATTTCAACAAATCTAATAAAATGCAAATAACTCTGAAAAAAATAAAAAAATTCACAAAATACTATAAATCTAGGAGTGCTCTGGGAAAATAATATAAACTATTTTTAGCTTTTAAAAAATAGTTAAAATAAGTTTTCTTGCTCTGTGCTTTGAAATAAAGTCTAGAAAAATCTAAATAAATTCTAATAAATCCAATAAAATCCAAATAAGTTTTCTAGAAGTGTAAAAAATTTGGTGAAGCCACCTTTGAAATATTTTTTACCAGAACTCTACCAAATTTTTTTTTTAGAAATACATGGTAGGTGTCGTGCGTATTATGTATGCTCTTTGTATTCCTGCGTATATCCGACTAGATATTCGTTATTGTATTCGCAACCACTCCGTGTTCGTTCCGTATCTGTGACTGACACTACCCGAATTCGTATTCTTATCTGGTACTATTCGTATTCGACTCCGAATCTGAAAAAAATATGGGATAGAATATGAAATAAGTAATATTCGACCGAATTCGATCCGTTTTCACCCCTAGTTACCAGCTTTATGTTTTTGTTCAGGTCATACTCCATATTTGACCAAGAACATATAGCGTGACGATGACCTTTTCAGTTTTTACTTATCACATGTTACAACACATCGATGTTGCTCGATTCGATATAGCGAGTTTTGAAAGGGTTGACGTGCAAACGTGCCAGCGAGGTAAGAGCTGTCATGGACTTGTCTGATCGCTGTAGAGTGATGGCCATGAGGAGAGTGTAGGAAGCAAACACACCTCTCTCTCTCTCTAAAATGTGCATGTGAGATCTATGGATGCGTGGAAGGCAAAAGACGGCACCCTAGCTAAGAAACTTGCTTGACCACCTCTCACTCCTCTGGTTTGTGACCCACAGTACATCTACATCACTAATTGATCAATAGACGAGTCTATCGGTCGATGACAAACATGTATCTTGTCCATCGAGACATCATTATTTCAGTACACAATAATTAATTGTGGAGTGTTTGGAATAGTATTAGCTTATAGGTTTTTTTACGATAGCTGATTTATTTTTTATTGTAATTAAGTTGATTTATTTAATATAATTAAATTTAAAAAATTTAAAAATAGAAAAAATATGTTAGCTTATCACGGACAATGCAAATAAATACAGGAAAAAAAAAGGCAAAAAAGTCTAAAAAAAATAAAAAATCAAAATTAATGAATAGTGAAAAAACAAAAACCAGAAGTCAAAAACTAAATTGAGCAATACCTCATTATGCAGTGAGTTCTAGATCAATCAAGGTTTCTTTCTTCATATAGGACATATAAACGGATCCTCGGCAAATTAACCACCGAGCAAGGCCAGGCCCTCCCCAATGTTTATGGTTTCCTTGATTAGCCATTAAGCATTTTAGTTGTTATTTTATAAAGTATTCATTTGATCTCCTTCATGAGTGAGCAAAGCTCACTTTCGATTAAATTATTGATATCTATGATCTTCTTGGTAGGTATAAAGTCAAATATAAATTAATAAAAATGTAACTTTTTTTGTATTATTATGTCATATTTTTTCTGTGATTGTCACTTTCTTGGCAAATAAATTATCATCTATTTAGTTTCCTCTATATTTAAATTCTAGCTCTGCCCTGTATATACTGATTAAAGTTTGTTTCATGCATCTATCTGGAGAGTGCTTCCTACAAAGTTTTCCAATTTCAGTAGTAACCATCCAAATATAAAATAGTGCAATGTTGCGGAGTTAGAAGTACTCTTCCTTGACGCACATTTTTAGCTAGTTCCCTGAACATTTATCACAGAAATGCCCCTGAACTTGAAGAAAATACCATCAATCAACTCCAAAGGCGGTTTCCTCCTTGACCTTTCTTGGTCCTCCTTTTCTACACTGACTGCTATACGCAGCCACTTGTTTCTCGAAACAGATCTGAATATAGAGATTCATACAATTGAACTTCCAATTTAACTCATGAATTGGCGACTAAAAAATCTACCAATCAATCTCTAGATCCAACAAGTAATCGATCAAAGAATCAATCAGGCAAAAAAGAAAAAACTACCAAGTCAAGTAATTATCTCGTGAACACACTTCTGTATTGGAATTGGCAAACAATTAATTCCAGATCCAACTCACATGAACACGCCTGAAAGGATCTAGACGGAGAGGTGGTGTTGGCCGGAGGGAGAAGGGGTGTGCAAGGGCGGAAGGAGGCACTATGATGGAGGGAGATGCCACAAACGAGGGGCTTCGGAACTAGTGGCCAGGTAAGGTTGCTGGTTGACGTCATGGTAGCCAGGTCGGACTGCTCTGTGTCTATAGCTAAAACGAAGTGCCAAAGATACTTCTGATAGTTGCCTGCTATGTGTCGTTTCTCTTATAGACTTGGTGGCGTGGGCGAAGGTAGAAGTACTGATAGCTGCGGTTGAGGTTCCTCCACGGCTATCTCCTTCTCCGCTATACTGGGAGTAGCTACATATTGCTCTTTGAGCTTTCAAATAAGCTTGATTATGCTGATCTTGTATAGCTTGCAGAGACATCAAACGGCCTTATGCGCGGCTCCTTCGTGGACCACTCTCCACAAGTACCGGTGCACTTCAAACAATGGTGTAGAACTTGGTTGCTAATTTTTGTGGAGAAGTACAACTGGGTGATGCATCCAATACGTTGGCCCTTTGACTTCTCATCTTTGGTGAAGTAAACTAGTGACCTCTTTAATCTAAGACTCCTCAATAAAACTCAAAGAAGTCTCTGCCATCTTTCAGTCTAGATGTAGGAAGTTTGAAATATCTAAGGCATTATAAAGGAAAGAGGTCAGTTTAAAGAATTGAAAAAACAAATTTTAAAATAAGGCGAAGAGCAAGAACCTTAGAAAAGAAAAAAGCGAATAGAGATATTACTAGATATACAATTTGATTGGTTTGATTTAGAAAATAGATTTTGAATATTTGCTAAGGCGACCACACTAACTTGGACTTCATCTTACAGTCGATATGACTCTAATACCACCTCTATCAAGACCTGAATATGCAAATCCAGACTCTCTGTGTATACCACACTAGTCAAGGATCACACTAGTGTACACAGTGTAAACATAGATAAAATATCGGCCATATGCACGTTTAATATAGAAAAGACTTAAATATTATTAATTATCAGAGTACGACCTTACGGCCAAGCTTACAACTTATTAGCCTGAAAGGCTTAAGATACTAGCAGCAGAAAACAAAATTAAGCATGATAACCATTCGACATGCCCACAAGCAATTGATTGGGAAGCGAAGTCCTAATCCGCGAAGTCATCGAAATATCCTCTTTCTAGTACCTCTACTAATATGGTTCCTCCTTTTCAACTGAGCAACAGTAGACATAAAGCCGTAAGTACATGGGTACTCAGCAAGTCATTTGTAACAAAAATGCAATATAGTATGCAAGACATACCAATTGATGGTTGAAAATTTATTTTACATAAAGTAATAATTTAAAATAAATACAATAAATAGATTGAAAGCACTAACTTTAAAGAAAATAATGATAAATAATCAAAGAAATTAAATAGATCATAAGTGAACTAACCATTCACTTAATAAACCACCAGTGAACTACATGTTCACTTTCCAAAGCTCTCCCAGTCAAGTTTTATGAAATATCTACCCTTCGTGTGAAATCACCGAGTACTGTCCATAACCGGGGAAATGGCTATTCGAATAGTTTCACACTCTACAAAGATTATATAAGTTTACCCACACGATATGATCATCTTCGCGCTAAAGAAAATCACAACAAGGCATTTACAATGCTCAACCTCAACTCAATTTTGCCCGCTAGCATTTCACATCACACCTCCCATGCGTGTCATGGAAATTAGCATCCATGTTCATTATAATGATGAAATTAAAATTAAAATATCACAAATTAATCAGCCAAATCTATTCCATGAGATGCAGAGAGGGGTGTGATGATAAGTCCAACGAGACTATAAGTATAGCTAAGCATAATAATCGTACAACCTATGTGATAACTAGTATTGCATTACTAAATAATTTTTCATCATATAGTGACAAAGGTATCATGGTATTCAAATTATCAAATAAGATATTAATCAATTGGGACAATAACTACCAGGTACGAAAGTTTGTAATAAAATACCAATGTATAATAATTTAATACAAAATAAGTAAATAATATATTAGAAACTAGGTTCAACATAATCAAAGAACACGACTTGCCTTGTCCTTGCTCAGTTAATTGCTCTGAATCTTCAAATCTTGCTTCAGCTCCTTCAAAAATGTGATTTAACGAGAGAGAAAACATAATAAAGCACAAAAAATCAAATAAAATTCAAATAAACTCCAAAAACTTCAAAACAAGAATTAAAAGGTAAAGCTTGATTTTATATAAAGTAAACAAAGAACGGAATCAATTGGAGTTAGGACGGAGGAGAAAGAGCTCTTGTAAAATTAAATCTAAAGAAAAATACTAAAAAATTAGAAATTCTATTGTACTGTGGACTCGGCTCATGAGAAAACTAGTCTACGGTAGACCTAGCTCACAGAACAGTGCACGGTGACTGGCTTGCTGACATGGTGGCTAGGGTTGATAGCTGGCTATTCGGGCTGACGTAGCACAACACATGGCAGATGATGTGGCATCTGACGTGACACCTGGGATGTCTCGGGTGCTGACATGGCATACACGTGTCATGACACGTGGTGACACATGGCATCTAGGGCTTGCATGGCATCCAACATGGTTGCTGACTCGGTTGGCTGGCTCATGGGTCTGTGGAACAGTGAACTCTGACCGGTGGGCCCAGCTGCTAGTGACTCAGCTCATCATGAACTCAGTTCACGTAGAAGGCGAACAGTCGTGAGATACGGGTGCGGTCTGACATCGCTGTGATCCAACGGCGGAAGTTGGGCCACATGGTTGCATCTCAGCCGTCCAATTGGGTGGTCGGCATAGATCTATTTGGCCAGAGGTGATGGCGATTGAACAACGGGGAAACGTGACATGTCACGCTCAGTGAAGCGTCGGCATCGCTTTGTGCTGTCGAGTAGCGTGGTCCGCACGTGGGAGAGGCAGCTGTGGTCCGATGAGTGGAAGACATGGCAGAGTGGAGCGGCGGTGCTCACCGATGGGGGCAGACGGCGGCAAAAATGGCCTCACAGTGACAGCGGCGAGAACAGTGGCGGCTCAGGGTCACGAAAGTCGAGGACGACCCAGGTTTTTATACCCAGACATCGAGGTTTCCAATGCAGGAACGACTCGGATGTTGTGGCCAAGACAGATACGACGCGGATGGAAAGAGTTCGGGATGAGGACGAAGATGAACAATGCTTGGGGCGACAGATTACTGACACGTGACACATACGGAGGTCGGACGACTGACATTGGATGGCACAGATGAACAGTACATGAGCCTCCAAATTGTGACACATGTCTAGGAGCGAAACCAACTGCTGAGGTTGGATGGGCTTCTTTAAGGATTTTTTTAGGGCTTTCTATATTTAGAAATTCAAATAAAATCGAATGTGCTCTCGAAAATAGCAAATAAATCTAAACAATTCACAGAAGATTTCTTATGACATAATGAACCCAAATAAAATATTTCCAGCAAATGTTAATGTTTATTTTAGTCATATTTAATCCTTTAATTATTAAAAATTGAATTTAAGCTTGTATTAAATCCAGAAAAATTTAAATAGTGTATTTTCTTTTAAAAGTTTCAAATAAACTCTGAAAATCAAGATGTTACAACTATCATATAAATATTTATCATAGACAGTTCAGAATTGTCTTCATGAACCGTCTGACTTTGTGGGTCAGTGATAATAGGGGTTATCACAGATGATTTTTGAACCATCTGTGAAAACCGTATCATAGATGGTTTAGAACTAGAACCATATGTGATCGTCCGTTATCACAGATGGTTTGAAACTAGAACCATCTATAATATCAGTTATCATAGACGGTTCTTAGTAAAAATCATCTGTGATAGCTATACCAAGCCACGATAAAAATGCAGATTTAGCTAAATTTTTAGGCATCCAACCCACAGGAAAAATACATACTTTGGTTATCTAAGCCACGGTAAAAATCCAGACTTAACCAAATTTTTTAGGAATCCAAGTTGACTTAGCCAAATTTTTTAGGCATCCAAGTTGACTTAGCCAAATTTTTTAGGCATCCAAGATATAGCAAAATTATATGGATGTGATTGAAGAAAAGGCAGGGAAAGGAAAGGAGTGAATGAGGAGAAGTGAGACGAGAGAAGAGGAGATGAGGAGAAGAAGGTTGGCCGAGCCTTCCATTTTTAAGGGTAAATTTTGCGAGGAGAAGTGGAGGAGAGAAGTGAGTAGAAAGAAGAGAAGATGAGGAGAAGAATAGCCAATAGAGTTTTCTACTTCAGTGAGACTTCTAAGAGAAGTGGAGGAGAAATGAGAAGAGAAAGGAGAAGTGAGAAGAGAGAAGAGAAGAATAGCTAAGCCTTTTATTTTAAAGAGCAAATCCAGTGAGATGAGTGGAAATTAAATTCGATGAGAAAGGGTAAGTTGAAATGTTATCACAGACGGTTCTATGTAAAGAACCGTCTGTGATAAGTATAGACATTACAGACGGTCTTTATTTCGAACTGTATCACAGACGCTTCAAAATAAAAACCATATGTTATAAGTACAGACTTCACAGGATTTTTTATTTTGAACTATCTATGATATATCACAGACGATTCGGAGCACAAAGTATCTGTGATGTCTGTACTTATCTCAGACGGTTCTTTGTATCGAGGTGAATTTAAACGATCCATCTTGTAAAACCGTTTATGCACAGGATGACCTTTTTTGTAATAGTGTTGCTAGTTTATTTTCGAGATAACTTCTAGTGGGAAGCAGAATCGAATCGTTTGAGAAATCTAGATGTTTGATATAGCTTTATGAGATTTAAATGAGGCTGGAAGCAGTAGCTATACTATACACCTCTAAGTTGCTGCTACGGAAACGATTTTTGTCTTGCATTGCTCTTGGACCTTTTGTCCTTTCGAGACTCACAAGGCAGCAGTCTGAGATTTAGGAGAAACTGCTGGATTGACATATACTATATAGGCAAGCTCCAGAAAACATGGTAGTAATTAACAAAAGCTGTAACGTATGTAGCTGCTTTCTCCTTGGAGCAGCTTCAGTGTGTTGAGCTCCAGTTTGTCAAAGTATTATATATTTTGGCTACCAGTACTGTACTTGCCACTAACCGCAAAACTAGTATAAAGTTATAAATTGTGTGTACGTTAAATTGGTTCAGGACGCGTTATAAATTAGTCCCAGTTATAAATTGGTTCGTACAACTTTAATCACGACAATTGCAAGCTTATTAGTGCGTTGATCAGCTGACCTCGATCTTTTTCAGGACGCGTTGCTCTGCCAGCTCCTTTCTAAGTGGTTACGTGCAGCCGTACACATCCATTGTTTCAATTTTTTTGACGCATTTGGCACTATTTTTAATTATTAATTATAAAATTAATTGTATGTGCAATGTATTGGTAAAAATAATATTTTCACCGTCCAAAGGTCAGGCGGCAACACCGGGGAGGCAACGCGTGGTCCCTGCCACCCTGCCATAGGACGATAGGCAGCCTGCCGTCCCGTGACCTGACCGTCCCATAGTTATACGACATGTAATTACGTCGACTAATTAGTTAGCTTAATTATATGTCTTAATTCTTTTTATATAATATTTGTTTAAATTTTTAAATATAGTAAATAAGTTTAAAAAATTATAAAATTTTATGTGCAGCATCTAGACACAACGTGTTTCATTGCATAATTTTTTTTGATAATTTTATCCACTCTAAATGTTGCTAAAAAAATTCATAATATTGAGATATTTGCAGGGGTTGTTACATATAGCTAGTGGTGCAAACGGAGCGGATAATTTCTGTCCGACCGACCGACCAAAGGCTCGCGGAGCGGATATGAAAGAGGTAAATAGGTATCCGACACTATCCGTGTCTGACTCCGACTCTGAGGAAAAAAATATGGAATATGATACAGGATAAGTGATATCCGTCCGTATATATCCGTATGTCAAGTGATATGAAGAAGTCTATTGTGACTTCACTTAGAAACAAGATAACATATAGTTAAATTGTCACATCTAAACATGCAGAGAATACTGAGTGCTCTTACTTTAATATCTCAGTGATTAATCTCTTTGTGTTTACTTAGATCGCATCCTACTGTCCGTTGTCCTGTGTAAAGAAGCTGATAATTTTCGTCCGACCGACTGACCGAAGGCTCGCGAAGCGGATATGGAAAAGGTAAATAGGTATTCGATACTATCCATGTCCGACTTCGATTCTGAGAAAAAAATATAGAATACGATACAGGATGAGCGATATCTGTCCGTATCCGCTCCGATTGCACCCCTACATATAGCAAACGAGCTCCAACAATTACAAATTTTTACGTGAAGCATCCCAACACAGTCATAGTAATTGTGTAATTTTTTGGGTAGTTTATATACTTCAAATTTTCTACGTTAATTTATATTAATTTAATCATGAAATTAGCGATGCCCAGGCATCTTTTGCAGTGTCTCACCTCTATCGTTCGCATATATGTCGGCCCGTTGCTACTATCTTTTCTTTCCCGCTATGTCCTTTGCATAGTAGGTTGTGTCAGAAGGTTGCAATTAAAATTTTATAATTTTTAGAGCTTATTTGCTATACGTATTAACTCCTACAAATATCATAATCGTACGAATTTTTGAGCAGTATTCATAGCAAAATAAAATTGTGAAAAAATTATACAATGAAGTACATTGTGTCGTTGAGCTCATTTGTTACATTTGTTATATTTAAAAATTCAAACAAATAGTAAATAAAAAATACTAATTCAGCAGGTAATTAAACTGGTTTAATTACCTACCATCTGGCAGCAGGGCGACAGGCCCTTGCGTCTGGTGGCAGGCCAAGGCAGCGGTCACCGGACGGCAGGGGCATGTGTCACATGCACGGTGCTGTTGCCCGGTGGCCGAACGACAGAAGTGCCATTTCTGCTATTTTATATTATGTATAGTTATTTTTATAAATACGGAATGAAACAGTCCTGTATGTACCAAAAATTCCATTGTTTCCGTTCATGTTTGTAGTCTACGACTCTACGTATGTACGCATTAGTATAACGAAATCTATAGAAAGACAGTACGTAGGCAGTGCTATAGGACAAAATATGTGGGGAAGGCCATCGTTTCTACACATTAGTTGTGCAAAATGCGCATTTTACCATTTTGGCGAATTATCGCTATTCGTTGGCTTTTAAATAAGATTTTCCTAGTCCTGTTGTTTAGTCTATTTTTTGGGGTCAAATTTGGTGTTTTTCATTTTTTAGATAAAACTTGGTGTTTTTCTTCTACACCATGCATGGAAATTAAGTTTAGTTTCCTATTTTATTTATTTATTTATCTGTGTAGTATACTACTACGTCCGTTCTTTTTTACTTGTTATTTTGGACACTGACACAATCTCCAATACATACTTTTGATAATTACTTTTCTAATTACATGTTACGAAAAATTATTAAAAATATAATTATATGAAATTATTTTTTGACAAATCTAGTGATATCATTTCCATATAAAGAATCTAAATATTTTTGTGCATATTAGTGGTCAAATTTTAAAAAGATTGACTATACTCCAAACTTTTGTTTCCATTAGAGACCAAGTGACCCTAACTATAGAAACCCCATTAGAGACCAGGTGACCCTAATAAAATTTAAAAATATTTTAGTTTAATTTTTTATTTTTTTTTGTGTTTTATTTTTTTCTATATTCTTTTGCATTGTTCGTGATGGGTTAACATGTTTTTTTTCTATTTTTAATTTTTTTTAAATTTAATTATACTAAATAAGCTATCTCAATTACAGTAAAAAATCAGTTAGTTACAGAAAAAAAACTATAAATTATTGCCATTCTAAATGCTAACTAAAGCTATAGTTAGCACGAAGGTAGTACATTCTGCAAGCTAGCTTCAACATATAGATCAGGGTGCAGTACACGCGCATGCATGCATGCATGCAGGAATGAATGAATGAACAATGCGATGGACGCAAGTTCGTAGGTCATATGCACGCACCCATGCAGCAACAGTGGCCAGCGGCGGGCGGTCGACAGCGAAGGCCGCGCCGTCCGGCTGCCACCGGGGGGCCGGCATCCTCAAGGACAGGTCGCCACCCTCCCCATCTCTCGATACGTCGGCAGCGCCTGTAATACGTAACTAGCTAGCCTCTCTCTCTCTCTCTCTCTCCAGTAGTGTCTAGTACGACTACACCACTAGCACTTGCTTGATGCTCCACACGCACAGGTTCGTTAACTAGCTAGCTTGGCCCTGGTGCTGTTCTTTTCCCCTGGACTTGTCGTCGTCGTATGTGAGCAGCTGATTGTTAGCTGCCACAGACATTCCATCTCTCCTCTCTCTCTCTCCCTCTTCGACTATTCACTTACAACTTTTACTACTCACGATTAGGGATGGAAACGGTTTTGTATAGATTCCTCCGAACTATTTTCGAATATGGATTTTGATTACGGAAAACGAAGATGGATTTGGTGTTCTAATTATGGGGTATTTCAACCGAGCCTATTTACCTGTTACTTTAGTAGTGTATTATACATTAACATATATATTAATACATAGAGTCAGCGAATGAAGCCTAGCTGAAAATATGAAGAATTCATGGATATTTCAATCAAATAAACTTGTTTGTGTTTATATTGATTTTGTGTGTATAGTTGAAGGGGTTGTCATGTTCTGAGAAATGTTTGTGATCATATTTGTATTCAACATTATTCGTACTTGTATTTATGTCCGCATCCAAGAAAAATATAAAAACAAATATCGCAAGTCATTATCCGCCTATATTTAATCCGTTTTCACTCCTACTCACAGGACAGGATGGTTATTGAATGTATTTAATTAGCATGATTAGCACATGTTTATCGTATCATGCCATTTTTTTTGTCCTTGAATGAATATGGACACCTAAGCGACACAACCAATCAAGTTTAATTATGGACTGTTTATAAGCTAAAATTGAACTTTAAGGAACTACTCCATCAGCCCTGCAATATAAGTCCTCAATCTTGGGATACGCCATCCCATAATATAAATCCATTGCGAAAACTAAAAATGTAGTTATTATAATATTTTCATCATATCCCCTACTTTAGTACTAAAAAATAAATGAGTGATTGTAGTATGTCATTTAATAGGGGTATGCATAGTCTAATAAAATTAATTTTTTCTTAAATTTTTGTCTCCTTAGTCTATGTGTATGGTAAACTTTGGATTTATATTATGAAACGGAGGGAGTATAGACAAGTCTAAGGGGCTTTTAATTAGTGTAATTTGTTCTTCTTTGAGAGAGAGAAAGTTGAATCGGGATCCTTGAGCAATGATGCCATTTTAATATCCCCAAGACAATGTTCTTGGATTGTGCCTCAACTTGTTGATGTAATCCCCTTAAGGGCATGTATAATGTTCTGTACTTAAGGGTATATATAATAGTCTGTCTCTTAAGGTTATCTCTAAGATTTCTACCTCATCTAAAGACAGCACTAGAAACAATCTCTCCAATAGTAAATTATTTCTCTAACTATTTTATACTATTTTCACTATAACTTACTGCTCACACATTTTCACTATTTACGTTGGTTTGCGGGCTCAAGTTATCTCTTGCATAAAAAATAACACATTATCTCTCTTCACCTTCTCTCTTCTTCACATAATATTTTACTCATTTAATATAGCTAGCAGATAGCTAAGATGGCACTATTAGAGATGCCCTAATTAGGGCCTATTTGGATTGTATCTAACTTTGCCCTTGACACACCTTTTGTGGCAACCAAAATCACCGGAAATAATAAGCTGTGACAAACCACAGCTAGCTGGCAATGGACTAATTAAACATTGACTTATAAAAGTATGTCACACATAAGATTAGGCTTTGGACGGTGGACCGCCTTAGCATGCAAGGCTGGCTCAACCACCACTCTTATCTACTTTGCAGATAAGCGCCTGAGTCTACCACTCACCTCCTACCTGAGTGCCGCTACTCAAGAAGAATTTGGACCTCTGTAGTGCTTTGAACTGCTTGTGATTCAGTGAACCCAGCATCTTGGAGAGCCGACTGGTCAATTTGGGAATGGTGGGAATCTGCGGTGCTTAAGCCTAGAACACTTCGTAAAGCAACGACATCATTAGTAATGCTTATCTCTTGGCCCATCTGAAAGGAGCGTAATGCAAGGGTGTTACATGACTACATCGATATCCTTGGTTGCCATAATTAAGGAGAAGGCTGTAGCCTGGGTACTTGTGGGAGCCACCAGGCTCGCGGGCCTCTCAATCACCCCCTGTAACATTTTAGTTTTGGTTGCGGTGGTCACCTCCTGACCACCTGTTTGCCATTGCCCCGTAGGCCCCCCCTCTCTCTTTTATCATTATCTTTTAACTCTCCATTTGAATTAATAGAAAGCAAGCCTCTTGCCCACTTTCAAAAAAGATTAGGCTTTAATCCAAACACCCTAAGTCATTATTCTTACTTTAATAGTGAATTTTACAACTCCTTGCCGAAAATGCCAATAAAATAGATATGATAACTTATGTGAGGTGCTGATTGAAATTTAGAAAATTGAAGTTTAGAGACATAAGTGACACGGTTGCTCACAATAGATGTGGTGTTCTCTTGGCAAAATTGGCTACAAGATACTCAACTTTTGTGATATTTGCTCTAAGATATTAGCTTTTTATATCTTTGCTTAAAGACACTGAATTAACTTTGCTGTAGAACACTGTGCTCATTAAAATATAATATCAGGATGAAAGAGGAGAGAAGGTAGGTGAAAAGCCTATTTTACATCTGACCCCTTGGAAATTTTTGGGCTAACACAGGAGCTCACCATTGACGGCAGCGGCGAGAGAAGAGGAGAAGATGAGGAGAGAGAAGAGGAGAAAGAAGAAGGGGGTAGAGGCAAAATAAACTTTTCATTCATCTTCTCGCTCCTTAGTTAGATATTATATTTTAATAAACAGAGCATCCTAGGCAAAAAAGCACTAAAGTTTAGTATCTTTTAATAAATACAGAAAAAACTAATATCTTAAGGTAAATACCATAAAACTTAGGTGGCCTATAATCAATTTTGTCTTTTCTCTTCTGGATCAAAAGCCAGTAACTACTACTAGGTGACGCCCGTATGTATTAATTTATTGGTTCACTTTAAAATTTGGGCAGTTTCTTTATCTATGTACGACATTAATTAATTTATTGTACGATTTAAAATTTCGCGACTTCTTTGGGGCGTTCGAATAACGATGGCTTCGGCTTGAAATTTCATCAGAATCGATTTTTATTGTAGCTGATTTGACTTTTTAGATATAATTAAATTTAAAAAAATGTAAAAATAGAAAAAATATATTAACCCATCACAGACAATGCAAAAGAATATGAAAAAAAGAAAAATACAAAAAAATCTAAAAAATTAGAAAAATTTAGAAAAATACAAATTACTGAATAATAAAAAAACTGAAACTAAAAAAAATTAAAACGAGTGGGCCACGGGCAGTACAACAGCACGACATTTTAAATTGACTTTCACTTAAAAAGTACGCATGAACTATAACTGCATTAAACACTGTCAGTCAAATCAGAACTGTACATTTCGTCTACGAAAAATTCATGCTAGCTACCCTAACCTACAAGCTGGGCGTGCATGTTAATTTGGAGTAAGATTGACGGATATGTTTTGGTCATACAAACAGGCTAGCTGGCTAGCTCGTACCTGGAAGCTACTACTATTCACTAGAGAAGTTGCTACCAAGATTTATTGCCTCCTATCTCCTGTCAAACTCAGGTGTTGTACCTGCACCGGTGTCAGTTTTGGACACGCTTGCAGGACTCCTCGACCAATGGTACACAAGCTAAAAAAACCGCTGAAAAAAAATAAAAAGCCCGTATAACAAATCAAGGAAATGACTTACCACAGATCATTTAATTTCTATCCCCAGTGACTTACAACAGATCCTTTAGACCCCCATTCATTTGAGCCTTACACTTCTGACTTCTAATTTATTTTTTACTATTTTTAATTTTTAGTTTTTTTGAATTTTTTTGTTTCGTATTTATTTGTATTGTTTATGATGGACTAATCTATTTTTTTTATTTTTTAAAAGTTAATTATGCCAAATAAACCACTATCAATTACAGTATGAAATAAGTTAGCTACAGTGTAAAATAAGTCAATTACAATGTAAATTTAACTATAAATCACTAAAATTCAACCCAACTAAACACCCTCTTAATTTCTATCCTCGACCTGGCTAATAAATCAAGGCTCTTAATTTCTATCCTCGACCTGGCTAATAAATCAAGGAAATGTGTCTTGTGTACCAAGCTTAACACATTCTAAATGACATGTGTACTACATTAAAGAGGGTGCCTGATTGCTCTTTGCCTCTCACAAGAGAAAACTAAATTATGGTAAATCAGCCGTGGCTGCTTGCAATATTTTTGTTCTCGGTCAACGCATTCTTGGAGAGGGAACAAAGGTTGTCAAGTGAAAAATTAAGCAAGCGGATGCATGCAGTCTTGATCATTGAACCCTAGGCCGCCTGCTTTTCCTCTCTACATGCTTCGCCGCAGTGTCCACGTGGTGGATTTTCGAAATAGCCTCCTATTTTTGTTAATTACATACAGGTCCTTGTTTCTTACAAATAGATCCCTAGATTTTTATGAAAAAATCCCTATGTTTTTTTCATTGATAATAACCCACAGTTTTCAAAATTACGTACAGGTCCTCGGTTCTTTTAGAGAAGTCCCTAGTTTTTTACGGGAAAACCCCTCTACTCTGCTTTTATTGCGAAAAGACCCTTGTTTTTTTATGAAAAAAACCATACGCTTTCCTTCTGTTGCGAATTTTCTCCTCTTTTATTTCGGTACGCATGGTAGCTGACGCAGCGTGGCGTCACGTCTATGTATCTAGTATGTATAACATCGGGACACAACGCACGCATAAGCAAAGCTCATTTCACATTCCTTGTCAAACCATGTTACCTACGAGGCATGCATCAAACCCGAGTCATATTGTTAGCTGTGTATAAGAAGTGTGAAAACTTGACTTGTTGCATTTGAGCATACAAACTCTACACACCATATTGACTTCAACACGGTTCTTAGGCTGAGCTAGCAGCACAATGCTCTTTCACTCTACACGATTGGTCAATACATTTCCCTATGTCTGTGAAGAAGATGCCACACATTTCCCTATGTCTTGCTCGGGCAGGCCTGAAGGTCTAGGTCCAACAAATATGGGAGCCGGTGCTGTTTTGTACTAGAATCATGGAGCTGGTCAAAGCTAGATTGACCAGCTCCCACACATCATGGTCCCATCACTGCTCCTATCCATCTCATTATTAGATTATGGAGAGACTACTCTAGTATAAATTAAAATTTCTATCATGTAAATAAGAAAATTATATAAATAAAAGATCATAGATTATTACTACTAGATACGCAATGCAGCGAAAGAAGAGTTTAAGCTGCCTAGTTCAACATAGCGTGTATCGGTGTAGTAGAAGTAGTCAATCGTCTAACATCTTTGGAAAACGATCCTTGGAAGCCGATCATCCTCTAGCAGCAGTCAATATAAACAGGCCGATTGTCTTCTTCTCTAACCGTCCTGATCAACACCAAAGTCGCAACATCGTCTCTATCGAAATTCACATGTCCAAGAATAGAATACCGTGCGTCAATGTGCTAGCACCAGCATGCACAGAGGGCCTTTGGAAGTAGACAGCTAGGGTTTCGGTGAGTTATGTGATCTTTACTTTTCATAACCTAATGCACCCCCTTTATATAGAGCATCCGATCGGATCCTCATCAAACATGAGTAGTGATCATATCTTACTCAGAGAGCCTCCGACAGAATCCTCGTCTAATATGAGTAGAGATCGTATTCCATTCGGAGTCTATCATCCGGACCCTTATTGTTCCAATTCTGTTAAGTGTGTGACCATATAGGTTTATGTACACTTAGTTGTAACTCAGAAATACCTTTTTAATCACCATCCGGTAGCGGTCCCTAGTAGGATATATCAATCCCCAAATATACATAAAGATCAAACTGGATGAATCTTATACAATATGATCTGCAACAAGATCTTAGTCACTCACGAGTAATTCGTAACTCCTTACGACCAATTCGTATCTGATTACGACTAGCCGATATCTCTATATGACTAGTTCGCACTCCAGTTTGTGATATGTTCGATTAGCTCATGACCAGTCTATTTACCTGCATGACCAATTTGTATCTAAGTCAGACTAACGGCATATTTGTGTATTCTTCTTTTGCCTCATGATACCCGATCAAACTCCATAGACTATTCAATATTTCCCAATCTAGTAATGGATAATTTCATATAGTTGACTCTTCGACCACTCGTGGCATAGCTATGTACTTTCTTTATCTGACCAAATTGAGGGTGCTAGAGATATCTTTCTTGTTATGTAGGAGGGGCAAATATCATATCTTACCAGTCTCACTCCTCCATATATTTCATAGCATACTCAAAAACTAACGTTATAACTATCTAGTTACGGAGTAGTATTTAGCAACATCTAAGTGCACTATTGCATATGTAGAAAATTATGCTGATATCAGATACAAGAATTATATATATCATTGTTTGAGACCAACTGATGACATATAAAAATATAACAATCCCAACAATACCTCAAGATGGATCAATTCAATACCATATTCTTTAATATATGTCCACATTATTGATTTGATATCCCTATATCTATGATCCGTGAAACATGATCATCAATTAATACATGTGTTAATCTATAATATAAATCATAATTGTCTCACATAATGATATAAGATTAGGGATAATTTAGAATAGCATCAAAATATAAATAAAGAATTCCATGAATAAGTCACATATTTGTTGACCAATACAAAAGATATTTATTCAAGAAATAAAATAACATATTATTCAAAAAATCATGAATATACAAGTAATACAATCATCTCTATGGTTGCCTCTAAGGCATATCACTAACAATCTTCCACTTTTAGTAGAGTTAATTATAAGTATCTAATACCAATAGTTCTAGTATGCGCCTCATACTTTAGCTGTAGGAGAGGCTTTGGCCAGATGGTCTAGGTCCAACAAATATAGGAATTAGAGCCGTTTTGTACTAGAATCATGGAGCTGTTCAAGGGTAGATTGACTAGCTCCCACACATTCGTTCCCATCGTTGTCCCTGTCCACCTCAACGCATTGATTGACCGGAGCTGCGCTAACCTCACCATGGCCTTACCTCAACCTTGCAGCCAGATCGACTTTGACATTGCATCCTCAAGCCGCATCACCATCGCCAAACCAAGCTATACCGTTGATTGACCTCGCCTTCGCCTTCGCCTTCCTGAGCCGACCCGAGTCGTGTTGCTACCGGCCAAATGGAGAGATGATGAGGTGGTGTGGCGAGGATTGACGGTGATGGAGAATAGAGTCGAGGAAGGGTAAAAGAGTCCAAATTGAGCGGATCGAGTTGAAACTAGAATTGTGGCCAAACACTCCAACTTGTATTTTATAGCTACTCAGAAGAGAAGCTAAAGCAAGGGCCGAGAAAACATGAAACTAAACCTGGGCCTAGCAGGGCCTTAATAAAACTTCTCAAGCCTGAAAATTTATCATATATATCATGTTTGCAAAAAAAATATACATCCCGATTTGCAATATATATACATTTGCATTTAAAGAAACTATCTTCCATTTGTTTTTCGGATGCAACTTTGCACAAAATTGCTATGATTTGCTCTGTCCTACTCGACAGCCTAGATACTCGACTTTTGAAGCTTTGGTACACATCCAAACAGCTCTTCATCCCCATTTTGCCATGGAAATAATCATTTTAGCTTGTTGGACCATTCGGGTGACACAGAATAATAAAGTTTTTTTGATGAATTGATCCCATGCTGGATAATTGGAAGGCTAAGTTCAAGTTTGAATTCGCAATGGTTATCCATAGGGTGAAGAACAAATATTTTTTGAGGGAAAATAGTAGGAGAGACTCCTACTGCACTATATTAAATAGGTAATAATGTACAAGAGAGAGGGGAAAGGAAAGGGAGTAGAAGGAAAAAGAAGGGTTAAAAGGACCGAAGCCAAGAGTAAAGCAAATGAGAGAGTCCATTTTGACTCTATTGAGAAGAGAAGCCTCTAATTTCAGTCTTGCCTTCTAGTCATCCAAACTAAGTAGTTGTTGTTGGAAGATGAGCTCATTCCTAATTTTCCAAATGTGCCAAGCAACCATGATTAAATTTCCATGAAGAAGTGTCCAGGGTGAATTAATCTTGTGCTAAGAATCCTTATTGGTGTATCCAAGATCCCAATTACATTCCAGCATTGAATAGCAAAAGAAACTCAAAGAAAAGGTGCGTAAGGGTCTCAATCCTGTGAGCAGCACAAAGTACACATAGATTATCCCATCCACATTGAGGTTCTTCCTCATTACATATCTTTTGTATTAAGCCAATCCCTCATGAATAGCCATGTGAAATCTTAAGCTTGGGTAGACATCTTTTCTTCCAGAAGAGAGTAAAGGCTAGGGAAATGCTCAATTGGCTATACTAATGAGCATACCATTTTTCGAGGAGTAAAGGGAGTTACCCTAGATGTAGGTCCACTGATCTAAAGTATGCTGGCTTAGAATAACTCCATTGAGTAAGTTTAGCAATTGAGAGAGTTCTTGATATGCTTCTTCAGACAGTAGCAGGTGATAAAGGGTGTGTAGCTCCGTTGAGTTCATGTAACTCTTGACTTGAAATGTCCTAATTGAGGGCAAACGAGTATAGTCTTGGAAATTTTGCGCAAAGGAGAAGACCATCCCAGCAGTTCTTCCAGAACAATATATCTTGCACATTCCCAAGTTGCCCCATTGCAATGCTTCAAAACTATGTGATGCCCTTCATTAAATATTTCCACTAGAAGGATCCACATGCCTTTGATGCATGAGGCACCGAGTTAGAGTAATATTTGTGCCAAAGAAGTTGGACCCATGGAGTATCACTTCTCCTATAGAATTTACGGAAGTGTTTTAGAAGAAGGCCCTCGTTAAGGACTCAGAGATTCAAAACCCTTAGGCCACCTTTGTTCTTTGGTTTGCACACTTTGTCCCATGAAGCAAGGGAGTTGCAACGAGCCTGAAGGGCTGTGGATCCCCTCCACAGACAATGTCTCTGCACTTTATCAATGTGATCAATTACTCTTTTTGGCATTCTAAGCATGCACAAGTGGTAAATTGGCTGGAGGGAGAGGACTGCATTAACAACCGTGAGCTTTCCTCCATAAGACAAGAAGCTTGTTTAGCTCGCCAGACGCTTCTCAACTCTGTCCACCAAGGGAAGGAATCCTTTATCTTTGGTTTAGTTGTTCCAACTAGGAGTTCTAAATAGGTGAATAGCAAAATTTCAATTTTACAACCAAACACTCCAGCAAGATTATCCATTTTGTCTAGAGGGACATTGATTGGAATTATAACTAATTTGCGATGGTTGATTTTCAATCTGGTGGACATTGAGAAAGTCTACAGAAGACCTCTTAGACAAAAGAGTTGTCTGGAGCAGGCCGGGAGGATGATTATGGTATCATCTACATACTGAATCACCGGGAAGTCTTCATTGCCTAAGGGTGGAATTGAATGCTTTAGGAGGTCTCTTCTTGCTGCCTCATTGATTATTGATTGAAGAAGGTCAGCCCCTAGCACAAACAAGATTAGCGAAAGCACGTCAGCTTGGCTCACACCTCTCTTGCACTGAAATATGTTTCCAGAAATCCCATTAATGAGAACCAAGGAATGTCTGGAAGAAAGAATGTAGTCCATCCAAGAAATCCATTTGTCAAAAAGGCCTTTTGCATTCATAACCGCCTTAATGGTAGCGTGCTCTACTATGTCAAAAGCCTTTTCAAAATCTAGTTTAAGAACTAAAATCTCTTTTTTGCTATATTTGCATTGATGAATATATTCAAAAGCTCAGGTAAGACAATCCTAAATAGTTCTTGTTTTTATAAAGCCGTACTGATTCCTTTGGACTAGGCTGACAATTAACCTCTAAAGTCTATTTGCTGGAATCTTTATGAGAACATTTAGAACGGAATTGGGTAGGAAAATCAGTCTATAGTCATTCAAAGATTTAGGGCTTGACTTCTTGGGGACCAGAGTGATGAAAGATCTATTGATGCTTGAGATGTTAGATGACTCGTTGAAGAAATCTTAGCAAAGCATGTAGAAGTCATTTCTAATTATATTCCAACATTTCCTAATGAACAGGCCATTAAATCTGTCTGGTCCTGGTGCTTTGTCCTGTGGCAACATTTTGCCTATGTCATCCACCTCTTTTTGAGACCAATCCATAACTAGATCTTGGAGATGATCATGAGCTGACATTAGTTCATTCAGGCCAAGGCACATGGTAGTGTTAGAAGGTGTTCCCATTCTTTGCTTGAAGGCGTTCCATACGGTCGCTGCTTTG
Organism: Melocanna baccifera; assembly: GCA_036346265.1. Lineage (NCBI taxonomy): Eukaryota > Viridiplantae > Streptophyta > Magnoliopsida > Poales > Poaceae > Melocanna > Melocanna baccifera. The sequence continues at coordinate 14,529,598 of CM070704.1, read as the reverse complement.
TCTTGATGAGTATGAATAGTGGAACCATCCTCCAAGATCAAATATATTAACCAAGTTCCTTCTATGATGCTTAGTAGCCCGAGCATGAAAGTATTTGTTGTTTTCATTTCCTAGCTTTGCTCATCTGGTGGTTCATCTCTTCTGCCAATACATATGCTAATATCTCAGTAGTCTTAATTCCTATTAATTATGTAGCAGAAATTTCTTTCATCCAAAAAAGACACTGCTGCTCTTCCAAGTTATCCATGAAAAGGATTGCTGGCAGACCATTTTGAATGATAAGGGATATATGAGAAATTGATTTACTCAGATGTTCAGACCCTTGCGGAGATTTTTGAGTTTTGTCATAATCCTAGCAGCATAATTTTGCTGTCACACTGGCAGGTTCCACTAAAGTTTGACTATCTCTATAAAACTGGGGTGTTCCACCCAATAGGATTCAAAGTGAAATAAATTGGATTTAGGTATGACTGTGCCTATATGTACTGCATAAGGTGCATGATCCGAAGTATTTTTTGAAGAGAACATGAACCTCAGTGTGCGGGAAGGAGATAGTCAATTGATTAGTTATGAAGAATAAATCCAACTGTTCCAACAGAGGATCCTCCTACATATTGCTCCAAGTGTAGGATCTACCCTTGAGAAGTATCTCTGTGAGACCAAGATTACTGATGATACTATTGAAGGTGAGTATATCATTTAAGCTCCCTCCTGACTTATTTCTATTGTGTAAAGAGCGAATAAAGTTGAAATCACTCTTAAAGATCCAGTTTTGTTGCGATGGCATATCCAGGAAAAAGCCATTGAACGAAATCAATCCTCCTCTTCCCCTCACATGGTCCATAGATGTTAACCAGAGTCCATTTGTCAAGGTGCTAAACTAGTGAAAATTCAATTATTTAGGCAAAGTGATTGTTAAGTACAGAGGTTCCACTGAAAACTAAATTGTTCCAAAGGACGATCAATCCCGTGGAAGCAACCGAGGAGGGGGAATAAGAAAATTTGTCCAGATTTCTAGGGGCAAACTTTCAAATAAAGGTATGATCAAAGATCTCCTTTGTTTCGTGAAGACAAACAATGTGACACGCACTCTCTGAGATCTTATGGCTCTCTATTTATCTGGAGAGTTTAAACCTCTTATATTTCAACAAAAAGCCTTCCAACTTCTAAAATTTTGGGCCAAGTTCATTAGAAGCAGAATGTAGGTAAAAGTCAGGCCGAATGCGAAGCATTACAGGCATAGAGTGTTGCTAAATGAGAGGCTTCTGCACCAAAATACTGTAGCAAGTTCGACAAAAACTACATAAGACAAGCGAGCAGTACCTACACAAAAGTATGATTAAAGTTAGTAATGCACCCATCCCACTTCTGTTCCATTCTTCAGACTTCGTCCTCATTTGTGTTAGCTGTAAAAAGATTCTCGTCCATCAAGTCCCCAGGGGGACTTTGCAGTGTCGGCTGCCCTAATCCTGCATCAACTGCACTGGCAGCCTGGGCAGCACTGAAGATGAGTCCTCTGAATCCAAGAGTGACGCGTGTGCCTGCTAATGAAGTTGCTCGATGGTGATTGGTTCCACCCGAGCAGCGGCTGTCTGAGGAGGAGGATCTAGGGTCTGCATCTGCAAGGAGGTAGGTGGCACAATGGATTTGCACCTTTTGCTGCTGGAAGGTTCAGAGTGCTAAAATTCGGCCAAAAGCTTGTTCAGTCTGGGACTCCTGCACAAATTTTGCACCAAGAATGGTGTACACTGCTTGCGTCCAGAGATAGACTCTGCTAGCATTGAGACTAACCGAACTGAGGTAATATCTGAATTCAATAAAGGTTGATCAAGGATTTCCTCGATTCAAACCGAGGAAGAGCCTTTATGAATGTTATTTGGTTGCTTGAATTTCCAATTTTAGCTAACCTCATTTTTTGCTTTTAAAAAGGCCTTTCATTTAAAAAAAGTATTTTATAAAGAAAAATATTCAACTTTTAGTTGGAAATATTTTTCTAACTCTAAAATAGCTTTAGAAACCTCTGTATTCTTTTTCTAAAATTTTTAGGCTTTATTTGCAATTTATTAGATTAATTTAAAGCCTAGAAAATAAAAATAATTAAAATAAACTTAATTAAACTCAAAATTATTTTATTTTATCTTTTTGGTTACAAGGTTTTTTTGTGGATTTTTCTTGAATTTTCAAATTTTTATTTTTATTTTTTTTCTTTCTCTCTCTTTTCTCTCTCCTCCCTTCTTCCCTAAGCATTTTCTCTGTCCCAGAGCGCAATAGAGCACAAGTCGCAATTAGAGCCTCACTCGAGCTCTTCAAAATGCATGATTTCCTCTATAATTTTCATGCAATCAAAAGCATTCAATCCCTCTCATCAAGACTCCTCTATTCCCGGCCGTTTCTTCCCTCCTTCATGTGTATTTATGCAAGAATGAATCGTTGCCCCAAATTGATGTCATCGCTTGATCTCCCTCTCCGTCCTCCTCAGTCCCTAGAAAGGAGAGCACCATGTGCCCTTTCTCATCCTCAACCCATCTCTAGAGTTTCCCCTCCTCTCTCTTCGTCGCAATCGACACTTTTCTTTCACCAACCGAACATTGTTTCTTGACCATTTGCACCGCCTACAGTAGAGCTCCACCACCATTGACCACACCACCAGCATTGCCTTCACACGTTCTACGCGGTGCTCCCCTCGCCTTCACCAGAGCTTCACTGGAGCATCGACGTTACCGTGGCCAAATCGTATCACCGCCGCTACCCTCGCCACCGGCTTACTGTGAGCGTTCCACCACCACCGAGGTGAGCATTGAGTTCCCCATGATCCTCTCTTCATTTCACTATAAACCCCACCCGCTATCCCCTCTCCGTTTGCCTAGAACACCGACATCAACCCGTTGGCTACCGAAAGTCTTCTCCACCACATTCCGACACCATCCGACGTCCATTGGCCAAGTGGTCTACACCATTGAGTTTGCCTCAACACGTTCTATGTTGTGCTTCCATTGCCACCGTTGGAAGATCCCAGAGTTGCCACCGACCTTGTGAATCCATGACATTAAAACCGTATCTTCGCATACCCTGCTTTTTCCATGAGTTTCTTGATTTTATTCACGTCATATCGTGTGCTATCCTCTAAACAATTCATCAACCATTTTTATTTGATTTTTCATGGAGCCAATCGACAAAAATTGAGCTTTTCATAGAAACAACCATTTTTTACTTTCCAACATCAATTTCGCTGAGTTTTAGTCTATGACATCACCTCTCTTAGATTTGCATCATCACGTTCTATGCCGAGATTCCTTCCATTTCTCTAAAAATCTTTCATAAATTTTCGCCTCTGACACCTAGCCATGGCCGCCTATGGCACTTCGCGTTCCCATCAATCTGTTGATATTTTCTTTGATTCTTTCACATCAAGATATGCCAAACAATACCAGGTAACTACCTTCCAAGTGGTTTTGGATTCGCTTCACCGAGCACCAAGATATCAAGATTTTTCTTTTTCTCTACCGTCGTCGTTCAAACATCGATTGTGTCATCTCCAGTGAGTTTTCAGCTTAGCCGATAATTTTTCTAGCTTCACCATATCGCGTTCTAGCCTGTGTTCACCTTACTTTTCCATGTTTCATGCCCAAAAACTTTACCTCTCTCCAACCCCATGTTTTGTCACTACCCACGTCGTCACTGTGGTCAGTTCGACATGCCGTTACTTTCTACGTTTTCCTCGGGTCTCTAGTATCCCATTTTTTCTGTTGCCATCATCTTCTAAGCTTTCTCTTGCTGGTGCCAAACTTTTGCCTCGTGCCTCTACTCTTTGTCTAATTTCTAGCCAAAAGAATATTCCAAGGAATATTCCCTTGTTTTGCATTTTTTGAAATTTCCATTCTATTCAATTTTCCAATCGCTCATTCTCCTCTGTCCGAATTTTGAATCAAGTGATTCAAAGTTCTAAATTCAAAATATATCTCCTAGTATAAATTTTATAATTTTTTATTTTATTTATATTTATTTTGTTTTAGTCGCTTTTCACGTGTAGACTACGACGTTCTAGAGGAGTGCAATTTTGACGGCAATTCTCACTAATTCACAAAGCAAGGCAAGTTATACCTTTGATCATGTTGTTCCTAGTAATTTAAATTATTTTTAAATTATTATGCATGCGTATTTTTATTCAAACTTAGTTTAAAATTGATTTAAATTCTAGTTATACCAAATTTCTTTGTGTATAGCCAAATTTGACCTTGAACAATTATGCCTTGTCACCTTAGATAAAAACTTAGTTGGTATATTAATATTAACTCAAGATTTTACAGAATTGCTTAGCCATGCTTAGACGGATTTAGGTGGGAATATTTGTTTCCCATGCTTAGACTTAGGCATTGGTATGGTGGTGGGTGCTTGTTGGTTCTCATTGTTGTTTGGAGACTCAATGACAAAACCAGGCACAAGGGGTATGTGGGTAGCGCCTACGTCGAATTAAGGACCATTTTGTGAGCTACTATTACTAAGTCACATCATACTACTATAAGTCTGGTATGGAACAGACCTATGTAAGTAATTTATGTAGTTTCAAACTTAGTTTCACTATGGGCTGAAATTCCAAACTTAGTTTCACTATAGGCTATAGACTGTGAGAATTCTTATATGGCATAAGAGGGGGCTCCAACTTGTGGATTTAAGTTGTGGTGAAACTTTAGTGACGATGTAACTAATTTGGTAATGGAACATTATAACAGCCTTGTCATGTACTCTCAGCCACACATCTAAGGCAGCGTGCTAATCGCATGGTACAATGAGAGGACATGTCTTGTGGGTAAAATTGTACACTTCTGCAAAGCAACAAACTATTCTGGATAGCCGTGTCCACGGTCATGGATATGTTGAGTATAGTTTTTCATAGGTTAGACTTTGGTTTTATAAAATCTGGTTTGTGGACAAATATGAAATCTTTTGGAAAAATGGTCTGGGTGGGATGACTGTGGATAGGTTAGTGTAAGGTTGGTGTCTACACTAATGATATTATTTTATTTAAAATATTGCTTTTACATATTTTAATAAATTCAGATTTTGTACTTAATTTACAGTATTTATTTAAATTTTACTTTATGCTCAAACAAACCTATTATGCTTTCCATTGTTAATCTTTATGCATGTATAAACTCTGTTAAACCTCCTAAGGTAACTTGTGGAGTACTTTATGTACTCATGTTGCTTTATTCACTATTTTTAGAGAATGTCTTCATCAACTTCGGTGAGGATAATGATGAGTATGCCACGTCTTACAGTTATCCACCTGTGGGTAGGCTCGAATAAGCTGCTACTTTATTGTTCTTCTGCTGTTTATATTTAATTTTAGTTTATGAACCATTGATGTAAACTTTGGCCACCAAGCCCATATTTAGTTAATGAATAAATGTCATTGTGCATGATATGAATATTTGTTATCCACTATATACACTAGTTGATCTTGGACTAGTACGATTTACATAGAAGATCCAGAAGTTATTGTTCTGGGATCTGGCAATTTCTTCCTTTGCTTGTTGGGAATTTGTATCTGACATCTCCATGTGAAGGATTTGGTTGGAAGAAATTGAGGTAGATTCCTGAGGTTGCAATTCTTGATTAATTAGCAAATGATCCATTCACCTGGGGGCTATTGTTGATGCTCTTATTGCCCCTACTGGTCATCCTGAGGGGGAATGGGAAGCACTCATTCATTGGGAGGATTATGCTCTTCAACTTGAAAAGGATTTATGGGGATCTTAGGAAGATCTTCAGCTCCAGGCTCCACATCCGGGAATTCTAAGTTTAGCATGAAGATCAGAACCGTCCAAGAATCTCCAACCCCCCTAAATCTACACTCTTTTTCAAAACTAGATTCCAGGAGACCACTTCAACCGAGGGGTAAAGAAACTTAATAAGAACTCTTCCCTTAATTCTATCCTTTGAATGCCACTCCAAAAGTTTACCAAAAGAGTAAACTACATGAGCAATCGAATGATGATTTAATAGGTCCAGCAGAAAGCTTAAGAACATAATCCAGCCCACCCTAGCAAAGTTAGCTCCTCTCCAATTGATGGCCTCGTTATGCTTATGGAATCTGATTTCATGATGATCATCCAAGTGGTGTGGGTTACCAGAAACTAGCATATCTTACTGAATGGCCAAGTTCATTTGAAAAATTCTTATTCCTAGCGGATGAGGGGACCACCTTACCACATGAATGTCAAGAGCTCCCTGAATGTAGTCTCTGATGTCCACGACTACCTACACTATATCATCTTCCTAGGGGCGGGACCATGAATGCAATGGAGAAGTCCTCATGCTGAGATTGCGGTGAATCTTGGAGAACCAGATCTGCCCTTGGCAGCCATTACTGGTTGCCATCTTCAATAAAGACCGCCGAAATGAAGCAGCATGGGTAAAGCACCTAAAAGTTGGCCATTGAGGAAGATGAAGGATAAGGATGGTTGTCATGCCGGGGAGATTGTGCGGTGGTTTGGGAATTTAGGCAACTAGAAGCAAGGGGAGATGAATCAGCGGTTGCCTGGAGAAGAGCGCCCAAGCTACAGGCTAAGCTGATAGATTTCCCGCCTCTCTTCTAGGCCTGAGAAGCACTATGTACACAAGTCGTGGGAACGGGAACACTCCTCTTGTGAGCCAAAGAGTGGTGCACCAAATAGGATGACACTTTGTGACCATAATTGAAACATCACCGACATCAAATTTGGGAGATGTAGGAGAGAGCAGAGTGACCCAAGCTTAAACATCGAAAGCAAGAGCTAGCATAGGAATCATCATGCCTCAAGGAGGGCACATACTGCTAGGCTTGAGCTGAGAGTTCAAAGGAACTAAGGAGAACTACTTGAAGACAGATGAAGGAAGAAATTGCATAGTGATGTCCCCAATGTTAAGGGAACGGTGCTTCTCCAAGAATTTGATCAAAGGTTTGTTAACAAAGGAAACTCTCTTCTGACCTTTGAGGGGGGCACCATAACAATTCTTCTTGCGAGAAGAGACTAGGGTCCATTCATTCCGATGCTCCCGAATCCACAAACGTTATTCTTTATGAAAATCAGCACCACCATCTCGCTAGAGATGAAAATGAATTGCAAAATACTTGGTGGCACAGCTCTTCAAAGCACAAATCAATAGCCTCACTTGCTTAGAGAAAACCGAGAAATGAAAACCATAATCATAAGCCCTCTTAACCTGAAAACCCCGATCCTCTCCTCCAATGCAACATTGAAGCACTTTTCCAACTGAATCCTCAAATAAGTAGAAAGTGAAACAGGAGAAGGTGGCTAACACCTGGAAGCCAATGGAGGGGGGGTAGGATGAACTGTAGAGTCAAACCTTGAGAATGTAAGGTCTTCAAAACTTTTACCCAGGGAGAAATCCCAATCCGAGTAGGGGTTCCCAAAAGCTATCGTCTGCCACTGGGAAGGAGAGGTCCAGCAAACCAGAGCCAAGTGAGGAATAAGCAGAGGAAAGAGGATTAGTAGCCAAGGGGAGCACCATGGCTATCGCCAAGAGAATCACTGGAGCTAACTGAAGGAGCACCATCTCCTTGAAGAACAAATATTTCCGTCTTATTCAGGACTGGCTAGATAATCTATAGTTTTTGTATATTCCTTCTCTTTGTTTCATGTAAATTGTACGCTTGTATTATTCAGGACTGTTTAGATAATCTTGGTCTAAGTGTTTTTCCCATAAAAAAATTTATATATCTGCATTATACTATGCGACTAACCTTACGTGTATTGTTGGTGAAATATTTACGTGTGCACGTGGGCGTGCTTGGTTAAAGTATGCAGGCAAGCAGTGTGTCTATCTAATTACTAATCAATTTCATGAACATCCTTCCAAACACGGGCCTATGTTTTCTAAAAACTTATCAATCTAGTCAATGCTCTTTTCTCAAATTTGACCCGAATGCTTTTTTTAAATCTAATCCCATCCTATGAACCTACCACATACAGCAGCTCTATTTGCCACGCGCAGTAGGTTCTTCTCTTTTTTTTTCAAATTTGACCTTGAATGTTTTTTTGCAAATCTAACTCCTTCCCATGAACTTACCGTGCGTGGTAGATAGTGCTGCCGCACGCGGTCAGTCACGGGAGAGGCTAGATTTGCAACAAAAAAAGGCATTCGAGGGCCAAAATTTTAACAAAAAGGTGGTTAAAGTGGTATTTGTATGTTTACTTCGTTAGAATGCACATTACATATCTTGCTTGCATAATAGGGGGTGTTCTTTTGGGTTATAGCTGATGTTTTTTGCTGTGGCTGATAGTTTTTGTTTGCACTTTTCGACATAGCATTGGACAGCGGAGACGCTAATGTGGATGTCGCACGCGATTTTGGGCTCAGGAAGCAGTTTGGAGAATCCACTTTAAGATGCCACACCATTTTTTTTAACAAAAATCAAAAGTCAAAAAGAATAGTATCGTAATGTACTCCTGTCACTTTAAGATAACATCACACAAGTTTAGATATGGTGGAGTTGTAAGTGTGAACCAAAGAGTATTATCTAAAATCAAATGAATCTATTTACAAACAATATTGGAGTCCCACTAATATATACAAAATGAAATCAACAAATATAATTTCCATGCAAACATGTGAAGATAAAGGTAGGATATTGAAAAATATCTCACAAATGAAGCTTACACAATAATTTGCCACCAAGTTATCGAACAATGGTTGTGCAACCTCTAGTTCTTGCTGTTGTGCAGCCTCTTATTCTTGTTCTTGTGGTTGCATAGCGTCTTCCTCTAATTGGACTTGGTGTTGGTCCAATTAGACTGCAAGTTGTGATTGTGTTTGTGCGGTTGCCATTTTGTTTGCACAACTATGCTAAAATACCTCTTCAATCCATATACCAAATCAAACAAGCAACAAATGACAACATATTTCAATACTCCATTTGATTTTGACAAGTGAAGGATAAAGACAAAATATTTATCGGTTAGATACTTACTATTGGAGTTTTTCCCATTCTATTGCTTCCTTGCTTGTTTACTTTGACAAGCCTCTAGCCTTTGCTTTTGTAGTCTTGCTTGCGCGTAGCGAGCCAATGGCTAGCCTTGTTAGTGATATACTCTAGAGACAATCATGGAGATGATTATATCACTTCTATATTTATAATCTTTTGAATAATATGTTATTTTGTCCCTTGAATAAATATCTTTCATACTGATCAACAAGTATGTGACTTATTCGTGGAACTCTCTATTCATGTTTTGATGTTATTCTAAATTATTCTTGGTCTTATATCATTATATGGAACAATTATAATTTATAGATCAGCACATGTTTTAATTGATGATCATGTTTTACGGATCATAGATATGTGATATCAAATCAATAATGTAGACACATGATAGAGAGCATGATGTTGAATTAACCCACCATGAGATACTGCGGAAATTATTATATTCTTAAGTATCATCAGTTGATCTCATACATACTCATTGTTTTCTACATATGTAAAAGTTTACTTAGGGGTTATCAAATACTATTTCGTAATTGGGTAATCATAAATATAGCTTTCGATTTTACTATGAAATATGCAGAGAAATATGAGTGATCAAGATAGAATTTTGCCCCTCCTATATAACAGGAGAGATATCTGTGGGCCCCTTGATGTAGTTGGATTAAGGAAGTGTATGGCTATGGTAAATATGGTTGATGAGTCAATCACAACTGAGTAATCCACTACATGTTTGAGTGAAGAATCGAGCTATCATAGGATGACATACTTCTCGTCTTGAGTTCGATCTAGTATCATGAGTCAAAAGAATCGATATATAAGCACTATATAGGTTCATCTGATATGACCTTTATGTATGTTTAGGAGTCGTTATGTCCTCCTAGAGGCCGCTACCGACTTAAGAATAGAAAAATAGTTTTTGGCCCATGGCTAAATATACATGAAACTACAGGGTCATACACTTAATGGGTTAGAATGATAAAGACTCAAATGATAGTTTTCGAGTGGGATTCGATCTCTACTCGTATCAGATAAAGATCCGATTAGAGGCCATACTAGGAGAGATGCGGGGCCGCCACCTCTCATAATCTCTGTCGTACGCGCTGGTGTTAGCACGCTAATGTACGGTGTTTCATCCCTGGATGTGTGGACCTCGGTAAAGGCACTACTATGTCTGAGGCGTTAATCGGGACAATCATGAGGTGATGGTTGGCTGGAGGATGATCGACTACTTGTACTATATAGACGTGCTCTTTGTTAAATCGGTTGCTTCAACTCTACTTCCGCTGCACTGTACATCTAGTGGTAACGATCTATGATTTTTTACTCGAATGGCTTCCTGGTTTACGCGGTAAAATTTTTTAATTTATGCTAGCTTAGCCTACCTGTATCCCAACAAGCCCAGCCTTTGATCACTACTGTGCTTGCAAGCCGTGACCCGTGCCCTCAGGCCTTGGTCGGCCTCTCCTCCCAGCCACCGAGATGCACTACGCGCCTGCACCCTTGACCACTGCTCGTAGCTGTGAGGTGCACAACTAGTCGCTACGACGCCAAACACCCATGCCCCTGGCTAGCCACACTAGCTGCTTTGATCATCGCCGTCACCAGCTAGCCCACCTTAGCTCTACGGTTACAAGGAGAGGAGTGATATGTTCCGATGCGTTTGTGCCTCACTAGCCCACTCAGTTAGTGCAGGTCGGGTCGGTCCAAGTGTGCAACTATACAAGCCTACGAAGCCACTAGCCCATGAACGAAGAAGCATTTGTCGTCTTCTACCTTGGTCCAAGTGTGCAACTATACAAGCCCACGAAGCCACTAGCCCATGAACGAAGAAGCATTTGTCGTCTTCTAGCTCGGTCCTCGTCTCCTTAGCCTCACCAGTGGATGCCTAGGGCTACGCAGTGGGTATTGGACTTGAGGAAGAAAGAGCTGTGGTGGCCACCCGACCTCACCACATGGGGGGGTATAGCTATATAGAGAAGCATGTGCCCAATATATGTACTTGTAAGATATGCCAATAGATGTCGGCTGCTTCTGTTTTACGCTTTGTTGGGATGTAGTTTCTACAATGGCGCTTCAAAAGGGGGAAAAGGAGGAAGAAGAAGATTGTTCACAGTGAATACTGCCAGTCCATGTTGCTGATCTGGAACAATACATATAGGGCCTTCAAAGGCTTTGTTTCCAAGTTACCTGACCATGATAATTTTTTTAATTAAATTGGATGCAAGGCATGCATGGAACTTATACTGCTTACTAGAGAAGGGATGAGTGAAGCAAGCAATCTGTCTGGCTGTCCACAACCCCATGCCCCGTTGAAAACTGACGATAATAGGACCAAAAGAGCATTCAAAGCGGCTCCCACGCTTCACATCGTAATGCTGACTATACAATACACAAATAAATTACTTTACATAGCTAGGTGAATTAGGACGAAACGAAGATGAAAAAAAGTGTGGGGTTTTCCCTCGTTTTCAGTTCTTTTGGCTTTTGGCCCATTAAACCTTTTTCTTCAACAGAAACACCAGCTAATTCTTCAAAGGATAGTAACATACTAATAAACTAAATACCGGCCGGGTCAATCCTTCAACATCCAAACATGCCCTGACATGAAGTAATTACATTACACTGCCTGATCTTCAGCCTTCCTATGAACATTACGAGATCATAAAAATTTCACCCTTAAGCATAATCATAATTTTCATAGGTATGTACATTTAAAGAAGGATTAGCTTCATGCAGACAGAACAAAGAGCTCATGCTCCATTTTCTGAGATAGTCATCTCTCCAACACAACTACGAACAAACAATTACCCAATGTATTTGACAGAAAATGTTGCCTCGAAAAACTAAAACATAAGTATTTGCAAACCAAACCAGCCTCGTAAAACATTATCTACTACTTTGTACTGGAAGTAGTAGTGTCTCCTTCACATGGTGGAAAATTGAGAAAAAATATACATACGCTCCTTTGTTCTTTTTTTTAAAAAAAAATCCTCACCCACTCGTGTGGTCAGCGCATTGGAATCCACAAATCAAGCTGAGGTCCGAGGTGTGGCCATGGAGCCTTTCTTCCCTTTTCTTTTTTTTTTTTAAATTTGCAACGTCTTCTATTGCTTTCAGTGAGTTGGAGCCCTTGCCCCAGAAATCCTGCATGTGGTAATAGGTTTTTAATGACAGGATGTCTGCCCAGGATGCAGCAGGGAGACCATCTGTTTTGCCTACAACCCTTATCCTAATGTAACAAAGGGCACCTAGCTATATTAAAAAGCCAGTGAGGAGAGCTCTTGGGTGGGTTCTCCTAACGTAACAAAGGTCATCTAGCTTATAAATTTTTTTAAATAAATAAATAGAACGATTTCTTTATCACTTTTTCAAATCAACTTATCGGAACAACCTTTTTAAAACGGCTTATCGACTTATTAGTATTCTGTTTGTTCACGGGAACGCTCGTGCTAAGACAAAAAATATCAGCCGCTAAGGCAAAAAATTAACAACCACATCTATAAACCATTAGCTGCAACCGAAAAGAACCCACCGCCGCTTCTCTAATGACATGGAACCTGTAATGGAAAAGAGAGTCAAGCCTATGATGCCCACTAGTTATTTTATAGTTTAGATTATGCTTTGTCCAATGAGAACAAAATTGTTAGTTAGATTGTGTAAAATGTTTAGATTGACGTTCTTGTAAACATGTACATGGTTGTCTATTGGGCATTGTAACCCTGCAAAAGTTGTTTATTTCATCATCACCTAAAGAATATTAGTAAGGGTAGACATCAAAAGAAAGAAAAGAGAGGAGTATTGAAAACATGCGAAAACTAACTGTAGAACTAAATGCCCTTTAGAGGATCATAATTATAAAAAACAAAAGAAATCTCAGTGCTCAAGGAACAAGGGCGAAAGACACCCACTTAGGGCACGTACAACAGTTCAGACGGCTGCTGTCTGTATATACATGCACTTCACACATAGACAACAAAAAAGACAGCTTGTACAATGGACTGTCTATTTAGTTGTCTGCAACCTCATTAAAAAAGACAACAAAAAAGATAGCTTATAAAAAAACGGCTCGTACAACGCTCGCAATGCCGTCTCTTCACGAGAGGACGGCTTGTGTCTCTCTCTTCCTTAATTACAGTCCACGTCGGATAATTTTGTTGTGTTAGCATGATAAAGACAGTAGTTGTCTATGGGTTGTACATGCCCTTAAGATCTCTAGGGGGTCTGTATTAACGTATTCCTTTTGAGGTGTATTTGTGAAAGTTGCTAGTTTTGCAAATGCATACGCAGAAGATCATAAACTTCAGTACATTGGGTCTATATCCCTAGTATATGAGAAATCAAATATAGAATTATTGTACTATTGAAATTTTACAAGTGCATCATATATAAAAAATGAACCATGTTTAGATACAGAAGAATAAAGAAATTTATAATCATTGCTATATTGCACATCTATGAAGAGCACCACAAAGGATCCACACCTGGGTGAAGTAACGTTTGTTGGACCAAACCAAACTTCCATTATATTGCGGTGACTTTAATGTGGAGGACCTACCTAGCTCCTAAAGTTTCAACACTACCATCCTTCCGATGCTCCCTCTGTTTCTGGCATGGAGAGTTGTGATGTGCCCCCATTTTTCAACTTAACCAAGACGCTATACAATATTTTGAATGTGTTCTTTGTTGCTTCGATTTATAGCTTTTGATTATAATTTTTAATTTTTGAACTATTTATAAGAGAGTACGGGATAACGAAAATTCATATGTGGTTTTGGCCGATATGAATGAATTCGCTACAGTGCGTACTACAATCAATTTGTAAACCCCGTCTTAGAAAGGCACTCCATTTGAAATCTAGTTACTATAGAAAAACCGAAAAACAGTTTTTAGAATCTGAAAATAAGAAGCCCTTTATCTCTTAGCCTGTTTTTTTATCTATCCACTTTATCAACCAACATTACTAAAGATGACTGCTCTAACATATTATCTCTTAGAAATGACCCACACAATAAATACGATGATATTTTTCTAATTTTTCCACCACTGGACCCATGCGTGTCTCAACATAGTGTATTAAACTCTCTCCTTCTCCCATCTCTCCCTCCTTAGGGCATCTCCAATGGTCCTAGCTAGCAACTAACTAGGAGACTTCCACATCATCAACCAAATAGCTAGCATACAAAGGACTGTCTATAAGGATAGCTATTTGATACTTACATGCACACACAGTCATTTATAGAGATCCTCGTTTTCTTTCTGACCTAGTGCTTAAGGAAGAGCCGGCTCGATTTTTTTTGTATACTCTCTTTCCTCCACATAGGATTTATGCTGATGTGTACATGCAAATAGCCAGCTGACTTAGACCATTGGAGATGCCCTTAGACTTCCCAACTACCAACGTCGCCGCCTTCCCATCCCACACTGTAGCCCTTTACCTCCCCTCCCTAGCCATGCGCCATGGACGCCGCCAAAAAGCCCTGTTCTCCTCTGTAGTTGCTGCCTCTCCTCTCCCTTCCCCCTCCCACTTTATTTTGCCAATCGTCACCTCTAAATCCGACGAGATCTGCCCCACCAGTGTCAAGATTTGGCAAACCCTGGCTGGAATCGCCTCACCATCATCTTGATCTGGCCAGATTCGCCATCTCCACGCGCCCTCGTTTGTCTCTGCATATCTTCCTACCTCGATGTGCTGGCTTCACCTCCCTTGCCACTGCAGAGCTACAACGTCTAGATCCGACCGCGATTAGTCAAAAGGAGGCCGGCGCATCACGGTACGTGATCTTCTTCGATGCGGGTCCAAAAACGTGTGCGCAAATGATGACCTCGCTCCAACAACATAAACCATCGTCACTTCATTCTTGGTTAGCAGACTGTGATCGTCACGTCCGAAAACGATGATCTCTCCTCCCTCTTCGTTCTCTCTCCTTCGCATAGACTTTTGCAGACGTGGTAAGGCTAACTGACTGCTAACATGACCTTATTAGATATGTCCTGAGAGAGTGATAGAAAGTAGAGCTTAGAAAGGCTAAGCAAGATGTTAGTCAAGCTGTCCTAGGAATAGGTTATGTGGCGTCTAGACTTCAGCTACAATATATCTATCGGAATTTTTGGTTGCATGACATGGATCTGTTCCGTCACAAATTCTAGCAATTTTGTGATATTTGATCAATATTATTTTTGGATATTTAAACTGTTGACATTCATTGTGAAAAATAATAACATACACTACTACAAAAAGACTAATACTAGATGTCTTATCATAGACGGTTGATAAAAACCATTACTATTAAATACAACTACAGAAATCACTGCAGATTTTGCCATAGTAACCCATAGAAGATGATAGATCGTCGATGAA
This sequence comes from Melocanna baccifera, assembly GCA_036346265.1. Classification (NCBI taxonomy): domain Eukaryota; kingdom Viridiplantae; phylum Streptophyta; class Magnoliopsida; order Poales; family Poaceae; genus Melocanna; species Melocanna baccifera. The sequence goes on along the minus strand of CM070704.1, from coordinate 14,514,251 downwards.
ATCACTAGTGATTAATTGCATATAAATGCCGTCAATAATAGGCACAACGGCCTGAATTGTAATGAACTCCACCTCTAACAAAATATAGAGAGCTGACGACATAGTTTCTTTATAAAAGATGATGATCGACTAAGATACAAGATCATCGACGGAGATGGTGCAACATGATACCAGAGCATGGCATCACATGGCACGGGCGATGGTGTCGATGAACCTGGTCCTAGAACAATCATTGTGGTAGAGCGTAAGTCGACGCTCAGTATAGAGCCGAACCGTTGAATGAAGTTAAGACGTGCCATAGTGTCGATGAACCTGGTACTAGAACAATCACTGTGGTAGAGCGTAAATCAACGCTCAGTATAGAACCAAACCGTTGAATAAAGTTAAGACGAATTGAAATTGCCAAGTTGAGTATATGAAATCTCTTGATACATTTCTCGGATGCATGCAACAAATTTCATGAAAAAAGCAAAAACAGAATGCGGCTACTTTTCGGGCCTTGGGTTTCGAGCAGTTTTTTTTCTTTCTTTCTTTCTTTCTTTCTTTCTTTCACTGGTTGGAGCTGTAGACTAGCGCTGCTTCTCTGCTGCTTGCTCGGAATTGACGCCCAGGAGAAGCCTCTCTACGGTGACACAGCGCTGGAATCGAAGAAAAACGAACAACGCTGACGCCTACTGTCTTTTGCTCCTCAGTTTCGGCTTCGCCTCGGAGACGGAATTGTTTTTCGCTTTCGAACGGATTTATCTTCGGATGCGCCAACCGAGTAGATGACTGGAATAATGTTCGCTAAACGACTTACTATGAAATACACTGTAAAAATAGATGATAAAAAAATAGAACATATAGATTTAATATGAAAAATCTTTATAGAAAAAATCATAACGTACAAAGATGAAATTTACTATATAAACAGATATTACAACGAGACTCTTGCTCTTTGGACTACTAGTGCACATATATAATACGAGAGAAACGAGTCCCACATAACGAGAAAACCAAATTAGAGCCAGTTGCTACAGTTGATACTTATACAGCCTATGCATGGTCCTGACACTAGTTATATCACGTCTAGCATGAGACAATACAGTATTTTATACGAATATGATACAAATTTAGATCAATTTGGATAGACTGAACTTACATGGTTGAACAGTACCACTGCCACACCCTGAAAGGCTGGTACAATGATCTTGAAAGCCAACACAGCCACACAGCAAGGTAGAATTAGGCAGGCATTGGTTGTAACTTGGAGATACAAACCGTCTCCTGGCACGAAGGCACATGATGACGAAAATGGTGAAAATCGTGGTGGGCGACAATGCGGCCACTCGATGCTGTTCACCAGAACAAGAGAAGGAAGCAAGCTTTCATTCGCCTGATCATGGATTCTGCTGCCGCGCTCTGCCGCCTTCAGGGGGTTGCCCTGCTCCGTGACATGCCACCGGGAGCGCGGCCGGGGTGACGGCCGCGACGGTGACGAGGGGCTAGGTGACTGTGACGGCCAGTTCTTGTCTTCTCTTCCTCCTCATCCTACTAGGAAAGTGCCGTTGGTTACGATGGATTTCAAATAAACGATGCTACAGGTTCTAATAAAAAGATTTACTCTGTATACACGAGAAAAAAAAACTTTCACTAAATCAATCGACGAAGCAATCATACGAAATTCATCGTGGACAAAAATATGTAAATTAATTAGCTAGCATAGTGCCAGCCAATTTCATTCATCACGCACACATAATTATTCCTAAATCCAGAAAAGTCGCAAAGAATTATGCCATACGCTACATGCGTACACACATGACTAGGCGATCCCACCTTTCGTAGAAGATCATTTGTTAGTGGAGGCGACGCGGGTGAACCAGCCACCATTGTCACTATGTGAATATCAGGTACGCCCTCTGCAGCGTTCCACGCGGTCAAACTCTCGAAACTTCGAACATTAACGAGTAATCGTCGTAAAACCCATAACACAATAACTCTAGGCCGTATAACTTTTTTTTTTTAAGAATCACATGTTCTTGTAAAAGGTTAAAAAAAGATTATTTACATATATGTCACTATAAAATTCTTAGTTTTGATATACCACTACAAAATTTCAACTCCAATATACCAATGCAAAGAACCAATTCTATAAATATGCCATTATAAACAATTTAAGACCATAATACCCATACATTCTTCATCCCTTCTTTCTCATCCATAGCAGGCCCATCCACCCCACAACAATTTCTCCTCCCACCTACTACTCATCCTCAACTCTTCCAAATCCAATTTGCCACCTTACTCCCAATGCCACACAACACTACACCACCCCGATGTGTGTGCACAAGAACCTCAAGGGGTCGAGTGCTAGGCCGGCACACGTGGTCACAACCAACAACAACAGCGACGTGCATCTCACACACCATGCCTACCGCCTCACCAAGCTCCAGCCACCGCTATTCGTAGCCGTTGCTCGCCATGGCCAATCGCTTCCCCGAGCTTTGACCATTGTTTTGTTCACCATGGATGCTGCTCGCCACCCTGTTGGCCATGGTCCGCTTCCTCCGAGCTCTAGCCATCGTTGTTGGCGCCAAGGCAGCAGAGCACCTCAGCCCCGATCTTGATGCTGATGGCAACCTCCACCCCAGCTGCCTCCTGAGGTTAGCGTCATCTCTGGCCTCCCCGATGTTCAAGGCGCTCGTCAAGAAGATCCTGTTGTGTGGCATGGGAGGTGGTGGCGACGGTAGTGGGGTTGGGGATGTAGAGAAATTGGTGTGGTGGATGCAAAAGGTAAACACTGATCCTAAGGTACGAAGAGGATGCCATAGAGGGGGTGGAGGTCGAGAATGGGAGGAAGGGGATGGAGGGAGGAAGGCATTATGGTCTTAGAATTTTTATAATGGCATGTGCTCCAATTTTCGTATGTTAGCAATGACATATTTTAAAAGAGAAATTTTACAAGGGTATATGTCGAAAGTGAAAATTTTATAGTGACATACATTTAAATAATCTTTAAAAACCTTAGACTTGTCTTATTCTATTCTATCCAACGAGATACGACTGGTGGGATCCACCTATCAGCCAGTCAAATCGATGTCCATGTTCACACTACCCAATCTTCATGCGGGGCAAGAGAGAACGAAGCGGGCCATGGAGGGCATCGCCGGCGTTGTGGAGAACCTCTTACCGAGTGGCAACCCTGCCATGAAGAGTCTGTGCCTCGTCTTGTACCTACTCAAGGCTACACTGCCCATCGCGTCATTGAGAGCGTTAGCGACGTGTCAACAGCGGAGGGTCGTGGGCGGTAGGCTGGTGGTCAGGGCCTGAGGATCTAGTGTCCGCATGACGCCGAGGAGATCCGTTAGTAAGAGATCCAGTCTGGGTTGTTTGCGAGAGATCCGACGATCCAGGATGAGAAGCTCTTCGGTGCTATTAGAACAATTGGGAAAAAGATAGTGACATGTTAGCAAAGTAATCCTAAAAGAGTGCTACAAGAGCATTTTTCTCTATATAAATTGACTATATGGAAGTGATGCCATTGGATTTGTCTGATACGAAACTACAGTTTAAGTCTAGCGGTGAATACTATGGAAAGTAAGAAACGACTTGCAAGGGACGGAGCGAGTAGATAACGAAATCGCACGTGGGCTGGAGGCTGGGCCTCGGAAGGTGAGAGGCCCAGATGGAATGTTGTAAATGTTGTCCCAGCCCAGACCAGCCCACGGCCCTCTAGTCCTCAAGAGCCCTACGGAAGAACGAGGCTCCTCACCCACCCCTCTGGCCTCTGCGGCCATCGTCTCCTCCTCCGATCTGCCTTCCCTTCCCTTACCTTCCCCGACATCTCTCGCCGCCGTCGTCGTCGTCCTCGCTGCCGCCGGACCCTACGGTGCCGCCTCCTCCACCACGGCCTCCATCCATCTCCTCAGTATAACCTCCCCCCTCCCCTCCTGCGCTCAAACCCTAAAATCCACACCCAGTTTTCGCCCCGCCGCCGCCTCTGCAAGAGTCCGCCGCAGACATGGGTGAGCTCCTCCTCTCTTAGCTCTCTTATCTACCTTTAGCTCTGCAATTTCTGCTCCTGTGGCGCGGCCCGGGCTACAAGGCCCCAACCGGGTCGCAATCCCGGGTCATGCCTTTCCCATGTATATCTTGTGGTGGCTGTTTGCAAAGATGCTGGTGATGCTTGTGTGGATTTCTTGTGTGTAGGGTAAGGATTCGTACAAAAAATATTGTAGGCCCAGAGTGCTGAAGAAGAAAGTTTGGTTACTGTTCCTGGGTTGCTTGTGTACCCTGTGGTTGATTCTAAGTTGCTAGCATTTCTAGGTTATCGAGTGCAATTTATTGCACCCTTTGGTCATGAAGGATCAGTCGGAATTACGTTCCTGTGGACATTCCGTTAGTTCATGCCTCTAGGTGAATCGATTTTAGTGTGTGTTGCCTTAACATGTGCAGTAGACCAGTTTCATGGATGTCAGATCACGGTTAGTTTTGTGCCGTTTCATTTAGGAGTTGTTTTCTTTTAGTAGAATCAATGATCAATCCATAGTTTAAGATTTTGGTGGAGCTACTGTTGTTTCTCTGCAATTGGTCTGCTGGTTGTTGACTCAAAGTAAATGTCGTATTTTGGTTCACGTAGGCTGATCATGTGGATAATTTGCCACTTTTGGCATCCATAATCCTGAGTGATTATTTTTCCGTGATTTCATCCATATATTTTCACTGCTTATTGAGTTCTGATACACAATTTTAGCAGCCAGTGGAGTGACGTTGCCTGAATATCTCTGGGCAGCGCCAACTTAGTGTTCGGGAAACCAGGAAAACAACTTGCTCGGTTATTCTTTGCCTTTGCATGCTTTCCCAAAGTCCTGGGTGGTTTTGAACCAGGTGCTAATTTTTTGGACACTTCAGCACTTGTCCAGCCCCCTAAAGAACAAGGCACAGATCCACCATGCTATAAGCTCCCAACTGATGTGACCAAGAGTCCAATGACTCCCACCCAGAGAATATACAGGCAATATACCTACATCACTCCACTGGCAGATCCAATTCATTATCAATTGAGGTTATGTGATTCTATGTTGACAATGCCCCTGTACTAATGCCCCTTATCTGCAGCATTTGTAACTTCTGTTTAACCTTCTCATTCATTTAATTAGGACATAGTGTATCAGCACTATGTCTGTTTCCTTTGTTTTTCAATTCTCCAACCTCCATGGGTTCACTTAGTTTGAACATGAAGAAGAATTGGAGGGAGCACAACGCTGCATTACATTATTCTCATTTAAGGTCTAAGAAACAGTGCCTACTGTAAAGTCTTTATTGAAACCATTGTGAGGTACATATCACTTGTTTCAGAGGCATCTGAATCGTTGGCACATTAATTCAACTTTTAAACTGAAGTGTGTTGGTCTGATGGATGAAATAATTGTGTTACTTCCACAAACACACGTTATACATTCTGGCGGTGCTACCAGTAACTGATAGTATTCAATTTTAAGAATGATTTTCCCCCTTCAGTGTGAACTAGAAACTCTTCCTGTTATTTGAACTGTTGAATTGCTGTGTAATTGATAGATGCTACTGAGTGCAAGATGAACTCTAAACGTGGGAGGAGTCATAGTCCAGTTGAACACAAGGATGGCCATACCAAAGAGAGTGAGAGTTCTCGAAGGAAAGATAACTCAAGAGATTTAGATAATGACTCAAGTCATGCCAGACCAGGCAGAGGTCATGAATTTGTTAGGCATTCTGATAGGGATTCCTATGGAGCATCACATGAATCTAAGAGGCATGATGATTATAGGAGGTATCGTGATAAGCGTGCTGATGCTAATGACAGGAGCCATCCTAGAACCTCTCGGTCAGATCGGGAATCAAGGGCAGACATTTACTATGATCGCTCAAAGCGTGATAGCACATCTGATAGATCACGTGGTGATTGGCGAAATGTTGACAGAAGGTATGGAGACAAATCTGTCAAGCGAGAGCAGAGTAAGAAGCAAGAAAAGCAAGATTCTCCACATGAATTTTCTAGACATGATGGTGGAGAGTACGACAAATATGCAGATTCAAGAAAGCAAATTTACTCTTCCAGAAGGTATTCAGAAGAAAAGGAAAGTAAGAACAATGAAGTTGTCAAGCAGGAGGAGGCCCTAAAGAAAAGAAATGCCAAGGAAATTGAGAAAAACAGCTACATAACAGAACCTGAGGTAGCAACTAGGGAGAAGAGAAGAAGTTTACTCAGTTCTGGTGGGCCAGATGTTGAAAATGCACAACACATGGAAAAGTCAGACACCTCCGGGAAGAAACCTATGCTTGATTTCTCAGGAGGTTTGTTGATTTTTAAATTCTTAACATTTCTTGTTGATGCACACTTTGCTTTAGTCTCACATTGAATTTATGGAATTCCACAGATTGCAGGCCATACTCAGCCCCAAATGAAGTCTTGGATAACTCTGCACCAGGAACTAAAGAGGAGGGGGCTATAAATAGTGTGAATGCAGCAAAAGTTGCAGCTATGAAAGCTGCCGAATTAGGTGAGCATTGCCTCAATTTGTTCTCGATAAATTTTCTTCCATTGCAGCATTATCTCCAGGACTTGTATTCTACTGTCTACATTAGCTGGTTTGGTTTCTTCTTCTGCGCTTTGTCTAAACTTTGATGTGTGTACCTACAACACGGCTGCTTTGTGTAGAGAGAAGCAGGTTTATAAATCTGACGGGCCAAACATTTCACAGTTAGCACAAGAAATTTGTTTCCATGATGGTGTCCAATGATATGATCATGATGTTAATCTTTTCCCTGACAAATTTTGAGTAATCTTCTGCTTGCATCATTCACCATTCCCACATGCTCTATGGCAGTAAATAGGAACATTGTAGGACTTGGAGTTGGAGCTGGGCGCTTGTCCACGGACCAGAAGAAAAAGCTGCTTTGGGGCAACAAAAAGAGCAATCCTTCACAGGTAAATATCAGAGAATGGTCAAATATTATTCATTTCTCTTGTTTTCATTCCATCATTCTTGCATATCATTTGCTTATTTTATGTGATTTATTTCACCCATAATTCTGTAGACAAGTACTCACTGGGACTCCAATTTGTTTTCTGATCGGGAGCGCCAAGAGAAATTTAACAAACTCATGGTAATTCCTTGTATAAATTCTACTTTGTAATAAAATAATTCCGACCTTCCGAGTTATTCTTAGCAGCAATATACATACTTCGTTACTCTGCGATGCACTAACACTTTTTAGAGTCTGAGGATGCCTTGGTGGCTATGGCCTATTGTAGGGTGTGAAGAGCAGCGCCCCCGCCCTGGTTCAAGAGAGCAAGGTGGACGACAAGGAGGGGGGCTCAACGGAAGCCAAGAAACAGGAGGAGCTCGAGACAGACCTGGAGAAGCATTACATAGCAGGCCTCCGGCGGAGAGATGGTCGAACCGTTGGTCTTGGCCTGTAGGAAGCTCTGCTTGCAGATGCTGTTTCGGCATTGAACTCAAGTGCCTGCTTTGTGCACACTTTACTGGCTTGTCTATCCTTTGCATGTGGAAGTTTAACTGGCGGTTTTGCATCACCTGTAGGAGTGGGTTATTATCATCTTGTAGGCTTATAGCTCCTAAACAGCTGTGTCTGGGTGACACTTGCATACTTTTTTTGAAATTTGTGACACTTTCATGCTGCGTTAGCATAACTTGTTATTCTGGAGTACTCGTGTGGCGAGATGTGTTGCTTTGCGTACCAATTGACTACATACAAGAGTGCGGCTCCTTCACTTTACTGCATATCAGGTTGTGAAGAGTAATGGCCTACTCCTAAGGTAGTCGTGCTCCTGGATCATCCGCGAGGTGGGCTAAGGTTGTGCTCCACATGCGGGTAATTGTCTACTGCGTACATGGATAAGGTGTCATGTGGGACGGCACAAAGGCGACCCACTCTTCATGTGAAGGTCCACACATTGAGTGGTTAGGTTTTTTCCTTGCGCCCGTAGTTGTAAACCAGGAGTATCCTGATGACATGTCTTACGTGAGTAATAGTGGATCATTTAATAAGGTTGCACACTTCATTATAGTAAAGATGGCATACATCGAAGATCGTTTGGCAGAATTGTATGTCCTAGATCTGACGTTTGTATAGAGTGCTAAAGAAGGTTGTGTTGGATCAAAGATCCCAGCTTACCTCTCGATTCTGGCATAGCCTACATAAGGCCATGTGCACACATTTGAATTTCAGTATCTATATCACTCTCAGACAGATGGGCAGACTGAAAGAGTGAATCATGTTTTGGATGTGAGCTATATTGAGAGTCCAGCTCTAGCTCACGCTGTCAATTGGGATAAGTGCTTGCCTCATGCAAAATTTTTCTACAACAATAGTTAACAGACCCATTTGGAGATGTCACCATTCTAAGCCTTGTAAGGACAACGCTGCCGAACTCCTCTAAATTGGAAGGAAACTGGAGTGTCTTGTTTTTGGCCCTGACATTATCCAAGATGCAGAGGACCAAGTGTCCATGATCAGAGAGAGGATGAAGGTAGCCTAGTCTAGGTGGAAGAGTTATGCAGACAATTGCCACTGTGATTTGAGCTTTGAACCAAGGGTTTTGTTTATCTTAGGGTGAACTCTCTCAAAGGTGTCAGAAGGTTCCAAGCCAAAGGATGCTTGCCCCTATATGCGTGGGACCATTCGGGATTGTGAAGTGCAAATAAGAAGCCACTTACAAGCTTGAGTTACCTTAGTTAATGCATGTCAGGAGTATATTACGTCTTTCATGTCTCAGTTCAAGAAGAGTCTTCGAGTGTCAGCAAAGCAAACCCTGTATGACAAGAACATCACTTCTTTGGACACACACAACACTCCTCCAACTGCTACACCAGCTACATATGGTCCCATGACTAGGGCATGTGTACAACAAGTCAATTATCAGGTGGGCTCGTTCCTAGGATTGTTTAATTCAGCTTCTAAGAATGGGCACATGGAGTCATGGGCATGCTTGAGATGGACATTGGAGATCACTATATCACTTTGAAAGCTGGACAATCAAGGATGAAAGCTGGATGTTGTAGGGGTGGCCCCCACCTAAGCCCAGCTAACCTATTAGCGAGTTATGAATCCGTGTACGACGACAAGATGGTCTCGGGAAGGATACTCGAGTGTAAGGGCACTATTGCAAAGACACTCCCTCGGGAATATATGTATGTACATGACGAAGCCTCAGGGGGAGACGAGGTCATTTGTTCACCTAACTCTCCACGACCATACCCTCTCTCTCTGTTTGGTCTGTAGCCACAACAGTTAGCGCCGTCCGTGGGGACGACGGAAGCAAACCTCAAGACCGCAAGAAGAAGGATGGCACCGAAAAAAACTTCGTCATCGGCGGCGAGGAAGAAGGAAGCGGCTGCGGCGAGGCCCCGCGTCAGCACCAGAGCTTCGGCATCGGCGGTCGGGGAAGAAAAAGACGATGCTCATCGCGCGACCATCGATGCCATCGACCCCGCCACCTCCGACGCTATCGACCCCGCCACCATCGACGCCATCGACCCCGCCACCATCGACGCCTTCGACCCTGCCACCACCGACGCCATCGACCCTGCTGCCATTGACGTGACGATCGGCCCCAACCCGCCCGTTGCACCCCAACCCGCCATTGACGCGACAAGTAACCTTGATGACACTAGCCGGGTGCTAGGGAGTGGTAGCCTCGATGGCCATCGAGGCGCGACCACCGCCTCTGCACCCGGTGCGGAAGTGCCAAGCGGCCCCGCCGGCGACACGGGCCCCACCGTCGACACTGAACTCCACCGCGCGGATGGGAGGAGCAGCCTAAGAGCTCAAGCAGCGGTCGCGACAACCTCGACGGGCGCAACCAGGTGCGCCTGTCGCCCCATCTACGCCCGCCACGGAGAATGCTCGGCTAGCAGCCCTTAGCACGCTCCAGCGGGAGTTGGCGGATCTCAGGGGGGCCGTGCGGAGCATGCAAGAGGCTCGGAGTCAACTGTCCCCACCGGTGGTCGTGCCGGAACCTGTGCCTGAGAGGGCGGACAGCCGCGACGCCCCAACTTCCAGCCGCGCCTCGCTACGACGCGTGGACCCGGAATCCCCGCTATCGCCGGGCCTGCAGCAAGTAGCGTGGCCGGAGGATTTCAAATTTCCCAGCTCCATTACATCGTACAAAGGCGACACGGACCCCCGAGAGTTCGTGCGCGTGTACGAGACCGCCATTGAGGTGGCAGGCGGGGACGACACCACCAAGGCAGAAGGGCTCCCGCTCGCGTTACAGGGAGTGGCGCTCTCATGGTTCTTTACCATAGAGCCGAACTCCATATACGCATGGGAGCAGGTACGCGATCGCCTCTATAACAACTTCAGGGGAACTACATCGAGCGTGTCGACGCGGATCAACTCTTCGCCATCAAGCAACAACCATCGGAAAGGCTCCGCAAGTATTTCAAACGCTTTGCGAAGGTCCGCTGCCAAGTCAAAGACGTCAACGAGACAACAATAATCAACGTAGCGGTACAAGGTCTTCACCCGGGGCCGCTGGCCGAATATAACGCACGCAAGCCGATCAAGAAAGTGGCGAAACTCTTCGACAAGATGGAGGAATACGCTCGGACGGAAGAAGACGCAAAGCGGTGCCAAGACAATGAAGTTGACGTCAACCCAGTGGGAAGCGTCGCGAAGAGCGCCAACCTATCGCAAGCAAGTTCCTCGCGGAGCAAGCGCCGACAGGAGATGTCGAAGGACACCTCTCGGCACAAAGACATGCCGGCTGACAAGCCCCAGCGCGGCCGTCAGACGTCCCGGCGAACCCGGTACATCTTTGACATTGAGGCCGGCTCCGAGGATAACGCCCCTGCTAACCGCGGGACTAGGGCCCGACGAGGGCGGGGGCGAGGCCGAGGCCGGGGTTGCGACGGTTGGGCCGTGCGGGCAATCGGCGACCAACAAGACCTGATGGTGCGAGGTGCATGGCCAAGGCAATCATGATACCCGCTCCTGCACCACCATCGCAGCACTTCGCCAAAGCGTTGCTAGAGACAGGAATCTCGAGACGCGCTCACCCGTCGTAGCGCACGTTCGGCAGCCACCGGACGGCCCCCCGAGGATTTGCGATCAGGAGTCGCAGCCTAAGGAGGGCCTCTGGCAGATACAAGCCCAGGTGCAGCAGCCCCAGGAAAGCCCCCTGCGGATCCATACCCTAGAAGGCGCCCCGCGCAGGGTCATCAACATCATCTCCGGCGGTTCCTCCTTGGAGTTTGCCTCGGAGCGACAGCGCAAAGCCTATGTGCGGAGGCTACACCACGTGGCGGCATACCCAGCTCAGGCGCCGCCAGATTGGATGCAACACGCGATCACCTTCACGCCTGCCGACGCTGAAGGTGTGGAGTTCCCCCACCAGGACCCCCTAGTCATCCAGGTCGCGGTTGCTGGGTGTCATCACTATGTGTGAAGCTTCCGGGCCCACGAGGTGTCATCACTATCTTCAGCGATCAGCACGTGGCTCGGCACCTGGAGCATGGAACCCGAAGCCCAAGCCTGGGAGCCCAACACGGTTCTTAGGTTAGGCGTGCCCATACACGCCCTGTGGCAGCCCAAGCACAAGAGGCTTCGCATCTCATCACCACGACAACGAGTCCTGTGGTTAGTTCATAACCCTTTTGTACTCGCTCACCCGTGCAAACGGGAATTTAATAAAGTTCGTCATTTGCGAGGCTATTCGTGCCCCCCACTACAAATGTGCGGAGGCTCGCCCCCGCACGTACTCCACGGAGTATAAATAAGAGCGGATATTTTCCCTGCGCACTCTACCAAGTATAAACAAGACGCGGGATTCTGCGCACGCCTGGTGTTGTCACCATGCGTACTCCCCGGAGTATAAAGACGTGGTTGATGTTCCCACGCACCGCACGGAGATCCACCTCCACACACGCACCACATGGAGACTCACCTCCGCACACGCAGGCATAGAGACTCACCTCCGCACGCGCACCACATGGAGACTCACCTTCGCACATGCACTCCACGGAGATCCGCCTCCGCACACACTCTACGGAGTATAAATAAGACGTAGTGTCGAGGTCCGCCTCCGCACGCACTCTACGGAGTATAAATAAGACGTAGCGACGAGGTCCGCCTCCGCACGCACTCTGCGGAGTATAAATAAGATGCAGTGGGAGGACGCCCCCGCGCGCACTCTGCGGAGTATAAATAAGATACAGATGTTTTCCTGCGCACTCTACTGAGTATAAACAAGACGCGGATGTCCCGCGCGCACGATGGCGTACCCTCCGGAGCCTAAATAAGTCATGATTGATAGTCTCATGCATTCTCCGGAGTACAAACAAAGACGCGGATATTTTCCCTGCGCACTCTACTGAGTCTAAACAAGACGCGGACGTTCCGCGCACGCGAGGGCGTACCCTCCGGAATTTAAGTAAGTCGTGGTTGATAGTCCCACGCATTCTCCGGAGTACAAACAAAGACGCGGATGTTTTCCTTGTGCACTCTGCTGAGTCTAAACAAGACGCGGATGTCCCGCGCACGCGCTGGTGTTGTCACCACGCGTACTCTCCGGAGTATAAATAAGACATGGATGATATTCCCACGCACTTACCGGAGTCCACACACAACGGCGCACGGACTCCAGAGGCTCCGCACGATCCCGGCAAATCGTGCGAGCCGCACGGACGGGCGGCCGCAAGTACAGGAGCGAGGCGCAGGAGCTCAACGTGGGGCCTACGCTTCGTACTTCTGCATGCCGATCAAGCAGGCGGCGTAGGAGCTCGATGGCCAGCGCCTCCGAAGAAGGGCCGAGCAACCAAACGCTCCCGGCGAACACGCCCTTGCGGACGCAGTCCCCCCTGGCACAGGAAGCCGCTCCAGCGAACACAGGCATCGCCACAATACGGCGCCCCAAGACGAAGAGTGTCCAGGCTCCCGAGCTCGCTGCCCGACCAAGGAGCGGGCGCCGCCTCGGCGGCGTGGCTCTCTCACAGCACCGCAAGCACCACGGCCCCCCTCCTCTCCTCACCCCAAGCGCCCGTGGCTAGGGAGGAGACGGGAGAGAACAGCGCTCAGACGGGACAGCAGGGCGGGACAAGGCCTCGCTGGTGCGCCATAACAGTCTACTCCTGAAGCTAGGAGCGGCCTGGATGAAGTACAAGTGAATTGCCCACTACCCCACACCAACCGCAGCTCTTCGGCGCGCGGGCGAGGGGAAAACACATCGTGGCATTGCATCCCCCCGCATGGGCGGGATACCCAACCCCGCGACCTCCTAGGCGGCATCAGCCACGTTCTGGAGCCCTCCACGCTATTGAGCGAAGTTGGAACAAAATGAGTATGGGGTGCGATGTCTGGAAGGCGAGTGCTGCTCCACTCGGCCACCCGCCCCCTTTTAAAGAGCCCAAGAGGCAAACCGCGGACAGTACGCTCAAGAGTCCAATCGACGCCTCAGAAGCACGTGGTGTGGCAGGGTTGCCCCACTCCACGCGCCCCCCATCTTGCGGGGCCCGACGCGAGGAACGACGGCCAAGATACACCTCCCCTGCAGCCGTACAGCACCATGTGCGGACCTCCGCTGATCCTGTCTCAGCTGTCCCATTGGCGCTCGAAAGTATAGTGAAACAGTGCCACCCGTGAGGTCCTCCATTGACCACCAGGGACAGGACCTACGAGGCTAGGTCCCAGTCCCTCCTTAAGCGTACCCTGTCCTGCCCAACGCAAGCGATAGGGGATGGAGCGCTCGCGCGTTTACATCGACTAGGCGCCAGCTCCGCTGCCACCACTTCGGAGGGTAGGGGACGGAGCGCTCGCGCGTCTACATCGACTAGGCACCAGCTCCGCTGCCACCACTTCGGGGGGTAGGGGATGGAGCGCTCGCGCGTCTACATCGACTAGGCGCCAGCTCCGCTGCCACCACTTCGGAGGGTGGGGGACAGAGCGCTCGCGCGGCTACATCGACTAGGCGCTAGCTCCGCTATCACCACTTCGGAGGGTAGGGGACGGAGCGCTCGCGCGGCTACATCAACTAGGTGCCAGTTCCGCTGCCACCACTTCGGGGGGTAGGGGACGGAGAGCTCGCGCGTCTACAGCAGCTACGCCCCACCTCCACGTCTACCCCAGGCGTCTGCCCCAACTAGCAAACCCCACCAAGAAGAAGACACAAAGCTGACGCATCCAAAAACAACAGCAAGGATAAATTTCCCGACTTGTCCACCACACCGCCACTACGTTCTTACAAAACCCACCGGGCCGGCACTACTCGTCTGGCTTCGCTGGGACGACCTTTCGCGCCGAAGTCTCGCCCGCCAAGGGTCGATTCGCCCAGAAGTCAAGTGAGTTTTCGGCCCGCCACCAGCGACGTAAGCGGCGCCGAGTTACAACGTCAGAAACCAGCGAAGAGTCCCCACCGGCGCCGCTCAAGCAACCGCAAGATCGATCAACGGCGGCGCTTGCAATTCATTCGCGGCATGGAGCACGCAAGGTTACAACACACACCAAGCGTACAAGAACCTGGGGTCACACCTGCTTTGAACCGTCGGCCCCGTTATCGTCGCGCCGGGCAACTTCGTCAAGCCACTCGCCAAGGTTCCCCTCGCCATATATGTTCCGCCGTAGTTCCACCTTCGCCGCGGCTTCCCCGATGTACTCCCAGATCCGCTCGTGAAAAAACCGGACGGCGGGTCGAACGGCGCGCACGGCACCAGACATCACCTCGGCTCCAGCAGGCATCTCCAGCTGCGGGTCGCCCAATTCATTGACATGGCGGTAGCCCCGGTGTTGGAGAAGAGCGCATACCAGGCAAGCAGTCACATAGGAGCAGTGATTGCCAAAGGACGTCGCAGCTGACTGAGCGAGATCAGCCGCTTCCGCAATCTATCGAAGAGTCCACGGAAGCTCTTCGAGTCCAAAGGAGCGGGGCGGTACCTCGGCAACGAGATTCTCAAGGGTACCTTCCAAGGCCAGCATAGCCTCCCATGCCGTTGCCGAGGCAGCACCAGTGCCTCATCCTGCTCCCTCAGGGATGCAGCGAGGCGGCCGTTCTCTTCCTCCAGTGAGGCAACCTGCTGGAGCAGCCCGTCACGCTCCACCACCGCCGCCTACCGCATCGATGCCACACGCTCCGCGGCATATGAGACGGCTGCCATGCGTTCCACTTCTAGGAGCCGCATGCGGACATCCTTAGCGGAATGCGCCTCCTCCGACGCGCGAAGGGCCCCTTCGGCGGCGCGCAGCCGGCCCTCCAAGGCCTCCCGTTCCCGCACGTGGGCCGCCTGTAGCGCCCGGCTGAGGGCGAAGGTCTACACAATGAAGCAATCAGTACACCTCCCCGAAGGCTACGGGCCACTCGGGGTCAGGCATTTACCCTCAGTTGAGAGACCTCAAGCACGCCCTCAAGGAAGTCAAGCCCGCCGATCTGCAAAGCGTCGCGATCTAAGCTCGCGGCCGCATCATCGGCGGCCCCCCCCATGTCGCCAACACCTCTGCTCGAGGAACGAAGTTCGCCAGACGACGGGCGGCATCCGCAGCAACAGTCTCGGTGGCGCCAGATGCCCCTCCCAAGAAGCCGTCTTCGGGCTCCGTAGGCCGCCCGTGCCCGGGGAACAATGTTGCTGTAAAGGCACACGACGGTCAGCTCTGTGAATATCTAGCAGGTCACAATCAAGGAAGGTCTACCTTCAGCCCCGCCCGAATCCACAAGGACCTCCGCATCCTCGCCCACCTCGCCAACCAGGGGAACTTCGGTGTCGGAGCTCAGCTCCACCAAGCCCTCGCCACGGGCAGCCGCAGACTCGATCGGGGCCGCGGGGGCACCGACGCACTCGGTGTCGGAGTCGGAGTCCCATAGGGCTCCGACCCGACTCGCTACAACAAAACCCCTGGACGAGTGAAGAGGCGACCGTATGCGTGGTCGCTTCGCCTTTGGGGAGTAGGAAGGCGGCCCCGCCTCGAAAATCGACGCAGAAGGAGGTCCCACGGCCGCGGGCAACGGCTCTGCCCCAGCACCCTCTGCTAGCGATGGCTTCGTTCCAACATCGGCTGATGGCGGCGCAGCACTTGCCCCAACCTCCAAGTCTGCATGACCCGCCGAGCCGGAACCTGTGTCTGCTAGTACCCCCTCCCCCGTGGCGTCGCGGCAAGGTGGGCTGGGAACTGGAACAACGCGTGCGGGCACCCTAATACCCAAGGCTTCGCGTGGGGGGCACAGGGGTATTAAGTACCCCTTGCATTAGGCCACTTGCCTTCTCATCACCTTGTCTTCTAGCTCCTGATCATGTGTCCCAATCTCCTGGCCTCCTTGCTTCCTTGTACGTCCCGGAGTTCCAGAAGAACGATGGCCGACGATGGGGCGCCCGCGCGGGCGGTTGACGACAGCGCCGTCTTCCAGCGGGCCTCGCCGCTCGAGGTGAAGTACAACCTCGAGGGGTGCTGCCCTGCGGCTGTGGACGAGTGGTGGACGGCGGTGAAGAGAGGAGGGGGGCCGTGCTCCCGCATCTTGGGCTCAATGCTGGTGACAGAAGAGACGATCCGTGGCCTTCTTCGTGAGGGGAAGCTGTCGGATCGCCGGGATGTGCGACTGCCCGCGGGCGACGAGATCGAACCGCACCCCAACACATCGGAGGCGATTGTGTTCGTCGCGTACCTGGAGGCTGGGTTACGCATTCCGGCCGCCAGGCTTGTCAGGGACGTCCTGTGGGCCTTTGGGCTTGAGTTGGCGTAGGTAACGCTGAATGTGATAGCCCGGCTTGCCGTGTATAGTTGGGCTGCGCGCACGGAGGCGTGCTGGTCGACCGCGTCACTGTTCGCGTATTTTCGAGATCAAAGATCATCTCAGCTGGCTCAGGCGACCCTGCGGCCCTTTGGTATGTATTTATACAGACCTCCCGCGCGTCCAGAAGCACAACCGCCGAAAGTCGACGCGCCGCCCACGCGTGCAGAAGCGCAGTCGCCGGAAGTCGACGCGTCACCCACGCGTCCAGAAGCGCAATCGCCGGAAGTCGACGCGTCGCCCACGCGTCCAGAAGCGCAATCGCCGGAAGTCGACGCATCACCCACGCGTCCAGAAGCGCAATCGCCGGAAGTCGACACGTCGCCCACGCGTCCAGAAGCGCATCCGTCGGAAGTCGAAGTGTCGCCCACGCGCGGAGAGGCGCACTTGGAGGAAGCTGATGCGGCCCGGCCGCTCACATGCGTACGGCATCCCCGCGGGGTTGCACGTGCGCGTATGGCTGCGTCGGCCGGGTCTCCACCCTCGCAGGCCACATGCGACACCGCCAAGGGCCCGCCAACCCGCCTTTCGCGAAGCCTTCGTCTCAGCGGAACGACTCCGACTCCGCCCTCAACGCGATCTTCGCCCCCGCGACGCAGCCTTGAGACCGCCCTCGGCCCAGGCACTTCAACACGCAGCCACGCCTCCTGCTCCAGTGGCTCGGGACAACCCCGGCGCTTGCTGCACACTATACCTCTTCGATTTTACTACAACCGTTTTGCTATTCTAATGTGTCCCATGCCTTTCCATGGACGCCAGGTTGCAAAGAGCACCAACGCAGCAAGTCACTCGGTCGAAGCACGCGTCGGTCACGGCATGGCCAACCGGCGGCCGATGATGCGACACGGGCAAAATGCGCACGCGGTGCACTCACCAGGATGCGGGACAACACAGGACACGTCGGAGTCGACTCCCCGGGCTGCCACCGCACGTTCGTGAGCTGAAGAAGCATGACCGCCCAAAGATGCACCGGTACCACGCCCCCACATAGATACTGCTCCAAGCTCGGAGGCGATCTTGTTCTCATAAATAGGCGCCGGAATAGACGAAGCCCTATTTATGAGAGCAAGACCATCGCAGAGCATGGAAGCACGACGTACAGGTCTGGGAAGCACAGTGCTCCACCACTGCTGTATATATATATACCCGCTTTCCCATCGGGAAACGCAACCGGCGGGACACCAACCGGCGTGGCTGCTCACTCGTGCCCAACCGACGGGAGTCGAACCGACGCGATCGCTTGTGCGTGCGTGTGCCGTTTCAACTTGCCACCCCTACGTATCTCTCCCACATCGACGAGATCTTCGCCTTCGCGGAGCAGCTCAGCTCTGCCGTCGGCGAAGTCTTCGCGCCCGCGGAGCAGCTTAGCTCCGCCTTCGGCAAGGTTTTCACCCCCGCACAACAGCTCGGCTCCACCTGTGGCCTCGCGGAGCCACAATGCGCGCCACATGCGAAGTAACCCTCGCCCAATATCATACAAGTCACAGGCCGCAGGGACGGTGGGGGCCAAAGGGCTCGGCGGCATGGCTTCGGCCTGTGAAGCCCTTCACCATGAGAGGCTCCTGTTGTAGGGGTGGCCCCCACCTAAGCCCAGCTAGCCTGTTAGCGAGTTATGAACCCGTGTACGACGACAAGATGGTCTCGGGAAGGATACTCGAGTGTAAGGGAACTATTGTAAAGACACTCCCTCGGGGATATATGTATGTGCATAACGAAGCCTCGGGGGGAGACGAGGTCATTTGTTCACCTAACTCTCCACGACCATACCCTCTCTCTCTGTTTGGTCTGTAGCCACAACACTGGACATGTTCTAGAATCCAGTTTGGCCTTCAGAAATAATGCTAACTTCAAACAGAGTCCAAATGAGGTGATCTAGGTCTTGTTGGAAAGCTTATGATGTCCTCTTTTCAATGGTTCTAGTCTCACCTCAAAACTCCACCTGAGCACGTCACAATCCATGAAACAATTCTAGATCAGTTTCAAACCTAGGCTCTGGGCCTTGTATCAGTTTGAGCTAGCTGGAGAGTTGTGGTGGGATGCTCCCCCTCTCTTATGGATGTGCTCCCCGTTTTTTTTCTAAATTCATATAAAATCAAGCTTTACCTTTTAGTTATCTTTTGAAGTTTTTGAAGTTCATTTGAATTTATTTTGTGCATGTTGTGTTTTCTCTCTTGTTAGACATATCTTCGAAGGAGTTGAAGCAAGATTTGAAGATCAAGAGACATTAACTAAGCAAGGACAAAGCAAGTCGTGTCCTTTGATATGTTAAACCTAGATTTCAAATCTATTATTTATTTATTTTAAATTATCATGCATTGCTATTTCATTGCAAACATTCGTAGCTGGTAGTTATTTTCGAAATTATTTAATTCCACCTTGATAATTTGAATACTATGATACCATTGTCACCATAGGATGAAAAATTATTTAATGATATAATACTAGTTGTCACATGGGTTGTACAATTAATATATTTAGTAATGCTTATTGTTACGTTGGGCTCATCATCACATGTGATCAATTAATTAATTTGACTTAATGAGATATTGAATCATAATTATAGCCATAGTTATAAAATTTGTGTATCATGATATTGGTGTGTCACTAGTGGTTGTTATACAAATTTGGTTTTCACTTGGACAAGTGATTGTGCAGTAAAAAAGGAAGTATGGATTCACTTCAAGAAATGTAGATATCTCGTATGAGTAATGTTTAAGGACTTAACTTTATGTGCCATTTATCTAAGACTTATCGTTCAACCATATGTCTAGTATGGGATATATCTGGGTTATTAATTTATGATATTGTAATTTCAATTTTGCCAATATGATGAACATAGATGTTGATTTCTATGAGGTGCAAGAGCGGGCTCTCCGACTAGGTTGTAGCCTATTCGGTCGCGAAACCTTAGCGAACAGAATTATGTTGAGATTGAGCATTGTAAAGACCTTATTGTGATTTTCTTTAACGTGAGAATGATCACACCATATGGATAAAGTTGTACAATATCTGCAGAATATAAAACTATTCAAATAGCTGTGTTCCTGGTTATGGATAATACTCAGTGATTTCACATGAAGGGTAGATATTTTATAAAACTTGATTGGGATAATTTTGGGAAATGAATGATTAGTTCACTAGTAGTTTATTTAATTCCTTTGGTTATTTAATTATTATCATTAAAATTCACTTTCAATCTATTTATTGTATTTACCTTAAATTATTGATTTCTACAAAATAATATTTCAGCTATTATTTGGTAAGCCTTGTATATTATATTACATCATTATTACAAATGACTTGCTGAATACCAATGTACTCATAGCTTTATGCTTACTGTTGCTGAAGAAGAGGAGCCATATCAGTTGGAAGTACCTGCCGGAGGATACTTCAACGACTTCACAGATTAGAACTTCGCTCCCTAATCGATTACCTGTGGGTATGTCGAATGGCTACTACGCTTATTTGTATTTTTCGCTGCTAATTTCTTAAGCCCTTCAGGCTATTATTTGTAAGCTTGGCCATAAGGTCATGCTATGATAATTATTAATATTGAGCTTTTTCTTTTATTAATCGTGCATATGGTCAATACTTCATCTATGTTTACACTGTGTGCACTAGCATGATCTTGGACTAGTGCGGTATACACAGAGAGTCCGAATTTGCATATTCGGGTCTTGATAAGGGAGAACAATTTGGAGCGAAGATTTCTGAGAAGGAGATGAGCATTGTTGTTCAGCATGTACTTAGTGCATAGATGGAGCGTGCTGAACATAATCAACACCATAATTTGTTGCAATCCAAATTCATCATCAACAATCACTCATGTCGTGTGATCATTGATGGAGAGAATTGTGATGACCTTGCTAGCATGTACATGGTCAAGAACTTAGCTTGACCCCACGCCCTCATCCACGACCTTATTACATTCAATGGTTCAATTCTTGTGGTAAGATGAAGGTGTCACGGATGGTAAGAGTACACTTTTCAATTGGTTCATATCATGATTATGCTAATTGTGATGTTGTGCATATGCAAGTTTGCTCTTTGTTGTTAGGTAGGCTTTGGCAATTTGATAGAGATACTTTACATTATGTTAGAACTAATCAATATACTCTTATTTTTTTAAAAAAAATAAGAACATCACTTTGCTTCCTATGACTCCTGTTGCAATTTTAAAAGATGAATTAGATAGAGCTGAAAAGGAAAAGTAGGCTAGTGCTAAAAGTGAAAATAAGGTTGTACCTAAAGAATTTGTTTCAACTAAAATGAAGAAAATCTAGTTCTAGTTCTAAGAAAGCTGAAATTAAGTTAAAAGGTGCTATTTTGTTAGCTACAAAATCTGATGTTTGTGAGATGGAAGTGAGTAATTCTGGTTGCTATGCTTTGGTTTGCAAAGAGGCATTATTTTCATTGAAGGATTTGCCTACTTCTTTGCCTCCTACTGTCACTAACCTTTTGTAAGAATTTGAGGATGTGTTTCCTTTGGAGGTGCCCCCAGGATTGCCACCAATTAGAGGGATTAAGCACTAGATTGACTTGATTCCAGGAGCATCACTGCCCAATCACACGTCATATAGGACCAATCCTGAGGAGACAATAGAGATTCAACATCATGTGAAAGAATTGTTTGATAAAGGGTATGTACATGAATCACTTAGTCCTTATGCTATTTCTGTTATTTTGGTTCCTAAGAAAAATAGATCATGACACATATCTGTAGACTATAGAATAATCAATAATATAACTGTTACATATTGTCACCCTATTCCTAGGTTAGATGATATGTTTGATGAGTTGAGTGGCCCTATGATGTTTTCAAATATTGATTTCTGTAGTGGATAGCACCAAATTAGGATGAAATTAGGAGATGAATGAAAAACTGCGTTCAAAGCTAAATTTGATTTGTATGAGTGGTTAGTGATGTTTTTTGGTCTATCTAATGTACCTAGTACTTTCATCCGTTTAATGAATGAAGTTTTGTGCAATTTCATTAGAAAATTATTTATGATATACTTTGATGACATTTTGATCTATAGCGAATCCCTTAGTGAGCATCTTGATCATTTACATGCTGTTTTAAATGCCCTACATGATGCACGTTTATTTGGTAACCTTGAGAAGTGCACATTCTGCATGGATCGATTCTCTTTTCTTAGCTATGTTGTGACCCCACAGGGAATTGAAGTTGATGTAGCCAAGATCGATGTGATTCAGAGTTGGTTGTCTTCTAAAATAGTGACACAAGTGCGGAGTTTTCATGGATTTGCTAGGTTCTATCACCATTTCATGAAGAATTTCAGCATCATTGCTACACCGTTGAATGAGTTGATGAAGAAAGGCATTCTGTTTCATCGGGGACAAGCGCAAGAAGACATCTTCAACCTTCTTAAAGAAAAATTGACAAAATGCCCCACTATTGCAACTTCCTAACTTTGGTAAGATTTTTGAGCTTGAATGTGATACTAGTGGAGTGGGTATTGGTGGTGTGCTCATGCAAGAAGATAAATATGTTGCTTACTGTAGTGATAAATTGAGTGGGCCTAATTTGAACTATTCTACTTATGATAAGAAATTATATACTTTAGTTCAAACTTTGAAAACATGGTAACACTATTTATGGCCTAAGGAATTTGTTAGCCATTCTGATCATAAATCCATCAAACACATTAGAAGCCAATTAAAACTGAAACGTAGATATGCTAAATGGGTTGAATTCATTGAATCTTTTCCTTATATAATCAAACACAAGGGAAAGGAGAATGTAATTGCTAATGCTTTGTCTAGGCGGTACATTTTGTTGTCTCAATTGGATTATTGTATTTTTGGTTTAGAGGCACTTAAAGAATTATATACTTGTGATGCTGATTTTAAAGATGTTATGTTAAATTGCAATGAGGGAAGATGTTGTAATAAATTTATTTTGAATGATGGCTTATTCTTTAGAGCTAACCAACCGGCTGCATTCCAACTAGTTTCGTTCGCCTTTCGTTGTTATAGAAGGCTCATGGAGGAGGTCTCATGGGTCATTTCGGAGTAAAAAAAGACAGAGGACATATTAATTGAACACTTCTATTGGCCTAAAATGAGGCATGATGTTGAGCACCTCATGGCTCGTTGTATTACGTGTCAAAAAGCTAAGTCACGACTAAACCCATATGGATTATATATGCCTCTTCCTATTACTAGTGCTCCTTAGAAGGATATTTCTATGGATTTTATTTTAGAACTGTCTAGGACTAAGAGGCGGAGGGATAGCATATTTGTTATGGTAGATTGTTTTTCTAAGATGGCATATTTTATTCCATATTATAAGAGTGATAATGTTACAAAAGTTGCTGATTTGTTTTTCAGAGATGCCGTTCGTGCTACATGGAGTGTCTAACACTATTGTTTTAGATCGTGATGCTAAATTCTTGAGCCACTTTTAGAGGACTTTATAGAGGAAATTGGGGACAAAGCTGTTATTTTCTACTAGTCATCTCCAAACTGATGGACAAGCTAAAATTGTGAACCGCACACTGTCTACAATGTTGAGGGCTATTTTGAAGAAGAATTTGAAGATGTGAGAAAAATGTCTACCTGATACGGGGGTACCCAATCTTTACAATGTAGGATCTCACTTGAAAGATAAATATGTGGCTAATATGAAATCTCATGAATTCTGATGAACGGAAGCACACGATTGTCTATCTCAATTATAGACTTCCACGTACCAGAATTCAACTAGGATCTCTATCTTCTCACCACAATAAGATAGATGATGTTGTTGGTCTATGAATAACAATAAGAACATTGGTAACCGGTAATTTGGTAGAATGGTAACTAGTCGGCTTGTTAGTGATATGCCCTAGAGGCAACATGGAGATGTTGTATATATCACATACTATGTTTATCATACATTACTTTGTTCCTTGGAATAGACATCATCATTATTGATCAATGAGTATGTGACTTATTCATGAGACTCTTAAATACTAAGATGTTGCTATTTCTAAATAATCCCTGATCGTATATCATATGAGGAACAAATATGATTCAAAGACAAAGATCAGCATATGTATTGATTGATGATCATGTCTCATGGATCATGGTATGGTGATACCAAATCAATAATATGGACATGTGTTAGTGAACATATGTTGGATAGACTCGCCATGAGACAACGCAGAGATTCCATGTGTCATCGTTGGTCTCAAGTAGTGTTTATGTAGAGTCCTTAGACTTGAGATCATCATGGTTCCCAACATGAGTAGTAGCTTATTTTGGGACTACTAAACACTACTCCGTGAATCGGGTAGTCATAAAAGTAGTCTTCGGTTTGCCATGAAACATGTAGTGGGATGTGAATGATCAAGATAGAATTTGCCCCTCCTTATGGGAGAGATATCTCTGGCCTCGATGTAATGGATTATGAAAGTGCATGGCCATGCCAAGGTGATTGAGGAGTCAATCACGAGTTTATAATCCATCACGGAATCGAGAGAATGATTGAGCTATTAAGAGGATGACACAGTCTCGCCTTGAGCTCAATCTATATCGTGAGGCAAAGGGATTCGTACATGAGAGAACATTACAGTTCAAATGATATGATCTTTACATATACTTTGGGGTTAATATGTCTTACTAGAGGCCGCTATTAACAGGTGACCGGAAGGCGTTTCTGGTCACGACCAAGTATACGTGAACCTACAGGGTCGCACGCTTAACGGGTTGGAACACTGATTCGAATATGATTCGGATATGGGCTCAATTTGGATAAAGATCCGAATAGACTCCTAATGGGCCTTGGTCCGCAAGGCCCACGTGAGGAGGTCTATATATATGGAGGCGAGGGGCTGAGGGGTTTCGTCCCTGTTAACATCTATCAAAACCCTAGCCGCCACCTCCCGAGCCAAACCCTAGCTGCTCACGAGTGCTAGTACACTCGCGATCGGCGTTCCAGCCCCGGACGTGTGGATACCGGTGGAGGCGCTGCTCGTTGCAGTGCTGATCGGCGTGCGTGGAGGAGACGATCTGTTCGGGACGATCGGCTACTTCCACTACTACCTCGACGCGCGAGATTGGATCGGTTTCCAATTCTTCCTCACTGCACAAGGCGTCTAAGTGGTAACGATCCATGATCCTTTCTTAGCATGATGTTCTTGGGTGCGCGGTAGAAAAGTTTTGTTTTCTGCTTCCGTAGCCTACGCGTATTCCTTTACGGCTTTCCAACTCCCATGGCAACGCACAGCATAAACTAAAGAGCAAGAAATTGTTTTGACTTAAAATTAACATTCAAGGGTTATAGGAGACAATGGTTAAGGCTTTATACCCTCGTACAAGTCTGGCCGGACTCACAGTAGGGAAGTAACTCCAATCCAATTCTATTTTCTAATTTAAACTGAAAACAATAAGAACTGGCTGGCTGATTGCCTTGGTTTGTGCACTCATAAGGTGGGCCCTACATGGTGGCTGGCCTATGATGGAGGCACATAACTCTCTTGACAACAGCCCAACTTCCCTTGCAACCTAAGTATTTGTTTTCAGCCTGTTTGAAGCTTCGTCATCACTATCACTTTAAAACTGAACCAAAATGAATACTAAAACCTAAAACACTCTTAATATATCTTATTATAGATACAAACCCGCCCATGTCATATGGAGCTTGGCCAAAAACTCAAACGGACTCAGAATTGAAGACTAGACACAATCAAGCTTCTAAAGCGTAGTCTTCTCCAATCTTCAATTCAAAGTCTTCTCCAATCTTCAATTCAAAGCTTGAAAACTTGATTATAGCATCTTGGTGGCTTTTCCCACTAGTATAAGTAAAGTGTCATCATTTCCTTATTTTAGACCTTCTCTTGGTGCACCGGTCTCCCTCACCTCTCGCTTGGTAGCATCAAGTTCTTGCTCACCTAATAACCTGAGAATACGTAAAGTGGAAGCATTAGGTAGCAAGCTATACTTAGTAGTAAAATCAAAGGAACTTAGGATTAGATTCATCTGTTTAGTGAGTTCCCTTGTTCTAGCTCGAATGATTGGTCCTTTATACAATTGTTGCAGAGCTTCCGCTGTTGGACCAACACTAGTCTTATCATTATCATTGTTACTTGAATCTGATGATGGAGATGATGATTGTGTAGATGAAGTCTTCATAATAGTGATGTCCTTATCACTACCTCATGTAGAATTTGCTTACAACTGTTCGCTGCATTTAACCACAAAGATGAGCCCTTTCCAGGTGGCTTATGACTTTAACCCTCATGCTCCTATTGATTTATTGCCTTTAGTATCTTTTGAAAAAGTTAACTTTGATGCTAAGAAGCATGCTAAATTTATTCTTAAAATGCATGGAACCACTAGAGAAAACATAGAACTTACGAATGAGAAATATCGACTTGCTGGTAGTTAGGATAGAAAATAATTAACATTTCAATCTGGTGATTTTATTTGGTTGCATTTGAAAAAAGATAGGTTCCCTAATTTGAGAATGTCTAAATCGATGCCTCGAGTTGATGGTCCTTTTAAAATTCTTTAAAATTCTTGAAAAGATAATGCGTACAAGCTTGATTTGCCTGCAAAATTTGAAGTACATTCAACATTGCTAATTTGCAGACATATTTGGGAGAGAAAAATGAGCTTGAGTCGAGAACGACTGCAATTCAAGAGGGGGAGAATAATGAGGACATCACTTCTTTGGACACACACAACACTCCAACTGCTACACTTACTACACATGGTCCCATGACTAGGCACGTGTACGACAAGCCAATTATCAGGTGAGCTTGTTTCTAGGGTTTTTTAATTTAGCTTCTGAAAATGGGTTGCTGTCTGATACATGTGATGTAATTGTGTTTAAGAATATGGGCAAGGGCCAAGGAGAAGCACATTGAGTCACGGACACGCTTGGGATGAACATTAGAGGTCACCATGTCACTTTGAGGCTAAGACAACTAAGGATGAAAGTTGGGCATGTTCTAGAATCCAATTCGGCTTTCGGAGTCAGCGCTGAATTCAAACGAGCATAAAAGATGCATACGAGGTCCAAATGAGGTGATCTATGACTTGTTGGAAAGCTCATAAATTTGGTACAAGAAAAGCCACTATAACCATAAAGAGTAAAGAATAGAAAGTGATACTCGTAAAGTTGGAACAAGAAAAGCCACTATAACGTCTAATTATGAGGATATTTGAGATAAAGAATAATTGTCAATTATGTTGCCTCTATGATTGCTAAATTGTCTCGAATGAGAACCTAAATCCCGAATAAAGTCCATGGCAAAGTGTAGGAAGTGTTCGTATCAGGTCAAATGAAGAAAGCAACTGAGATTGAACTATAATAGCTAAATGTTATGTCTTGAATAGGAAGGTCAGACTTAATGGGTCAATATGAAAATAATGAGGTGGTGAAAAGTGATGGTTCATAGGTCCTTGTAGAAGACCAGTACTCCCTTATTATGAATGTATTATATTCCACTACACTATATTTCTGGCAAATGGCATGAATGAAACTTATTCAGTTAATGGATTCCGAAAATATGTATGAAGAGATCTTTGAAGGACTCAATTCCTAATGAGAAAGAAATAAACTCGCAACATATATAAATCTCATACTTAAGAACAAGTCTCAACCCAAAGAATGAGCATTTTTCTTAAAGGAATAAGTCAATAAGTGACTTATCAGTCAATATCTAAAATCACACCAATGATACCTAAAAGTGGACAAAGATCCATATGGACCCGAAATAATGAAACAAGGAACCATAAGACCGCAAGTGTGCCATATAAGTAATTATAAAGTGCATATCCATTAAAAAGATAGTGAAAGTGGCGGTAACCTCTAGTATCAAGAAAGTACAAGTATATCAGTGATATTGACAATATGATTAATCCTTTAAATGCCAAAAATTTAGATTGGTTATAAATTACCATGTAGATCCAAAACAAATAGTAGCATATGCAATCTCAACAAAGAACTAAGCTAACCAAAACTCAAAGAGTTGTGAAAAACAAGCAAGGAGTGGAGATGTTGTGTATAATCAATTTGTTTCGTGATATCCCCTTGTTGATTTGATAAACGACATGCTTTGCTAATAAGATGAGTCCTTAAGTAGTCGGATACAATGCAAAAACTTTCTTCCTCAGCCTTCGATACAGCTAAAACACTAAGTATATCATGCATTCTAAATTCAAGAACATGTCTAGACATATTAATATTTATTGCCACTAATATGCATAGGTTGACCAACTCAGTCACGTAATTCTCACCCACTTCCTCTAATGTTTTATGCTTACATTCTTCAATAAACCCTTCTACAACCCAGAGCCATACAAGCTACTTCCTTTTCATGACATAATCCTCTGGGAATATAGAGCAATCAAGAATACAGTTCATATTATGTGGTAGGTCTTCCAAACTATGTTCACATCCAAGATGGAATTGTTAGTTAGCTGCATCTCCAAATTGTTGTACACCTTCTCCCACTCGAAATCAGTTGCACCTTTGAATGACAAGAGGCTGCCAATGCATACGATGGCAATTGGCAAGCCATTGCACTTGTCTACAAACTTCTGAGCCCAATTCTTCAATTCTTGTAGACATGTTCTATTGACATCTTTCCATAATGCCCAGAATAGATTCCATGCATGGTTTTGCTGCAAGGGATGCTGGACCAGTATGGAAAAAGAGGGGGATGAATGGTGTCTTCAAAATTTTATCCCAAATATTCATTAATCCTTCACTCTAATAACTATTGAGATATAAAGGTTAGGATTGAAAGCCAAAACCAAAGCAAGCAACTCAAGAAACCGAACACCGAAGAACCCAAATCACTTGCGATCAGACCAGCTGCTAAGGGATGGTCTGACCGGTGCATGGTGATCTAACCGCCGAGTACACACTGGTCTGATCGAAGGGGGGGGGGTGGTCTAACCGCTTCCCTGTTCTAGAACAGAAAATTTCAGCATGAGCTAATGCAACTTTTGGTGTAACTTTAAAAATTCAAGTCCAAATGAGGTGAGATTTTGCACACACCTTACTTGAGGTCTTAGAAACTTATTCCATCTAAGGATCACAATAATTCTTGTCAAAGTTTAGACCTTTTTAAAAATAAGCAAGGTTGCACTAAAACTGGGCAAAATATGAAAACGAGAAATATGACTTGCTCGTGGGTGGAGGATAGCCAAAATGACTCTAGATGTATTTCCACATATCACAGTAAGCCTCATTGTATATCCAAAAACCAAGACATCATTTTCGGGTATAAGTTCTTTACAACTTGACCTACGTTAATCAAAATATGATTCATACAACACATATACACTGATCTAGGTCAAATCAAATTAACCTATGTCCAAAAATCCCAAATATCCTATTTTCACCTAATGCAAACCAGCTAAACTGGACATTATTTCTAGCAAATGGCTTGAATGAAATTTATGCAGTTAATGTATTCCAAAAATATGTACGATGAGATCCTTGAAGGACTGAATTCCTAATGAGAAAGAAATAAAATCACAATATATATAAATCTCATACTTAATTAACAAGTCTCAACTCAAAGAATAAGCATTTTTCTTGAAGGAATAAATCAATAAGTGACTTGCCAGTCAATATATAAAATCACACCAATGATCCGTAGAAGAGGACAAAGATCCATATAGACCTAAAAGAATGAAATGAGGAACCATAAGACCAGAAGTGTGCCATATAAGCACTTATAAAGTGCATCTTCACTAGAAAGATAGTGAAAGTGGTCGTATTGTCTAGTATCAAGAAAGTATAAGTATATTGGTGATAGTGGCAATATGATTAATCCTCTAAATGCCAAAATTTATACTGGTTATATATTACTCTGGAGCAATACAATACAATTATTATAGATCTGTAGAACAGACTAATTTGTTATAACTTTAAAAATCCACTTAAAGAAAGTTGCACAGTATTTATCCCCAGATGAAGAGGCTTGATAAGTTATATCTAGAAGGTATGTGATATTGTAACTAATTTTATCCCCATAGTCCTCAGTAAGGACAGATATTTAGTTGTGTTACATGATGAAATAATGGCTATTTGAATGTGTTAAACACATTGTTTCTAAATTATTTTATCCTCACAATCTCAAAAGAAATAGTGAGATAGGTGTCTAGAAGACTAAACATTGTGATAATCTAGTAGATTTACTCATGTTTTGTTTTTGTGATTACAACATTGGAGCAAGTAGATTCCAATATATGTCGTATTGAGGGGATCATATATGCTAAATTTTAATCATCATATTTGAGACTATGAAACTCTTGATTTTGATTTACCTAGAAGGAATCAATTGATGATTATTACTAAAAATTATTCTTTGCTAATGAAATCTAGAATAAGGATGAAGTAAAGATGTTGCACACAAGTCTTTTAAAAATCATGTAGATTTATTCACCAAGTCTTTGCCAATATCTAGTTTTGAAAGATATGTTTGTGGCATTGGCATAAAGAGACCTAGAGACATGCAGAATTCAGGTTAGGCATTACCCTGAACTATAGCCTATACCCTTATGCATGAAGTGTAAGTATAGGAAGTACACGCTATCACTCAAAATTTTTATGGTTGATGTGAAAAGAGAAGGAATTTGGGCATGAGAAGAAAAGAGGAGGAATCCCTGAGACTGTTGTGCATCCCACTTATTTGCTAACTTGTTTAACATTTCCAAAAAATAAGCCGCACTACTCGGCTCGCGTGCACACCATGATAACTACGGTGGTATGCCGGCCGAAGCCGCTGGAGGCCAGTGTAGCACGCGGCGGCGGCATGAGTCTAGTCTAGATGGGTATGCTGCGTATTGCTTAGGCTTTCCATTTCGATTGTGTTCAGCGACTTGGTCAATTAGCTATCTCGGAAGAAATATACCTACAAGTGTAGCTGTCATACATACTAGCAGCAGAAGCGCAACGCCATGTCACGCTAGCTACCACGTAGATCAAAGCAAGAGTCGGCAATTCGTAGGAGTTTTTCTGCGAAAATCAAGGACTGATATATGTATTTCAAAAAAATAGAGGGTTTATCTGAAAAAACGAAGGACCCATGCATAATTTTTAAAAATTTATCACGTAGAAAGAGGATCTCTCTAGAAAAAATAAAAGACCCATATGTAATTTCAAAAAGTGGAGGACTTTTTCAAAAAATAAAGGGCCTTGCGAAATGGTTGGGTTTTTTTGTAAGAAATAAGGATCTTTACATAAATTATGAAAATTGGGGGATTTTTTTCGTAAAATTCATGATGTGGCACAAAACCCCGGCCTTAATATAGGGTATTTCTGGAGATAGGGCTTGCGTTGGTATTTCTGGGAAGCAAGTAATCGCGCGATGAAATGTCCACCATGATAAAGCTCGACGTTGAACTTTTTGGGTACAACTTACGGTAAAAAGCTAAATCAGTTACAGTAAAAAAAATCTATTATATTAAAATTTTAACTAAAAATTAAAAATCATCGTTAAAATAAGTATCCTGTTAGCAGGATAAAAGAGCGGCCTGCGAGTTAAAAAGGGTGATACGATCTGCTGCAGTGTGGGTCTCTGCAGTTTTTGTCCCGGGCGAAAAAAAAAGAAAAAGCAGCAGGTGCTGTGGTTCTCTGTGCGAAAGAAAAAGGAGAAGACGCAGCGAGCAATCTCGGCCGGAGTTTTGTTTCGTGCGTGTCGCTGAAAAGTAAAAGGAGGAAGCACCTTGTCTGGCAGAGCGGTTCTACAGAGATTTGTTTAGAGGCATAGCCGTGACTTCACAAGCAGGTATTAATAGTTTAAAGTGTTGTTGCCAAAGCTTTTGAAGAGAATAATATATATATATATATATATATATATATATATATATATATATATATATATATATATATATATATATATATATATATATATATATATATATATATATATATGCATCGGTGCTGCAATGGTATGGAGCTGTGATCCTGTTTCTTGCTTGTTTGCATTAATGTATGCTTTATGGTGACTACATGCAAGAAGATTTTTTTGTTGGCCTGTTCTTGAACGTGACTTTTAATTGGATTGTTGAATAAACAACAGAGTGGCTCTTGACATGTGCATGATAGTTGGCTGTGAGGACAGTTTTTTTAGGGACTTGGTTTAGTTTTTAGGGGTGATCGTTTTAGCGATGGTTTCTGATTTTTGGTTGAAATTTCATTGTAGCTAGTTTTTTTTACCGTAGCTGATTTAGCTTTTTGGGCATAATTAAATTAAAAAAAATGTAAAAATAGAAAAACTATGTTAGCCCCATCACGGACAATGCAAAAGAACACAGGGAAAAAATGCAAAAAAGCTCAAAAAATATAAAAAAATTTAGAAAAAAATAAATTACTGAATAGTGAAAAAAAGCTGAAACTAAAAGCTGAAACTGAAAAAAAGCTAAAACGAGCAGGGCAAATCTTCTCAATTAGATTGTGTAATTAGGAGACAAATATAGATTGTTTCGCATACATTGTTATCACATACTTTTGCGTGTGCTTCTGTGATTCGTAGGATTATAAAATATAAATTAAAAAAAAACTTTCACTACGCGCGATAATCATTCAACCCCTTTAATTGCCATCAACGATACTTCACAATGACTCATTCCAACAACAGCCAGAATAATTGTTTGGTAAAGAAAAGGATGAGAATGCGATAAAGAGAAGAGGCATACACAGGAATGTTGTCCATTTAGGCAGCGCTAAGCGATCGCCCTGTTCAATTTTTTTTTGTTTTTTTATTTTTTTGGTTTTTTTGTTTTTTTTGTGTTTCTTTGCATTGATGGATTAATATATTTTTTTATTTTTAACTTTTTTTTAAATTTAATTATAGTAAAAAATAAATTAGTTATAGTAAAAAAAAACATAAATCATCGTTATTCTGAAGGTGACCTTAAGGTTGCAGAATCAGATGCAAAGGCTTTGCACCAATAATGGTGGTCTGTCGGTCACTATGTTGGGCATCAAAGATTTATAGAGGCCAGTGTCTGGGTAGACTAGCTATGGGAACCGGCGACTGCTCGAAAGAATGGACAATGGGCATTAATTCAAATCGTGGAATTGTAAACTTACTTATAAGTTGTATACATGATATAAGCCTCAGTATAATTTATGTCCAAAACTAGCGTTTGAAATGAAACCTCCTTTTGTTAGAAAAAGAACACCGGTGCAGATGTTACGAATTTTCACTTAAAACATAATACATGTACTGACAAAAATATAGATGCAGATGTTGAGACACCGGCCGGCTTAGAAAACCAGGACCAAACATGGTAGAACTTCAGCCCTACTCTAATTGGCTTACGGCTTAAGATTTTAGTTGTAGCTTTTAGTTTATGACTAAAATTATATTGCCGTGACCATTAGCTTTTTCTTAAAAAAATAGAAAACAGAAAAAATTGATCATCACGGACAATGCAAAGGAATAAGGATGAAAACAAAAGGCACAAAATCTGAAAAAAAAAACCCTACAAGACCAAAATAAGCTAAAATTAGAAGCTGATATGTTCCATATGGTTTCTGGCTTAAATAAAACAACAACCAAAATAAATCAGAAGATGACACCGTTTGGAGCAGAGTTGAAAAACCAACAAAGTGATTATATGTAGCTAGCCAAACAATGCAACTGATACGAACACTACTAGTTTTCAGGTCTAGGACAACGGAGCGAAATCGTTGCGATAGGGCCAAAATAGATGCAATATGTACCTATTGCAACACATCAATCTCCAAACTTAAACTACAAAATTTGTAACTAATAACAAAAGTACTATCACTTCCATTCCATTTGTCCTTGCTTCTTTGCCATGTTGAATTTCCTGACTCGATGACGCCACGACTCTGTTTGCTCTGATCAAATTGTTTCATCCTGATAGAACATGAACAATAAAGAGGGACCTTAATGTGAGTATTGTCCAGCAGCACATACTTAAGTATATCATAGTGCAAGTTTAGAGATACGAGTTACAGCTGAAAATAGCAATCCTGAGTTCTCTAGTTTTGTTGCGTAGCAAAGTATTTAGCAAGTGATTCCAGCAGAATTATTTAATTTCATTTCATTTACCGATATATAGTAGCCCTACTTCACCTGGCATAATTTTCTAGTAGTTTAGAACAGTATGCTATATTTGACATAAGAACAATGACAGATGAAGATTAATCACACTTTCATTTCATACCTGCTGGTCCCTCCTTTTCTTTGAACGAGTTGTAGCAGTATTCTTCAATTGTTGTGGAGGAATGAAGTTCGATAAATCATTATTAACAGCGACATTTTGGAAGAGGCTTCGGTTAAGATTAGAAGCTCGAGTGATGCGAATAGATGGCCTAGCATCTTTTTGTGTGGTCAAGATGCTTGCTGGGTCATTCTGCAAATGTAAAATTTAGAATAAAAAATATTAACATCCTGATGTGTACTACTATTAAAATATGTTGAGCATGCATGCATCAATTGAAGTTCAGGAAAGGTACACATCAGGAGGTCATCAATAGAATGTACAAAGTCCAAATCCCTTATGGTAGCAAACTATTTGCAAATTTTGTTACCTGTTGTAATGATTCTTCTACATGTTCAGGTGTCTTTTCTGTGGTGTTCAATGTACTATCTGGGTTAGTCTTATCCAATGTTGTCATGTTTTCGTTTTCCTCACTTGGATTAGCCTCGCTTTCCCTTGTGTTCAATATACTTCCCTGGTTAGCCTACATATGGACCATGAGGAAAAACATTAGGGCCTGTTAGGCTGGGTGGCTGTTGCAAGCCATCAACAACAAACAGCAAAGAATTCTTTGCTGCGTATGTATGTGCATGTATTATCTGTAATGTTGCTTCTCTCTGTTGTGCTAGCAATGAAAGGAACTCTTGCCTAAGTTATTCTCTTGCGTTCCTTTCCTTCTCCAGTTCCTCTTGCATCTCTCGCCTAGTTTCTTCCCTTTCAGCAACTCCATTTGCAATTTGTTCCTTTAACATTTGCACCTCATCTTCGAGCTCATTATTTTTTCGCTGGGCTGCAGCTGAAGCACAGGATTGTTCATCAAGTCTGTCTTTCAACAGTTGGCTTCGTGTGGGATATTTCGCCATGTATCCATGACCATGAGATTTGCATGATTTGGTACCGGTGCTTTCCTTGTAACTTGACTGGAAAGCAATGTTTTCCTCTTCAACTGTAAGGAAGTCTCTATCTGGTTCTGTTGATAGGTCAGTAATTTTGAAGGCTGCATCATCCTAAGTGTGATAAGAGAAAATAAGAAGTTAAATTAGTTAAGTTTTATGCACAAAATTCTGAAAAATGTACTAAGTCATGAACAAATTAAATTTACTACTCACATAGACATCCCTAGAGGCGTTATTTGACCATTCCCCGTTCTTCGTGTGGGTAGTCATCCAAAGAGTCATATCAGTTGGCTCTTCTCCAGTATTTGGGTCTCTCTAAGATGGTAAACATTGTGCCTTGTGAACAATTGATCATTTAAGAAAAGAATCAGATAAGTTCAATTTTTCATTACCTGCTCGTAGCTACATTGGGAGAACGGTTTGGATCCAATTACATGCTTGGTCTTCTGTTTTTGACGGTTTTCAGAGTTTTGGCTGCTGACCCTCTGCAAAAAAAGTACTCTGATATATAAAATGATGTACGTGCCTTATTTTAACTATTGATAGTCAACTATTGATCAATAGTCAACTATTGATATAAAATGATGTACGTGCCTTATTTTAACTACTCCTTACAAAGGTGTTCTGGAGCTAACTCTTATATGCCTTATGCAGCAATTGTTCAAAGTCTAAATAAGAATTATATGAATCCTAAATAGTGGTAGTAAAAAGCATATATGTCTGTAACACATGTTGCTGCATATATTTTGTAATTGCTATTACTAATGCATCAACTGTACAAGTCCATACATTAATGGTTACTATCTCAATTCCATTCACTAATTGGTAATTGCAGAGAGAAAAATTGAACCTTGAATTTTTCAATTCCAAAATACATTATCAAGTAGTGCCATTCGACAATGTCTATATCTTCAGGCTTATGTTTCATTCGCTCAGCGTAAGTGTTGTATGCCTTGTATGTAGAAATGAATGTTGATCGCCATCCTTTGTACCGCTCTTTAGCAATGTCCCATATCTTTTCCGTTGCATTCTCAATGTTTGGAAAATCCCACCTACTCTGCTTGGATTGAAACAGAAAGTGAAGGTGAAGTTGTATGTAATTACATAATTAACATGCTTATTTACCAACAAATAAAAAGATGCAACTTACTAGCAAATCCTCTGCTATTGTAAATTTGATATTTTGCTTTATATCTTTCCACTTTTTGACTCCAATAAGTGGAGCCCTCTTTCTTGTAAACATTACCACTTCATCCACAAATGTTCGAGAGTTTTCTCCTACGGGGCCTCCTAACCTTGCTGAAAATTGAATTGATAGTTTCTGCGATGCATTCTTCACTCTCTTGTTGGCTGCTGCTAAACCTTTAAGGCATCCACGTACACCTTTCTTGCACTGTTGGGAGCCACCTCCTTATGAGCAATTTAAATGTCATTTAATGTACACATTCAGCAAGGACCAATTGAGCCTAGAAAATAGAAAATAGAATTGACAGAAGGATAGCATACCATTTTGTTGTTGCTTGTTTTTCCGAGCATGAGATGGCCTCTCTGGTGGTGTTGGGTCGCTGTCTTGACTTTCCTCATCTTGAAGGCCAGTTGGATTGTTGGTATGGTCCTCTTTTAAAAAGGATACTGCACACATTATAATACTCATCAGAGAAATATATGTGAGTTTGTAAAACTAATAATATGCTTGCATAGTTCGGTGAAAGATTTGAAAATTACAGATATCATCAAGATGGCCTTTCGTCCTTAACCATTCCTTATATGTTTTAATTGTTTCATCCCTGTAGTCATCCATAAATTCTACAAGCCATGAATATATGTTAGCGCAGTTGCCAATTCAGTACTTCAATTAAAATCAGCACGATTTTAATTGTAGCAACATATATAACTTACCTGTGTGTTCTTCCTCGGCTTGCAGATTCGCTAGCCAAACCTTGTATGCATCAAGTTGTTCATTTGTAATTGGATCATCACAATTTTGTTGACTCCTCTTTCGCTTCATGGGTGTTATGGTCACCTGATTGTCTTTTACTTGCTCCCTTGACACTACTAATCGGACTTCCCTTTCATCTTGATTGCTTTCAATCATTCTGTCTGCATCACAACTATAATCGATCGGCTCCAGAGTTGCTACCGCCCTGCACATCGCTTCTTATAGTATAAGAAGTCCCTAACTGAGTATCCAAGCTGTTCTTTTAAACTTAACAATGTCATAAATGAGACATTAGTCCTATCAAGATCGCACTCGAAGAATTCTTTTTCTGGTGGTGCTCCCTTGCATTGAATAACTATAGTCCACTGCTGACCCGACCCTTGTTTCGTTCTGTATGTTTACATAGAGAAAGGTTAAATAGTCAAAATGCAGTTGTCAGTATGCAAAATCTGAGAGGAAAATAGTAGATGATCAGAAGGAAACAATAAATTTGTAATGAAAATAAATGACAGGAAAATACGAGATTCCATTCTATGTGTCAATATGGTTGTCAGCTTGTGCGCCTTGTAGCAATGTCATTGTTACTATTTCTCAAAATTTGGCATTTGACTATTGTTATTAGTTACTCATTTGATTTCATGTATATGAATTATGTTATATTCTTTGCATGTTCCCTGAGGTTCCAATTGCTCTGAGATTATCAGGGCATCTTCTTCTAGGTCTAGTTCGCATTTATTCATGGAAGGTGAGCTACCTCTTTCAAGATTGTAATCGAATGCTAACTACAATAAGAACCGCCTTCGCCTCTGTGCAAAGTACTGCATGCTGCTGCAGGTAGACAGGGAACAGCTATCACAAAGTACTGCTGCAGGAGACTGCTAGGCCGAAAAAACACAAAAGAAATAGCACTGCAGAAACTGCACAAAAGCTACCAAAAAGGGACTGAAAAACTGAGGTGCAGCCGAAACCTGAGGTGCAGCCAAGATCAGGAGAATAGGTTGGAGAATAGGTGCTACACAAAAGAAAGAGGTACTGCTGCTGTTTTTCTCAGCCAAATGAAGCAGAAATTTCAGGCTAAAAACGTAGCAAAAACAGGACCCTGGGAACATGCAGACTGCTGCTACCGAAACCTGCACCCAAAAACAGAACCGAAAGACTCAATCCTTGGGGTTCTTCACAGGGCTGCCGCCTAGTCCTGGGAACATGCAGTTTTCTCCCCTCTCAAACCAACCAAGAACTGGCTTTTCATATTCGAGCATTCAGCTAGTAATCAAAAAGCACAAGTACAGTCTTACAACTTTTCATTATTTGTCAAACTGAGATCTATATACATTATTAAACAAGTAATCTCGCTAACTATAAGTAATGATATTTCTCTAATCTCTTATGCAGTCATATCACTCGTATTGTTCACAACCTTTAGATGGAAACTGAGTGCCATTGATGTTATTTATTTACACTGTCTTCTAATCTGTTAGTCTCTACTATATTTCATCCTGATTTGTTTAAATATTACAATTAAGAAATTGATTCCTACACATTCTCGCTGCAACACACGTGTATCCTTATAGTTAATTAGCATTCTAAACCCTGTTTAAAGTGAGGTTAGTCTTACAATGTTTTCGCAATAGGCACAGCAGGAGTTGGAATATGGACGAGACAGATTTAATGCAGAGCTACAGTTTAATCTCGCGAAGCCGGAGAAAAGGAAGCATTGCTTGGGCTATTAAGTGAAAAAACCTAAATGAACACCACCACCTAAGTGGACGAAAATAATACTGCTCTCGCGTCCTGTCCCGCCCCCACAGCATCAACCCCGCCTTGCCGTGTCAAAATACTATCTCGACAAATACCTCAAGTCAATCATTAACATAACATGGGTAATATCGCTTCGTTTAAGATTCCTCTACCATTACATATCTTGCCTTGACGGATACAGTTGTAACGTAACACGACAAACTTATCCAAAAATCCATCGACAGATACAGTTGCTTATTGTCCATCATCACGCAATTGTTTAGTAACTTGTAAAGGAATATAAATAGGCATAGACGGAGATCGCCTATAATATACTGGCTGGCTGGCTAATCAATTCCACACCCAATGTACCAGGAATTACCACATATGATCCTTTCGAATAGATGTTTCGAATAGAAGTTCATCCGTGCCTGAATGTGTTAGCTGGGGAGGGAAGCATCATCCGTGCCGTCTTCTTCAGCGCCAGAAGTTCGAGGTGGAACCCGTCGGTCGGCCCTCGTGATGGCGAAATCCCCGTCGGTGGCGTTGGCGGCGGCCGAACCAGTGATCGGCGTTGTCGATGGAGTCATCGCCATCGTCTTGTCGACCTAGGCGGCGGCGGGGGAGGCGACGGAGGCCGAGGGGGCGGTGGGCGGCGAAGGGGCCGGGGAGGCGGAGGGAGACGGGGAGGCGGCGGAGGCGACGGAGGCCGAGGGGGCGGTGGGCGGCGAAGGGGTAGGGGAGGCGGAGGGAGACGGGGAGGCGGCGGAGGCGACGGAGGCCGAGGGGGCGGTGGCCGGCGAAGGGGTAGGGGAGGCGGAGGGAGACGGGGAGGCGGGAGGCCGGGGGACGAGGCGGCGGCGGAGGAGGTGGGGGATGAGGCGGCGCGGCGGTGTGGGAGGGGGTCCCGTGGGAGCGGGCGCCGGGCGGAGTGGGGGAGGCAGCGTGGGAGGGGGTCCCGTGGGAGCGGGCGTCGGGCGGAGTGGGGG
Organism: Melocanna baccifera; assembly: GCA_036346265.1. NCBI lineage: Eukaryota > Viridiplantae > Streptophyta > Magnoliopsida > Poales > Poaceae > Melocanna > Melocanna baccifera. The sequence goes on along the minus strand of CM070704.1, from coordinate 14,474,732 downwards.
AGGCGGCGGAGGCCAGGGGAGGCCGGGGGAGGTGGGGGAGGCGACGGAGGCGGAGGGGGCGGCGGGGGAGGCGACGGAGGCCGAGGGGGCGGTGGGCGGCGAAGGGGCAGGGGAGGCGGAGGGAGACGGGGAGGCGGCCGAGGCGGAGGGAGACGGGAAGGCGGGGATGCCGGGGGAGGTGGGGGACGAGGCGGCGGCGGGGGAGGTGGGGGATGAGGCGGCGGGGCGGCGTGGGAGGGGGTCTGAGAAATTTGGGCGGCGTGGGGGAAATCTGGGCATCTGGCGGCGGTTTTGGAAGGGGCTTAGAAATTTGGGCGGGATGTGCGTAACGTTTGGAAGATATTAGAGAGGGAAAATTTTATGATTTTTAAAAATATAATAAAAATAAAAATAAATTAATAATTCAATACACCACACAAGCACAAGGTTCCCAATTTAAACAAAAAAGTCATCATCTCCATGTCCTACAGAATTCACAGGTGCGACAATTCCATCATCTATGTAGGTGTCATCATCTTCATCGTCATCGTCTAAGTCCTCATCATTGGGTTCAGGTACAGGCACCACCTTATCTATGACAGAAGCATCAACACTTACCCCTTCCATATCATTCCTTTTCCAATTTGTCAAGTCTTCATGTAGGCGGGATACATTCATGTCTTCCAGTCCGACGACCAGCGACTCAACATCGGGTTCTCCCTCCTTTTCTGCACCTACTGCTTCAGGCATGGAAAATAAATTCCTAGGTTTCATGCGAAGCACTGTGCACCAATTCGGTTTTGTCGCACAAGGCACATAAAAAACCTGCTCAGCTTGTGTCCCTAAAATGTAAGGCTTATCCAAATATCGAAATCGAGTCTTATCAACATCGACGATCCCGTATTGATCCCTGCTGAACCCTCTTCCTTTCTTCGTAGTAGCAGCAGGTACATCGTACCAGTCACACTGAAAAAGTACGACTTCTTTTTGGTTGGCAAAATCTAGCTTGATAATTTTTTTAATCACGCCATACCAGTCCATGTTGCCGGTGCTGTCATCGCCCTTCACAACAACACCACTGTTTTGTGTAGTAAGGTTCTTCTCTATGGCAGCCGTCCGAAACAGATATCCATTTATGTAGCATCTGTTGAAAAATCGAGCCCGATGGTCTGGTCCACGGGAAAGGGCATACATTAGATCACTTGTTTTTCCTTCTTCATATAGTTCGAAGATCTGCACTTAGTTCAAAGAAAAATTATTAGGCAAATATGTGGCAGCATAATGAACCAATAAATAAAAAAATAGTAACTCACTTTACGCTCAAACCAGCCTACAAATTGCTCCTTGTGACGGGTTTCAACATTCTGTGCACTCATATGTCTAAGCTCATCCTTGTGCTCACTAAATTAAAACAAAAAAGAGGGCATCAATTAGTTGAAAAATGAAAAATAATATATATACTTGAAATTTAGTACATCTAAAGTACAACTTACTTAATCCATGGAATGGCCTCATCATAGTTTGTAATTATGTAGTGCCTCATCCGATGCAACTCCAACCTAGAAAGTGACTCGATAGTACATCCTTTTTTACTATAGTCAATGCTCCCAAATATGCTTAGCCCAGATGGTGGTTCGTTCACAGCAGCGCTTTCATGCCGCTCTGGACGATTAAGCTTGGTGTCGACGTCTTCCAAGAAGCGAGAGCAAAATGTCATGCACTCCTCCGAGATATATCCCTCGGCTATTGAACCCTCAGGGTACGCTTTGTTCCTCACATAGCCTTTAAGTGTACGTAGATACCTCTCAATAGGATACATCCATCTGTAACACACGGGCCCTCCAAGTCTAGCCTCCTCAGCTAAATGAACTGGCAAATGCATCATGATATCAAAAAAAGCTGGTGGGAATACCATCTCAAGCCGACAAAGAGTCTCTCCAATCGAAGTGCTCAAGTTTTCAACCTCTTTTTCATCCAGCTCCTTTGAACATATTGCATTGAAAAACCTACTGAGCTCAATCAATGGGATAACAACATCTTGTGGCAATATGTTGCGTATTACTAAGGGTAAAAGTTTCTGAAAGATAACATGGTAGTCATGAGTTTTGAGAGAAGACAGCTTACACCCAGTGACATTCACAGATTTCTTGATATTGGAGGCGTAACCATCAGGCATTTTCACTCATTCTAGAAATTTGCATAATACCGTCTTTTCATCATTACCTAGAGAGTACAGAGCTGGTGGCAAAGTATACTTACCATTCTCGAGCAAAAGATGTTGATCCTTCCTTATCCCTAGATGTTGCAAGTCTAGCCGAGCCTTCTCACTTTCCTTAGATTTATATTTTATGTCGAGCAAAGTCCCCAATATGCTCTCACATATGTTTTTCTCAATGTGCATCACATCCAAATTTTATTGTTTCTTCCATTGGAGCCTTGTTCACGAACAAGTTTTGCATCTCTCTTGCAGGGCAAGGTTTCCCTTATAGGCTGTGGTGGTGTAAGTAGGTAATTCAATTTCTGTATTTACTTCAACGATGTTTTGCACTTCTAACACACATATTCAAGCAAATTTATTTATGTAAACACAGTGGTGAGGATGCATACAAGAAGATTCGTTCTGGAGCTACATTTGTTCAACTTTACACTGCCCTTGCCTATAGTGGTCCAGCTCTTATTCCCAGAATAAAGGTTATAAGTTAAACAAATTTGTTACATAGTATGAAGCTTTCCAGTCGCAGTCCATCACTGCTTTTTTTGTCACAATACACTTGTACACTTCACTATTCACTGGAAATGAGCCCAACCATCCTGACCGAAATATTTTCTTATGTTCCCTTCTATATACTAAAAGAATCACTTCTGAATTCTGATACTGATATTTGACACGTTCAGGCTGAGCTAGCAAAATGTTTGGAAAGGGATGGTTTCAAATCTGTTCAGGAAGCAGTTGGAGCTGATTTCAGATGAGCTTTGGAGATTTCTAAGAAGGCCTGAATAACCATCAAGATCATGTGATTTCCTTGAGAAGCTAGCAATCCATAAGCATGCTTACAAAATTCATTCGGTTGTTATTTAAAAAGCAAAACCAACCTGAAACAATTTTGGGTGTTGTACTCGTTATAACCTTTAGTTATGATGTATCACGTGTGTACACATCATACACCAAGAAATTTTTGTTAACTTGTGTGTATATGTAGGCTTCCATGTGGAAGGATATTTTATAAGTCCTATGATATCTGAAAATGCATTTTGCCTCTGTTTTTTTGCCACCTATATGTGAAAATTATGACAGGATAATGATCTGGACTGCCTTAACATGCTATCCTGTTACTAAGGTGAATTCCTTGCTTTGTTGAAATTTCCTGTCTGTTACAGTTATAACTTAGTTGATTTTTTTTCTCAAAAACTTGCATATTCCGGAGGTGAAGTTAGACCAAGCTCATGAGCCTGTTTTACTAGGTTAGAACAAATTAGCTGAACGCAGATTGAATTATATAATTGACACTTCATTTATCGATCTGCTCAGGCCTCAGTTATGTTATCTGGAGTTTCAAATGAATCAGACTCAAAACAATCATATTTGAGTTGTTTTCCTTTTACTCCTATGGATTGGGATGAGATATCTGAACATCATGATCGCGCAACCGTGAAGTGCCTGCACTTTCCAGGTTCACTCATTTGAAATGTCCCTGTTTGCAAGTCTAACAAAACATCATGAACTTTCTTGCGAATCTTCCAGTTTGAACTGACCACCCCTGCTGCATGTGCATGAACCGAATCCTTAACACCATCTACCGAGTTGGTGAGACGTCATGGTTGTTTATGGCTAATTCTCTTGTACTCGTGTTATAGTTTACTGAATGCGTCTTCAAGCCCCGTGTTATAGTTTACTGAATGCGTCTTCAAGCCCCACAAGAATGGGCTTGAACTTTTCATTAGTTGCCATTCATTTTGTGGTTGTATGATTGATGCTGCTTGTTAATTTGGAGCTGGTGCGCATCAGCGTCAACAACGATTATTACTTGGGTCCTTCAGAATTTTGTAGTGGTGATCCTTGCTGATAACATAACGCAACTAAGACGGTCTATTTATATTGGCTTCTGTTTTCACAAGTCGAATACGAACGTTTCAGCTTCTATAAGCAGTTTTTATCGGTTAGTACTATTCATTAGTCATTACAATATACATTTTTACATATTGTAACGTACTATGTTTTTACTATTATAAAAGAAGGAGTTAGTGGTTGGTACGGCCTCCCTCCTCTCTTCTCAGCCATCCGATTTGATTTAGACTATTCGTCTCTTTCCTCCTCTTTCTCTCAGGATACAACCGCCCACCTACTTCACTTTTCCTATCTCCTCGTGTATTCTGGTCACCTTTCTCTCTCTGTCAGTTGCTCTCTAATGTTTTGATGTGTGAAGTTGGCCAGGCAGTAAGTTCTATCTCATTATTTTTATGACTCCGTTGCAACGCACGGGTCTCTAACTAGTATAATTATAATTGACAGTGGGGTACAATAGTCCGGTGGTAAACGCCTTGGCCTCCGAGCTAGGAGGTTGCAGGTTCGATTTCTCCACACCTCAGGGTTTTTGTTTTTGTTTTTTTCTATTCTAATTTTTTATCCCTTCCTGTTTTGTCAAGTGAGACCTCCTCAACTGCGTTTTAGTTGTCACTTTTCAATTTTTTTATCTCCTCTAGAAATTAATAACTATAGATAATATAATTCCTCCACACCAATTCGGCCCTTGCGTTGAGCAGTTAGGCCTACGAAAACAAAGCGTTGCAATAACAGATTATTGCCACGAACAATCATCATATATAGCAACAAATTTATTTCATGGCAATACAAACTCATTTCATACACATTGTATAGGAACCTTTTGCAACGCAATTGATGACTATGACAACGCAATAAAATTGTGGCAATATTGTCACCCACTCGCAACGAACTTCTATAAGGTGGTAATACCTCCTAACTATTGCCACGAATATCAATATTATCATAACGCAAGACAACCGTGGCAATAAAGTCATACTACTCGCAACCATTTTTTAAATGGTGGCGATAAAACCACCTTATTACAACGAATTCAATGACTATCGCAACGCAATATTTTAGAGGTAATACTGTGCACATATCGCAACGATTTTGGCAAAACGTTGCAATAGCACATACCTATTGCAACTAATTTAGTGTCGTTGCGATGCGTTTCGTGGCTAAAGGGTTGGAATCTAGTAGTGGAACTTCATGTAGAACAAGCGACGAGAAACCGTTGCATCGACGCAGTCGGTCGATTGAACCAGCAAGTCAGCAAGAAGCAATGAAGGCCATCCTTGGATTGCGATTTGCATGCGACCACCGATCAAGAGCGCGGGTGAGACGAGCACATTGCATGCAAAGAGGGAAGCAGGAGCAAGCAACACTATTTGTTTCTCTCCCCAATCTACCACCATTACATATAGGGTGTGTTTGGTTCGGCTACGACTTCCGGTTTTGTGGAAGCCAAAAGCTGAATTAAACGCTTGGTTTCAAAAAGTCACTTTCAGAAACCTCTCTCATGCTCCGTTGTTGCCTCCGCTTGCCCTTTCCTCACGCTTGATTTTGGTCTCTCCTGCCGCCTCCACTGCCACCTTCGCCTACCGCCTCTGCCTTTTCTCGTCACCTCCGCCACCTGTTCTCCCTTGGCCGGCTAGCGCTACCCTCTCGCTGCCGTCTCGTCTCCGTGTTGACCACCTGTTAATTCAAATCGTGGAATTCTAAACTTACGCATAAGTTGTAGACATGATATAAGCCTCAGTATAATTTATGTCCAAAACTAGCGTTTGAAATGAAACCTCCTTTTGTTAGAAAAAGAACACCGGTGCAGATGTTACGAATTTTAACTTAACACATAATACATGTACTGACAAAAATGTAGATGCAGACGTTGAGACACGGGCCAGCTTAGAAAACCAGGACCAAACATGGTAGAACTTCAGCTCCGCTTTAACTGGATTACGACTTAAGGTTTTGCTTGTAGTTTTTGGTATATGACTAAAATTACACTATCGTAACTGTTAGCTTTTTTTGAGAAAAAATAAAAAAAACTGTTATATCATCACGGACAATGCAAAGGAATAAAGATGAAAACAAAAGGCAAAAAATCTGAAAAAACCCCCAAAAGGCCAAAATAAGCTGAAATTAGAAGTAATGAAGGTCATCCTCGGATTGCGATCTGCATGCCAGGGGCGGAACAACCACCGGGGCAAACCAGGGCGGCTGCCCCGGGTCTCCTGGGCCAAGCAAGACCCCCCCCAGCGGCCACCGTCGGCACCCCGCCGCCCCCGACCAGCGACCAAGCAAGGCAGCCAAAAAGAAGAATCCAAGCGCAGATGTACCTAGAGGCCAAGCTCGCGGCTTCTGCTGCTTCTTCACCAGTGGCGGCGGAGGACGTGGAGATGGAGTATGTGGAAGAGTGGAGATAGCCTGGGACAGTGTGGGCCTGTGGGGGGTGGAGTAGATGTCGAGGAGGAGTTGGAAGAGGAGGTGGAGTTGCTAGCCATGGTAGAGACAGTAGAGGCGCCGGCGGTGAGGGCAGGGTCAGCCATGGTGACGGCGAGGAGAGGAACGGGGTGGATGCAGGTGATGGGGCCGATGGTGCCGGAGTTCGAGACCTGGGGAACGGCGCTGGAGAGCGGGGTTGGGGTCGGCGCCGGAGGGGGATCGTGGAGGCAAGCCCTGGGGGAATTTGGGAGGGCACTGGAGACTGGAGGCTCTCTGAATCTGGTGAGGCGTGGAGTGGACAGCACTCAGATCTCAGCTGGACTGGAGGCGCAGAAGGCACCGAACCAAAAACAGCTAGCCTGGACTCAGGAGATGAATGGAGATGAAGTATTAGGCGCAGGAAGGATGCGCTCTGATACCACTCTATGTGCATGATCGATGTGCACGATGATGCTGCTGTTAGTTGATTATTTCTACTACTCTACCAACTGCATAAATAAATTATGTATGTATGTATGTATATATGTGTGCAGGGTGTTTCCGGGCTGCGGCGGTTGGCTACTCGGCGAGTGCTGCGGCATGCGGGCTGCGGTGGTCAGCGACTCGGTGGGTGCTGCAGCATCGCCGCGGGACTAGGCAGCTGTGGCTCCATGACTGGCTGTGATTCTTGGTTCTAGGTTTGCCCCGGGTCCCTCTGATTTCTGGTTCTGCCACTGTTGTATGCGACAACCGATCAAGAGCGTGGGCGAGACGAGCGCATTGCATGCGAAGAGGGAAGCAAGAGCAAGCAACACTATTTGTTTCTCTCCCAAATCTACCACATTACATATAGGGTGTGTTTGGTTCGGCTTTGGCTTCTGGTTTTCTAGAAGCTAAAAGCTGAATTAAGTACTTGGTTTCGAAAAGTTGCTTTCAAAAACCTCTCTCATACTCTGCTATCGCCTCCGCTTGCCCCTCCCTCACACTCGATTTTGGCCTCTCCTGTCGCCTCCACCGCCACCTCCACCTCTACCTCCTCTCGCTGCCTCCGCTAGCCGTTAGCTCACCACTAGTTCTCCCTTGGCTTCGCCGGCGCTATCCTCTCACTGCCGTCTTCGTGCCGACCCCCTCCTCCATCCATCGCCACCCCTTCTCTCTTCACCCCACCAGCTCCGCCTTTGCCTCCACACCAACCTCCACCCATCCTTGCTTTTGTGCCAACCCCTGCCTCTGGCCCCCTCCTCGCCTTCAACTCCACGCCACCTCCATCTCTGGTAGTCTCCTGACACCCACTGCTCCTTTTTTATGTATTTTTTAAATATAAACTCATGAGCAATTTGTATATTTAGGATGTTCTCAGTTGGGCATTTTTTTGTGTCTTTTGATTTTTTATTATGGCTGGCTTATTTTGCATAGTAGCAGCACTGATAGCTTTTTTGACGTAATTAAATTTAAAAATTGGAACACTAAAAATGACAAAAAACTGTAAAAAAACTAAAAAAGTAGAAAAATAAAATTAAATTAAAAGTTAGAAGCTAAAACTGAAACAAACAAAACCTTAATCAGTTGGAAGCCAAATTTCTAACTGAATAAAACATCTGTCGCTTTGGGCCGCTTATACTCTAGACTGTCAATTTTCCAAAACGTCCACTCCGCCGTTCGAAACGCCTCCGTCGGATACTCCCTCTCCCCTGTCGACATCTGTACGTCTCACTGTATTCCTATTCTTCTAGTAGCAGGGAGACCCACTGAGGCATCATCATTTGGGTCATTTCTCCTCGGTAAATGGCGGTGGCGTGTCAACATCAAGGAGAGTGGTTGGCCTAGCCTACCGACTCAGGCTTAGAGCACCCATAATGTTTGCTTACAATTATCTCCTGAAGGCGAGAGCGAAGGAGGCTGTGAGTGCTCTAGTAGCACCTCTCAGATCTTGGATTTGACTCCAAGTGGAAGCGAATTTCAGGCTTAGGGAAAAAAATCCCCTCGCCTACTACCACACCAAAGCACAGGTCTAAAGCACGGCCCAGGTTGTTGGTTGTTCTCACGCGGGCGACGGTGCCGCTGTGTAAGGGTGGAGCAGGGGTTCGGAGGTTTTCTCGATCTGCGTGAGAAGATCTTCTTCTTAAGCAAATGCCCGGGGGTGCAGGTCGAGTTTTTTTTTATGAAGATTGATTTTTAAAAGTTAGGGACTAGTATTACCTCTAGCTCTAAATATAGTCTCTTTAGACTAAAATATTCGAATAGCCTACTTATTAAAAGGGTTTAAATGATGGAAAGAGATAATTTTTCTAGTTTGCTAGATCTACCTTAGAGGCAATATGAATATTATATATTACAAATAAAATTAATAAATTTAAAAGCTATCTATAGATCCCATCTAAAAATAATATAAATATTACATATTGTGGATGCTCTTAGCCATCAACGCAAGGCCAGCCCTATCCTATGGCTACACCGCTACTCCCTTGAATACTTGGCCATTTCACTTGCTAGTTGGTTGGTAGAGGTGGGCATTGGGCCTGGGCCGTGCCAACACGGCCCAAGCCCATCGTGCTTCAAGCAATTTCATACCATGCTGGCTCGGTCCAGTCACTCTACCGTGCTAGCCCGTCTTGCCTTTGGCCATACCCAAGCATGGCATAAAGCCCGTCGTGCCGATGTTCGTGCTGTGCCAGCCCAAGCCCAACCTAAAGTAACTATACACAACGAAGATAGTGACGATGATGGTGGTGACGGTAGCCATCTTCCTTTCTCTCGCACCCGCCTCGTTAAAACTATTTGAAATTGAATTAGTTGCATAAAAACATGGCACGCAATGATGTAAATATTTCAAAGAAAAGTGGAATTTACATATCTCCCAGGTATTGTTTTTATAAACCGGTTGTTCAGATATAGAAGGAAGAGGCCTATATATATAACCCTTGATTTATTAATCAATTCATTACGTGATTTCTCCAAAACACTGCATGCTTTTCACACACAGATTGCATTTAAACAATTGCATCTACACATAATTACAAATGATGAGATTAAATCATTCATAATAAATAGCTTATTGCGAACAGCCACCTCCCCTCCCGCCCTGTACGCCTTCCTTCCCTGTCCCCCTCCTCGGTCGCCTCCCTCGCTCCGGCTAGCTCCTTCCCCTCCCCCCACCTTGGCGCGACGGAGCCCCCTCCTCTCCCGGCCTCCACCCCTCCCCCTCCCACCACCCCGACGCGGCGGCACCCCCTCCTCCCCCGACCGCCTCCCTCTCCTCTCTTGACCACCGCCTCCTCCCTCGGTAATCCCTCCTCCCGATCAGGGGCTCTGGGCGGTCAGCACTCCCTCCCCTCATGCCACCGGTGCCTGGCGCCGCGGGGCTTCCCAAACCTCTTTTCGCTGCCCCATGCGCTGTAGGTAGGAGGTGGAGTGGTGCGAGAGGGCGAGCATCGTGGGAGGGTGGAGCAGCGCTGAGGCGGGAGGGTGAGCAGTCATGCTTCTAGTGAGTAGAGATCAGTCATCTGCATATCAAAATAAGAAAATTAGTGATACGATAACTAATTATAAATGATCATGAACATTGTAGAAAAACATAACATACCACTAGCATGTAATATTAAATCACGAGGATTAAATTCTACTCGAAACTTCGTTGGTTGAGTTGTGCTCTCATTGGTTGGAAGAGTACTACTAGAATTGCTTGCGAAATAGTTACACAAAGTTCGTTTCTCCATTATAGCAAATTTATCAACAAAATATGACATATCAATTCTAATTAGAACACATAAATCATAATTATAATTTTCATATCTACTAATTAAAGTTGGTCATTGACAATGATACAACATACATATAATCTCTAACTCAATATAAACAATACAGAGTAACTAATCAAGAAATCAACTAAAAGATAAGGACTTTACCGATCGGTTTACCCTCTCTGGTCTCCAAGAGGCAGCCAAGATCTAATCAATCACTGAAGTGAAGACTCCAAGTCTCAGTGCAACAACTCCAACCAAACCAATTCCCAAATCCCACCGGCGGCACTCGCACTCCCAATTTCCCCAAGCCCAAGTCCCGGTCGGTGACGGCGGCTCCCCTCCGGCTCGGCGGTCGGCCTCCGCCTCGGCCTCCCCTTAGCGGCTCGCCAGCTCAGGCACTCACGCTTAGCAGCCTCTCCTCAACAGCTCCCCCTCTGGCGGTCCGGCCTCAGGCCCTCAGTGTCTTTTCCTTGGCCGCCGCCCAACCAGACTCCGGCTTGACACTTCCCAGATCTGCTCAACAGCTCTGCCCCTCGGCCTCCCCTCAAAGACTCACCAGCTCAAGCGCTCGTGCTCAGTGGCCTCCCCTCGGGCCTCAGTAGCTCCCCATTTGGTGTCTGGCCTCGGGCCCTCGGTGGCTCAACCTCGGCCACCGGCCTCTCGGATCTGCTCTCCACCAGTCGTCGGGCATCGCACGTCATGCACCAACCGCCAACGCCAGGTGCCAACTGCTGCTGAGGTGTGTGCACAGCATAGCCCCTCTTGTCTCTCTGGTCTGTGGATGTGATCTCCGTCTCCGATATGTGAATGTGTGCATGGAGCGTGGTGTGGTGGCTATGGTGGCCTGGGTCGGCACAGCGTTTAGGGCGGGTCGGAGGGTGGGCTGAAGCCTGACGAACGGCTCCGCCCCTACAAGGCTGAGGCGGTCGACGGCACCAACGTGCCCACCGTGCTACTTGTGCCTATCATGCTCCCCATGTCGGGCCAACCCGAGCACGACACGATTCATCGGGCCATGTCGTGTCGCCCGATGGGCCGGCTTTCCAAGTCTGGCCTAGCCCATCGTTCGGGTCGTGCTGGACCAACCGGGCCTCAAGCTGGCCCAGAAAAACCCAACCCATCTCCCACCTCTATTGGTTGGTGGTGATGTCGTTGGCAGGACTAGTGAATTATTCACAACAGTCAAAGCTCGCTCACGTGTCCCCTGTTAATTTTTTTTACCAGGAACCGACGGTGTGTGCTTCCCTGTGCCTAGGGAGTTGCGACCACAGGTATCTCAACGCAGAAGATCCTAGAGGTAACGTGGGCCTAGGCCCCCGCACAACAAGATGCTGAAACCAGAGGCCGAGCAGGCTTACCGTAGGAGTGATGCAGATGGACAGATATGTCTGCTCGACCTGTTCTAGGCCTACGCTAGAGGAGGTGGGCCTTGGGCTCGGTCTGTCGCGATAAGGGTGTTCTTTCATGACTACTGGATTTTAGCTATGACTTTTTAACATAATAACAAACAACGGAGAAATTGACATGGATAATATATATGATTTTACATTAAAAAAAGTCATTTATAAATCCACTTCAAGATACCATTTGAAAGATCAAGTGAGATGGTCCTGTTTAATATTGTGATGAATCATTGCAATATTTCTAGAGTGGTAATTTTATTTTGCAAAGATCGCACTTTGGTAGGATTAGTTTTGGGCAAAAATTGAGGATTTTGGGATTTGAGTCATGGATTGAGTTGGAGTGATCTGAGTTATTGCATTAAACTTGCATGATATATGTTTTGACTAACGTGAATCAAGTTGTGAAGAACTTATGCCTGAAAATGATTTCGTTGTCTTTGGATGTGCAGGGTTGCATGGAGTCAATTGTTGTCAATGACGAGAATCAGGGCTAGACTCATGGAAGAGTTGAGGCCTAAAATGATCGAGAATGCTAGGTGAGATGGTGAGCTCAACCATGGCACGATAAAGACGAAAAATGTTGAAGGCAAGTTCGAACGGCAGGATGGCATTATGAGATTTGGACAGTGCAAGTGAGTCGTGGTTCGGTGGAACCGGGAAGAAAGAGACTTGGCAATGCGTGGAAATCTGTTGGTGCACTTACACGTAGTAAGTATGACGATTTCTTACGAAGGATGGTGATGACCAAGTCAACGAAGGGTATTTTTGTAGTTTGGCTAAAATATCGGAAACCACCTTGAATTAAAACCGCGGTGCGTGGGCGACACTTTGGAGAGTAGTTTAGGTCAAGGTGGAGTAAGTTTGATTGAGACAAGTTAAGACAAAGGATTTAATGGATTCGGACTTATATGCTTTGAAAAGCATGCATAAGTGACATGTGTGAATTAAAACCCATGTGTATGGTTGACAGGTTTTCTCTATTATACTAAGTGGATAGTATCTACTAAGGGATAGATGGAACTGGCTAGCCCATCTATAAAAGGGGGTTGGGATGGAGACATGTGGTCAACCATCCAATCCACCTCTCTTGTGCTTTGATGTTTAGGGTTAGGGTTTTGAGTATATGGTATAGTATCTGTCTCTTAAGGTAGACTGGCTATAAAACCTATATCTTAAAGTGGTAATACATCAAATTTTGATGATCTCTTTGTCTATTTTATATTTTGATTGATTTACTCTTGTTTCAATTGATTTTTATCTCTCCTATTCCCTCTTCTTCCACTTGTTGTGCCAAGGACATGATTAAGATAGAGATAACTTCTGAAAATCAATTTCCTATCATCTAGTCACTTTGATAGCAAGTTCATAAAGAAACATGTTTTTGCTTGATTTTAGCCTCTTTGAGTAATTTCTTGTTTCAAGGGTTTTTTGATTGAGTTCTTCAGTCTTCTAGCTTGTTGTGATATGCAGAAATATATTTAGAGCTATCTTATCCAACATCTACCCACGAGCAAGTTGGATTCATCGTTTGGGGTTTTGGCTTGCTTTCGATGTAACCTTCCAATAAACTAAAGAGATCTCAACTTTGATCATGATTTTCACGATCATTTGTTGGAATAGGTTCTTGATAACCTAGAGAAGGTCTTTGCAAATTTTCATGTCATTTGGATTTACGGATCAGAAATTCCATCGATTTTTGGATTTGAAATTGGGCTAAAAACACTATTTATCGTCCTAATTTTATTGTAGCAGTGTCAAATTGCCATTTAGAGGCCGGTCAGACCACCCAGGCTAGTCAGACCGCCATTTGGAGGCCAGTTAGACTACCGGGAAGGGTTAAGATCCAAGTTTTGTTGATTTGGTCTAGTTGGTTTGATTTTTAGCTGAGAATTCTGTGTTCAACACCTCTTTAGGTGTCTGAGGATAGAATTTTGAATACTTGGGGGGAAATTTAGAGTTGGCATCATTCATCCCCCTCTGTTTTCATATTCGATTTTTTAATTGGTATCAGAGCTAGGTTATCTTTTCTCATAGATCTTAATTGGTCTTAAGAGCTATGGTAGTAGAAAAGTATTCTACTAAACCTCCTATCTTCGATGGGTCGACTATCTCTTTTGTAAGAGTAGGATGGAGTCTTACATTTAGGCTCAAGACTATGCGATTTGGAAGAAAGTTAAGACTAGATTTGTCATTCCTGCTAGGGATGACATCACGGCTATGAATATGCCAGATGTTAAGGCAAATGCTAAGGCATGGAAAATCGTCATTCAAGGTTTTAGCTGGAGTGAGTTTGATCGCATCTCTCATCTCACGTCGGCATTCAACATCTGGGTGACCATCGATGCATACCATGAGGGCACCACCCAGATCAAGACTGTTTGACAGGACTAGTACACGCGAGAATATAACAAATTTGAGATGTTTGCTAGTGAGTTCTTGGATAAGTGCTTTTGCACATTTCACAAGATCGAAGCAACCTCCGAGCTGTTGGTCTTACATACTCAAACTCGGATAATGCTCGTCAGATGCTTCACCTTGGACCTCAGACTTTGGGAGATGAAAGTGACCAACATCAAGGACACGATTGATCTGTTGATCTTGACTCTCGATGCGTTGTACTCACGTCTCAAAACTCATGAGATTGACATTATCTCTCGTAAGACGAAATCGTAGTCGATGACCTTGGTCACCGATCCCACTTTGAAGCATCTTCTGATGTTGCTTCTGGTTTCTCTCTAGCTGCTTTATGCGAGGTGAGAGATGACCAGTTCAAGCAATTCCAGAGAGTGAGCTAGCCCTCTTAGCCAGAAAGTTCTCCCATGTATACAAGAGGGTTAGAAAGAAGAAGAAAGGAGGTCTAGTGATCTGCTTCGAGTATGGTGACCCTAACCACATTCGAGCGAACCGCCCCAAACCGGAGAAGGGCAAGAACGACTACAACGATATTAGCAAGAATGATTATATCAGCAAGAATCGCAACAGGAAGCCGCTAGTTCGTGATCAAGCCAAGAAGCTTTTCCATCGCATCCTCACCACCTTCGACAACTTTGACTTCAGTGACATGGAGAGTTGGAGTGACGACAATGGCGAGGATGATCTGCAAGCGAACACCAAGAACAACGACGACTTCACCTGCATATGCTTCATGGTTGACAAGAATGACATTAGCAATGATGATCTTTACAGCGATTCTGATGAGGTATGTGCATCCTACTACCAGCACAATGATGCTTTTCTTAAGTTAAAAAAGTTTTATGCTAAGTCTAGGATTAGGTGTGATGAGTTAGAGAAAGAGGTAGAGAGTTTGTCACATGAGCTTACTTCACTTCAATTTGCTTCTTCCTGTGGCGATTGTGATGTATGTGCTTTCTTGCTTAGAGATATAGAGAAATTAAGGACCTCGTATGATAGTATGGTTTCTAAGCTTGATTTGCTTAAGGTGAAGAATGCTAATCTATTAGCTGAACTATAAATGGCTAAGCTTGTTTCTTCTTAGTTAGATTCTGTTGAGACTATATTTTGCACCTTATGTGAGGATAAGGACAATGGTTTTGGAGGATTGTATACCATGATTCTTGATCTACCTGAAACCTATGATAGCTGTAATAACTTGAAGATTAATCTAAAGAAGACAGATCATAAAACTGCTGAGATGCAAGTTGTAATGATGGAGCCTGTTGTTTCTTGTGCCAACTGTTCTAAATTGACTACTGAACTTAAATTTATCTATAAACAATTTCATGATATATATGATCAAAATAAGAAAATGGCTCAATATGCTTCTAAGGCATCTGTTAGCTTACCATACCACAATTGTAAAAAAAAACTAAAATATGAATTGATTGTTTTGGATAAAAATGTGCAAAGCTAACTTAGAACTTACTAGAGATGCCACAATCTATTTGCTCTTTTTGTACTGAGGTAGAGGAGAAATTGAGAAATATGCAATAGACTTTTAGGAAGAGTTACGAGACCCAAATGACTAGAATCAGGACTACCCCTTATGTGCCTTGTGAGACCCTCAAAGTTGAGATAACTTTATATAAAGAGAGATATGCTCATGTAGTTCGATCTTCTTCTTCTGGCACTTCATCCTCTCCTTCCGGGTCCTCACCCTCTGCTTTTTCTTGTGCTTCATGTGTCTCTCTTTTTGAAAAGTGTAAGTACCTCATGAACAGTCAAAAAATTTGTTGGAGTCAAAAAAAGGCTCAATCTTATCCAAGATAAATCCAAGATTTACAAGTTTAATCAAGATCTAGGATATGATTTCTTAGAGGATGTGAGGAAATATCTACCTGCTGTTGTTAGAGTTGTAGCAGCAGGCATGATCGAGGTTGAGCCTAAGCCTACAAAGGTAGTTTTTAAATCTGCAGGTTTTGTCCAGGGGATTTTTGACAGTAAGGTTATTCCCCCTGCTACTTCTACTTCTAAGAATTCAAAGTATCATTGCACCTTCTATCAGAAGAATAGACATGTGTATAGGTTCTGCTTCAAGCACGCCAAGATTGCGTGAAGAGACTGTGTTTGTGCTCTTAGGGGTATTTAGGGTCAACCTCAGACTCTAAGTGCTCCTATGACCAAGACGAGGTCTAGAGTAGTAGATAGTTCTCCTAACATTCTTGGTTTTAGGCAGCGTCGAGGATTTCATTTTCATGCTCCTTCTGGTTTTGGTCCTTGGGTTGCCCCGGGTCAGGGTTTCCGTCGTCCTATAGATAGACCTCATTTTCCCCATGGAGGTGGCTATCCGTGGCATGATCAGCATACTGCGATTGGTCAGACACACTCTTCTATGGCGGTCGGACGAAGCAGAGGCTTGAGGTCTGCTCCTAGACTAGCTATTTTAGTGAGAGACGAGGTGTGTAGAATCACTAGAGGTCAGTATTTTGCTTTTCGGACTGAATCTACTGCTCATCGTGTGATTTAGTATTGGGTTCCTAGATCTGCTCTTATTTATCCCAGTACTGAGCCACCGATGTTTTCTTCTCACTTACTCAAGTTCGTCAGGCTAAAAAGGAAGATGTTTGGCTTGTGGACTCTGGCTGCTCTTGTCACATGACCGGAGACTTTCTTTGGTTCTCTTCCTTAGTCTGAGCATCAGGTGATGAGATGATCACCTATTGAGATGCTCATCAAGACGAGTCATCGTTAAAGATACTATGCGTATTAATGATTCTTTCATTGTTAAGGATGTTGCCACAGTGAGCAAGCTGCGATATAATTTGCTATTGGTTCTCAGCTTACCGATGATGATTTCGAGGTAAGCTTTAAGAAAAATGCTTGCAGGATTCTTGATTCTTCGGGGAGTCTAGTTTGCGAGATTTCTAAATTTAGGAGGATCTTTCGTATTGATTTTATCAAGTATTCTGGTGATTCTCTCATGTGCTTAGTTGCTTTAGAGTCTCGTGATATCTCTTTTTGGTATAGGAGACTTGATCATATTGGCTTTGATCACTTAACCCATGTTAACAGCCACGGTCTCATTCGTGGTCTATCTAAACTCAAGATGGTCAAAAGACTTAGTTTGTGCTCCTTGTTGGTATGGCAAGATGGTTGCTACTTCTCATTCTCCAGTCACTGTTACTATGACTGACGCACCAGGACAACTTCTTCATATGGACAATGTTAGTCCAGCTAGAGTGCAGTCAGCTGGTGGGAAGCGGTACATTTATGTTGTGGTCGATGACTTCTAGAGATTCTCTTGGGTGTTTTCTTAGCCTTAGAGCATGAGACTTTCAGTCATTTTCAGGGTCTATTTAGTAGGTTGTCTATTGAGCTCCCTAGTACCTTACGAGTGATTCATAGTGATAATGACATTGAGTTCAAGAACTCCTACTTTGAGAGGTTCTATGATGAGTCAGGTATAGAGCATCAAGTCTCCTCTCCACACGTCCCTTAGCAAAATGACGTAGTGGAGAGTAGAACCGTACCTTGGTCGAGATGGCCAGGACGATGCTAGATGAGTATGATACACCTAGGAAGTTTTGGGCTGAGACTATAGTCATTGCGTGCCATATTTCAGACAGAGTTTTTCTAAGGGCACACTTGCATCGCACTTCTTATGAGTTGAGATATGGGCAAAAGCCCAGTGTCTCTCATTTTCATGTTTTTGGTTGCAAGTGTTTTATTTTGAAGTCTGAAAACCTAAATAAGTTTGAATCACATTCATCTGATGGTATTTTTCTAGGTTACTCGATTTCTTCGCAGGGTTATAGGGTCTGGAACTGTTAGACGAGTAGGATAGTCGAGACCTATAAGGTGACTTTCGATGAGCCCAGTCCTGGCACTAGGCCCAACATCTTAGGTCCAGTTGTGCAGGTTGAGACTATCTTTGTAGATGATGAGGTGGATAGAGATGAAGTTCCTTACTGATCTAATCCCTCGTTCCCTTGAGGTACATGCTTCTACCACTGCGTCTCAAGGAGATCAGCCCTTACCTTCTAGCTCTTCTGGATCTTATGGCTCTGCTCCTACCTTCACAGTTCATGTGGTAGATGCCACTTCTTCTTCTCATCTAGGATTTCCCAGACACATTCAACGTTGTCATCCTTCTGAGCAGATCATAGGTGATCTCTTTGAGCGTGTCGCACACTCAAAGTTTGACTTATCTCATTTCTGTCTGTACTCAGCTTTTATCGCCACATTTGAGCCCAAAAAATGTCAATTATGCTTTGTCTGATGAGTCTTGGGTCAATGCCATACATGTGGAGTTAGAGAATTTTGAGAGGAACAATATTTGGTCACTTGTTGAGCCCCCTAGTGCTCATAATGTCATAGGAACCAATTGTGTCTTTAAGAACAAGCAAAGTGAGGATATGGTAGTTATTTGAAATAAGGCTAGACTGGTAGCTCAAAGTTTCTCCCAAGTTGAGGGTTTAAATTTTGAGGAAACCTTTGCCCTTGTAGTTAGGATAGAAGCCATTAGAATTTTGATTGCATTCACAGCATCAAAGGGCTTCAAACTGTACCAGATGAAGTCAAGAGTGCCTTCCTTAATAAGTATATTGAGAAAGAGGAATATGTTAGATAGTTTCTAGGTTTTGACAACTCCAAATATCCAAACCATGTCTTCAAGCTTTTCAAAGCCTTGTATGGACTTAAGTAAGCTCCTAGTGCTTGGTATGAGAGGCTTAAGTCCAATCTGTTGAGTCATAGATTTAAGATGGGTAAGGTATACAAGATCTTGTTCATTCATCGGTATGACAATGACTTTTTACTCATCTAGATTTATGTGGATGATATTATCTTTGGTGGCTCCTCTCATGCTCTTGTTTTCTAGTTTTTTGATGTCATGAGCACAGAGTTTGAAATGAGCATAATGGGTGATTTGAGATTCTTCCTTGGTGTCCAGATCAAAACAGACTCAGGAGGTGATGAGGACATCCCTTCCATGGATACAACTCATCCACAACAAGGACCACTTACTCGAGCTCGTGCTCGTCAACTTAATTACCAGGTGAATTCATTCCTAGGTTCATATATTACTGAGAATAGACCGCTACCTAATGCAAGTGATTTAATCGTGGTTAGGAACCTGGGAAAGGATGACGGAAAGGGACATGGAGTCATGGACATGCAAGGACGGAATCATGGAGGTCACCACGTCACTTTGGGATCAAGTCAAGCAAAAATCCGAGTTGGACACGTTCTGGAATCGGATTCGGACTGCTGCGTTGGTACCACATTCAAATGGGCATAACTTCTTCATACGGACTCCGTTTGGGGCGTTCTTGTACTTCATGGAAAGCTTATGAAGTCTACTTTCCAACGGATCCAAGCTCATCTTCAAATTCCACCCGATCCAGCCGCAATCATCAAAACAATTTACGTTGGTTTCTGAGTCCGAATCCAAAAAGGATGCTGCGCCACCACCACTTGGGCCCATGGGCCTTGTAACCCTAGGGCGTCCCCCCTGGTCGTTTCTCTATAAATATGAGCCGCCGCCCCCTACTAGGACTTGGATTTCGTTGAGTTTAGGTTTAGCCATTGCGCAAACTTTGGTTCTTCAGTTGTGTCAGACGACCACCTGTCAAGACTACCTTCAGAATCCCACTTTTGTTTTTCAATACCAACTTTGTTATTCGCAATATCATATTGCCTTTCGTCTTATTCTTGCTAGTTCTTCGATTGCTTGCAGGGATTGAACTTCGTGTTCAGGTTGATCGTGCTTCCAGCAAGATCAATTTTTCTTTTCAGAACTTTGCATTGTTGAACTTTCGGTTGCATCGTCGTGTCCTTTGCTGGTCTTAGTGCCTAGTTCCTCTAGAGTTTCGAGTTCTGTTCACGTCTTGGTTTCACCGTCGCGGTTGGTTTCGAACTGCCACGTTGAGGGAAGAAAAGAGGGGGACTCGGTCTCTAGGGAAGCTTTGCCTTAGTTGGACTCGGAATAGGACTCGGAATTAGACTCAGAGTAGAACTCGGAATTGGACTCGGAGTAGGACTCGGAATTGGACTCGGAGTAGGACTTGGAATTGGACTCGGAGTAGGACTTGGAATTGGACTCGGAGTGGGAGCAAAGTAGATAGATAAGAAGGAAAAGGCAGCCGCAGATAGAAAGAGCTGCGGCGTAAAAAAAGAGAGAGAAGAGGAGAGAGAAAATCCTAACTTTTTCATACGACCTCCGATTGAGGCGTTTCTTGACCCGTTGGAAAGGAAACGGGAAAATAGAGCCAGAAAAATTGAAGTCTGGAAAATCTGGAGATTACAGATCCGCGTAAGTCACCACGCATACGCGCAGCGACTTCGACCCCAAAAAAGGTCGTTTAGGGCCTCAAAACGGGCCCGCAAAGTCAACAAAAGTCAACTTTCTCAGAATTCGCTCAAAATTGACAGGGACCTTATACAAGTGATTCTAAGGTGTCCCGTGAAGACGGCGTCCTTTTCTGAGCCTCTGAACTCCGTGGGCAACGTCATCTAGATTCTTTTTGTGCGGTGTACTCGTTTGTGTTCTAGGCTCGCGTCTCTAGTATGGTCTAGCCTAGGGCCAGCACCAACCGGCGTTGAGCGATTTTTTAGCTTGCATTTTTTGATTTGATTATTGCTAATTCTTGCTTCCAAACTTGAGCCTTCCCAGCTACACCTCTCCTACACCGTACAGGCTGAGATTCACCTGGCAATCGCTCCATCCAATCTTCAGAGATACGTTGACATCGCTGGGAGCCAATCACCCCTGCTTTGCTTGGTAAGAATTGGTAAGAGTTCGATAAAAGGCTTGAGTGTGAGCGACTTTTTGAACCTCCTCATCCTAGTAGTTGCTGTTAGGGACATATTCTTGTGTTTTGCTAACAATGGCAGGTCATACCACGGATGAGGATCAATCTCATACTCCTCGTACTAAGGCAATCGTACAACATTTTCTACGCCTTATGAACCTTCGTGCGGAGGGTCTTGAGGAGGATGTCAGATTGACGAATGAGCGACTTGCTCAACTTGAGGGCGCCTAGATTGAGACCAATGCCACACTCACTGCGATGGAGAAAGCGCAAGGTACCACTAACAATTCGTTGGCAGATATTATGGAGCGCCTTGAGGAGATTGCCCAAGCCGTCTTCTGTCCCCTGCTGCTGCGGCGGTGCGGAGACAAGATGACTCGACCATATGGGTGATTCGAGGCCGATGGCGGGATCAACCACAACAACGATCGAGCTCGTCGACAATTGCGTTTTAACCAACAAGGTATGCGAAGGAACCCCACGGCGTGAGTGCGTGACCACGACGATTCTTTTGCTAAGGTTAAATTCACCATGCCTTCTTTCAATGGTAAATATGATCCCGATAGCTATCTTAATTGGGAACTAGCTGTTGATCAAAAATTTGCTTGCCATGAATTTTACGAGAATAGACGAGTTAGGGTGCTACTAGTGAATTTACCGACTTTGCTTCATTTGGTGGAAAGAATATTGTCGTCAAAATCCCAATAACATTCCTAACACAGGAGGCTTTAAAATTGCTTATGCGCCATCGATTTGTTCCCTCATATTATGCTCGTGATCATTAAATAAACCGCAACGTCTACAACAGTGCAAAATCAGTAGAAGAATATTATCGGGAATTACAAATTGGTATGTTGCGTTGTGGGTTAGTTGAGAATGAGGAGGCATCCATGGCTAGGTTTTGGGAGGGTTGAGTCGAGAAATTCAAGACATCCTTGATTATAAAGATTACAACTCCATTACTAGATTGTTTCATCTTGCTTGCAAAGTGAGCGTGAGTTGCGGGGGCGCCGACGAGAATGCGATCTAATTCTTCCGCAGTCGCACAAATTCATGGACTCGCGCACCCTGCTCCCTCGTCCATTGTGGCGCCATCACACTCCAACAACAAGCGCGCCCTACTACATCAATTTCGACGCCACGAGTTTCTGAAGCACACAAATCAGCACCACAACTTCCTGCAAAAACAACCTCTTCAGTTGCTTCGACCGGACGAACAAGGGACGTTCAATGCCATCGTTGCAAAGGCTATGGACACATGATGCGGGACTGTCCAAGCAAGCGTGTATTGATTATACGCGATGATGGCGGTTATTCCTCTGCTAGTGATTTTGATGAAGAAACATATGCTATGCTTGCAACTGACCCTATAGGAGATGAAGAAGAATCTGATCATGATGAGCATGTTGGTGCCGAAGATGCCGACAAGTATTTGAGCATTATAGTGCAACGCGTATTAAGTGCTCAAGTGTCTCATGCCGAGCAAAACCAGCGCCATAATTTGTTCCAAATCAAGGGCGTTGTCAAGGAACGCTCGATTCGCATAATTGTTGATGGTGGGAGTTGCAACAATTTGGCAAGTATGGACATGGTAGAGAAGCTTGCTTTGCCGACTAAACCTCATCCTCACCCATACCATATTCAATGGTTCAACAACAGTGGTAAGTTGAAGGTAACACGGATGGTGAGAGTACATCTTTCTATGGGTTCATACCATGATTACGTTGATTACGACGTTGTACCTATACAAGCTTGCTCATTATTATTAGGAAGACCTTGGATGGTAGGAATAATCAATACTCTCTCATGTTCAAAGGAAAGAAAATTGTGCTGCATCCTATGACTCCAGAACAGATTGTTAAAGATGAACTTGCTAGAGCTAGTAGAGAGAAGAGTTTAGAGAAATCTAAGAGCGAAAATCAGATTGTAGCAAAGGAGCTTGTGCAACATAGGAAGAAAGAACTGAAATCTGCTCATGTGAACAAAAAAGAAATACAATTGAAAGGTGCTAGTTTTCTTGCTACTAAATCTGATATGACTAAATTGGATGCTAGTAAATCTGTTTGCTATGCATTAGTTTGCAAAGCCACTTTGTTTTCATTTGAGGAGATACCATCTTCTTTGCCTCCTGCTGTCACTAACCTTTTGTAGGAGTACAAAGATGTCTTTCCGAAGGACATACCACCGGGATTACCACCGCTTCGAGGGATTGAGCATCAAATTGATTTAATTCCCGGTGCATCACTACCCAACCGCGCACCATACAGGACAAACCCAGAAGAAACTAAGGAAATTCAGCGCCAAGTTCAAGAATTGCTTGATAAAAGGTACGTACGTGAATCACTTAGTCCTTGCGCTGTTCCAGTCATTTTAGTACCTAAGAAGGATGGATCATGGCGTATGTGTGTTGATTGTAGAGCTATCAATAACATTACCATTAGATACCGTCATCCTATTCCTAGGTTAGACGATATGCTTGATGAATTAAGTGGCTCTACAATGTTTTCTAAAGTTGACTTGCGTAGTGGATACCATCAAATTAGAATGAAACTTGGAGATAAATGGAAGACGGCATTTAAAACTAAGTTCGGATTATATAAGTGGCTAGTGATGCCTTGTGGATTAACTAATGCCCCTAGCACTTTCATGAGATTAATGAACGAAGTTTTACGTGCTTTCAATGGTAAATTTGTGGTAGTTTACTTTGATGATATATTGATTTACAGCAAGTCACTAGATGAACATCTTGAACACTTACGTGCTGTTTTCATTGCTTTGAGGGATGCACGTTTGTTTGGTAATCTCGAAAAGTGCACCTTTTGCACCGATCGAGTTTGTTTTCTTGGCTATGTTGTTACTCCGTAGGGAATTGAAGTAGATGAAGCCAAGATTGAAGCTATAAAAAGTTGGCCAACACCACAAACGGTCACACAAGTGCGGAGTTTTCATGGACTTGCGGGATTCTATCGCCGTTTTGTGAAGGATTTCAGCACCATCGCTGCACCACTTAATGAATTGACAAAGAAAGGTATTCCATTTAAATGGGGAAAAGCGCAAGAAGAAGCTTTCAACCTTCTCAAAGAAAAGCTCACAAATGCACCATTGCTCCAACTTCCTGACTTCGGTAAGACTTTTGAACTTGAGTGTGATGCTAGCGGAATTGGAATTGGTGGTGTGTTGATACAAGAAGGTAAACCTGTTGCTTATTTTAGTGAGAAATTGAGTGGACCTAGTTTGAACTATTCTACTTATGATAAGGAATTACTTGCCCTTGTTCGAACTTTAGAAACATGGTAACATTATTTATGGCCCAAAGAATTTGTTATCCATTTTGATCATGAATCATTGAAACATATTAGAAGTGAAACTAAACTGAACCGTAGACATGCTTGTTGGGTTGAATTCATTAAATCTTTTCCTTATGTCATAAAACACAAGAAAGGGAAGGAAAATGTGATTGCTGATGCCTTGTCTAGACGGTATACAATGTTGTCTCAACTTGATTGTAGAATTTTTGGCTTGGAGACAATAAAGGAACTATACACTTCTGATGATGAGTTTAAAGATGCCCTGTCCAATCGAAGTTATCAATCTCATCGAAAGATCGGGCACCCCGTCTCCATCAGGAGGGTACCTTCTTGCATCAAGGCAAGTACACTCGAGACCTCTTGAGACGCTTTGACATGAGTGATGGCAAGCCGATGTTGACTCCAATGGTGACCTCGACCACAGTTGAACCTGATGAGGATGACGAGCTTGTAAACCAGAAGGAGTACCGCAATATGATTGGTTCCCTCCTGTACTACTTCAAGGCCAGACATACACTTCACCATATGTCTGTGTGCTCGATTTCAGGCTTGTCCCCATGCCTTTCACCATCAGGGGGTGAAGCACATCTTCAGGTATCTTCGAGCTATTCTAGACTATCGTATCTGGTACTCTTCTGCTTCTTGTCTTTCCCTTAGAGCCTACTCCAACGCAGACTTTGCTGGTTGTAAGATAGATAGAAAGAGTACTTCTGGTACTTGCCAATTCATTGGTAATTCACTTATTTCTTAGTCTTCTAGGAAGCAGTCTAATGTTGCACAGTCCATCGCAGAGGCCGAGTATATTGCAGCCGCTAGTTGGTGTAGTTAGGTGCTTTGGATGGCTTTAGCCTTGCGAGACTTTGGGTTAGCCATAAATAGTATTCCACTTTTATGTGATAACACTTCTGCCATTAATATTGCCAAGAACCCAATGTAGCACTCCAGGACCAAGCACATAGATATTCGATATCATTTCCTTAGGGACCATGTGGAAAAGAGTGACATAGTGCTTCAGTTTGTGGAGAGTGACCATCAGTTGGCTAACATTTTCACCAAGCCTTTAGATGTTCAAGGTTCATGACCTTACGGGGAGAACTTGGGGTGGTATATCCTTATGGCTTAATCTGAGGGGAGCATCATGTATTTTTTGTATTATATGTATATTTACTTTTTATTGCATTTTGCTTATGAGTGCATTTGGGCTAGTCTTTCTAGCATAGATAAGAGTATTTACATTCTCAGTTGGTTAAACTTCTTCATCTCATCTTGTGATTCTAGGATGTTGCTTATTAGTTGTTTATCTTCTCACTAGGTTATGTTTACTCACTTATTTTAGGTCTGGCAGGGTTGGACCCGCTAGGTAGACAGGGAACGTATTTGCTCCCTTGTGTTTAGAGGATTAACTAATAGTCCTAGATTCATATGGGGTAGATAAGAGCGAGTTTGAGCCATAGTGATCCCTTTATCTTGTCTATGCTTTGAGGTCTGCCATTTCTTTGTTTTTCCAAGTTTCTTCTCTTTTGCTCTTTGCTTTGGTTTAGGGGGAGTTAATTTGTGATTCCCTTAAGCTTAATGTTGACAAAAATCAACTTGCATTAAAATGTTTCTGAAGTTCAATCATTTGCTGAGGGGGAGCTATGATCTTTATTGCATCATATTGTATTTTAAATTCGGTAATATGCATTGTAATATAAATACATGGAGCATTGACTATTATCCTTATGTGACATGATATCTTGCTTTACATTTTGCCTTGTCTTATGCTAGCTTGATAGATTTATCATGTCATTCTATGAATAGCTTAGTTTTTGCCATACTAGCTCTATTAAATATGAACAACTTGAATTAAATCATATCTTGTTGGATCTTGTGACTAGTTTTGCTCTAGTGATCCTCTAATGATTCATACCATGTCAAATAAGTTGAGTCTTAAAGCTAAATTGAGCTACACTAATTCTTTATTGAAGCATGAACGAGTGAACTAAATTAAGAAAATACAAAATAATCTCTTTTGTGCGAAAAACTAATCTCACTAAAATTTTTCTCATAAGATGGCTTGCCATTACACTAGACATGAACTCAAATTGAGCTATGCTAGTTCTTTATTGAAGCATGAATGAGTGAGCTAAATTAAGAAAATACAAAATAATCTCTTTTGTGCGAAAAAAGTAATCTCACCAAAATTTTTCTCATGAGACGGCTTGCCATTACACTAGATATGAACTCAAATTGAGCTACGCTAGTTCTTTATTGAAGCATGAATGAGTGAACTAAATTAAGAAAATACAAAATAATCTCTTTTGTGCGAAATAATCTCACCGTGGCAGCCAGCAATCTCAAAGTGTTGCAAGAGGAAGTCTGAACCACGTCAGCTTCGTCGTCGCACCCGGTAAACCCATTTCTCTTAGTAAACCCGGATCTCGGGGTCGAGATCCCGTTTATGGGGGTAAGGTTTGTAACATCCTAATTTTCTAGGATTTTTAAAACCTTGAATTTAAAATTTAATTTTTGGAATTTTCTGGAAATTAAACAAGCTTCAAATAAATTTTTAGAATTTAAAATAATTTAATGTGATTAAAATAAACTTTAACATAAGTCAAAAATATTTTATTTGAGTTCCTTGTGTCACAAGGAATTTTCTGGTATTTTTGGTGAATTTTTGGGATTTATTTGCTATTTTCTAGAGCTCCTAGTATTTTAGTTGTATTTTGTGGAAAAAGAAAAGAATTAAAAAACCCCCGGGCCGCTCCCCGTTGCCCGATCCTTTCCCCTCCGCGTGTCGGCCATCCCCGCCGCCCACACCCGCGCCGCCGCCTTGTCCCGCTCCCGCCCGCTCCCCGCGCCATCCGATGCCCCGCCCCCGCACATGCGTCGCATCGGCCCGACCCAGCTCCTGCGCCCACGCGCTCCTGCCTCGCCTCCCTCTCGGCCGCGCGATTGCCTCGCCTCGCCACGCGGCAGCACCAGCCCGCTCGCACCCCGCGCCCTCGCTCGCCCGTCCGATCGGCGCCCCGCGCTGTGGCTCCATCTCCGCCGCCCATTCCCCGCGCTCGCCCAAACCCTAACCCTAACCGCTCTGAGCTGTCTGATCTCTCCCGCGTCATCCTGGCCGTCCAAATCATGTCCGCATTTGCACCGCGCCGTATCCGATCGGATCGCCTCGGTTCGCGTGTTTTTATACGCGCGACCGCCTCAGTTCGCGTGCCTCGTCCGTCGCCACCGCCCTTGCCCTCGTCCTCGCCTCGCGCCGCCGTCGCCCAAGCACCCGCGCTGCCGCCGCCGTGCGCCCGTCCCCAACGCCGCCGGAGGCCCCGCCACCGTCGCCATCCCCGCCGGTGAGCACCCGCGCCGACCCCATCGCCTCCTCGGTCCGCGCACCGCCGAGTCCCTACGCCCTTGCGTCCGCCCCCGCGCGCTCGTGTCCGTGCGGCGCTTCGCATGACGCGCCCGCCACGAGTCAGCCACCGCCCGCGCTCACGCCCACGCCCGCCACCATCGCCATCCCCGCCGCCCCGCCTCCGAGCTGCCTGATCCCCGCCGTCCAACCGGATCTGAGCCGAAGGCCCAGATCGCGCCGCGCGTCCCCTTCTCCGCCGTCGGATCCCACCGCCGCCGCGCCCGAACTCCGCCGCATAAGACCTCCACGTCAGCCCTAGCCTATGTGGCATGCCACGTGGCAACGCCACGTCAGCCGAGTCCACCCCTGGTGCCACGTGTCGCCACGTCAGCCGCCACGTCAGCATGACACGTGGCAGCACCAGCGCACGCCACGTCAGCACCGCCCCACCCCGCGCGTACTATTTCATGCAGTGGGTCCACCGTGGACTTGGTTCTCCGTGGACCGAGTTCACAGCACCGTGCACTTTTTGATTTTTAGGGTTTTCCTATAGGGTTTATTTTTCTGAGAGCCCGTTCTCCTCCGTCCTAGCTCCGATTGATCCCGTTCTTTTTCTTAAATTCATCTAAAATTGTGCTCTAGCTTTTGGTTCAACTTTAATGATTTTTGGATTTCATTTGCTTATCATTTTATGTGTTTTTCTTGTTTTGATCATTTTCTCTCTCGTTAGATTTCGATTCCGGAGGAGCAGGAACTACGCCCGAAGACCAAGAATACCTCGCTGAGCATAACCAAGGCAAGTCGTGTCCTTTGATCATGTTGAACCCAATTTGCAATCTATTATTTAATTATTTTATTTTAAATTACATTGCATCGCTATTTTTATTCAAACCCTTGTATTGGTAGTTATCGTCCCAATTGAATTCATCCCTCCTTGATAATTTGGAATGCCATGATACCATTGTCACCATAGGTTGGGAAACATACTAGTGATGCTAGGTTATTTGTCACATGGGTTGTACGATAGTATGCTTAGCCTCGCTTAATTTACAATCGAGTTTATCATCACATGTGAATTATCAATTTGACTTAATGAGATATGGAACTGTGGTTGGTGCCACATTTATTAAAATTTGGGCAATGGCATTGGTGTGTCATTGGCGTGGTTATACAAAACCGGTTTTGCACTCGGGCGAGTGATCGTGCAGTAAAGGAGGAACCGTTGGAGCACTTCGAGGGATGTGGTAGTATCGCCCGGGTACACGTAAGGACTTAACTTTGTGCATCATTGATCTAAGTTTTACCGTGCAAACCACATGTCTAGTATGGGATGGATCTGGCTGATTAATTTGGGTTGTTACAACTATAATCTTACCATTGAGATGAACATGGTTGCTGATTGAGTTATAACTGAACTTTGTAAAGACCTTGTTGTCATTTCCTTAGCGCGAGGCTAATCACATCGTGTGGGTACAGTTGTGCAACCTCTGCAGAGTGTAAAACTATTCGAATAGCCGCGTCCTCGGTCATGGACAATGCTCAGTGATTTCACACGAGGTATAGATATTTTTGAAAACTTGTGGTTGGACAGTGGATGGTTAATTCACTGTTAGTTTAGCTTATGGATGGGGGGTCCATAAGTGATTGGTTTAACTTGTGGATGGGAGATCCGCAAGGGGTTATATCAATTCCCTTGATTATTTATTTATTATTATTTTATTTAAATTTTGCTTTCAATCTACTTACTGTATTTACCTTTAAATGTTATTTTATGCAAATTAACCTTTCAGCCTTCCATTGGTAACCCTTGCATACTATATTGCATTCATTTGTTACAAACGACTTGTTGAGTACCAATATACTCACGGCTTTATATCCAATGTTGCTCAGTTGAGGAAGAGGAGTATCACCAGCAGGAGGTTCCAGAAGGAGAGTAATTCGACGACTTCATGGATTAGGTTTTATTCTCCACTCGATAGCCTATAGGCTTGTCGATTGGCCACTACGCTTTATTTTGGATTTCCGCTGCTAGTTTTTGTTATAATCTATTGTAAGATTGACCATAAGGTCGTACCTTTTGAGATTTATTGATATTTGAGCTTTTCCTTTATTTTTATCGTGTATATAGTTGTGATTACATCTATGTTTGACTGTGTACACTAGCGTGATCCTAGGACTAGTGCAGTATACACAGAGAGTCCGGATTTGCATATTCGGGTCTCGACACTAAGCTTCTTGATTGGGGTGGGTGTAACATCCTGATTTTTGGGATTTTTAAAACCTTAAATTTAAAATAAATTTTTGGAAATTTTCTGGAATTAATAAAGCTTAATTTGAATTTTTAGAAACTTAAAAAGATTTAATATGATTAAAATAAACTGTAACATAAGCTGAAAATATTTTATTTGGGTTCCTTGTGTCACAAGGAATTTTTTGATATTTTTGGTGAATGTTTGGAATTTATTTGCTATTTTTTGGAGTTCCTAACATTTTATTCTGAAATTATTTAAAAGAAAAACTCTAAAATTCCCTCCCCAAACCATAGCGGGCCAGACCCGGCCCGGCCCACTCCCCTCCGCCACGCGTCGGCTCCCCGCCGCGCCGCGCGTCCCCTTCATCGGCCCATCCAGCCCGCCGCGCCATCCAACCACCAGCGCCCGCCAGCTGTCGCCAATCCGGCCTCTCCGCGCCGCCCCGCTTCAATCCGAGCCGTCCAGTGCCCCCCCTCGCGCGCCCGCATGCGCCAGCTGGCCACCACCCCAATCCGCTTCCCGCGCGCGTGCCTCCGCAGTCGCTCGATCCCCTCCCGTGCCCACGCGGTGCCATCCTCGCCGTTCGCACTGACCGCCCGCGCGAACCCTAACCCTAACCCTAGCGCGCGCCGCCGCCCGTCCGCGTTGTGCCTCGCCCAGACCCCATCCCCGCCGTCCATGCTGCCACGCGTCTCCCCGACCGTCTTCGTCCCGGATGCGAACCCGTGCCGTCTCCCTCCCGACCATCCTCGGCATGCGTGCATAAAAGCCGCCGCCACCCTCGGTTCTTGCGCCCCGCCACCGCCTCTGAACCCTCACAGCCACTCTCCTCGCCTCGCGCCGCCGTCGCCGAAGTTCCTCACCGCCGCCGCCGAGGACCTTCGTCACCTCCGCCACCGCCGGAGACCACGTCGTCGTCGTCTCGTGCGCCGTGCCTCCGCCACCACCCGGGAGCCGTCGCCTCGAACCCGCCGCCGCCGTCGTCGTTTCCGCCGGTAAGCCGCACCGCCACCGCTGACCCTCCACCGTGCGCGTTGGTCGCCGGAGGCCACCCCGCCACCGTCTCTCTCGCCACAAAGAGTACTCCCAAGGTAAGCAATAAATGCTTACGCAAGTTACACCGGGGATTATAACAAAATGGATGCATGCATAGGAATATCAAAGGGAAGCTTAACAGTAAGTTGTGCGAAAAAGCGATATTTGAATTTAAATATAACACGTAAGTATGAAAGCTGAATTTTTAATACGATATATGAACAATGTTTGAAACAAATAATATCGTCAGTGTAGGCTCCAACCTACACTATCCTAACCACAGGAATCCACCCAGACCATCATTAAAACCACTGTTGTTTGCTGAAAATAAGTTTTCTAAAAACAAGTCTAATCTGTGAATATTTTACTTAGCATGTCCATGATCGTGGACGCGGCTATCCAGATAGTTTTAATTACTCTGCAGAGGTCTACAACTTTACCCACAAGACATTCCCTCTCACTTGAGCCACGCGATAAACACACTGCCTTAGGTGTGCGGCGGAGAGTTCATGACAAGGCTGTTTCGATGATCCATCGTCAAAATATTCACGCCGCCACTAAGGTTTCACCACAACTCGAATCCACGAGTTGGAGCCCCCACTAGTGCCATGTGAGACTTCCCGCAGCCTACGCCGCGCTCACATTCAGCCTATAGCGAGACTATGTTTAGAATTTCGCAAATTACTTAGCTAGGTCTGTCCCATACCGGACTTGTGGTAGTACGAAGTGACTTCGTAAAATGAATCACAGAAACGGTCCTTAAACCGACTTAGGCTCAACCACATACCCACATGCTTGACAATCAACAAGGTGTCACCAAACACGAGGCATGCCGGTACCCACCACCTAACCATTAGCCTAAGTCCAAAACATAAGTTTCTATTTTCACTTTTAAACGATTTTCGTAAACCATCCTTGACTCACCGAAGTCAAGTCTTTATTTTCATATCGTCATTTCATGTGAAACATTTAATCACACTAAAATTATACTAAGCCAGGCTAAGCATTCTATAAAATTTTCTAGTCAATACTGTGGTACTAACTAGTTTTCAGCTAGGGTGACAAGGTATAGGAATTCGAGATTCAAATTGGCCATATTCAAGGATCATAGGTATATCTAATATTTAAACTGATTTTAAATTAAATTTGAATAGAAATACGCATGCATATACAGTAAAACAACATAAATAAATTTCAAATATTGGGTTCAACATGGTCAAAGGTGTAACTTGCCTTGATCGAAGTCCTACTGAGAATCGTCGAACTCAAATTCTCCGAAATCGCCGAAATCTAACGTAAATAGCCAATTCAAACAAAATTCAATAACAAAATTCAAATAATTTCAAAATTTTAAAATGATTCCAGAAATAGATAGATCATGATTTTAGAAAAATTTAGAAATTTGAACAGGTCAATTTGGAATTAAAATGAGAAAGTTATAGCCTTCCAAAGTTTTAATACAATTAAAAGAAAAATAGTTAATTTCTGGGATTATTTTTAAACCCAAAAAGCATTTATGACGTCAGCAAGAATTATTTTTCTAAAGGGAATTAAAGGATTATGACGTCAGCAAGGTAATTAGTTTTCGGCTGATTTATTTTTATACTGAAAAATCAGTTTTATTGCGTCAGCATGACGTCAGCAAGAATTTTCGGATTTAATTAAAAACAGGTAGGGCTGACGTGGCCGGGGGGGCTGACGTGGCTTCCACGTGGCTGCCACTCGGCACCACATGGCTGCCTCGTGGCTACCACGTCACGGCATCAAGCCGACGTGGCGCCGCGCGACGGTGGCGGAAGCGCCGGTGGCGCTGCATGGCGCCACCGGCGGCCACGCTGCCGCCACCTCGGCCGACGGTGGCGACGGCGGCGGCGGTGGTGGCGCACGGGGACCGAGGGTCGCCGGCGCTCTGGCAGGCGGCGGCGCCGGCCGATGGTACCAAAACGAGGAGGGGAACGCAGGGAGTGCATCGGTACCTGGCACGGATCCCGAGAGTGGCCGGAGAGGGGAATCGGCGAGAAGGGGCGGCAGTCGGAGGAGGGGTTCACGGCGGCGGAGAGGTTCCGGTGGCGCACGAGCTCGGGAAGACGGTCGCCGGGGATCGCCTGGGCACCAGCAAGGTCGAGGAGGCGTCGGCGAGGCTCAGGGAGGCTTGAGGCGACGGCGATTGCTCGCCGGAGCGCTTGAAGCTGCGGGGAGGAAATCGGGCGCAGGGAGGGCTCCGGCACTCGGGTGAGTCGATTGAGAGGTGAGGGAGAGGCGGTGTGAGTAGAGGGATCTCGGGGTATCCCTTTTATAGGCCGGGGAGGGGTGTAACGGTCGCACACATCTCGCCGGAGTGGGAACGGGCGGAAAGCTTAACGCGACGGTGAAGGAGGGTGTAATTGGGGGAAATTATGCCTAAAACGGACGCGGTGGAGGTTTAATTGCTATTTGCCATCGGCGCGGGGCATCAATTCAGAAGAAAACCGAAGCTTTAAAAGCTTCGATTTGCGGCATCAATGGCGGCAGCGGGCGGGGATTGCGCGGAGAAGAAAGGAAAGGAGCGGGGAAGACGGGTCTAACGAGGGGGTCCCACCGGTCAGCGAGAGAGGACAAAGGGAAGGAGGCGGGGTGACGGTCAGATGCGCGACAAGTGGCACAGGGGAAGGATACGGGCGGTTGGATCCGGGCGAACCGGTAAGTGAGTGAGGACGGGTGAGATTCAATCCGACAACCGAAAGTAAATCGGGGCCGCTCGAACGGGACCGAAGGGGTAAGTGGCAGGGTGTGGACGAGATTTGGTACGGCAACGGGGAACGGCGCGGATTAAGCCACACGGCGGGCGGAGGGGAGAGGGACGGGGCCGAAGCGGTAAGTGGCTACGGTCGGCTGGGATTGAAACGGGCGAGGTGGTGACCGGCCGATGCGCGACACGTGTCGGGTGCGGAGAGAGGGAAGGCGGGAGGAAGGTTTTAAGTGTGAGTAGACGGTTGAGGGGGCATCCGGCGGCGGGGATTGGCTCGATGCTTGACACTTGGCAGCCCGAGGGAGTTTTGAATTAAATTGCTTTTAAGGATTTCAGAAATGGTTTGAAGGCTTTAAAATACTCAGAAAAATACCAAATAAATTTTGAAAAATCCAAAAAAAAAAATTAGAGATCCTTCTGGGACTATTTGAGACTTAATAAAAATATTTTCCACCTAATTTGATATTTAAATTTTGCAAAAGTACACTTTGACTTAAAAGGCAAAGTTTAAATCTTTATAAAATCCTGAAAAATTAGTATAGTTACAGATTTGACTTTAGGAAGATAAAATACATTTATTTTGACTTTCATGATGTGCAGCAAAATCAATTTGGCTTTTATAATTTAAACTTTTAATTTTCTTAAATCAGGGCTTGGAATAAAATTCCAGGAAAATCCAATAAACATTTTAATAAAAGGAATAAAATTTTTGGGATGTTACAGCGACCTCGTGCCGCACCGCGCCCCGCCTCGGTCCCACCACCACGCGTCAGCCATCGCCCGACTCCTGCCTCCGTGCCGCTCGATCTCGACCGTTCGATCAGATCCGAAGATCGACGGCCCAGATCACGCCACCTGCCCAAGCCCCAACCGTCGGATCTCGCCGCACCGCGCCCTCACACCCGAGCCACGTCAGCCCTGCCACCTCAGCCCTAAGCCTACGTGGCATGCCACATGTCCGGCACGTCAGCGTCACGTCAGCATATAGTCGACCCAAGTGCCACGTGGCAGCCACGTTAGCCCTAGCCACGTGTCAGCTCTAGAGAGCGCCACGTCAACCCTAGGTTACCGTGTCAGCACCGTCGTCCATGTGCACACTGTTGCGTGGACCGAGTCCACCGTGGGCTTGGTCTACCGTGCGCCCGGTCCACAGCACAGTAACCTTTTTTAATTTCTCGATTTTCTTTAGATTAAATTTTTCGAGATCCCGTTCTCCTCCGTCCTAGCTCCGATTGACCCCGTTCTTTTTTCTAAATTCATCTAAAATCGAGCTCTAGCTTTTGGTTCTGGTTTTATGATTTTTGAAGTTCATTTTCTTATCATTGTATGTGTTTTTCTTATTTTAGTTGTTTTCTCTCTCGTTAGATTCGGATTCTGGAGGAGCAGGATCTACACCCGAAGACCAGGAGTACCTCGCTGAGCATAACCAAGGCAAGTCATGTCTTTTGATCATGTTAAATCCAGTTTGCAATCTATTATTTAATTATTTTATTTTAAATTACATTGCATTGCTATTTTATACAAACCCTTGTATTGGTAGTTAACGTCCCAATTGATTTATCCCTCCTTGATAACTTGGAATACCCTGATGCCATTGTCACCATAGGTTGGGAAATATACTAGTGATGCTAGATTATTTGTCACATGGGTTGGTACGATAGAATGCTTAGCTTTACTTATATTTACGATCAGGTTTATCATCGTATGTGAATTATTAATTTGACTTAATGGAATATGGAACAATGGTTGGTGCCACGTTTATTAAAATTTGTGCCATGATATTGGTGTGTCATTGGTGTGGTTATACAAAACTGGTTTTGCACTCGAGCGAGTGATCGTGCAGTAAAGGGGGAAGTGTTGGAGCACTTCGAGGGATGTGGTAGCCTCGTCCGGGTAATGTTAAGGACTTAACTTTGTGCGCCATTGATCTGAGCTTTACCGTGGAAACCACATGTCTGGTATGGGACGGACCTGGCTGATTAATTTGGGATGTTTCAACTTTAATCTTTCCATTGAGATGAAAATGGTTGCTGATTTCCATGTGGCACAAGGGGGGTATGATGCAAAACCCTAGCGGGCGGATTAAGTTGTAACTGAACTTTGTAAAGGCCTTGTTGTGATTTCCTTAGCGCGAAGCTAATCACATCGTGTGGGTGCAGTTGTGCAACCTCTGCAGAGTGTAAAACTATTCGAATAGCCGTGTCCTCGGTCATGGACAATGCTCGGTGATTTCACACGAGGGGTAGTTATTTCTGAAAACTTGTGGAATGTGGTTGGACAGTGAATGTTTAATTCACTGTTGGTTCAGCTTATGGACGGGAGGTCTATAAGTGGTTGGCTTAGCTTATAGATGGGAGGTCCATAAGTGGTTTATTACAATTCCTTGGTTATTATTTATTATTGTTTTATTTAAAGTTCGCTTTCAATCTATTATCTGTATTTACCTTCAAATGTCATTTATGCAAATTAACCTTTCAGCCATCCTTTGAGTAAGTCTTGCATACTATATTGCATTCATTTGTTACAAACGACTTGCTGAGTACCAATGTACTCACGGCTTTATGCCCAATGTTGCTCAGTTGAGGAAGAGGAGTATCACCAACAGGAGGTTCGAGAAGGAGAGTACTTCGACGACTTCGCGGATTAGGCTTCGTTCTCCACTCGATAGCCTGTGGGCTTGTCGATTGGCCACTATACTTTATTTTGGATTTCCGCTGCTAGTTTTGTTAAGCCCTTCGGGCTAATCTATTGTAAGCTTGACCATAAGGTTGTACCTTTTGAGATTTATTGATATTTGAGCTTTTCCTTTATTTTATTGTGTATATAGTTGTGATGACATCTATGTTTGACTGTGTGCACTAGCATGATCTTGGGACTAGTGCAGAATACACAGGGAGTCCGGATTTGCATATTCGGGTCTCGACAGTGGGAGCATAAGGCGTGAGATCTAATACATGGTTAAAAAACAAAATTATGTGAAAATAGTTGAAGCTCGGTTAAAACCAAAAATGAATTTCAGAAAATGCCAAATGTGCTAAATTTGCTCAATTGCAAGTGATATCTAGTGCTTGAATAAAATGTTTCTATCTTGAATTTGTAGCACTCTAAATTGACTCAATTGTAGCTTCTTGATTCTATTTAGAATATTGACATAGCTTGACTCATTTGTGGATACCTTTGGCTAAACTATGATCTTGAGCAACTTGACATATTAAAATCTATTTAATTTCAGATTATTTCTCATTTAGCTTTAGCTTTACTATATATGGTTTAACATGATCTAGATATTTCTTTCACATAATATGGTTTAGTGTAATATTTGTAGAGTCACATTGGATAATTTTTATGGCTCTTAAATACTAAAAATAAATAAAATACAGGTATTTCATTTCATTCAAATTTTATCTTCTTTCATGCATCTTGATAACTTCATTGTCAAAAGGGGAAAAAGATCGGTAAAAATGCATATCTAGAGCATGATTTGGTGTTTTTATGCAAAATTTTGCTTAGTTGGAGCTTGTGATCTCTTCTCACCATGACGAATGTCAAGTAGAACAATTATTCTTTCATATGAATCTAGAGTGAGATTCCCAACACATTTGGTGGTTTTGAAGTTTTTGTGAACAAACTGTTATTTTTGTAGCTTCATGCTATTTCTGTCTCAAATGTTCATTTTTAGCTCATCACATTCTTTTTTTTATCATTTAGATCTCTTTGCAAATTTCTTCTTCTTTGTCTAAAACCACCTCCTATTTGCATTTTTGAGTATTGCCAATGGATTCATAAAGGGGGAGATTGAAGGACCATATGAGAAGATCCCGTTTAATATTGTGATGAATCATTGTAATATTTCTATAATGGTAATTTGATTTTGCAAAGATCGCACTTTGGCAGGATTGATTTTGGATACAAATTAAGGATTTTGAGATTTGAGTCATAGATTGAGTTGGGCTGACCCGGGTCGTTGCATTAAGCTTGCATGATGCATGTTTTGGATAACGTGGGTCAAGTTGTGAAGAACCTATCTCTGAAAACTTTTTCTTTGTTTTTGGATGTGCAGGGTCGCTTGAAGTCAACCATGATCAATGGCAAGGATCAGGGCTAGACTCATGGAGGAGTTGAGACTCAGAACGATTGAGGATACCGGGTGAGACGGTGAGCTCAAATATGGCTCGAGAAAGACAAAAAATGTTGAAGGAGAGTTCGAAAGGCAAGATGGCACCATAAGGCTTGGACAGTCCAAGTGAGCCGTAGTTTGGTGGAACCGGGACGGAGGAGACTTGGCGATGTGTGGAATGTTATTGGTGCACCTACACGTGGCAATCATGATGATTGCTAGTAAAGAATAGTGATGACCGGGTCAACGAGTGGTATTTTGATAGTTTAGCCAAAATATTGGAAACCACCTTGAATTAAAATCGCAACATGTGAGTGACGCGTTGGAGAGCAGTTTAGGTCAAGGTGGAGCTAATTTGATCGAGACGGAAAGGACTTAATGGATTCGGGTTTATGCACTTTGAAAAGCGTATATAAGTGATATGTGTGAGTTAAAACCCGTGTGTGTGGGGTTAACGGATTTTCCCCTTCTGCTAAGTGGATTGTATCCACCAAGAGATGAATGGGGCTGGTTAGCCCATTTATAACAGGGGGTTGAGATGGAGACATGTGGTCAACTATCCAACCCACCTCTCTTGTGTTTTAATGTTTTAGTGTTAAGGTTTTGAGTATATGGTGTGCTTTCTATCCTTCAAGGTAAAGTGGCTGTAAAATCTATATCTTCATGTGGTAATACATCAATTTTTCAAGATCTCTTTGTCTATTTTGTGTTTTGATTGATTTACTCTTGTTTCAATTGGTTTTAATCTCTCCTCTTCCCTCTTCTTCATCTTGTTGTGCTAAGAACGTGATTAAGATAGAGATAACTTCTGAAAGTCAATCTCCTATCATCTATACACTTTAATAGCAAATTCATGAAGAAACCCGTTTTACTTGATTTTGTCATCTTCAAGTAATTTCTTATTTTAAGGGTTTTTGTATCGAGTTCTTCGGTGTTCTACCTTACTGTGATATGTAGAAATACATCTAGAGCTATCTTGGCCATCATTTACCCACGAGCAAGTTAAATTCACCGTTTGGGGTTTTGGCTCAATTTTGGTGTAACTTTCCAACAAATTGAAAAAGATCTCAATTTTGACTATAATTTTCATGATCGTTTGTTGGAATAAGTTCTTGATAACCTAAAAAATGTCTCTGCAAAATTTTATCATTTGGATCTACGGATCAAAAGTTCCATCGATTTTTGGATTTAAATCAGGCTAAAAACACTATTCATCACCTTGATTTTATTATAGCAGCGGTTAGACCACTATTTAGAGGCCGGTCAGACCGTTGGAAAGGGTTAGGATCCAAGTATTATTGATTTAGGCTAGTTGGTTTGATTTTTAGCTGATGGTTCTGTATTTTACACCTCTGTTGGTGTATGAGGATAGAATCTTGAATACTTGGGAGAAATTCAGAGTTGGCACCATTCACCTCCTTCTGTTGCCATACTTGATCTTTCACCATTATTTATGTCGCTTGACATTTTGATTTTGAAAGTAGCCAAAAGCTAAAATGAGAAGTCAAAAAGCCAAAAAGAACATAGCCATAGAGAACAATCTTGTGAAGTCAAATCAACTAGGTATAGTTAGTATAGGTGTTAGACCATGTGGCTAGGTCTAGGTTATTTTAGATGATGAATAATTGACAACGTTGGTTATGATATTACTTATGGTGTGTTGCACGTGTGCGGATTGACGTTAGTCAAGTTCGGACGAACTTGTGCTAGAAAAATATTCTTTAGTCTTTGCATGTGCAGGTTGAAGCGTGGAGGCGATCGTGGTTGATAACGAGGAGGACCGGAACTAGGATAGGAAGATCTGAGGTCAGGCGGTCGAGGGAGTCACGAGATGATCAAGCTTATAGTTGGGCACGTGAAGATCAAAGTAGAGAAGATACAAGAGGTGCAGTCCTGAAGATTTTGACACGTGATGAGCTAAAAAAATCAAAAGCGTAAAAATAATAAAAAAATCCATGTTATGAAGGTTTTTGGTCCCTTAAAAAGTAGTGGGCCAAAAAGCCTGGTTGAGACAAAAAGATCCAGGATGAGTTGTATTAAGGTTAATGATGTATTAGAGTAGGTTGAGAATTTTTAGAAGGGCTAATAGTGGCTGTAGGAGTATAAAAGGAAAAAACAAAAGTTATGTATAATGAACAAAAACAAGAGTCGACTAGAAAACTTGAGAGGCGATGGCTCTTTTCTGGTGTACCATGATTTGGAGAAAAGAAAAAGAGCGGCAGCGGTTATTTTCCGTGTGGGTG
Organism: Melocanna baccifera; assembly: GCA_036346265.1. Classification (NCBI taxonomy): domain Eukaryota; kingdom Viridiplantae; phylum Streptophyta; class Magnoliopsida; order Poales; family Poaceae; genus Melocanna; species Melocanna baccifera. The sequence goes on along the minus strand of CM070704.1, from coordinate 14,434,912 downwards.
GTTCACGAGAAAAAAAGTGGCGGCGTCTCAGTTGTAATTTTTGTGTGAGACAGCGACGTTTCGATCTGAAAAAATATACGCTGTGATTGTGCAATTGTCTTCTTTCTGATCTGCTATCACCGACGTCGCTCACGGGGCTGAGCACTTGTCGCATCGCCAAGAATTTTGGATGTTTGTAGTACCGTACAGCGAAGAAATTCCAGAAGTAGCACCGCGTGCGAAAAAATTCCGTTTCTGGCCCCTCGACGCACCGCACGACCAAAGCTCCGAGCGCACGACCTGGGGGGAGGCGACACCTGTGCACTCGTGCGGTACCGGACCGCACGACCGGTGCTCTGATGAAGTCGTCGGCGTCCGGTACCACACGCTTGCACCAGTAGCACGATGCGTGCGATGCCGGACCGCACGACTGAACTATGCACCGAGGCTCGACCGCACGATCGCTTGTGCAGTGTGTTAGTACTACTACATGGCATCTTTCAGGCGACCAAATTAATACGATCTCTTGTGCAGTGTGTTAGTACTACTACATGGCATCTTTCAGACGACCAAATTAATGAGAGGACATAGTGCAGAGCAGAGCACGATACCAAATTTACTTTCTTTTCCATCCATTCATCTGGACTGGACCAAGAAAAGATTACAAAGTGGCGATGCCGAGGGTGCGTGCATAGTTCGGTGCGGTCGGTCCGCATCGCATGACCTGCGGTTACATTGCAAACGCGGCGGTGCCGGACCGCACAACTTTATCAGAGACGGTCGTGCGATGCGGTACCGCACGATTACCAGTGTCGGCTCCCCCCAGGTCATGCGCTCAGAGCTTTGATCGTGCGGTGCGTCGAGGGGTTAGAAACGAAATTTTTTCATACACGATACTATTTCTGAAATTTCTTCGCTATACAGTACTACAAACGTCCAAACTTCCATCGCCAACCGAGGAAGCAGGGACTTTTGTCATGCATGACTACTGTTACATCTGAGCGTGAAGTGATTGAGGTGAGCCTTGACTGAGTTGTGCAATTAAATGTTATTTTTTTCCTTCATCTGCGAGCGTTGCTCCAAGCCGGTCGCCAGCACCTCACGTGAAGAAAAGCATTGATGCCTTGTCCGAGCTGTCCACTTGGTGTGTTGTCAATAGCTAGTTAGTTAACGCCTTGGCCCAGTTGTGCACACGTGAAGAAAAACTTTTTACTTTTGTGCGTATCAATGATTATGGCCACAACATAGCTAGTTAGTTAATAGGTAATGAAGTTCCATAGTTTTTGTTGATCTGCATGCACTACTTATTTTTAACAAGACTTGGTGATTTAAAAGAAGATTAGTGAGAAACTAATTAAGCTTTAAAGAGTACTAATTAGATTGCTTCATGAGTAATACCATTGTTTTGTGATTTCTTCTGATCTACTCCTATAGCAAATTATTATTTTTTCATTTTCTTTTGTTTTGTTCACTGGTTTTTGTTCACTGGTCAAAAATCAGAAAATAGTGAATTTAAAAAAAACTTCTGCTACGTATTACAATCATTCATCCTCTCTGATTGTCATCGACGATAAGATTTGCCCCTAATCATTAATAATTACATTTACTTTATGATTTGTATACTTTTTACAAAATACCAAAAGCAAAGCCCCTAATCATTCCATTTGACAATTTGATTCGAGTCCAACTTTTCGTCTTTTCGAAAAAAAAGTGGGGAATAACTTCACATGGGAAGCTCATTATCTACACCCTGCACAACTCCACTGCCCTCACTGATCCCACTTGTGCTCACCTACCCTTGTAACAACCACCATGGCGGAGGCTGTTGTGGGAGTGCTGATAGGCAAGCTCGGTGAGGCCTTGGCGAAGGAGGCAGCAACCTTTGGTGCATCGCTGCTCTGCAAGGAAGCATCTGCCCTCAAGGGTCTCTTTGGCGAGATCCGTGAAGCCAAGGAGGAGCTGGAGAGCATGCAGGCCTTCGTGCAGGGAGCCGAGCGATTCAAGGACACCGACGAGACCACCGGCATCTTTGTCAAGAAGATCCGGGGCCTAGCTTTTGAGATCGAGGATGTTGTCGACGAGTTTTCCTACAAGCTGGAGGACAAGCATGGAGGATTTGCTACAAAGATGAAGAAGAGGATCATGCATGTGAACACTTGGCGTCGGCTTACACACAAGCTGCAAGAGATTAAGCAGAGGGTTAAAGCTGCTGATGAGAGGAAAGTCCGCTACGACATGAGAGGAATCGACAAGGAAGCCGGAAGCAGTGGTGGTGGTTCAGAGTTTGTAGATCAAGCTTCGCATTTCGCAAGGGAAGATAATCTTGTGGGGATTGAGGAGCGCAAGAAGTTGTTGATGCAATGGCTCACGGATGATTTTGAACATCAGAGCATAGTTGCCACAGTTTGGGGGATGGGTGGAGTGGGAAAGACCACTTTGGTTTCCCATGTCTACGACAAGGTGAAACTGGACTTTGATACTGCTGCGTGGATAACAGTTTCAAACAGTTATCAAGCTGAAGATTTGTTGAAAATGATCGCGAAAGAATTTGGCATCACAGCTGATGTTGCCAGTATGCGAAAGAGAGCCCTAATTGATGTCATTCACACCTATCTGCAAGGTAAAAAGTACATCTTGATTCTGGATGATGTTTGGGGTGTCGATGTGTGGTTCAATACAAGGGATGCATTTCCCACAGATAGCATTAGTCGACTTGTAATCACCTCAAGAATCCATGAGGTAGCATTGCTAGCAACTGGAAATTGTATAGTTGAACTGCAACCACTAGAAGAACCCCAATCATGGCAATTATTTTGCAAGGAAGCGTTTTGGAAAGATCAAGACAAAACATGCCCACAGGAATTAGAGTATTTAGCTCGAAAGTATGTTGGTAAGTGCAGTGGCTTGCCCATTGCTATTGCATGCATAGGCCGCCTACTGTCCTGCAAACAAGCAACTTACTCTGAATGGGAAAGCATGTACAAGGAACTAGAGCTTCAGCTGACTAATAACTTGATCCTTGATGTTAATATTATCCTAAAGGTCAGCTTGGAGGCCCTTCCATATGATTTGAAGAATTGTTTTTTGCACTGTGCAATATTTCCAGAGGATTATTTAATAAAAAGGAGGAGGGTAATAAGGCACTGGATGACTGCTGGATTCATCAAGGTAAAAGACAACAAAACAATGGAGGAAGTAGCAGAGGGCTATCTTAACGAGCTTGTTAACCGGAGCCTACTACAAGTAGTGGAGAGGAATGCAGTTGGACGAGTGAAAAGTTGCCGGATGCACGATGTCATACGCCTACTTGCCCTCAACAAAGCCAACGAAGAATGCTTTGGTAAAGTTTATGATGGCTCTAGGGTATTTATAGTAGAGGGCACGCGACGCATATCAATCCAGAGTGCAAACATTGAACAATTAACTCGATCTGGTGCTACTCATCTCCGTGCACTACATGTTTTTGAGAGGGATATCAATATTAATTTGCTCAAGCCAATCCTATCATCTTCAATGTTGCTGTCGACTCTGGATCTACAAGGTGCTCGTATCAAGATTTTACCTCACGAGGTATTCAACTTGTTTAATCTGCGGTTCTTGGGTTTTAGAAATACTGATATTGAATATATACAAGAGGCAATAGGAAGATTACAAAACTTGGAAGTCTTGGATGCTTTTAATGCAAAAACATCATCTTTACCAAAAGGCCTAGTCAAACTCAAGAAGCTGAGATACCTGTACGCAGGTAAATTTTTAAGCGAGTATTCAATTAAAATTTTTGGGGGAATCAAGGTGCCTAATGGCATACAGAACTTGACAGGACTTCGTTCTCTGATTTGTCTCAAAGCAAGCAAACAGATTCTTTGTGAAGTTGGAGTTTTGACAGAGCTAACAACATTTGGTGTCTCCAACGTGAAAAGTGAACACTCTGCTGACTTGTGCAATGCTATCACCAGAATGAGACATCTTGTTCATCTAGAGATTATGGCTATAGGTGACAAGGAAGTGCTGCACCTGGAAGGGCTACATTTACCTCCAACCCTTTCTTGGCTTGGTTTATCAGGACAGCTAGAAAAAACATCAATGCCTCAGGTTATCTCATCTTGGTCCCAACTTAATAGCCTCACTGGGTTGACACTGAAATTCTCGAAACTTGATGAAGACTCCTTCTCCAGACTCCTGTCACTGCATGTATGTGACCTTAGGCTTTGGAAGGCTTATGAAGGCTCGAAGCTGCACTTTTCCGCTTGGTCATTTCCAAAACTTCGTTTTCTAACTATATGGGATGCTCCGCAGCTCAACCAAGTTGAAATAGAAGAAGGTGCAATGCCAAGCCTTGTTAAGCTAGTGTTTGCAGACTGTCCCGAACTAAAGTTTCTTCCTCATGGTATTGAGTACCTTACAAACCTTGAGAAATTAAGTCTGGCAGAAACGTCAGAAGAGCTCATAGAAAAGCTTCGGCAGAAGAGAGAACCAAATGAATGCAATGAAGATCTCGTGAAGATTAGCCACATAAGAAATGTTACTGTTCGACTAATCCAAAAAGGAGTATGGGAAAGGATTAGGTGACCGCACAACGTCGCTTCTCCCCAATGTAAGGATCTGCTGATTTGTAAATAGGTGGAACTAAAGCATCTGTAAGTAATTTCTGGAGCGATTTTACTAGTTTGTCAATTAAAATTAACCTGATTCCTTTTTACATGTTTATGTATATCTTCACCTAGAAATGTACAGACTGGTACTCTACAGAGTACCGATCGGATAGAATCATAGCAACAAATAACTAATAGGCACTTTCTCCCCTTCAAGGAAGAAAAAGCTAATATGCACTTCCCATTTTTCTCATATTTATACATGTTAATGTTATTTAGGATCTTTGCTGAATTGCTGCTTTGCTAGTCCGACAAGAGTCTTTCACATACTCTGCAGAGCCTTCAATACCATCGATCGAGATACAAAGATTCACTTCCCTGCTTCAAGTGGCAGGCCTTGAGACTGTCAGAAGCTACACTTCAATGCAATGATGTCATTTCCTGAACCCCGGCGTCTTCTCATCAGCCGCACAACAGAGTTCAATAGTTAAAGGCAAGCGTAAAGTCCATTCTTCCGGCATTACAGCACAAGTGGAATTCCATGATTGGGCGGCCAACGACAAAGGGTGCGGCAAAGTGTAATAGTACTAATATTTAAGCATGTCTATAAAAGTCTGAAGATTTTGTAATAGTTTAACCCCACAGGTTTTGAGTCAGTGACTACGCCACCGGTGGCATGGTGCTTGAGGAGCTCGAGAGTCGAGGGAAGACGACTTCATTTGATCCGATGTCTTCTGAGAACGTTGGATGGATGCTGTTGATTTTCTAGTTATGTTCTGTTTGATTGCTAGACTTTTTATCTCCTAACCCAGGCCTGTCTTGTCGATGTATGTTGGATTACTATTACTTTTGTCAGGCTGGACCTTACGATTTGAGGGTTAATTGGTTTTTACAACCTGAGATGAGCTATAAGGTTTTAAGCTGGAACTCCCAGCCCTTTTGTCATCTTTCTTTTTGAATGAGGACGACTTGTCCCTTCCAAATCATCACAACGCTCATATAAGCACAGGCACCGCCACCATGACTGTTCATGGGTCTGTATGTAAGACTTGACGATCATTGTATTAAGAAATGAAAAAGAAACGGATGCTTGTGCTGTTGTGTACACAAGCATGCAGCATGCTAAGCACTAGGTTACCCGGATACCCCGATACAGATACGGATACGCGATACGGCGATACCGCGATTCGCCATTTTCCCAAAAATGCCGATACGGCGATAGGTTTATATATATATATATAAAATAATAATAATTAATAAAGATAAAAAACAATAAATTCATGAATTCTTATAAGGAAGTGAGAAATTAACAATACCTTAATATTGATGTAGCAAATGGCTTGATTCTCTATGTCTTCCTCCTAGCTATTAGACCAATATAATAAACCATCTGCAAAGGTAGCTCCACTGGAGGTATCACACGAGCAGTATTTAGGATGTTTCTTGCCAAGGTAGCTCCATTGGATGGGGCTGCAGATGCACTAGTACCAGTGCTACCCAACGCACTACCAGACGTCATGATCTAACAAAAATTAAACATTGAATGAGCTCACAGCCTCACACACGGCTATTACAAGTTTACAACCTCAATCTGGAGCACGGGACCTCAACCTGGATCGGAGGGGACTGGAGGTGGCGGCGGCGTGGATCGGAGGCGGCCGGAGGAGCACGGGACTGCTGGAGACGGCGGTGGCGTGGATCGGAGGCGGCCGGAGGAGCACGGGACTGCTGGAGGTGGCGGCGGCGTGGATCGGAGGCGGCCGGAGCCGCACGGTTCTGCTGGAGGCGGCGGCGGAGTGGATCCGGCGCGCGGGGGCGGGGCACCGAGTGGATGCGGGAGTGGGTGGCGGCGGCGTGGATCCGGAGGCGCGCGGCGGGGCGCGGCGGCGTGGATCGAGCGTGCGGGGCGGGGCGACGTCGATCCGGAGGCGCGCGGGACGGGGGGGCGGCGGCGTCGATCCGGAGGCGCGCGAGACGGGGCGGCGGAGTGGATCCGGCGGCGCGCGGGATGGGGGGGCGGCGCCGGAGTGGATGCGGCCGGGAGTGGGTGGCGGCGGGCGTGAGAGACAGAGAGAGTGAGGCGGGCGTGAGTGTGTGCGTCGGGTGGGGGTGAGTGAGGCGAGCGTGTGGGTCGGGTGGGGGTGAAATGAGGGAAATTAGGGTTTAAGTATCGGGGAGGTATCTGTGAAGTATCGGAATTATTTTCTTTTTTTGAAAATTCAAAAAAACTCGGATACGGGCAGGATACGTATCGGAGCGTATCGGAGGAGTATCCGTATCCGATACGGTATCTGATACGGATACGTGAGTTTTGAGAAGTATCCGCGTAACGTAGGCTAAGCATGTCAGCGTGTAACAGTTGCATATGCAATACAAAAGGGTCAAGATATCACTCTGACGGCATTATGTACATTTTGTATGCAACAAGATTATGTTTCAGAATTCAGACTGTAAAGAACCAGCATAAAAGCACAGTTGTCATACTAGCAGCCGAATAGATGCAAGCTTTTGGTCATCCAGGAAGGACAGAGCAAGATATATATATAACCAAGACAAAACAAACAGGCACTAAAAGGGTATTGCATTCTTTTTATTCAATTCTTAGAAATTCTGCTCCACGCGAAGAATCGCGAAGATGGGCAGAGGGCAGAAACCATTCTTAAACTCTTGATTAAAATGAACGATAGAACAGTGGGAATCGAATAGCCTTTTCAACTATTGCTGCATATATTATCTAGAGATTATTTCCACTAATTCCTTCTCAAATTCTTCCCCAGAACCCGTATTACAATGGACACTCCATCACTCAACATCACTGTGCAGGAATCACTAACTCAGATTTCATCAATTAAGGCTCTCCTACACTATATAATTATCCAGACAAATGATGCTTACGAGTTCTCTCATCCAGAAAAGGCTACTCAAAGCAGACCCAACACATTTTTTTATGATCATATAGTGAGATCAACAAACCAAGCAGTCAGAAAAGAATGATATGCCAACATAACTAATCTAATCGAAATTGGACATACAGACAAGTGAATGGAACTTAATCCTAATTCAACTAAGATAGAAGCACTGGTATCTGGAGCCGTTAATCTTTTGTACTCACGTTTATAGTATCCCCAGCCATTTACTTTCTTTTTTTTTCTCGAACGCGCAGGAGAACTAGGCATCAATATATTAAGAAGAAGAAAGAAGTATCAGAAGACTCAAACAACCCCTCGCCATTTAGGCAAAGTTAATTACATAAGAACCTGACCGACCGAAACTAGACTACACCCCTCAACCAAAAGCAAAAAAAAAAAAAACACTTATGACCACATAGTACTAAGGCCGTTAGCCCCTACCATACACCATAGCTTGGCCTCATCTGTAATATCCTGCAGAACCATGCTGACAATGGGTGAGGCACCATCAAAGACACAGTCATTCCTATACTTCCATATCCACCAAGCCACCAACACGACCAACGAATTAAAGTCTTTGCGCCGCTGTTTAGGGACTTTCTGCCATGTTTGACGCCACCATAAGGTAAAAATCAAATCATCTGGCTCTGGAGTTAACTGTTGTAAACCCACCACTGATAGCACTGAGAAGCAAACACTTCTTGTAAACACCAAGCCGTTTACTTTCACACTTTTGTTTTATAGTACTCTTATTAGCTTTCAATAAAAGCTAGGTAAGAGCTTGTTATCTAGAGAAGATAGAGGTACAGGTAATTCAAACTTAACATGAAGTAAAAGTCAGGATAATCCATAATACCTTGAAGAATACTAACAAGTGACTCAAGAATGAAGTCACCAATCATAGCAGCTGCATTCCTACCCACACCTCTCCTCTACAGCTTTGGGGGCTGGACTCTGTCCTATGTTGGCCGAATGAAAGCCACTTCAGACGCTGCTTAGTCAGTGATTCTACACATTACAGAGGAAATAGTTATACATTATTAACGGTGCCCTCCAAAGCTGACGATAAATTATTTACTTTAAAACTGGCCAGCTTGAGTTTTGGAAATAACTTGAAAAATAGTGACAGACCGCTGTAGTCCTGATTGTGAACAATCATTGAATCCTTTCTGCAGCCAGCTCTTCTGTCGAACACAGTCAACGAGCTCCTCTGCGGTACGATCAACAGTCAGTTGCTCAAGAGTGCTTACGTGTTCGATGAAACAACCTGAAAAATTCAAAAGTATTTGAATTCTTTTTGGAGTTTGTTTGAATTCTTAAAATCTTCCCAAATTTGGCAATCTTCATTGGAATCCACATTCCTCTCTTGGCCATTCCACCTCTCCCTCCTTCTGGCGCCATTCAAGAAGGCGCCACCCCCTCCCTGTGCTTCTGGCCACGCAGCCACCCGCCCGGGCCGCAAATTGCTGCCGCCCCCCCGGGCGTTCACAGTTCACACCGCCAACGCCCGGAGCTCCCACCATGGCCCCACCATCCAGTCGCCTGCCTCCCCAGCTGATCCCACCCTCTCCCTCGCTCAGCGTGCCCAGTTGACTCATGCTCCCTCCCGCACAATTCTCAATCTCCCCCGCCCGACGCGTGCGCTTGTCGTACCTGCCTCCATCACCCCTGTTATGGACGCATTGGTGGGCAAGACTAATCATTGGTGCCGCCACAATGAGCCGTCTGCAGCCGGTCGACTGGAGCCATGATCGGCTACAGGGGAGTTTTCGGCAAGGGGAGGAGCTGATCTGTTTCAGCAAGGAAAGAGGCAGCTGGCAGAGTCCGAATTGAGTAGAGATAAGTAATCGTTATTCTTAAGAGTTGGTTACCTATTTTAGATGAGTTTGTTTAGGAATAGATATATGATATCTATAGAAAGTCTTGTTAAGGGCGCCTCATATATAAAGGCTGCCGAATCAGTTGGAGAAGGCAATAAAGAGATTATTCCAGTTTAGTCGGCTTGATCAGAGCATCTGCCGCAAGGGCAAAGGGCGATCAGCACCTAGTTACCCCTTGCTTAATCCCCACCATAACAACCCCCCTCGCAACTCCTGTAGGGCCGTAGTACTTCCCTCGCCACCTTGCCTGCACACACGTCCCGCCGGCAACACCCCTCGCCACCTCTTCCCTCCACATGACGGCGTCACCCGAACCGACCCACTGCTCCCACTGCCTTACTTGCTTTGAAGCCCAATCGGCTACTTAGAACACCTCACACCACTCCCAAGCACCCAACCGAGCCACTTAATCGACCCTCCTCGCACCATAGTGCCGACGCCAAAGTCCTCTGAGCCAGTGAGGAATCTCGGCCGTTCCTTTGCTTCCGGCCACAACTTTTCGATTGCTCACCACCATAGCACCCATGGACCACTAGGAACTTAAAGCCACCATCGCCGGGCCCTCCCATGCTCTCAACTCAGTCGCACGCTAACTGAAGTATGTCTATTGCATGACATTGGAGTTTGAGAAATCTTCTGAGTAAAACTGGGCAACTCTGTAGAGTGAATTAAATGGTATTCGACCACATCATACTTCTGATAAATGAAGATGTGTTTAAAGGGTGATTCCAATAGCAAGGCACAAATAGATTTCTTTATGCTTTAATCTGAGTAATTAACTGTTGAAAACCCCCTTACTTTTAAGATGTTGTAGTTTTGTTATTTCATATTTAAAAATGTTTACAAATAAAATTACATTCACACTCTCATTAATAAAACCAGTATGTTCTCATCCAGTGATAATCCTAGCAAATAGATAAATTAGGATTTACTTTTATGACTTGCTGGGTACGGTCGTACTCATTACTTGCTAAATAACAGAAGAACAATGGGACAACGATGAACAAGCTATTGATGAATGTTGAAAAGTGATTCGAATTCGTAACGGCGTCCGTGTAGGACTCTGTATCCATGCAGGATTCTAATTTCAGTTTTCTATCTTTGTGGGACTCTATTCTCCACACTATAAATATACCCTAGTAGTCCATAGGAAGGGCAAACCCCAACAGAAACTCTCCATTGTAATCTCTCCACATTATAGTGATTTGCCTTCGAGTGTCCGTGGTTTTTTCCCGCAAGGGTTTTCCACGTAAATTTCGTGTCTCGTGTCTCTTGTCTCTATTTTCTGTGCGTTATTTGCAACAAATGGTATCAGAGCACAAGAGTTTTAGAGCTCGAGAAAATTTTTTTTTGATCTCGCTGAGTCCGAAGCGCATCTAGTGGCATCGTCGAATCCTTTTTCTCATTCGGTCTTCGAGCAGCGCACGTTATCTTCTCGGCTTCAGGCTACATCAAATCAACAGAAAAAGCAAGCAGCGAAGGAAAAAGAGAAGCCATCGCCTCCTCTCCTCGGTCTACGTGTGCGCGAAGTACAGCACAGCAAAGCAGCAGGCGCACAACACCACAGCGCGCAGTCGCGCATCTATCTCGCACACGGTGTTTCTTTTCTTCGACGCCCTCGGTCCAAGGCAAAAGCAACGAAAGGCAAGCAACAAATTTCAGCATTGACGCAACAAAAATCTTTCCTGTGTAGTCACGTGAAGAAGAAGAAAAATAATAATAAGAGTGCCTCACGTCAGATCCAAAGGACCAGGCCATCAAAGGTACTACCAAAACACTAGGAGAGAGAGAAGTTAAGTTTTTCAAAGCCAACAGCACGTGAAGATTGAAAGCCTGGTTTGCATGTCCCTACATCCATCTATTTTTCTATTACTTTTGGTCAAATATTGTTAAGTGCATACACGGAAGTGTACCAAGATTTTTTGATTGCTAGTTTTTTGCAAGATTTTATACTAGCAAATTTTTGGTTTTCTTTCGCATGGCGACTTTGAAATATGATCTTCCGCTGTTGGATCGCGACACGAGATTTTCTCTATGGCAAGTCAAGATGCGAGCTGTCTTATCACAACTTGATTTAGATGATGCTGTTTTGGGGATTGATAATATGCCAGCGACACTGTCCGTCGATGAGAAGCAACGTAAAGATCGTAAGGCCTTATCCCAAATTCATCTTCATCTATCAAATAATATTTTACAGGAGGTTATGAAGGAGACATCCGCCCCGTATTATGGCTGAAGTTAGAACAGATTTGCATGACCAAAGATCTGACCAGCAAGATGCATTTGAAGCAGAAGCTTTATTCACACAAGATGGCGGAGGGAGCCTCATTGTTGAACCACCTGACAATTTTCAAGGAAGTTGTTTCTGACCTTGAGTCTATGGAGGTAAAATATAATGAAGAAGATTTGGGTCTTATTTTGCTATGCTCTCTGCCTAGTTCGTACTTTATTTTTAGAGGTATTATTCTATATAGTTAAGATACTTTTACTCTCAGTGAAGTTTATGAAACTCTGCATGCGTAAGAAAAGATGAAACTTATGGTTCCCGGTGGGAGTTCAAGTACACATGCAGAAGGTTTGTCTATTCGCGGCAGGCAATATGAAAAGAGTTCATACGACAATTCAAGAGGCAGAAGCAAAAGCAGATTCAGAGGCAGATCTAAATCCAGGAATAGGAAATTATGTAGGTATTGCAAGAAGGATGGACATGACATATCCGAGTACTGAAAGTTGCAGAATAAGGAGAAGAGAAATAATAATTTTAAGAAGGATCAACAAGAGGATGAAGCTAGAGCCACCGTTGTCACTAAAGAAGGTTCTAATGGAGATGTTTTCGTTGCCTTTGCCGATAATTGCAAAATCTACGATGAATAGATTCTTGATTCAGCCTGCACTTTCCACATGAGCCCGAATTGTGATTGATTTGTTACTTATGAAGCTACGCCAAGTGGATCCGTGTTGATGGGTGATAATACACCATGCAAGGTTGCAGGCATTGGTTCTATCCAGATCAAGATATTTGATGGCACCATCAGGACTTTGTCAGATGTTCGTCATATTCCGGATTTAAAGAGAAATCTTATCTTATTGAGTACTCTTGATGCTAAAGGGTACAATTATTCCGGTGGAGGTGGAGTTCTGAAGGTCACTAAAGGCTCTCTTGTTGTGATGAAAGGTGATATGAAAGCTGCCAACTTATATCATCTGCGAGGCACTACTATTTCAGGTAATGTTGCTGTTGTTTCAAATAAATCATTTAATTCTGATACTACTAATCTTTGACATATGTGTCTGGGGCATATGAGCCAAGCTGGGATGGCGGAATTATGCAAAACATGATTTCTTTATGGTAAAAACATCGATAAGTTGAAGTTTTATGAACATTATGTCTTGTCTACTACAGAAGCTGAGTATATGGCTATTTCTGAAGCTTGCAAAGAAGCTATTTGATTGAGAGGTTTATTTACTGAGCTTTGTGGAAGTACATCTTGCACTACAATATTTTGTGACAGTCAGAGTGCTATTTGCCTTATAAAAGATCAAATGTTCCATGGGAGAACAAAGCACATTGATATTAGGTATCACTACATTCGAGGTGTCATTACTCAAGGTGATATTAAAGTCTATAAGATAAGTACTCATGATAATTAAGTTGATATGTTGACAAAGCCAGTTCTTGCATCTAAGTTTGAGCTTTGCTCAGATTTAGTTGATATTACTAACTAGTCCTTTGGACTTTCGGTGCTTAAGGTGTACACACTGATTTTGTTACAGGAGTTCATGATATTCTTTGACTACTGGAGGGAATTCGGCTCAAGGTGGAGATTGTTGAAAAGTGATCCGAATTCGTAACGGTGTCCGTGTAGGACTCTGTATCCATGTAGGATTCTAATTTCAGTTTCCTATCTTTGTGGGACTCTATTCACTACACTATAAATATATCCAGTAGTCTATAGGAAGGGCAAGCCCCAACAGAAACTCTCCATTGTAATCTCTTCACATTTTAGTGATTTGCCTTCGAGCGTCCGTAGTTTTTTCCCGCAAGGGTTTTCCACGTAAAATTCGTGTCTCTTGTCTTTATTTTTCTGTGCATTATTTGCAACAATGAAGATCTGGAAGAGCCTTACTTCGTCGATGACCAGTGATTTTAGGTCTTAGCCTCGCTCAGGTACGCTTGTGGAGAATTTATTTTGTGTTGTAAGATAATTTTGGGCTTGTACGCCCGCTGCGTCCAAACTTGGCTGTTAAGCCGTACTTCTGTAATAAAGTTTGGTTCTTTTGTTGTAAGCATGTGTTGAATTGATGCTCATTCATGTACAGTACTATGCAACCGAATAGTCCTAGGCAGTTGCGAGCTAGCGCTTCCAGAAATGGCGACGTTACATTCTATATCTTGAGGCAGGAACTTCAAGGCAGGACAAGGCAGGAGCTTGAGATCGACTAGGCTCACCATTGCTCCTCTTTCAGTCTTATGTTCTCAAACTCTGCTAAGCTGTGGAGCTCCCCATATTTTCAATAGTCAGAGGTTTGGAAATGGCAATGCGCTAAAGGACATTCTCTTGCCATCATATGCTCCATAACATAAAGTTGTATCTTTTCTAACCATCGCAACCTCTCAAGATAGTAGAGTGAATCTTCCTTGAGACTAGACCCGACAAGACGCAGGACTGTGAGTCCCTCGAGATTATCAATTGAAAAGAAAAGGTGAGACAACAATTTCTTGTCTAATGTCCCTAGCACAAAAAGCTTCTGAAGTAATGGAGGTGGGTTCAGTGCTTCAAGTGCAGCACTCCGTGGTTGTCACTTGCTTGAACTGCAAGACGGCTAAGGTGAATTATATTGGTGATAGCCATGAACAGCTGGGCAGAGTGGCAACCCTTCACAATTACGCAATGCTCTTAACTCCTTCATGGAACCCAGGTGGTTAACCATTTAAATGCTAGCTTCCATCAGCGATGCTGTCAATCAGGTCAACTTGACACAATTTATTATTCTGTGCTTGTCAATGGACTGCAAGGCTTTATTAAAAATAAAAAGGGTTCTTGGCTTTTCGTGGTATTGGTAATGTCAAATTTTGGAATGATGCATTCAGCATGTGAAGAACAAGGGCAACTGGTATGGAAAGTTCATATGGACAAATTTACTGCTGAAATATAGAGGTCTACGATGCAAGCAGTTTCAGAGATATTACTCTGGTGAGCGGCTTTACAAGCTTACAACGCTTGCACAACTATGACCTAACAGTGTAACATCCTAACAGTGCTCTTCTAATTGATCTAAAACTTTTCACAGGCCATAGCAATGGCCATATTGTCATGATAACAGTGGAGACATTCAATCAAAAGCAAACAATCACAAAATAATCCTTCCAAAATGTTCAGAGCCAAGGCACAACAATTAGATTGCAACAAGTCTGCTAAGCTGTTGGATCTAGGATGCCCAACTTGCAGACATACAAAATCTGGAAGCAAATGGTGGAGTAAAACACAAGATATCTTGCTCTGAACTTAGCGCTTTTCACGCAGACTCTATTTCTTCAGAAGAACTGGGAGTGCTACAGTCCCATACGAAAAACAGGAAGTGGAGAACTACACACACGACTCTGCGCTAGCTAACTGAATACCCGAAAAAACAGTAACAAAAACAACCCACTAAACTGGTCCATGATCCTAATATTCCGGATCACAAACTTACAATTCAAACATATCAAAAGACACACTTATCTGCAATCTGGCCGAAACTGCAGCCTGACAACCAAGCATCCGACAAAACGGTGCAGACCTGAAACAACCGAACTGAGCCAAGCTGAAGCCAGTGCAAAACTGAAAACCAGTGCAGACTTCTTATTCGGCAGACTGACTGAAAGTTCTGAACTGCAGCAAAACAAGATTAGAGATAACATTCACCCCCCTAATCTTGTTTCCCTTTAGCTGTATCAACCATGCCCAATTTCTCCCTCATTTCAAGAAATTTGACACGGCCTAATGACTTCGTTAAAATGTCGGCCAGCTGATTTCCGTCCTCACATGTTCGACTTCAATCTTCTCACTCTTTACACATTCACGAATGAAATGGTAGCGAGTATCGATGTGTTTACTCCTGTCGTGGTGCACGGGATTCTTGCACAACGAAATGGCCGACTTGTTATCAACCAATAGCTTAAACTTCCCTTGCTCCTGACCTAGCAATTCACTCAACAACCGTGCCATCCATATGCCTTGACAAGCTGAAGTTGTTGCTGCAATATACTTAGCTTCACATGACGACAAAGCAACCACTTTTTTGCTTCTGTGAGAGCCAAGCAATCAGATTTGTCCCAAGATAAAACACAGCCCCGGTGGTACTTCTTCGGTCATCAATATCTCCCGCTAGATCACTGTCGCTATACCCAATCAACTCTATGTTGTTGCTGCCTTTTCTCCCATAGAAACACCCAAAATCAAGTGTTCCACTTATGTATCTCAAGATCCTCTTCACGGCAGTCATGTGCTCAATTGTTGTACTCTCCATAAACCTACTAACAATCCCAACTGAGTATGCAATGTCAGGACGGGTATTAACCAAATACCTCAAACTTCCAATAATACTTCTATACAAAGTTGGATCAACCGGAGGACTCTTACTCTCTTTGCTCAACTTGAGTCTCTCTTCCATAGGTGTAGCACAAGGATTACACCATTCCATCCCTGCTTCTCTCAACACCTTATTTGCATATGTTGATTGACACAATGTGATCCCATCTCTAGTTTGCTTGACTTGGATACCCAAGTAATAACTAAGCAAACCAAGGTCACTCATGCTAAATAGCTGCCGCATTTGAGTATTAAACTCAACAATTTCAACATCACTTGAGCCCGTGATAATCAAGTCATCCACATATACTCCAACTATCAATACTGAAGAGTCTTTTACCTTCTTGTACACTGCATGCTCCAATGGACTACGCTCGAATCCGAGTGTTGTCAAACTCGAATCCAATTTAATGTTCCAAGCTCTTAGTGCTTGACGAAGCCCATATAATGCCTTCTTCAATTTCAACACCTTATGCTCTTGACCTTAGATCTCAAATCCAGGAGGTTGTGACACATACACTTCTTCACTAAGTTCACCATTCAAGAATGCCGTCTTCACGTCCATATGATGGACTTCCTAATTTTGCTGTGCTGCCAAGCTCACAAGCAATCTCACGGTCTCCATTCTTACTACCGGTGCGAAAACTTCATCATAGTCCACACCATGATGTTGGACATATCCCTTTGCTACCAATCTAGCTTTATACTTGACAATTGCTCCCGAGGGATCCTGTTTAACTTTAAACACCTACTTCAACCCAATGGGCTTTTGAGTCCCTGAATTCTCCACAAGCTTCCATGTCTCATTATCTTCAATAGATTTCAGCTCCTCTTGCATAGCTTGTCTCCAACACTTCTCTTTCACTGCCTCTTCAAAGTTCTTCGGTTCTTCAGAAGTTAACAAACAGAGCTCCAACTGTTCCAGTGGCAACTCAATAGGTTCAGTAGCATTGTATATCTCTTGAAGTGATCGATAACGGCGAGGACCCTCACTTGATGACTCACTTGGCACTGCTGAAACTGAACTTGCTGGTGTGATTGGGGACAAAACACCAGGTGAAGAAGGTGAGCTGCTATTCTGCACAAGCAAGTCTTCTTCACTGTTGCTATCTGCCCCATTATTTCCACCCAAAGTCTGATTTTCTGCATTCTCCGAGGTATCATTCATGTCTGAGGCCTGTTGCTCTTGGCTCACCACCTCAACTGCATCTTCATCTCGCCTGTAATGAATTTTAAAAGAATCTGGACAGCAGTCCTGCAATCTGTCACCTGCAGTCAGCTCTTCCCAATTCCATGATCTTTCTTCCTCAAACACAATGTCCCTACTCACATGCACTTTGTGGTTATTGGGGTCATAAACCCGATATGCTTTGGAACCTTGCTCATAGCCAATAAACACCATTGGAGCACTCCGATCTTGCAGTTTTCTGAGATGTGGAGCTGTTGTCCTCACATGAGCAATCACCCAAAGGTTCTGAGATGTTGAACTTGTGGTGTTCTTCCATACAATGCCTGATAAGGTGTCATCCCAATAACACTCTTTGTCAGAGATCGGTTGAGTAAATACACTGCTGTACTTGCAGCTTCACCCCAAAACTTCCCTGGCATCCTTTTGCTCTTCAACAAGCTTCTAGTCATTGCCACAACAGTTTGATTTCTCCTCTCAACTACTTCATTCTGCTGAGGGGTGTAAGGAGCAGTTAGAAATCTTTTCAGGCCCATTTCATCACAAAACTGTTGGAAAGCTTTTAAGATAAACTCTCCTCCTCGGTCAGTTCTAAGGGCTTTGATTTTCAGACCAGTTTCCTGTTCTACTTTTGCCTTTACTGTTTTGAAAGCAGCTAGAGCCTCATCTTTACTTTTAATCAACACAATCCACATATATCTAGTGCAATCATCCACAAGCAATAAGAAGTACCTCTTGCCTGAAGGTGTAGCTGGGGAAATTGGCCCACACAAGTCACCATGGAGCAGTTCCAATGGTGATTTTGCCCTGTATGTTGCTGCTGGAGGGAAGGGTAATCTGTGCTGTTTGCCAGCCAAACAGCCTTCATAAAGCTGCTCTACATGCTCGATTTGAGGCATGCCTTCAACCATCTGCTCTCTTGCCATGTCTCTCAACATTCTGGAATTTAAGTGCCCAAATCTGGCATGCCAAAGCCACTCCTTCTCTTTCAGCACCCCCATCAAACAAATCGGGTTTGCCAGTTTCAGCTTCAACAAGTATAGCCGGTTATTGGTTCTTCTCACCTTTGCCAACAGCTGACTTTCTTGATCATAAATCCTCAAGATTCCATCTTCAATCACAACTTTGCATCCGTTGTCATCCAGCTGTCCCAGACTTACTATATTACTCTTCGATTGAGGAATGTAATATACCTGTGTCAGCGCCTTGTGCTCCATGGTTTGGCATTGGAGTAAAACTGAACCACGGCCACAGATTTTTGCAACTGACCCGTCCCCAAAACTCACAGTGCCAATCACCGTTGTGTCCAGTTCTGAAAATACCCCACGGCTTCCTGTCATATGGTTACTTGCTCTCGAGTCCAAGTACCACATGAGACTGTCAGTTGCATTCTCATCACCAAGATCAGGAACCACTTTCTCTTCATTCAGAAAAACAGCTGCTGCTGGAAGGTTTGTGAGCCCAACTGCTTCTCTAGTTTGCACCATCAACAATGCCGGTTCATCATTTTTCTTCTCAACCGATTGTGCCCTCACTTCCTTCTTCTTGGACTGACATTCTGAGGAATAATGCCCATAGTTTTGGCAATTGTAGCACCACACCTTGGCTTTGTCAAACTTGAAATCTCTGTCACCTTTCCATGTCCCAGTGTTGTCACCTCTCCATGGCCCGGCGCTGTGTCTGCGGCCACGCCAGCGACCACGGCTGCTCCCACGTCCACGACAACCTCTCCTGGAACTGCTCTCTCCACTTCGATTGCTCCATGGCATTTCACCTCCTCTCTTTTCTTCTTTAACCTTTCACTGGGCTCTGGTCAGCAGTACGTGATCATCATCTTCATTTTCAGCACTGCGCAGTCGTTCCTCATGTGCTTTAAGTCGTCCAATGAGTTCTTCAACAGTCATTGTCTTGAGATCGGCAAATTGTTCAATGGAACTTACAATCTGCAGAAATCTGTTCGGGAGAGATGGAAGCATCCTCTTGATGACATACGACTCTTCCATAGTTTCTCCGAGCTCTCGGATCTTGTTTACAATGGTGCCCACCTTGAAAGCATAATCTTCAATGGTTTCACTGCTTTTCATCTTGAGTCTGTGAAACTCCTCCTTGAGTGATTGAACTCTTGCCTCCTGCACACGTTCGGCCCCAAGAAACATATTTTTCAGTGCAGTCCATACCCCCTTAGCAATCTTCTTCTTTGCCACAAGGAAGAGGACGTCTTCTGGAATCGCACTGAAAATTGCCGCCTGTGCGATCTTGTTCTGCTTTGCATCCACCGGCTATCTCGAATCAATGGGATCTACCGCGTCCCGCAGATCATTGGCCTCCATCACGGCCTACATCTTGATGGACCATGCATAGAAATTTGATCACGTCAACACTTTGGTGCGGCGGTCGGCGAACTCGCTTCTTTGGTGCTGCCAATGTCTACCACGACATGAACTTTGGCATCCGCCGTGATCACTCCTCACCACCCGCACTCGATGCAAATGTTGGATCTAGGATGCCCAACTGCGAACATACAAAATCTGGAAGCAAATGGTGGAGTAAAACACAAGATATCTTGCTCAAACTTAGAGCTTTTCACACGCACTCTATTTCTTGAAAGAACTAGGAGTGCTACGGTCCCATACGAAAAAGCAGAAGTGGAGAACTACACACACGACCTGCGCTAGCTAATCAATACCCAAAAAGCGATAACAAAACAACCCACTAAAGCTGGTCCATGATCCTAATATTCCGGATCATAAACTTACAATTCAAACATACCAAAAGACACACTTATCGCAATCGGCGAAATCGCACTCGACAACCAAGCATCCGACAAAGCGGTGCGGACACAAACAACCGAATCGAGCCAAGCGAAGCCGATTGCAAAACGAAAACCAATGCGACTTCTTATTCGTGGTCGATGGAAGTTCGAATCGCAACAAAACAAGATTAGAGATAACATAAGCATGTCTGGAATTGAAGCTAGAAGCCATGGTAAGCAACCCCCCCCCAACACACACAGAGTACTCTTAACAAAATATTTAGTGCAATTAGCCACATTAGCGTTAACAATTATCTAGATAATCTTTTCTGTAAGCCATAAGAACACACTATGAACATTCTAAAAAGTATGCAGTTTTCTATTGTTTCACATGGAACTAAAACAGACATTCGAGAAAAAAAATCACCCCATGTATAGCACACAGAATTCAAAGTAATTGAAATAATATTTTTCTAGAGACCAAGATAAATAGCGAAGTATGCATAGCAACAAGATCTCAAAGATAGAAAACTTAACAATAGATAGTAGAGTAACTAGAGAAATTAAAGATGTTTCCTAGAAAAATTACCGAGCAGGCGAGTAATCCCCTGCGCGGAGCTAGGTACCGCCTGCATTCATGCCCCGCGGCGAAAGCCAACTCGGGCCCACCTTTCCCCCTAGCTCAGCACGTTGCGTCGCCAAACCAAGCTGCCAACGGCCCCAACTCCGCCTACTGGTTTCTATGTTGCTCCTGGTTTTGCACCACACCCCGTACGCCTAGTCACCAGCCTCGATGAGCGCTCGCCTCCGCCCGTCACTTCGTTAAGCTAGCTGTCGCCCCCTACCATCGGAGTAAACTCGGCATTACTTCGGCATGCCGCATGGCCCTCGGTACTAGCCCTGCGCTGACCTCCCTCTACCCTTCTCTGTCGGTTCCGCCTAGCTGTTCGGTCGCCGCAGCCTACCGACCTGCCTCACTCACGCCACCTCTATTCGGCGTTACTCCATCGCCACTACACCTTCAATGTTTCCAGCAGCCAACCACCTCACCTCGGTGTATAAGAAGACCCGCGGCTCCCAACATCTTCCCCGTGCCCTCACTTCTCATCCTTCCAAGCTGAAGCACCCATCTTTTTCCCCTTATCAATTGCTCCACCGCCGCCGAGCTTTCTTCCGTGTAGCTGCACCTTCTGCCAATTGTCGGCACCTGGAGCTCCAACCTAGCCCCCTAAAGTCACCCCAGCCACTGGTCCATGCTTCTCCTTGCCGGCAAGGGCCCTCCGTGCGAACCTTCATGCGTCGACCGTAATTCCGCCGCCACAGAATTTTTCTCCTCGCCACTGCTTCTCCGGCCGATTACCGACGTCTAAAGCTTCCCTGGGATGACCTGAGCCTACTCCAACTGTTGGCTGAGTCCCTCGGTGGACTTAGCTCGCTGCCCACGGAAGCAGACCCACCGCCATTCCGTGCTTCCGTTGACAGCCTGCCTCAGCACCTTCCCAGCCAAATCGCCACCACCGGTGAGTTCACTGTGGTCCCTTCTTGCTCGTGCTCCCCTCTTTTCCCCTCCTTTCCCCCTCCGGCCACCGGTGCCTCCCTCGGCTCCCCTCGCCGCCGCCTAGGATTTTCGCCGCCCCGGCTTGAGCTACCACTGCCCTAGGATCCCTCATCTTGGGACAACCCTGTTGCCAAGCCTCGCCGCCTCTCTGACTAACTCTCACTGGCGTCTCCGCTCTTTCCCTCCCAACCGAACGCCCCTACTGCTATCTTTCTTTTTTGTCCACCCCCGCTCTCACTCGGTTAAGCCCAATGACAGGTGGGCCCCTCCTTTTTAGAAGTTGACTTGAGGCAGTACTCCAATTTGTTGATCTGAGTCAGGCTTGTGTAGTTAAGTTATATAATTACACCTGAGACATCTCTTCAGTTAATTGTGAAGCAAAATAAAAAGATGTACCTAGTTTTTGAAATTGAAATTATAAATTAAAATTTTTAACAAAAGTCTAAGCAAATAATATTAATAATAAAAATGACTAG
This sequence comes from Melocanna baccifera, assembly GCA_036346265.1. Taxonomy (NCBI): domain Eukaryota; kingdom Viridiplantae; phylum Streptophyta; class Magnoliopsida; order Poales; family Poaceae; genus Melocanna; species Melocanna baccifera. The sequence goes on along the minus strand of CM070704.1, from coordinate 14,413,008 downwards.
ACCTTAATCAACATCTAAAAAGTTTATTTCAAAACTTTACTCCAGAAAATTCAATAGTCTGCTTACCACATCATTAATCCAAACCCATACCTACTAATGCACCGCAAGATTGTTTAACCACTCCTTTTGCTAATTATCATGCATAAAACCTTTATCATCATTTATAAAATACCAAGAGTTGAACATCTTTCAAAAAGTAAGAAATCCTTAAACCTAAATATAGAAGTTATTACCCTTGGCCTTAGGGTGATTTCAAATCTTTAATATTCTTTCTAAATTCCAATCTTGCAAGAAGAAGCATAAAATAATAACTCTTGAATAATTAACACCCCTATCTAAAGAATCTTGCCAAAACCTACCTTTGCACCTAAAATACTTATCCGATCATCATCTAATAGTTAAAGAATAAACTCATGTGTGCAAGCTCATCAACTCAAACTTGTCAATTCATAACTCACACCTTAATTAATTAAAACCTTCAAGCATCCCTAATAGATTTGTTAATTATCAAAATAATCAACCCTGTTCCTAATCAAAAGTTGGATAAATCACCAACCCCAGACTATAGTCAAAATGGGGGAAAATTCTTAAATTCAAGTATCTGGCAAATCCCTCTCTCAGGCAATCTTTCTAAAATACCCAAATTCTTGCTTAGCTCTTGGAACTTTCCTGATAAATATAAAATATTATAAAAGATGTTATAAAGAAAAAGATCAAGCCCTTTACCTTGAACCCAGCAAAAGGATTCCACCAATAATCCTTTATTTAACTTCTTCCTGATCTTAAAATTTTTCCTCATGGCAAAGCTGTCTAGTCAGCTCCTTCCTCCACTGAAATCCATTCCTTCCACTCCCTCTCTGCTCTCAGTTCATAAGCAACATTGAATGAACTCAATTAAATTAAACTGGACTTTTGCCGCTATTTGGATTTATTTGGCTTTCCATTCATTGTCGCATATTAGAAGCTGCAGTCTGAAGACGACACTCTCAAGCGGATTCAAATTATGGTGAAGGGAGAATTCAAGATTTATTGCGACTGACTAGTTAAGCAGGCTTTGAAATAAATCAAGCCCACAGTAATTAAGCAAGGCAAGTCATCACTTTTGTAACACCTCAGGACCCACATTACCCTGGAATGCCACTAAACCACTCTACAGCTGGCCCAAAAATTACAAGATAATTTATTCTGGCAACAATTTCTAGATATGAAGCATTAAGCGGAAGCATAATCAACTAAGAGAATAAAGATAGCGATAACAAGTTCAATAATTGAAACAATCTCTAGCAGATTAATCAAAGAATAGATCACAAGTTCACCATTATTGACTAAAACAATCATCCACGGATAGCTAGGCATTTGGCTAGAATTCCATCGATTTTATTACAACATGAATTGATGAACCAATTGCATTATTGTGGTGCCACTCTACCCATCCCATGAATGCTCAAGAATCACCTGTAGGGGGGAGAACAAGGGTCAGATAAAAATCTCAGCAAGCAAACTGTTTAACAGGCTATTCAGACTACAAACAAATATACAACATCATTAAAGTATCCACATGTCCACATCCACAATGTACTTCCATATTCATTAACAAGCTAATTAAACTACAATGATATTAAATATCAATATCTATTTCCCATAATGACCACAATTATAGCCTCAACCATATTTACTACCAACAATAATAAAATATTAGCATATAAATTTGGATTAACTACTTCATATCATCCACCATTACCACTACTAATGACAACAAAGCATTAACATGTTTTACCTTACTAACTTTATTGTTTCTCGCATCCATAATTGCTATCAACAATTACCACAAAAGAAAAGAATCTCATGCCACAATCACAACCCCTACCACACCACAAGGGATGAACTCCAATCCACGACCATAGCCACTTTCCTCATACCACAAGTGACTCTCATGAGCTAATTCTATATTACAACTATGAAGTTGCAGTTGTTTGTAAAATAATTTCACCACAAGATATTGCATAAGTATGCAAATGACCTTTCCACAATGCAATGCATATGCATGCTATGCTCCACTGCACCTTTACCCAACAAGGTAAAAGTGTGCATCATACTACGGTAATGCACGATGATGTACCGGTACGGTCGCGGCTATAAGCGGCGACGTCCACAATGCAATGTCATGACATGTTATGAATGATATGATAATCATAAACCACAAGAATTTAACCACGAAGGTCAACCACATAACCAACATTCGCTTCACCAAGATCATAATCAATCGATCTATAGTGAATCCTACCACATAGACCACAATATATTCATCAAGATTGCTACCACCATAACCATAAGTATTCACTAAGAATACTACCACCAAGACCACAAAAATACCAACTTCAAGGGCATCAATATGATACTCATGAATTTAACAACAAGGAAATATCTTCATATCCACCATGCATTTACTTTCATATACCACAATTAACTCATTAAGCAAATTACCATAATACTACCAAAACTCATCCAAACATGGCAATTGATTAATATCTTGCTACCACATTCTTACTTAGAAAACATGTAATCATGGCATATCATTTATCATTACGAAAAATCATGCATATTGCAAGTAGTAAGAATAACGAGTTAAACGGTAGCACATCCGCTACGTCTACTTGCCTCTATCGGCGAAGCGACGAAATCACGCGCGTTCAGAAGCAAAATCGCCTGTCCAAAAAGATACCTCTCAGCACATAATACAACAATAAAAACGTGACTCTCGAAGAAAAGATATCGCTAAACCCCAAAATCCCACAACATCCTTCCCCGCGTAACGGTTCTACAATCTTCTCATTGAAGCGGCGCTACTTAACATTTACCTATCTTTAAAAATATAAAACTAATCACAGCAAAAGATATATATCTGGATTTCTCACTTAAATACCTACACTTTTCATGTAGATCATATATTTTTATTTTGTTCTTAGCAAGGTGCTACCTAATGCGCAAAACAGAGGACGTTCTCTGTTCTGACATTCTGGACAGCCAGCTTCTAACACATCCCCAAAACAGAGCAAGGCTCTAAAAATTTTGATTCTTTTGCAGTAGCTAGACTACTAAATTCCCCACTTTTTTCAATTGTGACCATACGCATAAAAATCATTTACTACCCCTTAATCCCAACTGAACAGCAGTCTGCCCCAAACTGCACCCTTGACAGATAGCAAGATTCCCGACCTTACTGCGCCCAGATGCCATGGCCAAAAAATCTTAAAAAAATACAGGAGATGCGTATCGTCGTCCTTTACATTTTTCCTTTTGGGTAGACCTGCAGTAAAAATCGTTTCGGGGTCAAAACTGCGCAAACAGTAACGCTGCGCGAATTAATCTACAGGCAGACAGCAGGGATTCTCTAATCGGGGGTTCTAAAATTCTAATCCTCGGGGGTTCTAAAATTCTAATCCCCACCAAATCTTAGGCTAAGAACCTTAAATTCAGCAGAAAACATAGGGATTGAGGTGAGGGAGAGTTACCTAGGGGATTGGGATCACCCTCTTCTTCCTCCTCCCTTCTTCTCCTTCCTTCTCTTCCTCTCCTTCCTCCTCCCTTCTTCTCCTTCTCCTTGCACTTGGGGCAGCACTTGGGCAAAGAGAGGGGGCGCAAGGAGGGAGGGGGTGGCGGCTTGGGGGTGGGAAAAAGGGGGAAAGGGCCAAGGGAGGGGGTTTATAAAGGGGGTGCTAGGGTTTGGGAGGGGGTACGGGCCCCCATTTGGGCCGGCTGGCCCACCCCTCCGGACAGCCTAAAACCTCTAAATTAATTATTTTAATTCTCTTTTTACTATTTTAGATTATTCCATAATTTTTAATATTTCCCTTCCCGCGATTTACTGAATAATTGGCGACTCTATGATTAATTTAAATCTAACGCTGAAACGACATTCAGGGTATTACAACTTTGATCATGTTGATCCTAAATTTTACAAAAATTATGTTGTTTCAAACTATCAAAATGCATACTTAATTTTTTATGCAATTTATGTCAAATGTAAGGTAGATATTGCCCTTTTTGTGATACCAGTATTATTATAACACTCTTTACCACTTGATCCAACCGATCCCTTGTCACCCTAGATATTATTAGTATATTTACTAGCTAAGTCATATTTACTGCCAAGTGAGTCTAAAGCTAGGGCATTCAATTGTCCGGCTCATCATTACTTCAAACATGTGAAATTATTTTGGGCAGTCATTGGATGTAGATGAATGATAATTTGGTACATCTTATCTTTTCAAAACCCTAAAACTTGCTTACCTGTCTGGGTGGTTTGTGAGAGTGGCTGGTGGAGGTAACAATTGGGATTGTGGTAAGTATCGTCTAGACGAATTAAGGACTTAATCCTGTATGATCTCTCCATGTAAAATAGTGCAAACCACAAGCTGGCAAAGTTTAGGCTTGGCTGAATAATTTACTAGACCCCTGAAGGCATCTCACAAGTCAGTCAGGTGTATGAAGTGGGGTGCAGGAGACCAAAGAAGGTTCTACTTGAAGGGACACCGAGTAAAGGTGAAGTGTGACGTATAGGGTGGCGTTGTGGAAGAAGTATCCAGCTGTGCCAGCCGCTATGAGTGACATCCCACACAACCTATGGGTTCAACCCCATGGGGGTGAGATGCTTAGGGGGAATGGTATTGTAAATGCCTCGTGATGATCTCTTGATCTATGTGACTAAGGAATCACATAGGCCAGTCGGACTAATTATCTCTTGTGGGTACAGATGTACAAACTCTGCAGAGTCTAAACTATTCGAATAGCTGTACCCACGGTTAAGGGTAGACATGGGAACATCCTCGAGTTAGTTCTATTCCAAAAACCTTTTGTGGGCGGGATAAAAATCTATTAGAGGGAGGTACTCTGGCTTTAGCTTTTCTTGGATAGACGTAGTCCAGTGGTTATAAAATCTAGCACTGGTAGAGGTAACCATACACTGTAAAAGGTTGATGTAACCTGCGCAACTATTAATATTGCATTCTCACAACCTCTTTACAACTTACGTTTTAGTTAAAATTCCTAAGTCACAGGGATTCTATTTATGATATTTGGAAATGCTGCTTTAGCAAATAAAATGACCTCAAGCCTCCTTTCACAGCCATGCATGTAGTATTATTATCACTGCATTCTGTGTGATGGCTTGTTAAGTACAATTTGTGCTCACTGTTGTTTAATTACCATCCTCCAGTCAGTCAGGAATAAAAAGAAAAGGACCTATAGTACTTCAAAAGGACCGACAGAGCTGGTATCCATGAAGGTTAAGAACTAGGTCGCGAAACCCCAGTTGGCTGCCTGTGGGCAAATCCTGAGGGTCCCACTTGTGTGAAGATTTCTACTGCTATATTTTCTATTTTCGGCCCAATTGGCCCATGTGTAAGTTACTACTGTATAAATTACGCCTCCGCTTAATATGTTTTTGATATACAGTGATGCTAAATTTCACCCTCTTTTACTTGCCGAAAGACACAATGTTCATAAAACTTCAACTTGTCGATGTTTTTAGCATTAAGAAATTCACTTTTGCATAATTCCATCATTCTAGATTCACTCATATGCCCCAGATGCATGTGCCAAAGATTAGTAGCATCAGAATCAAATAATTTATTTGAGACAACAGCAACATTACCTAAAATTATGATGCCTCACAGATGATATAAGTTGGCAGCTTTCATATCACCTTTCAACACAATTAGAGAACCTTTTATGACCTTCAGAACTCCACCTCCACCGGAATACTTGTACCCTTTAGCATCAAGAGTACTCAGTGAGATAAGATTTCTCTTTAAATTTGGAATATGACGAACTTTTGATAAAGTTCTAATGGTACCATCAAACATCTTGATCTAGATAGAACCAATACGTGCAACCTTGCATGGTGTATTATCACCCATCAATACGGATCCACTTGATGTAGCTTCATAGGTAACGAACCACACATGGTTCGAGCTCATATGGAAAGTACGGGCTGAATCAAGAATCTATTTATCGTCAGTTTTGCAATTACCGAAAAAGACAACGAGAATATTTCTATCAGAACCTTTTTTTGTGATAACAGGTAACGAGAACATCTTCATCAGAACCTTCTTGAAATTATTATTCCTCTTCTCCTTGTTCTACAACTTTCAGCACTCGGATATATCATAACCATCCTTCTTGTAATACCTACATGACTTTCTGTTCCTAGATTTAGATCTGCCTTTGTATCTGCTTTTGCTTATACCTCTTGAATTGTTGTTTGAACCCTTCTCATATTGCCTGCCATGAACAGATAAACCTTCTGCATGCGTACTTGAACTTCCACCGGGAGTCAGAAATTTTATATTTTTTTTAGCATGCGGAGCTTCATAAACTTCACTGAGAGTAAGAGTATCTCAACTATATAGGATAGTATCTCTAAAAGTAGAGTACGAACTAGGCAGAGAGTATAGCAAAATATGACCCAAATCTTCATCATCATATTTTACCTCTATAGACTCGAGGTCAATAACAACTTCCTTAAAAGTTGTTAGGTGGTTCGGCAATGAGGCTCCTTCTACCATATTGTGTGAATAAAGCTTCTGCTTCAAATGCATCTTGCTGGTCAGATCCTTAGTTATGCAAATCTGCTCCAGCTTCAGCCATAATGCGGTGGTGGATGCCTCTGTAGCACCCTAGTCAAGCAATGACCCGGAATGCCACTAGACTCGAAATAAAACGAAAGAAATTTATCTACGCTAGGCACCCGAAATTTTGACAGAACCTCCCCTACATTGGAGTTCAAAATAGAGATTGCGATAAATATGAATAGTAGAAATGAATGACATCAAGAGTATTGAAAAAAAACCGTAGGGTAAAATTCTTCCAAGCCATCCACAAGTATCGCCATTAAGTAAAAAGGGAAACATCATAAGGGAGTTCTAATCTTTTATTATAATTCAAAACTGACAACCAAGAATCCTTTAAAACTTAGGTAACTCGGGCAATTAACTTTTAGTTTCTTTACTCTCCTATGGTGGTAGTCCGTGTAAGGTGCGACAAAACTATTGGTTCATTCCCCCATGCATGCCGTTTTTAAGATGGTACCTAAAAGAAAACATAACAACAGCAAGAATGAGTCCATTGACTCAGCAAGTATAGTCGATAACACAGTCATAAACAACATTTAAAAAAATCCAATCATCAACCATATGAACAGTTTATGCTATGCAAGATGGTCAAAAATCTCCTTATCTCTTTCTCTTTTGCATTTTACCGGTAATGCAAAGTGTGCATCCGTCGATGCACACCCATGCCTGTACCACATGGTACAGGGACCAATTGCCCATACTCCACGAGTATGGGGACCTTTAGCCCGTCGTGTCCTCAACATGACGGGGACCTCGGCGCTTAGTCACGTATGACCAAGACTTCAATAAATCAGTATGATGTATATGCGTGAATGTCTCAATAAAATAATTCTTATATTCACATAATTTATGCATCCGAAATTCTCATGAACAAGGTAATTTGCAAACATCCGTAAATATCTCCAAACATCCCTATTATAACCATGAGCACGCATGTATACATGTTATATCGTTGTACTTGCCTTAACCGCGGGAAAACGGGGGACGTGTAGAAGGTGCTGCCTCGGGGATCCGTCCTCCACCTGAAACATCATTGTAAAATTCGCTAAGATACCAGTAGAGGACCTATGCCCAAATAATAACGAACACAACCTAGTAAATTTGTCTATCTCGGTTCCAACTCCCAAATCCTACCGGTCACCTCGCCTACCTCTGCGGATAGTGAACTTCAAAAATTCGTATCTATTGGCACAGGAGTTCGAATGGGATGTTCTTTGACTTTATGGAAAGATAATTAAATTATCTAACTAAACCTATTTGGGGAGCCTCCCTGATTCGGCCATCTTCTACCCGCATCACCCAGTTTTCTAAAACATCAATGTTCACGTCGGGTTCTCTGGACAGCACACTAAAAAGGCCATAACTTCCAGCCCGAGTGTCCAAAAAATAAGTTCTTGACCTTCCTGGAAATTTGAAACAATTATCTACAACTTTCATAATATGGAGAACCTCTGATTCTGCCTTTTTCTATTCGCTAAAACCAATCTACCGAAAACTGAGAGAAAACTGTCTATCTGCAGCACAGTCCTACAAGAAAAATCATAACTTTTGCTACAAAGGTTGGATTGACACGTTCTAGCACTTCATGGAAAGATAATGACGTCCTCTACGACTCTCTAGGAGAGGTCTAGACCCGAATCCCCACGAAACTAATCCAAAACAGCGGTTCAATGAAACCTGTCCTAGCAGTTCAGATTACCGACAAATCTACCCCAACTAAAATATGCATCTATTTAGAGAAGAACAGGGATTACCCTTGACGAATTGCCGAAGAACACCACGAATCCCCCACGAGTTCTTTCCCTCTTCCTCTTCCCTTCCTCTTCCTTTCTCTCCTTTCCTCTTCCCTTCCTCTGGATGAGCACGGCAGGGAGGAGCAGCAGGGGCGCACGGCAGGGAGAGGGGAGGCGCAGGGGAGGGAGGCGCAGTGGAGGGAGGGCGCAGGGGAGGAGGCGCACAAGGGGGGGGCGCAGGGGAAGGTGGCGCAGGGGAGGGAGGCGCACAGGGGGGAGGAGGCGCAGGGGAGGGAGGAGCGGGGGAGGGAGGGCTAGGGTTTGGGGGAGGGGGCCTGCCCCACTTGGGCCACAGCCCAGGCCCAAGTTGCTGAAATTTTCCGAGAATCCCCTCTCCAAAAGGACAAAATGAATATGGAATATTACAGCCTCCTTCATAACCTCCTGTAAAATATTATTTGATAGATGAAGATGAATTTATGATAAGACTTTATGATCTTTACGTTGCTTCTCATCGGTGGATAGTGTCGCTGGCATCTTGTCAATCTCCAAAAGTGCATCATCTAAATCAAGTTGTGAGAAAACAACTCGCATCTTGACTTGCCATAGAGAAAATCTTGTATCGCGATCCAACAGTGGGAGATCATACTTCAGAGTAGCCATGCAGAAGAATACCAAAACTTGTTGCAAAAATAATAGTAAAAATATCAAACGATAGTGTTGAACCAAAATTTGCAAAGATAATAAAAAATACCAAACGATAGCACTGAGCTCCTTTTCTTTTAGTCCTTGGTTTCTGTGCCAGAAAATTGCACCAAAAAGATGACCAACGCCTGTTGTTCTGACGCAAAGAAAAGATGGTGCATGTCAAGTGATCTTTTTCATGTCATTGCCCCTCTGTGGCGTGTTGTTCTCTGTTTTTGATTCTCTCTCATGTTCTGTTGCCTTTTGATTCGGCTGCTGGTATTGGTGCTCGTGCGGACCGAGGCTAGAGACCGACGAAGTGCTCTGTTGCACTTCTGCTATGAGACTTTTTTTCATGCGCTGCTGCTTTTTGATTTGTTGTTGGTTGCTGTTGTTGTGTCACACGCGCACGAGATGCCCCTTGCTGCTATCGCTTCGTACGTGGACCGATGAAGCAATGTGATGCGGACGAAGACTTGCGGGAGACTTTTATTTGTGCTGCGGAAGACTGACTCGAATGCGAAATTGAGCCCACCTCGGATTTGATGAAAATCACATCAGATTTTTTTCACGAATCTCCTGTGCTCTAATGTCTTGCGCTCTGATACCACTTGTTGCAAATAATGCACAGAAAAATAGAGATAAGAGACACAAATTTTTACGTGAAAAACCCTTGCGAGAAAAAACTATAGGCGCTCGAAGGCAAATCACTATAATGTGGAGAGATAATAATAGAGCACTTCTCTTGGAGCTTATCCTTCCTATGGACTACTGCGGTACATATATAGTGTGGGGGAAAAGAGTCCCACACGGAGATGAAACCGAATCAGAGTCGGTTGCTACAGGTTGATACCACATCTGATACAAACTGTGCATATACCTACCATACCATGTCTGGCATGAGGCGATGAAGTGTCAAACACGGACACGGTACGAATTTGGATCACCTTTTTCAACACCCAGTAAGTACCTATTTCGATCAACTTGTGGAGAAGGATACAGAAAGACACAAGAAAGAAATAACTAGGAAAGTGGGGTTAGTGGTTAGTGATATATCACAAATATATACAATGACGATACCAAACAAGTAAATCGATACAAATACAAAAACAAGCAAAAGAAAAGCACTCAATGAAAGAAAAGCAAACAATGACCTAGTATATAGCCTAACATTATCATTGTAAGCTAATCCCAGGCAATGACGCCAAAATGATTTGATCGTGTAAAAATAACACCTCACAAGTGCACGAGTTGCTACTAAAATAGCAACGAGTGTCACATTCTCCACAAAACTATACTGAGACTACCAGCTCCGCAAAACTATATTTGATTTTGATTTTAACTTTAACATCCAATAATTAATAATGTGTCCAAGTTCCACAAAGGTCAAAAAGTGCTCCCTAATTGATGAACCAATATGCACCAAGTCAATAACGCTTTTATCCCTGAAATGGAGAAGAAACCAAAGCATCATTAATTGAAATATGGCACAAAAATCTAATTTTCATTCCATATTTTATTTATTTAGGGATTTTACTTTGGATTTCTTATGGAAATCAAATTGACAATTTTCTTTTAATCTTCTATTATAATTGTCATAAAGTTTCTTTTCATTGTTAGGTTGGAAATCATAAATAAACCATGTAACATCTTAAAATTCAGGATATTAAAAATTGTGTAAATTTAAAAACTTTTGGCTTGTACTTTGTTGACATTTAGTTTTTCTAGCTTTTGACTAAAGTTTCTCTGGAAGATAATTTTCTGAACACTAACTAGCAAAAAGAATATACAACTGATGAAACCCAAATTGAATTAAAATTTGAATCTAAAAGATGATCTAGGAAGTGGCACAGGCGAATTGAAGTGGTCTCTCTATGTCTTAGGTTATTCTCTTCTAAGAATGGGTTATTTCGTAATGGGTGGATTTGAGGCATGGAGGAATCGAAGTACATGTTACATTCGTTTGAACACAGAAGTATTGTATGGTCTTGAGTGTTAAGAAATTGATGGAGAATAGACGAACGGTAACGCAATCCACATAATAAATCAATCACCACGAATACAATAGATCAACCACAGGAGATACCAATAGAGAGAAAACACTAGAGTAGTCTTTATTAATTCTCAGATCTCAGATCTATTTACATGGTTCAATGCCTCTCTATTTATAGTCTAAGCTCACTAGGGGCAATTCTGGTATTTACCCACATCGGAATCTTGTAGGTTTCGTAACACTCCCCCTTAGGCGAATACCATAGCATGTACATGTCTCATTAAAAGCTCCTCCTAAAAACCCAGTGAAAAAAGGGATGAAGAAAAGAGTATAACACATCCATTCCTTATGACACACTTGTTGCCTCATTAAAAACCTTTATGTGAGAAAAACTTCAGAAAAAACTCACATAAGAACTATGGTTAGAGATTTACTCCTCCTAAACCTTGTAACTCTCTAAACCATCTCATCCCCTGCCTCAAACACATTTATGAAAACTAGAGGCTATGAGAGATTTCATGAATAAATCTGCCAGGTTATCATAAGACCTAGCCTTTAATACCTTTATCTCCTCATTCTTTTAGAGCTTACGAGGATAAAAGAATTTAGAAACAATATGCTTCGCGATATTACTCTTAATATAGCCTATTCGCATCTATGCCATATAGGCTGCATTATCTTCATAGATAATGGTAGGGGTCATCAATGATACTACATGACTTCTGGATATGGCTAATCACTCACCTGAGCCAAGTACATTATGGTGAGGCTTCATATCATGATGTACATATACCTCGTTAAAAACTCCTTCATACCATGATGTACATTCTAGCAAGCATGTCAAGAAGCTCCGTACCGACAATGGCTTAGAGTTTTGTTTAGGAGAATTTGAAGCTTTATGTAAGTCAGAAGGTATTGTAAGACATTCCCCATTCCAAGCACTCCTCAATAAAACAGAGAAGGTACGTTGCATGTTATCAAACTCTAGATTATCAAAAAGTTATTGGGTTTAGCCACTTCCACTGCTTGTTATTTGATTAATCGGTTATCAAATTTGGCTATTGACAAGAAGACTCCAATTGAGGTATGGTCTGGCTCTCCAGCAGATTATTCAAATTTGAGAATATTCGGTTGTCATGCTTATGCTCGTGTCAACAATGGTAAATTAGAACCTAGAGCAGTTAAGTGCATTTTTCTTGGTTATAAAACTAGCGTGAAAGGATATAAATTGTAGAATCCTGAAACTAAAAAGGTGGTTGTTAGCAGAGATGTTACTTTTGATGAGTCTGCTATGTTGCATGACAAACTATTTATTGATATTCCCGCTGAGAAGCAATCAAGCGTGCAGGTGGAGCATATTATTGACTCATGATCTACACCAGAAATCAACAAGGAAAATATTCCAGAAGTTCCTATTATTGCGTCACTAACACAACATTCTATTGCAATTAATAGAAAAAAGAGTAACATTTAGCCTCCTAAGAAATTGATTGAAGAAGTCAACTTTGTGGCTTATTGTCTAAATATGGTAGAAGAAATTAAAAGTACTGTAGAACCTTCATCTTATTCAGAAGCAATTTCTTCTAACGATTCAGAGAGATGGATGGCTACCATGCATGATAAGATGGAATCTTTTGACAAGAATAGCACTTAGAAGCTGGTCAAGTTGCTAGTTGAGAAGAAATCTATTCGCTGCAAATGGATCTTCAAGAAAAAGGAAGGCATTTTACCAACTGAAAAGATTAGGTACAAAGCAAAGTTAGTTGCTAAATGATACAATTAAATTTCAGATATTGATTTCACAGTCTTTTCCCCTATTGTGAAGCATAGTTCTATTCGCACTTTACTCAGCATTGTGGCTATGCATGATTATGAGCTTGAATAATTGGACGTGAAAACTACATTCTACATGGGGAATTAGAAAAAGACATTTATATGGAGCAACCAGAAGGTTTTGTTGTTTTGAAAAATGAGAATTTTGCTTCAAAATTGAAGAAATATCTTTATGGTTTGAAGCAGTCACCTAGACAATGGTATAAGAGATTTGACTCCTTTATGATATCTCAGGATTTTAAAAGATCTAATTATGATAGCTGTGTTTATTTGAAGATTGTTAATGGTTTAGCTATTTGTTTGCTCTTATATGTTTATGATATGTTGATTGCTACAAAAGATAAGGCTGAAATTTCAAAGTTGAAGGCACAATTAAGCAGTGAATTTGAGATAAAAAATCTCGGTGCAACAAAAAAGATTCTTGATATGGAAATCATTAGAGACAAACAATTTGGCAAATTATATCTAAGTCAAAAAGGGTATATTGATAAAGTTCTTCGTCGTTTCAACATGCACAAGGCTAAACCTATTAGTACTTTCTTAGCTGCATATTTCAGACTTTCTTCTACGTCATGTCAACAATCTAATGATGAAGTGGAGTACATGTCTAAAGTCCCATATGCGAGTGCAGTTGGTTCGTTTATGTATGCCATGATATATTCTCATCCCAATTTATCTCAATCATTAGGTGTGGTTAGTAGATACATGGCTAATCTTGGAAAAGAGCATTGGAATGCAGTTCAATGGATTTTCATATATCTGTGGAGCACATCTAATACTTATTTACAGTTTGTAAGGAAAAGAGATGGACTTGTTGGTTATGTGGATTGTGATTCTGCTGGAGATTTAGATAAAAGAAGATCTTTTACTGGTTATATGTTTACTGTTGGAGGGTGTGCCATAAGCTGGAAAGCAAGTTTGTAAGCTACTGTTATCTTGTCTACTATAGAAGTTGAGTATATAGCTATTTTTGAAGTTTGCAAAGAAGTTATTTGGTTGAGAGGTTTATTTATTGAGCTTTGTGGAAGTACGTCTTGCATTACAACATTTTGTGATAGTCAGAGTGCTATTTGTCTTACAAAAGATCAAATGTTCCATGAGAGAATAAAGTACATTGATATCAGGTATCATTACATTCGAGATGTCATTACTCAAGGTGATATTAAAGTCTGCAAGAAAAGTACTCATGATAATCCAGCTGATATGTTGACAAAGTCAATTCCTGCATCTAAGTTTGAGTTTTGCTCAGACTCAGTTGGTATTACTCACTAATCCTTTGGACTTCTGGCACTCAAGGTATTCAAGCTGATTTTATTAGAGAAGTTTAGTACATTCTTCGACTTCTGGAGGAAATTCAGCTCAAAGTAGAGATTGTTGAAAAAGGTGATCCAAATTCGTACCGTGTCTGGGTAGAACACTTCATCGCCTCATGCCAGACGTGGCATGGTAGGTATATGCACAGTTTGTATCAGACGTGGTATCAACCTGTAGTAACCGACTTTGATTCGGTTTGCTCTCCGTGTGGGACTCTTTTCCCCTGCACTATATATGTACCCCAGTAGTCCATAGGATAGGTAAGCCCCAAGAGAAGCACTCCATTGTAATATCTCCTCAATATAGTGATTTGCCTTCGAGAGCCCGTGGTTTTTCCCGTAAGGGTTTTCTACGTAAAAATTTGTGTTTCTTGTCTCTATTTTTCTGTGTATTATTTGCAACATTGGGGTTATGGTTTTCTAATCCGTAACAGAAAAAGGCTAGAAATTCTCATAGTAATGGTAGAAAAGAAGACACCTTAACCGTCCAATTTGTACAGGTTGGTGTAAACTACGGCTTGGATTAAATTTATCTTGTGTCACGTAAGAGAGAGAGAGAGAGAGATTTTGCTTCATGTTGCCAGAATTTTCACCACATTTAGCACTATTTGGTATTGTAATTACAAAAGTAGCCGTATATGGAGTGTATTGGTAAAAATAGCGTTTTTGCTGTCTGGTGGACGGGCGGCAACGCATGGGGGCGAACGTGTAGCGCCTGCCGTCCGGCCAGTGGACGTCAGGCTGCCTGCCGCGAGGTGGTTAGACGGCAAGTGATTAGGCCGGCTAATTCACCTGCCATTTTTTTTAATTTATTTAAAATTTGTGTGAATTTCTTAATATAGCAAATCAGCTCAAAAAATTACATAAATTTATGTACAACCTTTGGACATAACTTAGTTAACTGTGCCATTTTTTTATGATTATATCTACTATGAATATTGCTAAAAAAATTATATGATTTTGATATTCGTAGGAGTTGTTACATATAGCAAACGAGTTCCAAAAATTATAAAATTCTATGTGAAGCTTCTGACATACTCATAGTAATTGTACAAATTTTGTGAGAACTTTATATGCTCCAAATTTGCCACGTTAATTCATATTAATTTAATCGTGAAATTAGCACAACTTGAATTAATGTGAATTTCATGTTTAAATTAAGATGAATTAACACAAATTTTACACACTAATTACCTATCGCCTCACCACCGGGCGGTAGGCCCCTGCCATCAGCCCATCGGGCGGCAAGCGGCCTGCCATCCGCCCACAGGACGGCTGGGCCACGCATCCGACCTACCGCGTTGCCGCCCGTCCACTGGACAGTAGAAAGGTTATTTTTACTAATACACTTTCTATACGACTGTTTATATAAATATAGTACCAAACAGTGCTAGATGTGACAAAAATTCCATATTGCGACATCCGGATGCAGTCTGCGTATACAACATTCTTATTGGTGTTTGTTTGCCCAAGTACACGTCAACAATCCCAAGTACACGTCAACTATCCCATGACTATGGTTTGGGTATTAGATGTAACAGATACAACTACCGTGCATCGGTCTTTTCTTTCACGAGTCTTCACTATTCCTAATATGGTTTTGTGACGTTTACACCAAAATACCAAGAAAAAGGTATATCAAACTCGATGTGTTAAATAGGCTAGAAATTTCCAAATTAATAGGACAGAATAAAAATATAAATCCATACCTTCACCAAGAAAAAATATCATCCATCTATATTATCTATGACTGAAATTTCACGTACATGTGCGTAAATAATAGAAGATAAGAGTATCTGTTAGAAAATTAGGAAAATTATGGCATATTTTAATCCAGAAATTAACAATTAAAATCATAACAAGTATTATGCTAGTACTGCTCATTTTTAGAACACTAAATAGTGCAACTAACTCTAAGAATAGTACTGTAAAGATCAAGGATAAAGTGTTATACCCAGAGGCGGGGCCAGTGCCAGAGGCACCGGATGCGCCGTTCTGCTCAGCCGACATGAGCAGCTGTTCGATGTAGTCGATCTCAGTTGGTGCAGGACGAGGTACGAAGTGCAGTCCCTTGAACAACCTTCTGGAAGTAGTCATACTTGCTGTGTACTGGAATGCCACCGGGAAATAGCTGATCACGTCGTATACGAGTGGCGATCGCCGAGCGCTCCCAAAACTCGATCGCCCGCCTATCCGTGCAGATATCGCAGCTGGACGTGGTTCCAGAGGACTGCTCTCCCAAACGCCTGTGCGCGCAGGAGCTAGGACGGGGAAGCAGAGAAAGCAGCATGTTCACCAGGAACAATGGAGAATAGCTCTTATATGAATCGCACGAGGGAGGAAGCCATCATGTGCCATCAATCACCAGTAACGGCCACCATCAAAGCGTCAGTTACTAGTAACAGACAAATTACTGAATGCATATTCAACTCACGTGTAGCACACCTTCCACCCTTTTCAACTTGTCAACAGGTGTAACTTGGTTCCACCCATTTAAGTTGAGTTAATCTCCTCTTGATTTTTCATGTGGGATTAAAGATTACTAGATGCGTGTGCGTGGCGAGACGCCACGTAGGCTAGTCTATATAAACAGTTGGTGATCGCTGGAGACTCTGTGTTGGTAACAAATTTGCTATATGATTTGCTAAATGCACTGTGTATATTGGCTTTGTTTAATATGGAGTAAATTGGTGGTATTGCTTTGTCTTTGACGTTAAAAAGAACATTATGAATAGCAAGAGACAGTAATGATTGTAAAGGGGAACATAATTAATGTACAGATAAACTGATATATCTAACATAGTAGATGAGGTGAAATGGTAAGATCATAGGAAAGTTCTAAAAAAAAGGTAAGCATAAGCATATAGAAGGGAGATAAGAAAAGCATAAAGAGAGGAGGACAATACTTTATAAGAAAAGATAAGTGTGAGCATATAGAAGGGAGATAAGAGAAGCATAAAGAAGGGAATAACACTATGATTTATGAAATGTAATAGCAAAACAAGAATGGTAAGAGTACAACACTAAACTATTTCATGTATGCTTCATCTTTACATAGCATATCTTTTTGCACTTTGCTACACACACAGACACACACACACACACACACATATATATAGCTTTTTGGGCTTCATATCAATACACACTGTATGCGTTTATACAGAGCTGGAATACTAAGGGCACAGAAAGGTTCTAAGAAAAGGTAAGAATAAGCATGAATAAATGTGAAAAAGCTGCAAGATAAGATAAGCTTAAATTATTCCATATAGACTATTTTTTATATGGCATACCTCTCTATATACTAATATATATAATATAATAATAGAATAGAAATGGTAAGATCATAGAAAGATTCTAAGAAAAGGTAAGTGTAAGCATATAAAAGGGAAGTAAGAGAGGCATAAAGAGAGGGTTAACATTATGATATACATAATGTAATAGCAGAAAAAGAATATCAGGACTATAGGAGGGCTGTAAGAGAAGATAAGGCTAAACTATTCTATATGTGCCTTATTTCTCTCTTTCTATATATATATATATATAGTTCTTTGGGCGTCATATCAATAGAAAATATATTTATAATAATACATGTAATATAATAATAGAATTGGAATATCAAGGTCACAGGAAGGTTCTAAGAAAAGGTAAGCATAAGAATGAATAAATATGAAGAAGTTGTAAGAGAAGAGAAGCCTAAACTATTCCATATATGGCCCATTTCTATATGGCATATCTCTGTATATAATGCTATATACAATATAATAGTAGAATAGAAATAGTAATATCACAGAAAGATTTTAAGAGAACATAAGTATAAGTATATAGAAGGGAAGTAAGAGAGGTATAAAGAGAAGGCTAATATTATGATATACACAATGTAATAGAAGAATAAAAACAGTAAGACTATAAGAGAGTTGTAAGAGAAGATAAAGATAAACTATTCTACATGTGCCGTATTTCCATATGATATATCTCTTTGCACTGACACACACACACACACACACACACACACACACACACACACACACACACATATATATATATATATATATATATATATATATATATATATATAGGAAAAATCTTTTCTACACCCAGGTGTAGTTACACCCATCCTCTTTGCCATCAGATTGCTTTTAGATTAGTGTACAACTTAACGGGTCGCGGACACAATTCTTTCTTATCTACCGCACCCGGCTAATCGCGGATTCCCTTCGTTCTTTCCAGATTTTTTTCGCTACCTCCTCTCCCCGCCGCCCGCCCGCCCCTCGCCGGCAGCCGCCACCCCACGACCCACCCGTCCCCCTCCTCTCCGGGTCCCCCCCCCACGCCGCCCCTCCTCGCCTCCCCCGTCGGCGCCCCTACTCGCCTCCCCCCCCCCGCCGCCACTACTCGGCTCCCCCCCGCCCCCTCCTCTCCGGCTCCCCCCTCCCCGCCGCCTCTCCTCCCCCCACCCCCGCATCTCCTCTCCTCTACCCCACCCCCCTCTCCTACCCCCCTCCCCCCCACCGCCCTCCTCCTTCCCGACCGGCCGGCCCCGTCGGTGAAGGATCCGGCCTCCCCTCCGCCCCCGAGCTCTTCCCTTCTCCCCAGCCCCCTCAGCGCAAGATTTGGCCTCCTCGCCGCCATCGAGCTCCTCCCTCTTCCCCGATCCACGTAGCTCTAGATATGGCCACCCTCAACGCCACAGTGACAAATCCGCTGCCCCCGAGCTCCTCCCTCCTCCTCGGCCCCGTCGGCGCCAGATCTGGCCACCTCCTCCTCGGTGGAGGAGAATCTCCATGGTGACGGGCGGCCATGGCGGGGAAGGGTGGCGCTGGCAAGGCCGTAGCTGAAGGAGTATCTCCGCGGTGATGGGCGACCGCTTCGGGTCGAGAGCGACGCCGGCGAGGCCACAGTTGGAGGAGTATCTCCGCGACGACGAGCGGCACCAGCGAGGCACTGCTAGAGGAGTATCTCCCTTCCTTCATACTACATACTACATATTATTGTTCACCAAAAAAATTGTGCATACTACATACTCGCTATATACTTGCATACTACACATACTAACTACTAAACTAATGACAACATGCAGTTTGTATACTCCAGTTCTGCAGATTTTGGTTTCAACACAGTTTACATACTCCAGTTCTGCATGCTACATACTACATACTACATACTCCTTGGTATAGCGTGGCTGAAATGTGGAGATGAGTCTTGGTATACTACATACTACATACCGCGAGTACAGCGTGGCTGAAATGTGGAGATGAGTCTTGGTATACACAATAGAATCAAGACGACAGCCATGCCAAGGTAGTGAAAGTTAGCCTTGACATGCTGTTCGTTGTGAATCTAAAATGACTGAAACGAAAATGTTTGATAAAAGATTGGAAGTATGTACATGATAAACGATGTAGTAGTGATTGTAACTTTGTATGCCATTTGGTAACTATTGCAAGTATGTCAGCTCACCTAGCAGTATCCAAAAAAAATACTACTGACGGTATCATACTAAAGGAAAACCTGAGAGATATCAAACAGCACTATACCTTTTTTGGTTGGTACTCATTAGAATTATACTCGAACAGTATCATACTACTTGTCTTATACTACACCAAGCATTCGATCTATGGTATCATACTTCCGTGTACCAAATATATATCCCACCAACTAATGTATATCTCACAGTTGTCCAATTTGAGTTGAAGATTAATGCTAGCAAGTGTGCAGCTATTTGTTACTATTTAAAAAAGGGTGGTATGATAGAAGTTTAAAGTATGATGTTTTCAGATAAAGGAGTATGTCAATAGAGTTCTCGTTTTTAACAAATGACTATATATATCCTTTTCTATATGATCTGTGCCAATAGATATAGATTATGAAGTACATATAACATCCGTAAAGAATTGAATTGTTTATATATGATTACTCAAAATAAATCATCCTTTTATTAAAATGGAGTATACGTGGAAGATACTGTCACTTGCACAAAGCACCTAGAAGTCTATCCATACCACCTGTTAATTGATCCCAACTTTTAATTCTCCACGTAGTGTACTGCATTTATGACTTGATACTACCATGCCCCCAAATACAATGGAAGATATACATGATGAAAAGGCTTTTTCACTATTTATTAATTCCTGTTGCTTCTTGTCCATACCACCTGTTCATGTTCACACTCCTTTTTCCTCTGTTGGAGTATACCTCCACGGGAGTATGTAACATTCATCTCCTCCAGTTTGAGTATATACTACTACGTACATCAATATTACATGGCATACTTATTTATAATACCTACTATTTGATACTTTCTCACGTTTAAGAGTACTATTACTTATACTATTACTATTTGATACTTTCTCACGCGTACATACCGCTGATCATATTATTGATTCACATGTATATTTCAATGGGATCGTGTACAACGTAATGGACAGAACTTTCTTTACAATTCCACCGCTATCCATGGATTAAATACTTAATGTAACAACGTCGATACTCCCAATCATCTCCATGTTTAGAGCATGCAAAAGATGCTAATTTCCATGCCAGTTACTGACTATTTTCAATTATGTGACTTGATGTAGTAGTATCCGAAAAGATACTACTCCTAAACTGTATGTTCGCTCAGAATATGCGGATACTTTGTCCTGAAGTAAAACTGGAGAGAAACCCAGCAGCATTATACGTTTTTTTCCCTAAGCAGAGGTATTATAAACTAATAGTATCATCTTTGCTTGTATCACGCCAACGGGAGATGCGAAATTAGATCGCACGAGATTCTTACGCCATGATTCGAAAGATTGCACGAGATTCTTACGCCAACAGGACATGCGAAATTTACGGCCATCATGAGGTGCGTTTCGTACGGTAATACTCTCTTACGGCATTAACGGGTACTGCTCTCCAAAACCGACCCAATAATTCAAATCAACTAGTGGTATCTCGAGATGAATGGAATGATAGATACTATGTGTGTAATTACACCTGTGTAGAAAAGAGGCTTCCTATATAATATATATATATATATATATATATATATATATATATATATATATATATATATGGCTTTTGAGCTTTACATCAATACATATAATACGATAACGATATATGTAATGTAGCAATAGAATACGAATGGTAAGGTTATAGAAATACTCTAAGAAAAGGTAAATGTAAACACGAAAAAAATCGAAGAAGCAAAAAGATTTTAAGAAAAGATAAGTATATAAGTATATAGAAAGAAGGTAAGCGAGGCATAAAGAGAGGAAAAATACTATGGTACATCTAATGTAGCACCAGAGCAGGAACAGTAAGATCACAGAAAGGCTACAAGAAAAGGTAACGCTAAACTATTCTATATATGTTTTATTTCTACATGACATATCTGTTTGCACTCTCCTATATAGATCTATATATAGCCTTTTGGGCCTTATATTAATAAACACAATATTCATAGCAATATATATAATGTAATAACAGAATAGAAATACTAAGAACACAAGGAAATTGTAAGAAAAGATAAAAGTAAGCATGAATAAACACGAGAGTAACTATCAGCACAGCAAAATAGAATGATATGTAAAATAACCAATAAATGTGCTGTAAAACGGCGATCGATAATAGCGCAGAGCAGCAAAACAGTTTGGAATAGATAGGTAAAATAGAAAACCTGCCGATGAAATCTGCACAACGGCCCTGCATTTTAAAAACACAAAAAATTAACAATGCATACAAGGGGAGGAGAGGAAGAAACCAAGAAAAAAGCAAGCTAGCCAATGTATCGTAATAGCAACAAGGTACAGGAAATGCATTAGATAATTAAGAGCATAACAACACGAGCCATTATTATAACAAAATAAATAGAATGATGTGTGAACTAACCAGTGCGAGCGGCGCTGAGCAGTAATAGTGACTGAATTGTACCGTAACTAACTGCGGAGTTGAAAAAACTGAGGGCCTTTTTACAATAAATGTAATACCCTGAATGTCGTTTCGGCGTCGGATTTAAATTAATCGTAGAGTCGCCGGTTATTCGGTAAATCGCGGGAAGGAAAAAATTAAAAATTATGGAATAGTTTAAATAGTAAAAAAAGAATTAAAATAATTAATTTAGAGGTTTTGGGCTGTCCGGAGGGGTGGGCCAGCCACCAAATAGGGGCCCGTACCCCCTCCCAAACCCTAGCACCCCTTTATAAACCCCCTCCCTTGGCCCTTTCCCTCTTTTTCCCACCCCAAGCCGCCACCCCCTCCCTCCTTGCGCCCCCTCTCTCTGCCCAAGTGCTGCCCCAAGTGCAAGGAGAAGAAGGGAGGAGGAAGAAGAGGGTGATCCCAATCCCCTAGTTAACTATCCCTCACCTCAATTCCTCTGTTTTCTACTGAATTTAGGATTCTTAGCCTAAGATTTTGTGGGGATTAGTATTTTAGAACCCCCGATTAGAGAATCCCTGCTGTCTGCCTGTAGATTAATTCACGCAGCGTTACTGTTTGCGCAGTTTTGACCCCCGAAACAATTTTTCCTATGGGTCTGCCCAAAAGGAAAAACATAGAGGACAACGATACACATCTCCTGCATTTTTTTCAGATTTGTTCGCTACAGGATCTGGGTGCAGTAAGGTTGGGAATCGTGCTGTCTGTCAGGGGTGTAGTTTGGGGCAGATTGCTGTTCAATTGGGATTAAGGGGTAGTAAATAATTTTTATGTGTATGGCCATAATTGGGAAAAATGTGGGGAATTCAGTAGTCTAGCTATTGTAAAAGAATCAAAATTTTTAGAGCCTTGCTCTGTTCTGGGGATGTGTTAGAAGCTGGCTGCCCAGAATGTCAGAACAGAGAACGTCCTCTATTTTGCGCATTAGGTAGCACCTTGCTAAGGACAAAATAAAAATATATAATCTACATGAAAAGTGTAGGTATTTAAGTGAGAAATCCAGATATATATCATTTGCTGTGATTAGTTTTATATTTTTAAAGATAGAAAAATGTTAAGCAGCGCTGCTGCAGTGGGAAGATTGTAGAACCGTTACGCGGGGAAGAATGTTGTGGGATTTTGGGGTTTAGCGATATCTTTTCTTCGAGAGTCGCATTTTTATTGTTGTATTGTTTGCCGAGAGGTATCTTTTTGGATAGGCGGTTTTGCTTCTGAACGCGCGTGATTTCGTCGCTTCGCCGATAGAGGCAAGTAGACGTAGCGGATGTGCTACCGTTTAACTCGTTATTCTTACTACTTGCAATATGCATGATTTTTCGTAATGATAAATGATATACCATGATTACATGTTTTCTAAGTAAGAATGTGGTAGCAAGATATTAATCAATTGCCATGTTTGGATGAGTTTTGGTAGTATTATGGTAATTTGCTTAATGAGCTAATTGTGATATATGAAAGTAAATGCATGATGGATATGAAGATATTTCCTTGTTGTTAATTCATGAGTATCAAATTGATGCCCTTGAAGCTGGTATTTTTGTGGTGTTGGTGGTAGTATTCTTAGTGAATACTTGTGGTTGTGGTGGTAGCAATCTTGATGAATATATTGTGGTCTATGTGGTAGGATTCACTATAGATCGATTGATTATGATCTTGGTGAACCGAATGTTGGTTATGTGGTTGACCTTCGTGGTTAAATTCTTGTGGTTTATGATTATCATATCATTCATAACATGTCATGACATTGCATTGTGGATGTCGCCGTTTATAGCCGCGACCGTACCGGTACAGCATCGTGCATTGCCGTAACACGATGCACACTTTTACCTTGTTGGGTAAAGGTGCAGTGGAGCATAGCATACATATGCATTGTATTGTGGAAAGATCATTTGCATATTTATGCAATATCTTGTGGTGAAGTTATTTTACAAACAACTGCAACTTCATAGTTGTAATGTGGAATTGGCTCATGGGAGTCACTTGTGGTATGAGGAAAGTGGCTGTTGTCGTGGATTGGAGTTCATCCCTTGTGGTATGGTAGGGGTTGTGATTGTGGCATGAGATTTTTTTCTCTTGTGGTAATTGTTGATAGTAATTGTGGATGCAAGAAACAATAAAGTTAGTGAGGTAAAACATGTTAATGTTTTATTGTCATTGGTAGTGGTAGTGGTGGATGATATGAAGTAGTTAATCTAGATTTATATGCTAATGTTTTATTATTGTTGGTAGTAAATATGGTTGAGGCTATAATTGTGGTCATTATGGGAAATAGATATTGATGTTTAATATCATTGTAGTTTAATTAGCTTGTTAATGAATGTGGATGTACATTGTGGATGTGGACATGTGGATACTTTAATGATGTTGTATATTTATTTGTAGTCTGAATAGCCTGTTAAACAGTTTACTTGCTGAGTTTTTTATCTCACTCTTGTTTTCCCCCCTACAGGTGATTCTTGAGCATTCATGGGATGGGTAAAGCGACACCACAATAATGCACTTGGTTCATCAATTCATGTTGTAATAAAGTCGATGGAATTCTAGCCAAATGCCTAGCTATATGTGGATGATTGTTTTAGTCAATAATGATGAACTTGTGTTCTATTCTTTGATTAATTTGCTAGAGGTTGTTTCAATTATTGAACTTGTTATCGTTATCTTTATTCTCTTAGTTGATTATGCTTCTGTTTAATGCTTTATATCTAGAAATTGTTGCCGGAATAAATTATCTTGTAATTTTTGGGCCAGCTGTAGAGTGGTTTAGTGGCATTCCAGGGTAATGTGGGTCCTGGGGTGTTACAATAAATAGAAAAGCGGAGGGGACAGCATGAGCGATCTACGGCATAACTGCATTCTTCTACCCACTGTACCACATTATATCCATTAAACTCATGAGCCGTCCCCTCAAAAAAATCTCATTTGTACAGAATGTGTTAATTCAGTATTGTTATGTTTAGTAACATGATATGGATATAACTAAGGGTAAACAAACACATACCTTCGTTGTCAGCAACGGGAAATTCTTCCTTAAGCTGAACCACAGCTAATAACCAAAAGAAAGGCAAATTATATTTTCTGTTTAATCAAGCTAAATGTTTACAAAATATTAAGGACAAATACCTGGCAACCAAATTTTGTCAATGTCCCTGTTCCCATCCTATCATTTTTATGAGCACCACATCTTATAATATCTTCAACAAGATTGAGATAGTGATACTCCTCATGGTGATTGAATATCATCTTAGGGAGACAAGAGTTGTGGATTTCAAATCTGTCATTCTTGGTATCATCTTCAGTTGATTCCTTGCCATTTGAGTTCTGAGTCATGACCTTCTGCCACTAATTTTCTAACACGAACAAAGGTCACAAAATAATGCGTAATGTTGCTCTCTACCACTAGAAAAGATGAATACCATGGCTGGAACACCGATAAGTCAATTGTAGCAATGAAAGTGTCACACTCGATGCTCGACTGAATGACAGCTATATGGATAGCCTCACATGCAGGTCCATTAAGAGATTCCCTACAGAAATATTTTGCAGAGAGGGTGAATAGCATTGCAATAAAGTTGAGTACACATAAATAGTGCAGTCATGTACATTATGTTCTTGCAAAAGGCAATAACTCACCTTAGTATCTGTCCACCACCTATTACAAAAACTTTCTCAACCGATAAGCAATATGGGGTTGATGCTAGCAGTTCAAAGGCAGAGTTCATGCTTCCACAGATAACATTTTCAACTATTGCAAAACCCAAAACTACCAGAGCGAATCAATATGACATTCAAATGACCAGGCAATGACCTTGAGTTAAGGAGTATGCTCTCCGATGTTTTCCTGCCCATCATAAATGCATTCTTCTTCGCAGCCTCAGATGTAATCAGTGTAAGCTCCTTGAAGAATTTAAGGTCACCAAGAAGCTTCCACGACAAGACGCCATCCTTCATAATGCCCATGTCACAAGTAGCAGCAACAATAACCTGATAGTTCCTCTGAGGACCATTCTGTGATTCACCATTGGCGAGATTGATTGAAGCAACAGGACCGTAGGCTGTTGGTGTCCAGAGATCGAGTTTTTTTAACTGAGAAACGGGTGCACAAGTAATACCGAAAAATCTTGCAACCTGAATTTGAGGAAGCAAGATATAAGCTGACAATTTGATCAGCCATAAGAAAATAAATGATACAGAAAAGTAAACAAAATTAAAAGCACAAAGACCCAGTATTTCCTAAAAGTAAATAGAAGGACCTACATGACAAGAATGTATGTTTTCGAAAACTCTATTACAAATAAAAAATAAAGGCACTGACAACTGAGCCATCATCTAGTCAAGTAAAAGCCATCCACTCAAAAGGCATTCAACAACTTTCACCTACAGTTTGTCCCACAAAGTACATTCCACACCTTCCCTTGAGCAAGAAGCTGTATTTTCTTTAAAATAGAAGGCATGTGACAAGTAAGCTGCTACCACTATACATGATTTTGCTAGTAGCATATACTCGGCATGCACGTCGAGAAACCTAGTGTTGTATGCTCCTGCTCTGAACACCTCTGCCACTAACACCTGGACTCTGAACTAACAATAACAAACATGGTTGATTACACTATTTCAACAACTGAAACAATATAAAGCAATGAACTGGTTAGAGAAAGAGAGTAAACAGAGCAAACTAGCCATATATGTTTTTCCAAAATGATGGAACTATAAATTCCCATGTGATCCAATCAGTTCAAACCGACTGTACACAAATAGCATTTATCCTGCAATTCCAGCATAACTGAAAGACTGAAAGTGCGATTTCCCGCAAACCAGATTAGCTGTCTCGAGAAAACAACTGTCAACCTATTTACTCGTAGCATTTCATTGAGGTAGGAACATATTTTTTTCGCTGGCCATGTTCCGATTAAATAGCTATAAGAGATTGCTAGCACATAATTCCGGTAGTAGCATGTACTTAGTATGCACACCAAGAAACCTACATATGCATGACCCTGCAACCAACAACTTTACCACTAACATCTGAACTACCGATAGCAAAATCTACAATGGTCTGTGCCACTATTTCAACAATCAAACAGGTACAAGAAAGAAAAATATTTAAAACAAGGTAAGAATAATGAATTTCTGAAATGTAGAAAATAGTATTACTAACCCACCAATGAAACCTGATTATGGAAAAGGAAAAGCTAACAATCGCCCTATTTCCACCATAACAAATCACCACTCCACCACAAACCAATCGGTTCTCGCAACGTACATATAGGACTGCAGTCAGATGGAAAATGAAGTAGGCTAAGAATATAATCGGTTCTCGTAACGTACATATAATCTGACATCAATATTCAATAATATTATTATGCTAATAATATTAATGAATAACGATGATCAGATGGGAAATGAAGTAGGCTAAGAGCAGTGATACCTGAAAGGTATGAGAGCACTCGAAGATCTCACAACCACACAGTTGGCAAAACTACAAGAGCAAATAGCACTCCAAAGAAATGCCTCCCATCAACATGTATCCCAAGATTGGTGCTAGGGAAAATTGATGGCAGATTATCACCTTCCAATATAATGAATCCACACAATAGGACTGCATGAAAAAAAATACAACTGTGAAATGTACTCCAGTGATTTGGTCAGTAAAAATAGTCTAGGGAGAGTGAGCTACTTACATATAGTTCTGTGTGCAAAATAATCTGTACAGACAAAAACAAAAACATTAGTGAAAGAATTCTTTTTCCTTCGCACGCTGGTAGCGGGGAGGAGGTGCAGTGGCCGAGCGGAGGAGGCAAGGCACGATAGTTGATGCTCACCATGCGCATAACCATCTGTGCAAGCTGCCATCCAATCCTATTCCGCAGAGGATGTCAAAAAGAGCCTCTCATAATAGGAAAGTCATCATTCTAGCAACTGGAGAATCCAAAAAGAACATCAGTTGCTTGTGTTGCGGAGATATTGGTCACTATGCTGACAGATGCCCTTGGAAGGAACCAGGTAGGAAGATCAAATGTTCTCACCATGTCAACGCAAGAGACCATATAGATAAGTGTCCCCAACTAAATCTAGAAAAGCAGGTGAAGAATGTCACTACCACCAACCTCGACTGCAGCACAGAAGGACCTGTCAGCTTTAAGTGCCCCCTTAGGAAACATGGCAAGAATGCCAAATGTTCTCACTGCGGCATCCTAGGACACTGCACGAGCAGATGCCCCCAAAGGAAGATAAGCAAACAAACCATGAGAATCATTGCCACCCACCTTGGCCTCAGCTCAATGAAATGTTTTAGCCCCAAGTACCCTACCGGGAGACCAACTGTGCCTGCCAAAGTTTTGCTCTCAGGCCTAGAAGCTCTGCCAGTTGCTACCTACTATGAATGTGGCAAGAAATGACATAACACCCAATCATGTCCTCCACTACGACAGGATAAAGGAGGATTATGTTTCACCTATGGACTAAAAGGACACTATTGCGACAAGTGCCCAATCCCCTATTGTCCCTACTACAAGGAACACCATCCAAGACTGCCTCAAGAACCTAGTGGCATGCACACGGTGTAGAGAAAAAGGACATTAGGACAATCAATGCACCGCCAATTACCCCAACTGTGATGAAGATCACCAACTTGGAGAATGCCCAATGAGCAAAGTCACATGGTTTCTTTGCGAAGGACAAGATCACTACCCCAAGAACTACTCCATGAACCTGTTGCTGACCAAAGTTGCTGAGATACAATGGATGAGCCTGCAAGTTGCCATCAAGCTCACCATGGCTAGAGCTGATAAAAGCAACTAGTACCGGCCACACGTCATTTTAAGGGGGTAACCAGAATAAAACGAGAATGTCAGGGCATCATAGCAATGGGCCACGACTACCACTCCAGCTCAAAGAAGGATTTTGACCTAGCATTGATGAGTAGCCAACACATGGAAGATCAAACACACCGCAATGAAATGACAACCGCTACAGGAACTATGTGGAAGAACAAGGTTTCCCTCTATACTCCTCTCCAAGTGTTAACCCACTTTTGTGCAGGTTTTCTCTCACTCCCGGCTATTCCAAGGAAAGGACGGCTTGCCAAGCTGACCCTTGTAACCTACTGCTGCCCACTTGTCCCCACCTCCTTCTTTCTACTCTACACGAATCTTGGGGACAAGATTCCTTTTAAGGGGGGGTAGGATTTGTAATATCTCAAAATACGGGATTATTGTATTTACGAAAATAATAAAGTCTTTTCTCGATTTCCTATGTATTTCAAAAATTTGCTTTTATTTGAGTTCTTGATTTAAAGTTCTTGGATCCAAAAATTCAATTAAGAAAAACAAATTTTCAAAATCAAGAACCAAGATTTCAAAATCGAAATCACCGAATTCTCGATTTCCTTTATAGACCCTGAATCCAAATTTCGAGAACAAGATTCAAGTTAAAATCAAAATTGAATATTAAAAGTTTTCTCGCCTAATTAATTTGGCAATGAAATTAAATTGCGAAATTCCCAAAATTTCAAAAAAAAAATCCTTTTTTTGGCCCATGTTCATTTCTTTTGGGTCTTCGGCCCACTTTGCCCATTCGGCCACTCCCTCTATCTTTCTTCCCCTCTCTCCCGGTCTCCCCATTCCCCTTCACTTCTTCCCTTCTCCTCTCCATTTCAACAGCCGCCACGTCCAACTCATTTGGTTGCCTCCCTCTACGCTCCTCTCCTCTCTCTATTCGGCTCCAGCCTAGCACCCCCTCACTTCTTCCTTCTCCCTCCGGCCTAGACCCGCAGGCCAGCTGTGCCCGTGCCGCTCCCTCGGAAGCAGTCGCCCTAGTTTGCCTCGACGCCCGTACGCCTAGCTACCGCCCCTTCCCTACCCTCACGCCAACCTCGCCCCGCTTCAATGCCGCGCTGGCCTAGCACCGTCCACCACCACCGGCCTAGCCCCGACTTTGCGCAACACCGCCGCTACCCCTCCTCAAGCCTGGCACCGACGCCACAACCTACCGTCGGCCTTGTTCGCGCCCTACTCTCGTCGCCTAGCGCCACCCTCTCCCACTGCCATGCGTCAAGCCCTATGCCTGCGCTTCCGCCCCTCGGCGCTAGCCCAGCATCGGTCTACCCCCCTCAAGAGCTCACGCTTTCCCCTTGGCTTAGCCTCGCCACCGT
Organism: Melocanna baccifera; assembly: GCA_036346265.1. Lineage (NCBI taxonomy): Eukaryota > Viridiplantae > Streptophyta > Magnoliopsida > Poales > Poaceae > Melocanna > Melocanna baccifera. Next base: position 14,382,757 of record CM070704.1, on the reverse strand, counting down.
GCAAATGCCACCTCCTGCCGTCCGTGCACTCGAGCTGTCTGCCTTCCCACAGTGCCGCCATTGATTGGGCAATTTATGAGCACCAACGGCAACCTTCCCTCCATCGCCTATAAAGAGGCCTGAGCATCCCAGTACCTCTCTAGGCCTCTTCTCTCCTCTTCCCCGTAAGCGAAGCACCACCAAGCCGCCCCTGAGCTTACTGACTATCACCGTTCCACGCCGTTTTACCTCTCCAGCAAACCTCGCGACGAGCCGCCCACGTCACGTTGCACTCCCGGTTGCCCTCTATCTCTCCCCAAGGTTAATTGAAGTTCCACTGCCAAGATTCACCGCAGTAGCCATTTTCCTAAAGTCCGGCTGGACGCCACCACTTCCTCTACCAAGCCCTCCTTGGTTCATTGCCACCCAATTCCTCATGGTGGGAGCAACTCGTCGACACCCCGAAGCTTCCCCAGTGGCGAGGCAATCTCTCCACGTGAGCCACCCACTGCCGCCCCAAGCTCTTGTTGCTAGCTCACCTTACCATCTTTTCAGCCAAGGTACCACCGCAGGTGAGACCCCCTCGCCCTAGTCTTGCTCATGCCCGTCTCAATTTTCGCTCCCTTCTCCCCAACCGCCGTCGTGCCTAAGCCTCCTCGTTCCATCCACTAAAAGACGTCCCAAGCTGCATTGCCCCGTTTAGAGCCCCGCTGCCGCCGCCTCTTGCTCACTAGGCCTCCTAAGGCCCTGTTTTAATTGCCGCCAGCACCTCTCACTGGTCACCCTCCCTGCTTGGTTCCTTCCCTCGGCTGAGCACCTTTTCTTCCCTCTCCCTCCTGTTCTGGTCGGGCCCTCGCTTGTCTTCTTATGATAGGTGGGCCCCATTGGAAGTGATATCTAGCTAAAGATGGTCACTTGCATTCTTCCTTGCATGGCTAGTTTTTGAAATTTAGAATCTAAAAAAATTATCCCATCAAGCAATTGAATAAGTCTGGTAAATAATTTTGGAAATAAGAATGTAATTATGAAATTATAATAAAAGTCTAGACAACATAATAATAACAATAAAAATGATTGGACTATTAATTAACCCCCAATAGGGATAATTTCAAAGCCTTACCCCAGAAATTCGAGTAGCCTGCATAAAATATTTCATGTCGTTACCCTGGATCCATACCCACTAATGCAAAGCAAGTTTACTAATTTAACTACATTTTGACACATAAAATATCAATAACAAATTGTTCATCGCTAAAATCAAGAAGACTCCCTTTTTAATTTATGATTAAAATAATTGTGAATCAAATCTCTAATATTCATCTATAGAATACAAAGTTCAAACTTCTTTCGGATTAAGAAATTCTTAAACCTAATTAAGGGATCGTTAATATTTTTTCCCAATTAATTGGCCGTAGGATGATTTTAAGTCCTTAATATTCATCCTAAATCCGAATCTTGCAAAAAGAAGCATAAAATAATAAGTTCTTGTACAAGTGGCACCCTTAACTAAAGAATCTTGATAAAACACAACTTTCCCTCCAAAATAATCATCCAACCATTCCCTTATCATCTAATAATCGAGAATAATCGAATAAGTGCAATCTTATCAAAAGAACCCTGCTAATTCATAACGCGCATTTTCAGTAAATCGCAACCATCAATCATTTCCAATAAGCTTGTTAATCATCATGATAATCAACCTTGCTCCTAACCCTAATTGGTTAAATGGCCAACTCCGTACCTTAAAATTATCTGGTGATTGAAGCTCTCGGTAATCCCTCCAAGCTAGCCATAAGTCCTACCTAACTCATGGAACTTACTTGATAAATATAAATTAGTACGAAGAGAATTGTAAATTAAAATATCGAACCTTAGCATTATTCACTCGGCTATATCTGACCACCTTCCTTGGTCACAACAGAAGGATCCTACGGGTAATCCTTTATCTCTAATTCTTCCTGATCCTAAAATTTTTCCTCACGGTAAAGCTGCACAGTCACCTCCTTCCTTTGACTCAATTCTGTCGACTCAACACCTACTCCACCTTAGCTCCAACCATCTCTCTCTTTACTCTCAAATTGTAAACAACATTAAATAAGCTCAATAAATTTGAAATAGACTCTTGCCGCTATTTGGATTTATTTGTCTTTCGTTCGTTGCCGTATTAGAGGGTGCAATCTCGGACGATGACAAGCTCGAGCAGAATCAAAGTGAGAGTGGAGAAAAGCCTGAAGATCCAATACTATTCACTGATTAAACCAACTTTGAGCTACATCAAGGCCGTGGTAAACTAAGCAAGGCAAGCCATCACTTTGATCATGTTGCTCCTACATTTTACAAAAATTTACATTCTTTCAAATTATCAAAATGCATGCTTAATTTGTTATGCAAATGTAAGGTAGTTACTTGTCTACATGATATTGTAAATATTACTACAACACTCCCTATCGCCTAAATTAACTGATCATTGTCAACCCTAGAGATTAATAATAACTTTACTAGATACGTCATATGCAATGCCAAGCAAGTCTAGTTAGGTCCAGGAAATTATTGTGCCATGCTCATTACTCTTCAAACAAGCAAAATTATTTCTAGGCGGTCCTTTTGATCTGCATATCTAAAGAAACATGTGGAACATAGCAATTGGATTATCTCTTATAGGTAAAGATGTACAATCTCTACAGAGTTTAAACTATTTGAATAGCTATGCCCACGGTCAAGGGAGGACATGAGAACTTTCTCAAGTTAGTTCTATTTCAAAAATCTTTTCGGGCGAGATAAAAATCTATCGGAGGAAAATACTTTGACTTTAACTTTTCTTGGAAAGATATACCCCGGTGGTGATAAACACTAGCATTTGGTGGAGGTAACCATGCACTGTAAAAGGTGGATGAACATGTGCTACTATTACTATTGCATTCTCATATTCAATTTTATTAAAATTTGATTTGGTCAAAAACTTCTAAGTCTCAGGAGTTTTCTTATTTATGGTACCTTTGAATCAATGCTTTCACAACTAAAAGAACCTGAAGCCTTCCTTTCACAGCCTTGCATGTAATATTATTGCATTCTGTGTGGTGCCTTGTTGAGTACAATTGTACTCAGTTTTACTTAATTACCCTCTTCCAGTCAGTCAGGAAAAAGGAGATCAAGCACTACAACGATTTAAAAAGGGTCGACAGATCTGGTATCTAAGGAGGCCAAGAACTAGGTCGCGAAACCCCAGTTGGCTGCCTGTGGGCAAGTCCTAAGATTCCCACTTGTGTGAAGTTTTCGCTGTTGCACTCTTTATTTTCGGCCCAGTCGGCCCATGTGTAAGTTATTATTGTATAAACTACGCTTCTGCATAATACTTTTTGATATACAATGATGTATCTGTGAGCACTATCTACTGATCTAGGGAATAGTACGGTAGAATCATAGAGGATCTGGGTTGCTAAACTGGGGTCCGACAGCATACATCTTGGTATGTTCTTTGAATTTATTTAATTATACTGGAATTATATTGCTATTTATGCTTATACCGTAATTATTACAACAGTATATGCCAATGCCATTGTGTAACTTGGTGTAACACCACAATAACCTAGTGCTAGATTGCGCTTTTGAAATACTTATTGAGTAGGGATTTGCTAGCGCTCAGATCAGATAAGTAGAGATTTACTAGCGTCCGGACATCTGATGCGGGCGCTAGCTCCGTATGCTTGCTCGCAACAATTCTATGCCATGTATGTAATATTTTCTTACCATGTAAGCAACAAAAAAACAAAAAACGATGAGTGTTTCTTTGCAACATTCGTATATACTGTTTGCAACAAATTTAACAACCGTATGCAACAAATGTTTCCACAAAAAACTCAATGTTGCGCTTGTTGTTATTGATTGTTGCATATATATAAAATCAAAATGTTGCACAAATAAACACCTACCTCCATGATAGGCACGACGATGGCGGTGGGTGGTGGGAAGGTGACGTGCACGGCGTGGATCCGATGCTAGGAGGAGAAGGCTGTGGACTCCTAGCTGGTAGTCACGGCCGCGAAGCTACCCCCCCTCCCCACACGAGATTTGGGGCGGTGGCGGGGTAGGCCGGTAGGGGCGGGAGCTCAAATTAGGGTGCCGGGGCAAGCGGCGCGGAGTATTAGGAAGAGCCAAGGAGGCGGGAGGTACACTTGTGGATCCGCATGGAGGAGCAATTGGCGGCGCATGGCCATAGGGGAAAGGGATCTGGAGGAGCGATTGGACTAGGGTGGGAGGCAAGAGGTCGAGGAGCGTGAGGCAGGAATGGAGAGATGGGCTGCCGGGAAGGAGGAGAGTGAGAGAGATATGGGTGATGGATGGATCTGGGGTGGAGAATGAGGAAAGAGTGAAAAGGCGGTGGAAATGTTCAATTTTATTTTCTGGCTCTGTACATATGAATAGTAGCAATTCCCTATTAAATATTAAGGCAAAATTCACTTCGGGGCTCTAAGAATGTGGTTTTGCTACAACGTACCACAAAGAGTGACACTACAATAATCATGGTTATTTTGCCACGACATGACACGATCATTAAAATTTCGGAAGAAGAAGTCATATTCCCCATGGATGGAACCCATATGTTTTTGGTTGAAACATCCATACGGCTCCCCATGGGCAAATAAGACTTTCTAACCTCTTATCCTTATAAATTTCAAAATTGTAATAATAGTTTTATAGGCACAGTGTGTTCAAGCAACTTATCACTATTAGGTAGAGTCACTTAGTGATTTATCCATTTTGTGGTGAGCTCTGGCAAACATTGTCATGTAGCCAAACTTGCCCATTAACCACAGGGAGCTGCTTGCTCAACTGTTGGGAGCTCTAGCAAATCTCTGGGACCGCCATGTTAGGTAATCATTGGCGTGTTATAAGTATTATATGTTCATATCGCATGATAGAATTATATTCTTTGTGTAACTTGCTTTTGCAGGGATTATTGAATAGTATAGCCCATTGTGTATTGATGTATATATGAGTTTTTTTATGGCCTACACGTCATGCTAATTTATAGCCACAGGCTACATATTATTGTATAACAGTCTATTTGTTAATTTATGATACTTGATATTCTCATATAATATTCATTACTAGCTATTAGCAGTAATAACTAAGTAGATGAATATGGTGACTTCAAGTGTGATTGCTCAATGAACAAGAAGCATGACGATGGAGATTGTCATGCTAAGAGCCATACTATCTCACAATTTAATTTGATCATTTATGATTTTTTTATATTCCTGTTACACTATTATGCATGTTATTATTTTGGATATTTTTAATATGATATAATAGTATCCCTCTAGAAAAATTAAGTAAAATTTAATTCTCTTCCATTAATTAAGTGCCGGACATGTTCATACATAATATTAGTTTAACTTGACTAGGCAATCAAAATGGTTTTAGGCCTAAGGGCTTGGTGTTGAGGCTGAGACATGTGGATGTCATTCAACAAACAAGAGTTAGATGTGATGTACTTACCAAGGGTTTGCTTACCTACATCACTAGGTTTTTAGTAGTGATACCGAAACTCATTAGGACTTAGTGAAACATAGATCTTGACTCACTATATGTTATTAGAGGGAATATGGTTTTTAAAAACATAGTGAGAGTATCTTTTGCTAATTCATTAATGGAAGATTTTATATAAACATAGTGCTGAATGTTTGCAAAGACTTTTTGTGTTGTAGACTATACCACCATATACTTCCTCCACACCCAGTTTTAACTTGTGATCTATTCTTGAGAAAGAAAAACTAAATAAAATAAATTTCATTGACTAGTATCGTGACTTGAGAATTATTCTCAAGCAAGAAAAGAATGAATATATTCTAGAGGTTTCATATCCTGATCAACCAGCTGAAAATGGTCGTGCTGAAAAGAGTGACTATGAGGAACATAGCAATGACTCACTTGAGATTAGCTGTCTTATGCTTGTCACCATGAACTCTGAGCTTCAGAAGCAATATTAGAACATGGATACGTACATTATGATTGTGGGTCTTAAGAACATGTTTGAGAACCAGGCAAGAATTGAGATATATAACACCTCTAAGTCATTGTTTACGTACAATTTAGCTAAAGGAAATCCGAACTGGCCTTAAGGCATCTAGGGTATGTTGTAAATGTAGGCAATATTTTAATTTCAAATTTTACTAGGAGACAAATACAATATACTAGTGATGCAAAGCTAACTACTAACAATAGGCTACTTATCATACTTCAAAATATACACAAGAAAAATATAGTATCAAAGTTGTACGAACACACGAACGACTTACTGTTTGGCTTGATGAAGAACAGGAAACAGCACAGGCGTGATGCACTGTAGGCTCGATGTAGTGCAGGATGTAAATGAAGTAGAGTAGGAGTGGTCGCGCAAATACGCTGCCCAGAAACCTTATTGCCACCCCGTGTAGGTTCTTTCTGCGATAATGATTCGGAGATACCGCCCCTCTTCTTCACGGTGCACGCCGGGAAGAAAAGTCGACGAGGTTCAGATGGTGCAGCACAACAGCACAAGTTCATAGAAAGAAGAGAATGGAGGCAGTAAGCTACTTAGGGTATTTTCTCTAGACATCTCCAGCCATATATATATATATATATATATATATATATATATATATATATATATATATAGGAAAAATACTTTCTACACCTGGGTGTAATTACACCCACATCTAATATACCACTTAAACAAACTTGAAATACTCTTTTATCATTTTGGATATACTCGTATACTAATTATAAGTGAACCACATGAAAAAATTGCAAAGAGGTCCATAATTTTTAGCATATTTTATAAATATCTTCATATACGCACATAAAAAGAAGTATGTCAAAAACAATCTACATACCACCTCTAAAAAATTATTCATACCACCTAGATAGTCTTAAATACTCGTATACTACACGTATATACCCTCCGTTACGCGAGATACTCCCTACGTTATGAGATACGATATAGGGTGTAATTATACCAGATGTAGAAAAGAGGCTTCATATATATATATATATATATATATATATATATATATATATATATATATATATATATATATATATATATATATATATATATATATATATATATATATATATATATATATATATATATATATAAAGCGATAATCGATATGATTAAAACAGTCATTTACCTACTGGTAACTGACATATTTAATCAGTCATTTACTCACTGGTAACTGTCTATCATCAAAACCCAATAAAGATCCAAATTCAAATGTTTGAATCTCATTCAAACTTGGAGAGAGTGATGTACGGTTCAGCAAGGTGGACTTAGTCTGCCAAGTGACGCGTCGTAAGTCACACGATTTTCACGCGAAAATACACAAATACACACGCACATACGTGCACGTGTGTGATTAGCCAAAGTTATCCTCATGCCATTCGCTTCCATAATTCGAGAAATAGCATAGACTTCACCTTATAAATTAGTCTCTTCCACCTTGTTTTAACAATATAGTACTAAACCTTGTATGTTTTAAAATTAAAAAAATAGGCTTTATTTGTGGACCTATTCTAACAGGGTATAAGTAATATAGATCGAGCAAAGTTAAGAGGAGGCGGTAGCTTAATTAGTCTAGTTTAGCGGCCAGAGGTAGTCCAAAAGAAGAGCCGAAGAACTAGGCGACGGATGCGGTTGCTCGACATTCGTTTCACAGCGTCGGTTAGTGGCCATCCTTTTGTACACGAGATTCGTTTCACATGGGACAGGCCTACACACATATACCGATTAGCTTACACGTGTACCCTCGCTCCGTATAAAAAAGTTAACCAAAAAATACTATATATTTAGATTCAATAAGTATTATATGTTTTTACAACCCACATTAAATTTGCATCGTAGGACTAACCCACCACCACAGCTCCACTTTGGCTCCTGTAATGAACCGGGCTTTACACCTTTTGGGAGTGATACCATAAGTTAAAGGAAAAATACTAAAGTTACTATTCACAATGAGCAACTCCTAACTAAATTCAAACGGTAAAGCACAGTACTCCACAAACTATCTTAAATTATTTTGATATTACTTTGGTGTTAATTTAGTTCCCAAATAAAATGATTACCATTACTGCACCTAAATTATAGGTTGCTCTATAGATATATTCCCCTAAAATAATTAATTTTACTTTTTTTTGACGAAAATTAGTTAGTCCTGTACTCCTCGGCGTGCATAACTAGCTCTAATCTATTTCTTTGTTAGCACATATAGGAGATTAGCCAAAATGTGCTGTACAGTGCTATGATATATAGAAAAACACGCCTGGAGCCATTTCAACATCGACATTAATATGGAAGATCAACCTTCAAGGGATCTGAGGACAACCCTGGTGTGAGGTGCATGAGACCGACTTTGGTGGGGTCATGCTGGGTGAATGACATAGATATCTCTAGAAATAAAATAGTCCTCGAGGGAAAACTTGTTACTTTACTGGCCTTTATCTCTTCTTCTATAAATAGAATTTTTTGTAGTGGGAGTAGATGAGACTATTAGTAACCCTAGATACTCATATTGAATACACTTGATCATTATTGTGTTTTTCTTTGAGTCTTTCTACATCTTCGACGGTCTTCGCATTCGACCGAAGTTACTTCTAAGTTTATTATCCAGTCTCCTAACGACGATAGAATAAACAAGTCAGGAGCAATTTCAACATCAACATTAATTAATATAGAAGACAAGTACGAATAAGTCAAAGCTTGATGCAACAATTGTGAGTAGCTAAGGACACGCAAAATCATCAAATGCATCACTACTACAAAAAAAAGGCTATACTAGATGCCTATATCACAGACGATTCTTATATAATTATCACAAATGATTCATATGAATAACCATCTATAGTATTTTCAGAGACGGTTTTCACCATGAACCGTCTATAATAATTAAAGCACAGACGGCTCTACATGAACCTTCTGTGATGAGACATTCAATACAACTTGTTTTGTAGTAGTGTCATTACAGACGGTTCTTATTTTGAACTATCTGTGATATATCTCTTATGACAGACGGTTCTTATTTCGAATCGTTATAATATTACACATTTATAAATAACTGATAAACCGTTTATGATAACCTTCGATTATCACTGACTCATTGATTTAGATGGTTCAAATCACGGTTTTAGATTGTCTTTCATGATCTTTTTTATAGTGGTGCCTATACGTGAAGGTCTCCGTCAAAGCACCTGCGACTCCCGGTCATAGTTGCGACTCCCGGTCATAGTTGACACATGCAGACATTAATATAGAAGACAAGTACGGATAAGTGATAGCTTGACGCAATAATTGTGAGTCGCTAAGGACACGCAAAATCGTTATCGTATACGTGAAGGTCTTCCTCAAGCGACAGCGACTCCCGGTCATAGTTGGCACATGCAGAATCGTCAAGATTGCAGTCGGCCTGAGGTGTCTTGCATGTCATCCTCATTACATAACTATCCTTACCTAGATTAGTTGAATATGAGCATCAAACAAGGAGGTAGCTAGAACATTAATGACAACAACGATCGGAGTATATGCCAGTGTAACACCACAACCACCTAGAGCTAGATTGCACAACCACCTTCCATGGATTCGAGGATGACCAGAGCGTGCTGACAGCGGTGAGGAGTGGCAGCGGAGGGAGGTCGTCGGCGGCGAGGCCGTTCCGGCGGCGGAGGGACTCGGGGAAGAGGTGTCCTAAGATCACCGCAGCACGGGGAAGGTGTAGGTGAGATCGGCAAGGTGCGAGGAGGCCTGAGGCGGTGGCGATTACTCGTCGGAGCTACTCCGGCGAGAGGGGGAGGGGACGCACGGGGTAGCGGCGCTACGGACGATCTTGAGTGCAATTGGAGAGGGGAAGAGGTGCGGCGTGGTGAGGGGAAGCTCGGGGAGGGATTTTTATAGGCGGCGAGGTAGTAACGGCAATGTAATGGCTTGCCAGACTGAAACGGGCGGAGAATTCATATGCGATGGTGAATGGGGGTTTAAAGGGGAGAGTAACGCCTGTGTCGGGTGCGGTGGTCAAGGGGGTTTGAATTGGCATTAGTACGGGAGGTAAATGGGAAGGAAACCGAAGCTTTAAAAGCTTCGGTTATCCCGTTAATGGCGGCAGCGGCGGATGCGCTGGGAGGAAGAAGCGGCAGGGAAGAAGGATCCGACAGAGGGGCCCCACCGGTCAATGAGAGAAAAAGGAAGGAAAGGGGAGGCGGTGGCTTTGGATTTGCGACATGTGGCAAAGGGAAGTGATCGGGGCCGTAGGATGCCGCGTGAAGAGGTAAGTGAAAGGGGGCGGTTGAGATCGATCGAGTGAAGCGAGTTTAGATTAGGGCCGTCCAAGAGAGGGGCGAAGGAGTAAGTGATTATCGGTGGTCGAGATCGATCTGGCGAGGGCAGGATGGAACCTGCGCTCGCCAAGTTGCAGCCCAGAGAAGGGGGCGGCTGAAGCGGTAAGTGAGGGTGGGCGGTGAGGATTAGACCAGCGACAGGGCGGATCAGATTAGGGGGCGACGCGTGTCAGGTCGAGAGGGAGGGAAGGCGGGAAAGGGTTTAACTGAGATCGGGCGGCTGGTATCAGATCCTACAATGGGGATCGGCTCCGATGCATGACATGTGTCGGCCAGAGGGAAGAGGAAGGCGGCCGAAGGGGTAAGTGGAAGGGGGCGGCGAGGATTAGATCCGACGGCGGTGAGTTTGCCCGATGGGCGACAAGTGTCAGCTCCGGAGACGTTTTGGATTTATTTTCTTTTCTAGATTTTTCAGAAATGCTAGGAGGCTTTAACAAGCTCAGAAAAATACCAAATAAATTTTAAAAATTTCAGAGAATCTTCTGAAGCCTTTATAGACTTAAGAAAAATATTTTTGACTTACGAAAGTATTTAGTTTTCTGTAAAATCACAAAGTAGCCTTAAAAGTGACTTTTTAAATTCTAGAAAATTCTGAGAAATTCTAAAAATACATAAATAACTTAGGAAAATTGTAATACATTTATTTGGAACTTTATTAAATAGAAAATTAAATTTTCTCATACCAAGACTTGAAATAAAATGAAGAAAATCCAATTAAATCCCACTAAATCACATAAAACAGAAAAAGAAAAAAATTGGGATGTTACATTAAAGGAGAAGGTCGTATAGGGCATTTGATGACCTTGACTTGCCTCTATATATACATATGCATAATGGCGAGGCTCCCACTGCGAAGCCTCTAGTATGCGTACGGTGGAAATGCTCTTTTTATCGACTGGCATTTCCAAGCTTGAGTGTGTTTCGCAAGATACATCAAACGCTCGCTGATGGCACCAGCAGCTTATGGCTTGGGACAGCCACATCCCTAACGCTTTAGACTCCGCTGAGTACGCAAGGCGCTCTTTGGCAGCTCAGATGATTTTTCTGGCCTGGGGCGATGACGTTCCCAGCGCTTTATACTCCACAGAGTATGTCGGACGCCTGAGGCAGCTCCGACGATTTTTCTGGCCTACGGCGATCACGTCCCTAGCGCTTTATACTCCGTAGAGTACATCGGGTGCCCAAGGTAGCTCCGACGATTTTTCTGGCCTGGGGCAATCACGTCCCCAGCGCTTTATACTCTGTAGAGTACGTCGGGCACCCAAGGCAGCTCCAACAATTTTTCTGGCCTGGGGCAATCATGTCCCCAGCGCTTTATACTCCATAGAGTACGTCGGGCGCCCAAGGCAACTTCGACGATTTTTCTAGCCTGGGACGATCACGTCCCCAACGCTTTATACTCCGTAGAGTATGTCGGGCGCCCAAGGCAACTCCGACGATTTATACATATACAAATGCAAATGATGGCCATCAATAAATACGTATGAACAAGGCGATTTATTAACATTGCTCACAATCGGAATGTAATTTTTACAAAAGCATCAACATAGTGGAGAATACGTATTCATTAAGCATAGTATTGTTTGAGACAATCTGCATTCCAGGTATGGTTAAGAGCCTGGCCTTCGAGGGTGGACAGTCGATAAGCCCATTGGCGGAGCTTGTCGACAACAATGTACGGTCCTTCCCACTTTGAGTCGAATTTCTCGGCTGTTGGGGCGAGTAGCGCCAGACGTAGTACGAGATCCCCTATTTGAAAACTTCGGTGGCAAACGGATCTGTTGTAAGATCGGATAGTTGTGCGCATATATTTGGAAATATGTTCTGCTGCACTCAATCGGACACCATCAAGAAGATCAAGAGAAACTACTCATTCATTAGGTGACGCCGAGATGGTAACTCGCTCGGACCCGCTTGTATTTCTTCGGGGGTGACTACTTCGTCACCGAAAAGGAGTTTGAACGGTGTAAACCCCATAGAGCGTGTCAGCAAAGTACGGATGGACCAGAGGACACATGGCAATTCTTACAGCCAAGTGCCCTTCAGAAGGCCCACCAGATGCCTTTTGAGCCCCACTGAAATGGTACCGTTGGCACGCTCCACCGCTCCGTTAGATTGGGGGTGTCCTCCTGAAGCATAATGAAGACTTATCCCCATCTGTTGGCAAAATTCCTTAAAAGCTGTGGAGTCAAATTGAAGCCCATTGTCAACTGTGATTTCTCTTAGGACACCAAATCGGCAGATGATATTTTGCCATAAGAAGCACTACACTGCACTCGAGGTGATCTTTGACAAGGCGGATGCCTCCAGCTACTTGGAGAAGTATTCATAGGCAACCATGATGAATCGTAGATCTCCAGGAGCCCGAGGTAGAGGTCCGATGATGTCCATCCCCCACCTAGCAAGAGGCCAGATTGGCGGTATACCATGCAGTTCATTGGGTGGTTTATGGACCATGCGTGCCATCCATTGATAACCCTGGCACTTTTTAACAATATCGTGGGCATCTATTGCGATAGTTGGCCAGTAGAACCCCTGTCTGAGTGCCTTTCCGACTAAGGCCCTCGGTGCAATATGAGAGCCGCAAAGCCCGGCATGAATGTCCACGAGGAGTTGCTGACCTTCTGGGCGTGAGAGACATCGGAGGAATGGAGAGAAGACTCCACATTTATAAAGTATCCCTCCAATCAACCGAAATGTCCGTGCCCTCTATTGTAATCGTTTGAGTTGGTAGGGATCTTTGGGTTCATATGTCCCTTGTAGAAACGCACTGATATGCACCCGCCAATCCTCAATGGGCGTGATCTGCTGCACTAGATCTGGACAATAGATCTTTGACGGCCATGAGAATCTGGTGATAACCCGAATACACATCAAGGAAGCTCATCAGTTGACATCCTACGGTGGCGTCAACCAATTGATCAATACGGGGGAGCGGGTAATTGTCCTTCGGGTAGACTTTGTTCAGGTTGGTGAAATCAACACACATTCGCCAGGTGCCGTTGGCCTTCTTCACCAACACCGGGTTAGATAACCATTCCGGGTGATGGATCTCACGGATTATCGCTGAATGCAGCAACTTCACTGCCTCCATCTTGGCGGCTTTCTGGCGTTCCAAAGACATGTGCTTGAGCTTCTGTTATACCGCTTTGACATCAGACCGATCGGCGAGGTGGTGTTCGATGATCGCTCGGTCTACCCCGAAAATGTCGCTTGGCGTCCAAGCAAAAACATCAACATTAGCATGGAGAACCCAGAGGATACCCTGCTCTATCTCTCGGCTCAGCCCTTCCCCCAAAGATATTTGCTAGGGATCCTCCATACCGCCCAGATGGACTTTCTTGATCGCCCCATCTGGCTTGGGTTTGGGGGTCCATCCCAAAGCCGAAGGCGGAGCAGCGACAGTTGCATTGGAGCCTTCACCAACCATGTGAACTTTGTGAGGTGACCTTCGAGCCCCCATCTCTATTTGCCGGGCGATGTCTTGATCTCCGTAGACTATAATTATGCCATAAGGACTAGGAATCTTCATGCACAAGAAATTGTGGTGCATCACCGCGCTGAAAACATTAAGTGTAGGACAGCTGAAGATAGAATTGTAAGGATAGGGGAGGTCCACGACATCGAATGTAATATCTTCACTCCTCTCTTGGTCATTTTGCCAAAAAGACACTCTGAGCTCAATCCGTCCCATGGCAAGGAAAGGTTGACCCCCAAATCCTTGGAGCGGAGCTACCGAAGATTGCAATCGGCTCATGGTAGGCCCATCTGGTCGAAGGCTTCGACGAACAAAATGTCCGCCGAGCATCCGCCATCCACAAGGACCCACCTGACATCGCATCCTGCGATGTTCGCTCGTGTTACCAGAGGATCTTGATGCGGAAAATCGATACCCTCCGCATCAGCGGTTGTAAAGGTGACTTTAGCTTTTGCACTCTCCGAGGGCACCAGTGCCGGGAAAGCAGCGACATGATGGAGACGGCGAATGTACGCCTTCCTTTGCCTCTCAGATGTGAATTCTAATGCTGATCCTCCCGTGATAACGTTAATGACTCGACGTTGCGTGCCTTCGGATGCTTCTATGTGAAGAGTAGTAGGGGAAGGTGGAATTTCTTGGCCCATCAGGAATGGCATTTGTGCCACCGTCGGTGCTCGCATAGAGAGAGCTTTATCTCGGAGCACACTTTCTCGAAGTGCGGCAACGGAGGGGCAATTCCTGGTTAGGTGGTCACCTCTTCCATGTACCTCGCACCATTGTCCTGGGAACTGTTGCTCAGTCTGGTAATGATCAGGGAATAGTCGGCACAGATACACCCGAGCACCGTCTCAACTCGAGGCCCTCCCCCGACCTCGACCTCGTCCACGTCGACCTCCACCTCGATCAACTGGGGTGACGCCATTGCCACCACCTACTCCATCAATGCCCAGGACATATCTTGGTCTTTGGCTCCGGTGTGGCCCCTGACTAGAGCTTTCCCCGGAATCCCGATTCCTCAAGGAAGCGACCTCCCCCTGACAAAGCTGTGCGTTTTCTTCCGCTCGGGTATACTCCTCCATCTTGTCAAAGAGCTTGACCATTGTTTTAATGGGCTTACGAGCATTATACGTGGCTAGCGGCCCCGGATGAAGTCCCTATATTGCAGCATTGATAATCATGGTCTCATTGATATCTTTAACTTGACAATGTATCTTGGCAAACCATTTGAAGTACTCATGAAGTTTTTTCATTGGTTTCTACCTGATAGCAAAGAGTTGACTCGCGCTGACTCTTTCAGTGTAGTTCCCCTGGAAATTGTTATAGATACAACTCCGAACCTGTTCCCATGAACACACGAAGTTTGGCTCTATGGTAAAGAACCATGAGAGTGCTATCCCCTGAAGAACAAGAGGCAGACCCTTCGCCATGGTGGAGTCATCGCCTCCCACCGCCTCGATAGCGGTTTCATGAACACGTACGAACTCCCGAGGGTCCGCATCACCCTTGTAGAACTCGATTCTGGGCATCTTGAAGTCTTCGGGCTAAGCAACTTGCTGCAAACCTGCGGAAAGGGGGGACTCCGGATCCACCTACCGATGTACCCTGGCATTAGCAAGGGGGCTTCCTATCTCTCTACTCTTTCAGTGTCGGCTTCCCCTATGGCTGTGGGAGGCGCCAGGTGACTTCGCATCTGCTGCAACTCCCGTACCGCACCACAGAGGTCTGTCAATTCTCGTTGTAACGCACCAAGGGCCGCTATCAGGGTGTCCTTCAGCCCCTTCCTAGCAGATTCTGACCCAGGAAGGTTGGCAGAGGGACCCCCGCCTCTCCAACCTGGCGATCGGCAGTACTGATAGGCTGATTAGCATTGGACATTTCTCCAGGCAGACTGGTATCCTAACAGAAGATGAAACTCGCCTGAGCGCATTGATCGGCGACGCCATCGCCCCCGAAGCTTTCTCCTGGAAGCCTAGACGGGTTAGCGGCTACGCTGGTCTGCTTTGCTGTTGGATCGACTCGACTAGAAGTGATTCCAGCACGTACCTCATCTTCAACGGCTAGCTCATCATCCACGTCGGGCTCTCCTGTTAGCGTCGGTGCCGATTGATCGCCCATCCTAACCCTGGCCTGTGCGATCGCCACGGCCGTATTCCTCTTCTTCTTCGTCGCTACCTTCGGTGGCATCTTCAGATCGCGGCTTTCTAATCTTCTTGATCCCCATAGACGGCGCCAACTGTTGTGGTTACAAGACCAAACAAAGAATAGTGAAATTGGAGAGAAATGTTGGATCGAAGATACTCTTGCCCTTGGAATTGCCCAGAGGAGACTATTTATATTACTGTTATTTTCTTGTTACAACATTACCCCTAGGTGTCATGCTCCACCTTAGGATATACATACTCAAATGGGCCTTCTGGGCCTGACCCATTTAGGCATTACAATACTATTTAAATAATTAGGCCGAATGGGCCTAAGGTGGAGGCCATCTCCACAACAACCATTATAAGGCTGGTCAGACCACCATTTGAATACTGGTTAGACCGCCGAGAAGGGTTAGGTTCTAAGTTTTGTTAATTTGGGCTAGTTAGTTTGATTTTTAGCTGTGGATTCTATATTCTATACCTTTGTAGGTGTTTGAGGATGGAATCTTGAATACTTGAAAAACATTCTGAGTTGGCACCATTAACCCCCCCTTTTGTTGCCATATTCAGTCTTTCAGATTGAAATGGCTAGGAGTCTCCTTAAATCCATGATGCTGCCCAGGAGACTGTGGGGAGAGGTTGTTTGGCATGCAGTATATATTCTAAATCGTGTGCCAACAAAAGCTCTCAATGACAACACCCCATATGAAGTGTGGACGAGCAAGAAGCAAAACCTGGAAAACATCATAGTGTTTAGGTGTGTGGGGCATGTCAAGATACCAAGTTCCCACACCAGGAAATTGGATGATTAAAGCAAGCTCATGATTGATTTGGGAGTGGATGAAGGATGTAAAGCCTATCACATGTATGATCCTAGCACTAGAAAGGTGCATGTCTGTAGAGATGTGCACTTTGAAGAACAAAGGAAGTGGCAGTGGGACGAGAATGTGACTCAGGATGAGAAGACATGCTTTATGTTTTCAGTTGATGATGTTGCAGATGAACGCGAAGGCAAGCCGGAGCTAATGGCTGGGGGGAGGGGTGAACAAAAGCATCTTCCACCCTCACCAGCACACTCGCAGCCACCAAAAGTGGGCATGTCCACACCATCATGAGTGCCCAAGGCAGTTAGTGCTGGATACTCATGGATGCCAGGGTGTGTGGCATCCCTTGTAGCACCAACCTCACCTACGACACCTACCTCAGTAGCCTCCTCGTCAACCCGCACCAGGCCACCTGTGATGCTGGAGCAGTCAGCCAACTAGGTGCAACTGGCACCTTTGAAGCTGCGGCGTCACCAATTGGATTCACCTTGTCATCAAGTGAAGAAACTGGGAGGCGTTACCGTTCACTGCATGATATATATGCTGAGATGGAAGAGACCCACATTGATCCAAAGGAGTTGCATTTCTTAGCTACTGAGGAGCCCACTTCATACCAAGAGGCAGCAGCAGACAAGGAGTGGCTAGTAGAAATGCAACAAGAAATCAGTTCCATAGAGAAGAACAAAACATGGCACTTGACTAACCTTCCAGCTAGTTACAAACCCATTGGTGTTAAGTGGGTTTATAAATTAAAGAAAGACCTTGATGGCAAGGTGATCAAGCACAAGGCTAGACTCATCATAAAAGGGTATTTTTAGTAAAAGGGCATTGATTATGATGAGGTGTTTGCCCCCGTGACGAGAATGGAAACTATGAGATTGTTACTTGCTCTTGCAGCCCAACGTGGATGGACTGTGCAGCACCTAGACGTGAAATTAGCATTTTTGAATAGAGACTTGGCGGAAGAAGTGTATATATGCTAGCTAGAGGGCTTTGTGGTGAATAATCAAGAGCATAAGGTGTACCCGTTGTCTAAGGCCTTGTATGGGTTACAAAAGGTGCCAAGAACCTAGAATACCTGGCTTGATTTCAGTCTGAAATAGTTTGGTTTCAGCAAATATCCACAAGAACAAGCTCTGTACAAGAGATGTGCTAGTGCCGAGACATTGGTGGTTGGTGTCTATGTTGATGACTTAATTGTCACCAGCACCAATGTGAAGGAGATTGAAGAATTCAAGCAGTAAATGATGAATGAATTTGAAATGAGTGACCTGGGGTTACTTTCTTACTACCTTGGCATTGAGGTTGAACAAATGAAAGATGGCATCTCTCTAAACCAAAGTTCTTATGCCAAGAAGATCCTTCAACAGGCTGTTATAGCTGATTGCAATTCATCCAAGCATCCCATGGAGCCCAAGTTGAAATTGGACAAAGATAGGAAGGATTAGACATGAATGCTATATAATTCAAAAGTCTGGTTGGTAGCTTAAGGTATTTATTGCACACACACCCTGACCTTTCATATGCTATTGGTATAATGAGTAGATACATGGAAAGGCCAAGAAAATCCCATCTGTAGGCAGTCAAGCAAATTTTGAGGTATATAAAAGGCATACTCAATTTTGGCTTGAAATACACAAGAGGAAGAGAGGAGAACATAAGAGGTTACTATGATTGTAATCTAGCTGCTAATCTGGATGACAGGAAGAGTACAAGTGGAATGGTATTCTACTTCTGTGGAAATGTGGTGACATGGTGCTCCCAAAAGCAAAAAATTGTTGCTCTCTCATCCTGTGAAGCCGAATATATGGCAGCCACAGCAGTAGTGTGCCAAGGGATATGGTTGAGAGGTTTGGTAAGTGAAGTAACATGCCAAAAACTCAAGCCTTTCAAGCTGTATGTGGACCTACAGGGTCGCACGCTTAACCGGTTGGAACACTGATTCGAATATGATTCGGATATGGGCTCAATTCGGATAAAGATCCGAATAGACTCCTAATGGACCTTGGTCCGCAAGGCCCACGTGAAGAGGTCTATATATATGGAGGCGAGGGGCTGAGGGGATTCGTCCCTGTTAACATCTAACAAAACCCTAGCCGCCACCTCCCGAGCCAAACCCTAGCTGCTCACGAGTGCTAGTACACTCGAGATCGGCGTTCCAGCCCCGGACGTGTGGATACCGGTGGAGGCGCTGCTCGTTGCAGTGCTGATCGGCGTGCGTGGAGGAGACGATCTGTTCGGGACGATCGGCTACTTCCACTACTACCTCGACGCGCGTGATTGGATCGGTTTCAATTCTTCTTCACGCACTGCTGCGTCTAAGTGGTAACGATCCATGATCCTTCCTTAGCATGATGTTCTTGGGTGCGCAGAAAAGTTTTGTTTTCGCTTCCGTAGCCTCACGCGTATTCCTTTAGTGGTATCGAGCCATCTTGCTTAGTTTGCAATCTGGATCAGCGCATATGTTGATATGCGATAGTAGTAGATTGGATCTATTACAGTCTAAATCAGGTAGCACGGGTTGATGAGATCAATCGGTCATAAGGGGTTGAAATAGGTATGAGTTGATAGCATCATAAGGCCAAAAAGATTAGTTCGTGCTCCTTCTTTGATGTACGCGCGACTTGCCCCTACCGGCTGGAATCACCATCGGGGCTAACTGCGCGCACAATCAGTAGATCGAACCAACAGATCGAGGTCTTGTGTTGTGGTCTCCTCAAGTATACCGATCGCGATGATCAATATGATTGATCTAATGAAAATTGAGACATTTTGAATGGCTCGAATTTGGGTTGATTTGATCGGCTCGATAAGATTTTCATAGCGATTTCATAGATGCGATCTATGTAATTCTGTGAGATTTTCAGGGCGCTGCCCTGAAACCCGCGACGCTTCCTCGACCCCGTGTGTATCCCCTTGTATAGCGTCAGGTTCACATCGTTAGGTAGAATGCGATTCTACGCCTAACTTGTTTTTGCAGGAATGGTGTTAATAGTATGGCCCTATAGCTTATTTGAATGTATGAGATGTATGTGATGCATGTAACATTCGTTCATGGCCTGCGTGTCATGATTATTTCAGCTATTGTTAGCTGTATATATTGTATTTAACGACCTGCGTGTCGACCTTAATGCTTGAATCTATCTTTGTAATCTTCAATTTCTAGCTATTATAGGTAGTAGCCTAGTTTTGAGGTTACAAGCTTTTAAGCATGGTGGCCTAAAGGAGTGATGTGGAGGATGGAGATCGTCTACACCTACTTGGAGATGGATATCACCATTTTTGGGCCATACTACTTCACGCTTAAATGTGTTTATCTATGATGTTATCTATCTTATTCTTATGCAATGATATATGTGATATGTTGCTTTGGTAGGATAGAATCCTCTTAAAATTAGGTGTTAATGCCCTTCCATATGCTGCACCAAAAGATAATGATCACCGCATGGTAGGTCTACCAAAGTAGAGTGCCATCGGTTATCATCATCATTTGAGGTAGATGTCGGACATCTACATGCGGAAGTATTTGGTTTACTTAACAAGGTTATCAAAATAGTTTTGGACCTTAGGGCATAGATTGGGGCCGAGGCATACTGATGTCACCCAAAGTAGAGTCACATAGGGATGTGATTAGCAAGGTGTTGCTTACCCATGTTACTAGTTTTCTAGCCGTGATGCCAAAGCTCACTAGGAATTAGTGAAATGAGGATCTTTACCCACTTTGTAACTTAGAGAGAGTTTTTGTTGCAAAACTCATAGTGGGAGTCTTTTGCTAAATAGTTTAATAAAAGATGAACATAAACATAGTGCTAAACTTTGCATATTCTTGTGTTGTAGATCATGTCAGCTAACGCCGCATCCAGTACTTTTAATTTGCGATCTGTTCTTGAGAAAGAAAAACTCAATGGAACAAACTTTTTGGATTGGTATCGCAACTTGAGAATTGTTCTCAAGCAAGAGCGCAAGGAGTATGTCCTTGAGTCTCCTTACCCCGAAGACTTGCCTGATAATGCTACTGTGGCTGCACGGAGAGCTTATGAGAAGCAAACGAATGATTGCCTTGATTGTGAGCTGTCTCATGCTTGCCACAATGTCCTCTCGAGCTTGAAGCAATATGAGAACACAGATGCCTACAATATCATTGTGGGGCTACGTGGTATGTTTGAGAACCAAGCAAGGGTGAGAGGTTCAATACTTCAAAGTCCTTATTTGCGTGCGAGCTTGCGAAGGAATCCGTCGCCCCTCATGTAATTAAGATGATTGGCTACATTGAGAGTCCGAAAACTTGGTTTTCCCTTAGCCAAGAGTTGGCTATCGATGTGATTCTCCGTCGCTCCCCGAGCTTTGAGCCATTCATAATGAACTTTAACATGAACAACTGGACAAAACCCCGGCCGAGTTGCATGGGATGCTAAAATCTGCCGAGGATAGCATTAAGAAAAGCAGCAATCATGTGATGATGATGCAGAAAGGCAAGGGCAAGCCCTATGTCAAGAGAAGCGCGGTCAAAAGAAAGAAAGCTCCCGATGCGATCGCGAGCGGTTCTAAGGCCAAGAAAGACAAGAAGGGCGATGCTCATCCCGATGCATTGTTACTCTGTAAGCAATCGTGACATTGGAAAAGGAACGCCCAAAGTACTTGGAGGATCTTGAGAAGAAGAAGGGAAGTATGACTTCCACTCCGGTATAAATGTTATAGAAATCAATCTTGCTACTTCTTCCACTAATTCTTGGGTATTTGATACCGGATCGGTTGCTCACATCCGCAAATCGCTGCGGGGCTAATAAGAAGTAGAAGTTTGAGGAGGAGCGAAGTGGATCTTCGCGTTGGCAATGGAGCAAAAGTTGCTGCGGTAGCTGTTGGCACCATGCCATTGTCTTTACCTTCGGATTAGTTTTGGAATTGAATAATTGTTATTGTGTTCCATCTCTTTCAAAGAACATTATTTCGCTTCATGTTTGCAAGCGTAGGTTATGACTTTAAATCTATGGACAATGGTTGTTCTCTTTATTTCAAAGATATGTTCTATTGTCATACTCTATTGGTGAATGGGTTATACGTTCTTACTATTGAAGGGTCACCGGTCTATAACATTAATGCAAAGAGGCAACGTCCAATGATTTGAATCCCACGCTTATTTGGCATCGCCGCTAGGTCACATAAATGAGAAACGCATGCGAAGCTCCATAGAGATGGTATTCGCACTCATTTGATTTTGAATCATTAGAGACATGCGAATCTTGTTTACTTGGCAAGATGACAAAGGCACCTTTCACCGGTCAAGGTGAACGGGCAAATGACTTATTGGCACTCGTACATACTGATGTATGTGGACCAATGAGCTTAACAGACAGAGGTGGTTTTCAGATTTCATAACTTTTATCGATGACTTTAGTAGATATGGGTATATCTACCGATGAAGCATAAGTCCGAATCCTTTGAAAAGTTCAAGGAATTCCAAAATGAAGTGCAAAATCATTTAGGCAAGACAATCAAGTTTCTACGATCCGATCGTGGAGGCGAGTATTTGAGCCATGAGTTTGGCAATCATCTAAAGGATTGTGGAATTGTTCCACAATTGACTCCGCCAGAACACCTCAATGGAATGGGGTATCGAACGAGAAATCGCACCTTATTAGATATGGTGCGCTTCATGATGAGCCAAAGTGATCTTCCGTTGTCTTTTTGGGGTACGCTCTTGAAACAACGCGTTCACACTAAACAGGGTTCCATCAAAATCAGAGAAAAGACACCATATGAGATGTGGACAGACAACGCCCTAGCTTGTCTTTTCTTAAGATTTGGGGATGTGAGGCTTATGTAAAACGTTTACAATCTGATAAGCTCACTCCTAAATCGATAAATGCTTCTTTATCGGGTATCCTAAGGAAACAAAAGGATATTACTTTTATAATCAAGGAGAAGGCAAAATGTTTGTCGCTTTGGCATGGTGTCTTCTTAGAGAAAGAGTTTCTCTCAAGAAGGGATAGTGGGAGCACAGTGCAACTTGAAGAAATTCAAGAAACACTGATAACGTTTCAGCTCCTACTGAGAACCACAACAGATGAACAAACTGTTGAAGAACCTGTTGTGGACACACCAGCACCACGTAGGTCGAAGGTCACGTCGTGCACACGAGAGGTACATGTTCTTGACTACTCAACAACGGGACATATTGTTGTTAGACAACGATGAGCCTAAGACCTATGAAGAAGCAATGGTGGGACCAGACTGAGAAATGGCTTGAAGCCATGAGATCCAAATTGAATCCATGCACAAGAATCAAGTTTGGAACTTGGTTGATCCACCTGATGGTGTTAAAACCATTGAATGCAAATGGGTTTTCAAGAAAAAGATAGACATAGATGGAAATGTTCACATCTATAAAGCGCGATTGGTGGCCAAAGGTTTCAAACAAATTCAAGGTATTGATTATGATGAAACTTTTTCGCCCGTCGCAATGCTAAAGTCTATTCGGATCATTCTAGCGATTGCTGCATATTTCGATTATGAAATATGGCAAATGGATGTCAAAACAGCTTTCCTTAATGGAAATCTGAGTGAGGATGTGTACATGACACAGCCCACAGGTTTTGTCGATCCGCAATCAGTTGGAAAGATCCGCAATCAGTTTTGTGTACATGACACAGATCCATTTATGGATTAAAGCAAGCATCTCGGAGTTGGAACATTCGTTTTGATGAAGTAATCAAAGGGTTTTGTTTCATCAAGAACGAAGAAGAGCCTTGTGTTTACAAAAAGGCTAGTGGGAGCGCACTCGTATTTCTGGTCTTATATGTGGATGACATATTACTGATCGGAAATGACATTCCTTTGCTCGAATCTATTAAGTCTTCATTAAAAAATAGTTTCTCTATGAAAGACTTAGGAGAGGCAGCATATATTCTGGGCATCAAGATCTATAGAGATAGATCAAAAAGGCTAATTGGATTAAGCCAAGATACGTACATTGACAAGGTGTTGAAAAGGTTCAACATGCATGATTCCAAGAAAGGTTTTCTACCTATGTCACATGGTATAAATCTTAGCAAGAATCAGTGTCCTAGTACACCTGATGAGCGGGATAAAATGAATGCGATTCCATATGCTTCGGCTATTGGGTCCATTATGTATGCCATGCTTTGTACACGTCCAGATGTTTCGTATGCTTTAAGTGCTACGAGTAGATACCAGTCAGATCCAGGTGAAAGTCATTGGATTGCCGTAAAGAACATCTTGAAGTACTTGAGAAGAACTAAAGATGTGTTCCTTGTCTATGGAGGTGAGGAAGAGCTCGTTGTAAATGGTTACACCGATGCTAGCTTCCAAACTGACAAAGATGATTTTAGATCGCAATCTGGATTTGTGTTCTGCCTGAATGGCGGTGCGGTAAGCTGGAAGAGTTCCAAGCAGCAGACGGTTGCTGATTCTACAACAGAAGCCGAGTACATAGCAACTTCTGAAGCTGCCAAAGAGGCTGTTTGGATCAAGAAATTTATTTCTGAGCTTGGTGTGATGGCTAGTGCCTCCAGCCCAATGGACCTCTACTGTGACAATAGTGGGGCCATTGCACAAGCCAAGGAGCCTAGATCGCACCAGAAGTCCAAGCACATTTTACGGCGATTTCATTTCATCCGCGAGATAGTGGAGAGAGGCGATGTGAAGATATGCAAAGTACAAACGGATTTGAACATTGCAGATCCGTTGACAAAGCCGCTTCCCCAGCCAAAGCATGAGGCTCACACTAGGGCAATGGGTATTAGATACCTACATGGTTGACTCTAGTGCAAGTGGGAGACTGTTAGTGATATACCCTAGAGGCAACATGGAGATGTTGTATATATCACATACTATGTTTATGATACATTACTTTGTTCCTTGGAATAGACATCATCATTATTGATCAATGAGTATGTGACTTATTCATGAGACTCTTAAATACTAAGATGTTGCTATTTCTAAATGATCCCTGATCGTATATCATATGAGGAACAAATATGATTCAAAGACAAAGATCAGCATATGTATTGATTGATGATCATGTCTCATGGATCATGGTATGGTGATACCAAATCAATAATATGGACATGTGTTAGTGAACATATGTTGGATAGACTGCCATGAGACACTGCAGAGATTCCATGTGTCATCGCTGGTCTCAAGTAGTGTTTATGTAGAGTCCTTAGACTTGAGATCATCATGGTTCCCAACATGAGTAGTAGCTTATTTTGGGACTACTAAACACTACTCCAGAATCGGGTAGTCATAAAAGTAGTCTTCGGGTTTGCCATGAAACATGTAGTGGGATGTGAATGATCAAGATAGAATTTGCCCCTCCTTATGGGAGAGATATCTCTGGGCCCCTCGATGTAATGGATTATGAAAGTGCATGGCCATGCTAAGGTGATTGAGGAGTCAATCACGAGTTTATAATCCATCACGGAATCGAGAGAGTGATTGAGCTATTAAGAGGATGACACAGGTCTCGCATTGATCTCAATCTATATCGTGAGGCAAAGGGATTCGTACATGAGAGAACATTACAGGTTCAGCCGATATGATCTTTACATATAATTTGGGGTTAATATGTCTTACTAGAGGCCGCTATTAACAGGGTGACCGGAAAGGCATTTCCGGGTCACGACCAAGTATACGTGAACCTACAGGGTCGCATGCTTAACGGGTTGGAACACTGATTCGAATATGATTCGGATATGGGCTCAATTCGGATAAAGATCCGAATAGACTCCTAATGGGCCTTGGTCCGCAAGGCCCACGTGAGGAGGTCTATATATATGGAGGCGAGGGGCTGAGGGGATTCGTCCTTATTAACATCTAGCAAAACCCTAGCCGCCACCTCCCGAGCCAAACCCTAGCTGCTCACGAGTGCTAGTACACTCGCGATCGGCGTTCCAGCCCCGGACGTGTGGATACCGGTGGAGGCGCTGCTCGTTGCGATCTTGATCGGCGTGCGTGGAGGAGACGATCTGTCGGGACGATCGGCTACTTCCACTACTACCTCAACGCGCGTGATTGGATCGGTTTCCAATTCTTCTTCATTCGCGCTGCTGCGTCTAAGTGGTAACGATCCATGATCCTTCCTTAGCATGATGTTCTTGGGTGCGCGGTAGAAAAGTTTTGTTTTCTGCTTCCGTAGCCTACGCGTATTCCTTTACAGCAAACCCTCTTTACTTCTGTTTTCTGGTTTGAGTTCTTTCGGTTTGCTGCATGTTTTGGCCAAGCTATGCAGATCCTTCTTGATTAGCTTTCGGCCAGGTTTGCTACAGCAATGTGTAGTTTCTTTCTTGTCTGTTTTCCATTTTCTGTTGATCAGCAGTTTCGATATTCCCTCTGTGCTTTGCTGCGGTTTTGATCTGCAGGTTCCGCCCTGGACTGCAGTGAGTATCTCCTTTTCTTTTTTGTGTTCAGCAGGTTTTATTTTTCAGTTCAGTCCGCAGCTTTTCAGTTTAAGCAGAAATAGCTTTTTCAGTTTGGATCAGATAGCCGCAGATTGTTTTAAAGCTCCTGTATTCGGTCTTCATACAGCACTTATTCAGTTTTCTAGTATTCAAAATGATTTTTGCCTTCGGTGGGTCCCTGCAGCAAGTAATGACAGATGACCGGGCTGTGTTCTTGAATCTTCATTTTATTTTCTGCTGTCCTGCTGTTCGGATAACTAGCCTCGTAGGCGCGACGCCACGCCGCGCCAACCACCATGTGTATTGAAGTAAAAGAAGCAAAAATTTACAGCAAAAGGAAAATGTAGAGGCTTTTTCGCAAAAAATTGGAGGACTTTTCTTAATAAAAGGAGATAGAAGGGGTTTTTTCGTAAAAAACCAACACTGTGCGCTAGAAGCATAAGTCGACAAACCTTAAGAAGCATTGTATTTACAATTTCATCTCTAAACCGATCTACTGAAATTTATTTGCAGTTACAAAAATGAATATGGGGTAACTCTGTCACGCTATGCGTATCATTCATGAATAAATAACAGAATGGAAGGAACAATGTATAGAAGAAAGCAGATTAAAGTGAACTACATATAATCAAGCATAGGGGGGAAGAATGTACCATCATATAATGAACTAATATGATCGAAAGTCACAATGGCCAGTGAGATTCCACCCACCAAATTGAGACACAACAGACGCTGCACTGTACAGATGAATACACCCCTAAAAACACAGTATCACGAGCAATAAAGGCATAAAAATGCAGCGCTGTGATAAATAAAGCCAAACTAAGTTCGGTTACAGGGAATCCTTAAGAGTGGCACAACAATGGAGGCAAAATTGTCAAAGAGTGCACCTCGAGTTGGGCTATTGGAGGGAGAATGTCCTGCTACCTGGCCAACTGTACAGGCATTGTTGACATTGCGGAAGGACTTCTTGATCTCCTCTTCCATTGGCCATAGAAACGTATGTAAGCAAACCATAGCAGTAGCAGCAGCATTCGCAGCACTGAAAGCCAATAAAGTCTGTTAGGTGGAGAATTAATGGGTTGATCATTTCTCAGCATACATAACCTAGATGTGAAGTTTTACCTCTCCAGTTCATGATCAAACAGCATAGAGGAATCTCCACTTGTGTGGTACAGTGGAAGTCCATGGATTCCAATGATTGGTGCCAGGGGATTTTCTTCACAAACACCATGAATCCTGATGCACAAAAAAACTGAGAATAAGGTTTAATTTTGGGAATCCAAGTGGAAATGGGAATAAAAATCCCACAAATTCACATCCAAAGGAGGGTGGGGATGTGACTCTACTGGGAGGCTAGTTTTATGCTTATTTCGGATGGAACCCAACACCCCTTACCATCGTGCCTAACTTTGTCCAAGCAAAGGCATATCAAACATTAAAACTTGTCAGTTCTTAGATAGGTAAGCTTAAGCTCATTATGGTTTGCGTGTGGGGAACTTTTGATATCCAAACTTTCCTATCTAACACGGCATATATGCAGTGATTACAAATGCATTTGAGCGCAATACAAAAATGATCACTTTGAGCATAAGTAAATTAGGCATCCATGGCATCAGGATCATATAGGTAGGTCTTGTTAAGGGGCCAATTCATTGTACGGGCTGCATGTTCCAAGCAAAAGATACTAATTAATCTCATTTGAGCATCTGTAGAAGAATAAAGCAAAAAGTAATTATTGCGATTCATTAGGACTAATTTCACTTGTTTTTGTCTTTTCAAGGAAGATAGAAAAGAAATTTATTCCAAGTATCAAAGCAAATATGAGAATTAAAAACAAAAAGTCAGCATCATACCTAAGCCAAATGTGGATCTGAGATATATAGGTCTCTAGTGCAATCTTGCCAATCCAACTAAAAGTAAAAAGTACGTTATAAGTTTATGAACTGAAAGGAATGCATAGGAAATAAAACATCTAAACCATTATTGAGAAAAAGACTTGCGCAAAGAGTCAAGGAGGCATTCCTAGGTTGATGAGTGCAACTGCATAGGGGGATATAAACACTGGATGAAAAACAGCAATAATGTTAACACTGTAAAACATACTAACAAATTATGCATCTCATATCAATTTTGATACCACATCTGTGGACGCACGTGATAGGAATTCATGACGTGTAGGGATGGTACTTCTTGTATGCAAGTTTGTTGAGCTTGTAGATATATTCATACCATAAACAACCAACTTGAGGAGAGGAAACAAAAAGGGCTAGTTGGTACATCAGCTAAGTTGGTACATCATTGCAAATTTAAAGTGAACAGAAAGGGTGTTTGCGCGCAGTGCAACTACAACCTATCACTACGGAAATAGTAACAATGGTTCCCTTAACTGACAATCTAACTTTAGTTTCAGATTCTTCGAGCTTCACCATCTATCTTTCAACCTGTACAATATTTAGGACAGAAAGATATGTTGAAAACCCTCATATCGATAAAAGAAACATCAATTGAGATACTTGTTCAGAGACCTAGAGACTGTACTAAGATTGATACTTAACTGTACTAAAAGGGGTACTTACCAAAGGTAAACTTCATCTTTGATGTTCACGCAGCAAATTGCAGAGAGCAAACAAAAACTGTCCCTACAAATCTTAAGACTTACATTTGGATGAAAGCATAAATCATTCCAATAATCCATATACAACGATCAAGGCTGCAACAGGGGAAAGTTTGCCTTTGAAGTCTCTGTAGCCTGCGTTAAGGGAAAAAAGTGCAAAATATGGATGCAACTCTTGAATGTATAGGCATGCTTCATCATTAACTAACCTGAAACAAACAACAACAGAGACAACTCTTCAGGATAGATAATTTTAGCGAAACCAATCGATAACATAGAAAGGAAATTCACACAAACAGGAACTCAATGAGGCTCTGTACACAAGACATGGTGCATCGGTCCCAACAAAAGTAGAGAACATCAGTCTCATTTGAAAAACCATCTTTAAGTTGCATGAGTAGTGCATCATCATCCCTTGAGAAGGACCATTGCCCAGCTTCATCTCTCGTACAGTTCAGTGAAAGGAAATTGGCAACAATTATTTTCCTCTCAGCAGAAGATGCTGAACCAACTGAATCACCATCACTTCTTGTATCCCAATCAGGATCAGATATAATGCCAGGAGAGGTCACCACACGAGGAAGAGACTTAAAAGGTTGCCGAAAGTCAGCTCTGTCTTCGCAGCTCATTTCTAGAAGATTTGAATAAGAATCTGAAACCATGATTCCAAGGACTTCAGTTGAAACCAAAATACTAACAAGCCACTTTGTTTAAGCCTCTGTGTGCCTGCCAAAGTACATTTGAATTCTTGTTAAATAATAAACAGAGTATATCAGCCAACCTTGATGCCAGCTAACATATAACATGGCACATACTATAATGCATCACTTTATTGAATTTAAAATAATCAATTTGGATCAAATGCAATACATGTGCTATGAAGAAAGCACAAAAAAAGATCAGGACTTATATAAACTGAAATTGCAAGTCTATGGTAAGCACATTTTCGCAATCATCGCGTCAAACAATAAACTGTTCACATTTTAAAATACGTAGGTTTCAGAAAATACCCTAATGCATCATAACAAACTGCATTAGGTTAATTATACACAGCGATTGAACTGACTGATTACATCCATTCTTGCAATAGAATTCAGAAGCAACGAAATATAGATAACTATTAAATGACACAGAAATAATATACCATAATCAAGCAATAAAAAAAAGACTGCACACGCAATTGTAAAAATAAATCCACAAGTAGGTGTATTGATCCAGTTGGTTACATTGATAAAGAAACAGAAGAAATCACTCCATGTCAAGTACAGTATAATACTTCGCTCCATTGCAAAAATGTTAGGCATGCCTGCTTGGCAATACCTGCGCTACACAAGATACTACTAAAACAAATCAATTCCTCCAAACCAAAACTTTCAATAACCCTATCACTTGCTTTCAGAACCGCCATGAGTATCTGTATTGCACACCATCTTAAATCCAATGCAATATTAAAATGTGCATTGTCAACTATAATCAGCAGTATATACAATGTCTAAAAGGCAAGACCAGTCCCATTGATCACAAAATACTCTGGGTTCCAACTCTAGAAACCGATATGATACTTGTGTGGCATCAAGGAACAAATCTAGACCCTGAAAGGAAACAACATTAATCATGCCAGTTGCCACCACGATGATACAATGACAGATTTCATATATTACTATATTAGGCTATTACCAGAGATTGCTTCTCAACAGTGTAAGGGATTTTTTTTATGCCAAATGATAACCACATAAAAAAATAGGGAAATAATGATTTCCTACTTAAAAAAGTAGGGCAACACGTTAGCGGCAGGCCATGTAGCAAACTGGAAAGTATAAAAAATAAAACAGTAGACATTCCAGAAACCCCACCAATCCAAAAGGGTAAAACACATCAAACCAACAAAATAATTGCTATCTTAATAAAAAAACAAAATTTAGCAACAATAATTGGTGAATCCTAAGTACACAATTAAGATCAGATACTTTCAGCGCCAACAGGACCATAGAGAAGAATAGGCCACTTCTGGCTAACTGCCATCAAAGCCACCTCATAACTCTTTCGCATAGTAGCAGTGAGCAGAAACGGGACTCTTTCGCATAGTAGCAGTGAGCAGAAACAGGCTAACAAAGAAAAGCAATTCAAAATTAGTATACACAAGATGAACTCAGAGAATTGTTTTCTAAAAAAAATAGATCAAGAAACATAGAACAATGGAAATATAAAGAAATGCCACACCATATATCACTTCCAATGATATGTTCCCCTCCCACTGCAACCTCTAGCCAATCTGACAAAGTATAAGCCAAACAAGTGGTTCCATCTACACCAATTTTAGAATTGCCTTCTTCAGTTTGAAGATATAAAGAGGCTTTCTCTAAGGAAGTCCCTGTGCAAAACTCCTTCCATCTAAAAGCATAATAAGTTGTCATGATAAACTCATGCTGATCTACGTGCGGAGGAAGCCATAACAAAAAAAAGAGTAAGAAGGAACCTCAGGAAACATGTAAATCCCTCATCTGCTCCCAGACCAAAACTTTCAATAACCCTATCACTTGCTCTCAGAACCACCATGAGTATTTGTATTGCACACCATCCTAAATCCAATCCAACATTAAAATCTGCATTGTCAACTAAACTATAATCGCAGATATACAAGGTCTAAAAAGCAAGACCAGTCCATTGTTCACAAAATAACTACTCATCAATAACTCTCACGAGCTCAAATTCAAAGTTAATCTGTAAAAATAGAGGAAAACATAGAATCGAGAGAGCCCACAATTTGTATTCAGAAACAATCACTAACCAGATATATTAGTGAAAGCACCCGTAGTTCATGATATACCAATAGGTGACGGCACGCCACGGCATTAGAAGCAAGAAGTAAGCTATAGTGTAAACTATAAACTGTAAAAGTGAAACTGGAGCATCAAAAGCATAAATTAAGATGTAAAGAACTTAGCTTCAGACAGGAAATCTAAACTCTCGAAGGAAGCACGATTAGCTCTAACATCAAAGGCGTAGATAAGGAAATAGTAAACCAACAAGTAATTCCTTAGTTGCAAGGTGTCGGCACACCGAGCGGCGACTCCTCCTGCGGCGCAAGAACACAACATACAAGTTGTCTACTCACCCTCCTGAACCACAAACTCAAAAACAAGCCAAAATCCCCATATCAAAAGGCAGATCAGAGGTTATAGACCCCGAATCGAAATGCGAATCGAGAAAAAATTACAGAGAGCTCCCTCCTCAAGTACCTGCGTCGAGGTCAGAGGCATCCCAGGAAGATGAGGTCGAACCACCCGGGGGAGGCGAGGTGCGGGGTCGAGGAGATGCCGCGGGAAGCCGTGAGAAGGTGGACCGCTCGGCGGGACGGCATGGATGAGAAGGACCTACCGTCTCTGGCAAGCGAGAGGGCGCACGGCGGCGGCGGGGAAGAGGCGCAGTGGCCGAACGGAGGAGGTGAGGCGTGAGTACGGAGGCAACCGGTGCGCCAGATCGGCTCGGCGGCGTCTCCTTCCTTCTCGAGGAAGCGTCCATCTCGACCGCCGTCTGGGAAGGGAATTGGGGGAGGACGGCAGGCTAGGTTACGGGAGCTGAACGCGCGCGGAGACGGGCCGGAGATGGTCTTGGACTGGAAGGGACACAGGGAGCGAGGCGAGAGCGAGGGGAGGCGGCGGCGCCATCTGGGAAGGGAATCGGGAGAGGAGGGGATCGAGAGGAAGGGCGGCGCCGCGTGATGGCGTGAGGTGGGAGCGGAAATGAGCGCGCAGGCGGAGCGAAGGGAGAGGGTTCTGGTGTTTGGGTGTGAAGAGTTGCTTCTGTGAAGGGGACGAGGAGGCGGAGGAGAAAAAGGAGGTGCCGCGCGTGGCAGGCTCGAAGGATCGCGAAGACGCACGCGCGGGGCGCAGAACTGGACGGACGGATGGTAACGCTGGCGAGATCGGACGAGGGCGCGAAGCCGCGGTGCGCTACCCAGCTGTGTAGGAGCGTTAGCGCAGTGCGTTCGCGAGCGCACGCGTCAACGCAGGAGCGAAGGGGAAGCGACGTGGCATCGGTGAGCAGCCGGGAAACCCCCCCCCCCACTTTGATATACGGATAATATAGATGCAGTTCGGTTGAGACAGTTCCTGCCCCTATTTGTGTTCGGCCAGCTTGCAGCAGTCAGTTCCTGCATTCGGTGGATCTGATTTCTGTGATTGGTTGGCTGTTTCTAGTTGCTTGTTCGGTCCAGGTGCTCTCTTTGCTAGCAAACAAGGTTAGGCCAGAAGTGCTGCTGTCCCATATGCAGATTTTTTGTCCTTTGGTAGTTTCGGCCAGCTGCTTTTCTTGTCTCTTGTTTTCTTTTGTTGGTCAGCAGTAGTATCTTCAAGTCTCTTTTCTAGTAGCATGTTTTCTTAGTGCAGTTTTCTGTTATGTTTAGTGCTTGGGTGCTGCTCTTTGCTACGTTGTTTTAGCCAGACCAAGCAAGCATCAGGTTCAAAACCAATTGATTGCTTCTAGGACAGATTGGCAGTTCCTAGTCGGTTTCCCTTCATATTTTCTTGCAACCTTGATCCCTCTTTCTTCATAGTTTTTATAACTATTGGAGAAGAAAATCAGTGTGAATACTCGAGGCGATTTTTGAAGGTACCATTCACCCCCCTCTGTTGCCATTTCTGATCCTTCACACGAATGTGTTGAGGAGGGGCTGATTATTGTTGAATAGACTAGCACAGATGAACAACAAGCTAATACTCTTACCAAGGCACTTGGGAGAGTCAAATTCAATGAGATGCGCGAGCTGCTTGGTGTTCAAAACTTTGAAGATTCAATTTTGGATTAGGGGGGGTGAGTATAGAAAATAATCAAGACTTGGTTTGTCCTGTGGGCCGAGTTGTTTTTCTGTTGTGTTGAATTCTAGCTAGTTTGGCAAGTCTTTATGCCACATGACTAGTTAATGTGTTGTATGCGTGCATAAGAAGAGGATCGCATGTGTATTGCTGATTCTGTAGTAGTTTCGGTTCAGGTTGTTAGTCTGAAACAATTTAGAGTTTAGTTTTTTAGAGAGTGCCTTCCTATACTGTAGTCAATTTGACAAATTAACTTTTCAGCCATCCATTGGTAAGCCTTGCATATTATATTGCATTTATTTGTTATAAACGACTTCCTGATTACCAATGTACTCACAGCTTTATGCCCATTATTGCTCAATTGAGGAGGAGGAGCTATATCAGTAGGAGGTACCAGAGAGAGGATACTTCGACGACTTCACGGATTAGGCCTTCGCTTCCCAGTCGATTGCCTGTGGGCATGTCGAATGGCTTGTACGCTTATTTCTGTCTTTCGCTGCTAGATTTTATGCCCTTCAGACTAGTAAATTGTAAGTTTGGCTATAAGGTCGTGCTATGATAATTATTAATATTTGAGTTTTCCCTTTATTCTATCATGTGTAGGGTCGATATTTCATCTATGTTAAACTGTGTACACTAGTGTAGTCCTGGACTAGTGCAGTATACACAGAGAGTCCGGATTTGTACATTCGGGTCTCGACAATCTCTCCCATCTATATGTATATCTACCTTCACTCTTGGAACTTCCTTAATAAATGATAAAATAATAAAAGAATCCATTAAATTAAAGGTCGAATCATGGTACTTTGCGATCGCCTATTTCTAACCATCCTTGAATCTAAAGCGGAATTTTTCCTGCTAATATTTCTTTATCTTTGATATTCCCTTAAATTCCTTCCCAGCAAAACTTCGCCGCCATTCCCCTTTTCGCTCCAACTCTATTTTGGCATTGTCAAACCATCCCGCCCTTCCTAAGCCTAATCTCTTATCCCCAACTCAATCTGAATTAAGATTAATTAAATTCATTCAGATTTATTTGGATTAGTATTTTATTTGATTCTTGATCATTTATCACGTAATTAGAAGTTGGAGTACCAAAGAAGCAATAACTCAAGCCGGATTAAGATTTAGATAACAACGAAGACATGGAATCTTGAGAACATTGACTCAGAAGGTTTTGAGTAAGATCAAGACTGGCCATGTTAACTTGAACAAGGCAAGTCAGTATATTGCTCATCTTGAACCTATATTTTATGCTATTTATAATTGTTTAAATTATCAAGTTGTAAGCTTTTATTTGTTATGCAAATTTATGTTAAATGTTAAGATTGTAGATACATGCCATATCGATCATACTATTAATATTATGCTCCACCCTTGGACATTGACCATATAATCCTTTTCACCCTAAAAAAAGTAATGGTAACCATACTAGTTATAAGTTGTATTTATGTGTCATGCTTAGTCTTGCTTAGGTACTTGGAGGCATTAACAATGCCCTATCATAACTTTCAAATCATGAAACTTGTTTTAGGTAGTCATTGGACGTAGATGGCTGGCATGTTTGAATAACTTATTTTCATGTTCCCCAAAACTATAAAACTTGCTCTACCATATCTGGACGGATGGTAAGAGGTGCGGACATAGCATGACCTAGTGTGGATTACGCCATCCGGTGGCACATAGTCAATGGAGCGAGTGGAGGCCTTTGACGTGATGGCGCAAGATGGGGCTTTCTGGAGTGGGTGAACGTAACCCCACAGCGGTGAAAATCTTAGTGGGTGTGGTCTCGCTAGAGAGATACATTGTAAAAGCTTTGTGGTGATGTTCTTGATTCATATGTCCAAAGAAATGTGCGAAATATAACAAGTTGATTATCTCTCATGGGTAAAGTGTGCAATCTTTACAGAGTGAAAACTGTTCGAATAGCCATGCCTATGGTCATGGACAAGCATGAGAACTTACTTGAGTTAGTGTCTATTTCTAAAACTTTATAGGTGGGATAAAAGCTTTTCGAGCAAGTGTAGCCCTGAATTGATTTTCCTTGGGTGGACATAGCCCTGTGATAATAATGGGTGGATGTAACCCTAAATTAGCATACGGTGAAGGTAACCATTTGCTGTAATAGGTGGATGCAGCCTACACTAATAATATTTCTGCATTCTTTCAAATACTTTTAGAAAATCTGGTTTAGTCAAAATCGCAAAGTCTTAGAGAATTTCCTATTTATTGTAATATTTAAAATGATGTCTTTAGCAAATAAAAGAACCTCAAGCCTCCATTTGACAACCTCGCATCTATTATTATTGCATTCTTTGTGGTGGCTTTGTTGAGTATCTTTGTACTCATTGTTGCTCAATTATTATCATCTAGTAAGAAAGAAGGATAAGTTCAAGTCCTGTGATCATCTAAGTATTTCAACATGACTAGAAGACGATGAGGTCAAGAAATATGTCGCGAACCCCAAGTTACCTTCCTGTGGGCGTATCATGAGGGTCCCACCTGTGTGAAGTTTCATTTCCGCTTCTGTATTTTAATGATTTTGGCTTGACTAGACCATGTGTAAGCTATTACTGTATTATCTATACTTTCGCATAATATATTTTTGGTATATAGTAATGTATTTATGAGAATTATCTACTGATTCAGGGAATAGTGTAGTGGAATTATAGAGGATTTCGGATTGGTAAAATCCGGATCCAACAATGTCATCTTCAATTAACATGTCTCAAATAGATTAATTGACCTTGCACATCAGGCATAATTGGAGTAATCTTCACAAACTGCTGATATGTATGGACGTATATCTTCCTTAAAAGAAAGAAAAGAAAGCAAGAAAGAAAGACAGATAGAGTCTGCGTACTGCGTGTATGGAGACCTAACTAATTTCAATTAACGCATGCATTGAACCGCTGATGCAATTAGTGAAGCGAGTGCTTCCACACCTCTAATAGTACACTATGCCTAAGAGTAATTGTCTTAATACAATGAAGATTAATGTACTCTTTATTCATACGGTTTTTAGCATATATTTAGTTTTGATTCTACATTATGTATATAATAATTTAGTATTAAATATTAAATTAATTAATTAGTATACTAGCTATACATAATCTAAAGTAGCTATATGTAGTAAGAGTAATTAATTAAAATAAATTAAGTAGACCTCAAAGTAGTAGCCCGTGGGAACAGATATGCAATTTAACATAGATCTGTGAGGCTCGACGAGTCTATAATTAATGAGTGAAATTATCATAGATGGTTTTTAATACAAACCATCTGTAAAGTATCATAGACGGTGTTCACCATGAATCGTCTGTGATATTACCTTTTCACAGATGAGTTTTAGTGCTATCAGCAACACAGACAATCTATAAACCTAAATCGCCTGTGATTGTATTTAATACTGACGATTTTGGTCAACCGTTTGTGATGAGGCGTCTAGTATTAGTCTTTTTATAGTAGTATACGATATATATGTGTGATCCAGCAATACATCTGATGCGGATATACATGTATCTTGCACTTTTCAATTAAATATATTGTTCAACTGGAAAGAATTATTGAGTTGTATGAAATATGGCCTAGTGAACTCATTTCAGACTAAACTTAATGTTGTTATTCATAAGGATAGAATACTACCGCATGTTATCACATGGTACATTCTCAGGTATGTTAAATCGAAGATATTGGATTTGAGAGGGAGGAGATGGAGACTAGGGCTAAAGCAATAGAGAGGCACAAGAAGGAAGATAACCACATTAGGTTCCAAAGACATGACAGCACAAAGTGCATGCGGATGGAGCCAATAAGAACAAAGCCCATGTGGCTGGATAGAGCACACAAGAGAAAGACCCATGTAGAAGGGGGAAAGAAAGCCCATGTGGTGGGAGAGCAAAAGAGGAGAGCCCAAAAACTTAAAGTACAAGTTTTGGATAAAATTTTTAAGCCCAATTTGGACTTCCCATGTGCTCAACCCAATTCAAACTCGGATTCAACTCAGAACTCAATTCGGATTCAGTTCGGGATAGCCTGATAGGCAGTTAGTAAAAAGGTCATAACTTTCACAAATGGAGTCCGATTTGGGTGTTCTTGTACTGTTGGAAAGCTTATTTCAAGGGATATGCAATGGATCTAGTCCCACCATTAAATTCGTCATGAATCATCTTCTATGACTGAAAATAATATGACAGATGTAAAATCTTATTTCCTTTTTGTGGAAGTTCGTATCTAAAACCATATAGGGTTCACTTGTACTCGGTTTGGGGACCATATGGATGTCCCAAGGGGCTATATAAGTCAAGTATTGGCAGCCTTTAGGGCTCAGACCATCTTTGAGAAAAATCAATCTACTAAAGTTTGTTCGAGTTTATCATTACTACCGAAATTCCATAGGGAATTAGGAGTGTTCTTCAATCAAGATCGTTCAGTCTTTCCGCTGAAAATTGGGTGCACGATAGATCTTCGCTTGATGGTCGGCGAAATCAACACGAGCGTGTTTTGGCAGATTAAAGAGTGTTCGTCCCTTGCACTAGCATTTGAGGATTATTGCGATTCATCAAGATTCCCGCAAGTATCCATTCTACATCGAGAAGATCAGACGACCCCGTATCATCTTGGTATCAGAGCGTGGTTTATTCGGTAGGATTTTATCCCTTTACTTTTCAGTTTATTACTTCCTGTCCTATAGTGTGAAGACCCGAATGTGGAAATTCGGACTCTCTGTGTAAACTGCACTAGTCCAGGATTATGCTAGGGCACACAGTCAAACATATATGTAATCACAACCATATACACGCTAAAATAAAAGAAAATCTTAAATATCGATAAAAATCCAAAAGTACGACCTCGTGGCCAAGCTTACAATATTACTAGCCCGATGGGCTCAAAGTCCAACAACGGAAAGAACAAAATAAGCATAGTCGCCATTCGACATGCCCACAGGCAATCGACTGGGGAACGAAGTCCTAATCTGTGAAGTCATCGAAGTACTTTCCCTCGGGTACCTCCTGCTGGTAATACTCCTCCTCAACTGGGCAACGATGGCGTAAAGCCGTGAGTACATTGGTACTCAGCAAGTCGTTTGTAACAAATGAATGCAATATAATATGCAAGGCTTACCAATGGAGGGATGAAACGTTAATTTGCATAAAGATGACATTCTGAAGTAAACATAATAACAGATTGAAAAGTGGATTTTAATAAAAACAATAATAAATAAATAATCAATGGAATTGAAGTTAAATCACTTGTGAACCTCCCATCCATAAGCTAAACTAATAGTGAACCACCCATTCACTTTCTATCCATAAACCACAAGTTTGAAGGAAATCGCTAACCTTCATGTGAAATCATTGAGCATTGTCCATGACCAAGGTTGCGGCTATTCAAATAGTTTTACACTCTGCAGAAGTTGCACAACTGTACCCACACGATGTGATTAACCTCGATCTAAGGAAATCACAACAAGACCTTTACAATGCTCTACCTCAACTCAATCCTGCCCGCTAGGGTTTCGCGTCACACCCCCCTTGCGTCACATGGAAATCAGCAACTATGTTCATTACAATGGTAGAATTAAAATTGAAATATTACAAATTAATCAGCTAGATCTATCCCATACTGGACATGTGGTTTGCACGATAAAGCTCAAATTAATGGCGCACAAAGTTAAGTCCTTAACATTACCCGGATGAGACTGCCACATCCCACGAAGTGAACCTGCACTTCCCTCTTTACTGCACGATCACGCGTCCGAGTGAAAAACCAAGTTTATATAACCCCGTCAATGACACACCAATGTCATGGCACAAATTTTAATAATTGTGGCACCAACCACGGTTCTATATCTTATTAAGTCAAGTTAATTAATCACATACGATGATAAACCCTTTCGTAAAATAAGCAAGGTTAAGCATTCTAATCATACAACCCATGTGACATCTAGCATAGCATCACTAGTAAATTTCTCAACCTATAATGACAATGGTATCATGGCATTCAAATTATCAAAGCGTGGTAATTCAATATGGGACGGTAACTACCATATACAAAGTTTGTAATTAAATAGCGATGTAATATAATTTAAAATAAAATAATTAAATAATAGATTGCAAACTGGGTTCAACATGATCAAAGGTTATGCTCAGCGAGGTACTCGGGGTCTTCTGCCATCGCTTCTGCTCCTCTGGAATCAGAATCTAACGAGAGAGAAAACGACTAAAATAACCAAATCACATAAAATAATGAGCAAATGAACTCCAAAAACCTTGAAACGAGAACCAAAAGCTAGATCTTGATTTTAGATGAATTTAGAAAAAAGAACGGGACCAATCGGAGCTAGGACGGAGGAGAATAGACTCTCAAAAAATTAAATCTAAAGAAAAAGGCTAAAATTCAAAAATTGCACTGTGCTGTGGACTGGGTTCACGGGAGAGAGAGGTGCACAGTGGACTGGGTCCATGGAACAGTGTCACGCCAATGCGGCCGATGTGGCTGACGTGGCACACTCTAGAGTTAACATGTGGCGCACTGATATGGTATGCTGATGTGGCATGACACGTGGCATCAGGGCTCAGTTTGGCTGACGTGGCAGGACACGTGGCCTAGGGCTGACGTGGCTTAGGGCCGACGTGGCGGGGCTCGGGCGCGGCGGCGGCGGTCGGATCGAACGGTGGAGAGATGGACACGTGGATGCATTTGGGCCGTCGCAGATCTGAGTGTGCGGCTGTGATTAGGCCGATGCGTGTCCGGCGCGCAGTACGAAGCGTCGCGGCAGATGCGAGGTGCAGATGTGACGCGGGTTGTGCACGGGAACCGAGGGGCGGTGCGCCGGTTTCGAGCGACAGAGTGACTCGACGGCGGTGGAGGGAAACGACGGAGACGGCGGTGGCTCACCGATGAGGAAGGCGGAGCGGGGATGGGAACCAAGGGTAGCGGCCAGCGCATTTTAAGCACGCGAGCCGAGGAGGAGGCCAGCTCGGTTACGGCGACGATGTTCGCATCGGGGACGACAAGCGCCGAGGCAGCACGCGTCCGATCGAACGGCAGAGAGGGAGTCTGGGTGCGGCGGTGTGGGTTTTATGCATGGGGCCCGAGGGAGTCCCGTTCGGAGATGGGCGACGGAGAGGCGAGGTTGGATCGGAGACGATGATGGGGCGCTGATGCGTGGCCGATCGAACGGCACGGAGCGGGGCAAGATAGAAGATGGAGGGCGGTGGGATGCAGGCCACGTGGCACATCGGGCGGCTGAGGGGGAGGCGTAGGTGAGCAAGCGCGCAGGGGCGCGCGGGGAGGGGCCGACGCGTGGCGGGGGTGTGGGATCGGACGGCGCGGAGCGGGGAAAGGTGAAAGCGGGTGCAAGGGAGTGGGCCTAGGCGGCGACAAAGGGGTGACGCATGGGCGGGGTGGAAGGGCCGAGAAGGCAGATGGGCCGAGCCTGGTAATGTGCAAAAGGGTTTCCCCTGATTTTTCTTTTTTAGATAATTCAAATAAACACAAAAAACTCCAAAAAAATAGCAATTAAATCCCAAAAATTCACCAAAAATACCAAAAAATTCATTGAAACCTGAGGAGCCCAAATAAAATATTTTTAGCTTATGTTAAAGTTTATTTTAATCATATGAAATCATTTTAATTTCTAAAAATTCATTTTAAGCTTGATTTAATTCCAGAAAATTTATTTTTGAAAATAGGACTTTATAAACTTTAGAAAAATAGGATGTTACATATAGTCTATATAGCCAAAAATTGCCTCACAAAAAAATCCAAACCGTAGTTTCACATTTGCTATTTCGTGAGTTTTAGTAAGTCTTAATCCATTAGAATTTTTGTTTACATGCTGATCATCATGTCTTTTGCTAGCTTAATCTTTGGATATCAATTTTCTTAAAAACCCGCTAGTTGATCTTTCAATTAGCATAAAAAAAGAAGATTCAATTCACCTTTTGAATTCTTGTTCTTCTTGTACACGTAATATTTTTGCACATCTTGGAAAATTATTATATCAGAACATATCTGGGATTCTTTTTTCTTGTTTGATTCGGCCGGAAGAAACACTATCTATCACTAAGTTTGCGCTGCAAAGAATCCTACTCAGACATGTTCGGATAATTCAAGTTTGTTGTGGTTTGAATTCCGAGCGTCTGTTGAGGTTTCAGTTAAATTCTTTGACCCTTGAGACTAGTCTTTGATAATTGTTTTAGGGCTGTTCTAGAATTATCTACACCTTAATGAACAACTTTGGACTTGCGTAAAATTAAGGAACAATTAAACCTAGTTCGGCCTTGAGTATAAAAAAAAAAGAAAAGGCATCCGATTAAAAAAAGAGTGAGAAGCCACAGCTTAAGCATAAAATAAAGAAAGAAAGAAAGAAAAGAAAGCATTGACCGAATTTGGATGAGTTAATCTTTGTCCATAATTTCAGGTTGTGTATTTAATTTCTTTCATCAATCTTGTGCCCTAAACTCATATTATTGCAATTAGTTAGCGTCTCTCCTAATACTTGATGCAAAATGAGCTAATATTTTCTGATTGTTTCTTTTAGTTCATTATTTTGTTTGCATTGAGTCACATTGATCATTGCGTATGCGTTCATATACTTCACTTATATCTTTGGGATCAGCGCGTAGACAAGAGTTTTCTAGCTTGGATTGTTACTTAATTCAACAACATTGAGAAAT
Source organism: Melocanna baccifera (assembly GCA_036346265.1). Lineage (NCBI taxonomy): Eukaryota > Viridiplantae > Streptophyta > Magnoliopsida > Poales > Poaceae > Melocanna > Melocanna baccifera. The sequence continues at coordinate 14,340,436 of CM070704.1, read as the reverse complement.
TCAGATTGTGTAGGATTAATACCTTCTAACTAAGCTCCACTAAATATCCTTTGCCGTGCAATTGTGACTCACTTTTAAATCCGCCGAATCATCACTTGCTATTGTAGCCACCACCAAGTATAAGTTTCTTTTGGCTTTAATTCACTTCGGAAAGGTAAAAACTTTACTTGATGAGGAAAAAGTGAGATTGAGAGAACTCCACATATCATACATATATTTGTGGTTCTTGTGTCTTCTTTGTATCCTTTGTATCACTAACCATGTCAAATGGAGAAGATAGCTATGGTGACATTTCTAACATCAAACAATGAGAAGTGCAATGAAACAAGAATTTGTAGCTGGCACAACCACAAAGGAAAGACAACTCAAGATGGATATACAACATCACCGCATTGAATTCAATCATTAAATAAAAGTGTTACGCTCGAACATCGTGATTGATATTGTGCGGGCACTTCATCCACAACAAGAAAAAGATAGTTTTGTTCTTTTCTATGGAAGTAATAATCTAGAAAAGTATCTTCAGTGGGAATGGCGAATGAAGAAAGTATTTAAATTTCAAAATCTTTCCAAAGACCAAGAGGTGATGCGTGCCACTAGAAAATTTGAAGAGTATGCTTACAGTTGGTGGCATCAACGATTTAGAAATAAATTCATTAAATTTTGGTCAGATTTGAAGGCACTCATGAGGAGAGAATTTGTGCCATCCTATTATGCGCAGAGATTGCTTTGCTATTTGGAGAGTATCACACAAGGGAGTAATAATGTTCAAGAATATTATTTTGAGCTACAAGATGCATTACGTCGGGCGGATGTCACTAGTGCATTAAAAGAAAAGGCATACTTTAAAGGAGAATTGAATTCAAAAATCGTTATTACACTTGAACATAAATATTTTGGCAGTGTGCAAGATCTTGTGAATTGCGCTATTGAAGAGGAGAAGAGACTTATGGAGAGATGTACACCACAGTTCCCTCTATGTCCATACTTCAGTTCTTCTACCTCTACTAGTGTGACACATAAGAAGATGACCGAGCATAGGACTTTTCTTTCGGTTGAGAAGACATGCAGTGCTGTTCTGAAACTATATACAACACTTGAAATACATCAAACTCCATGTGAGGATGAGAGCCACATAGCCAAATTGAGTGAGAGTGATTAAAAGAGTGAGCTATGTGATTCCACCATACGTGAGGTTGAGAGCATCCAAACTGAGAATATGAAAGAGATACCAAAAGAAAAGAGAGAAATAGAAGATAGAAAAAGTGAGGATGAATATGAAACTAACATATTAATATCTACTTCTAGTATTATTTCTCACATTGTACAGGTTGACATTAAAGATGAAGAATTGAACATTCAATAATTGGCACATTTGAAGGTAAATGAGGAGGAGATAACCACGAGAGGGGATGAAGTGCTTGCTGTCCCGTGGGTGAATCCTAATAATTTTAAACCCCCAGTGCCTACATCATCTGAGGAGGACGACAAAGGTAACACTATTGGTGCTGAATTTAATTGTGCAAAGGTAAGTAATTTTGAGGACTCATATAATCAACCGAAAACTCCATGTTCTGAAATTTTTATGCGTAATTTATATAATGTGAAATTCATTACTCATAAGAAAGTTCTTACTGGAATATCTCCTAATGATTCTTTGTGCTATATCATGTTTGATACTCCTAGAGTGCTATCTAATGTGATTGATAATATTACTGAAATTTCATGTTCAAAATTACTAGTTAGTACTTTTTCCTACACATATAAGTTCAATTTGATTGGAGACTATGGTGTAGATAACAAATTTTATGTTCAATGAATTTGCATTACATGTGATAAGCTTGCTGAATTAAAATTACATATTATGGATAAACAATATTTTGTGCCATGTCATGATTACAATGAGATGAATTTCAACAATAGTACATACTGTTTAAAAAGATTTCATAAATCTACTTGTTCGATCCTTCCTGTACAAGCATGTAAAAATAATCGGAGTATCGTAGTTGAAGCATGGAAAGCACTCAAAATTTTCTTTCTCATATCTGAACAGCTAAATTTGATTTTGCCCATTAATGATCTGTCTATGTCTTTAGAAAAGTCGAGGACGACTTTCTTTTATGGGAGAGAGAATGATGTGAAAAATAATATTGCAATGCATACATCTTTTGGTCGCTACTACATTTATCGGTTTGTTCAAAATAATGAGAATGCCATAAGAATTGACTCTTACATATACCATGTGTATGTGTTGTTCTTTTCGTTTACTACATCTTCAGAAATTCATGACGAGATAAGTTGAAGAAGTATTGATGAAAAATATATATACCATACATACACGTTGTATTCTTTGTTTAGTACAATTTCAGACTATCAAAAACTGAGGACAGTTTTTCTTGAACAAGGGGAGGATGATGCGGATACACATATGTCTTGCACTTTTCAATTAAATATATTGTTCAATTGGAAAGAATTATTGAGCCGCATGAAATATGGCCTGGTGAACTCATTCCAAACTAAACTTAATGTTATTATTCATAAAGATGGAATATTACCTCATGTTATGGTATGGTACATTTCATGTATGTTAAATCGAAGATATTGGAACTGAGTGAGAGGAGATGGAGACCAGTCCAAAGCAATGGAGAGGCACAATGAAGAGAATAACCATATTAGGTATCAAAAACATGACAAAACAAAGCGCATGCGAATAGAGCCAACAAGAACAAAACCCATGTGGCTGGATGGAACACACTAGAGAAAGACCCATGTGAAAGGGGGAAAGAAAACTCATGTGATGGAAGAGAAAAAGAGGGGAGCCCAAGAACTTAAAGTACAAGTTTTGGACAAGAGTTTCAAGTCCAATTCGGACTTCCCACATGCTCAACCCAATTCAAACTCGAATTCAACTCAGAACTCAATTTGGATTCGGTTCGGAACTGCCTAACAGGCAGTTAGTAAAAAGGTCATAACTTTCATAAACTGAGTCTGATTCGTGTGTTCTTATACTCGTTGGAAAGTTTATTACAAGGGCTATGCAATGGATCTGGTCCCACCTTCAAATTCGTCACGAATCACCTTCTATGACCAGAATAATCTGATAGGTGTAAAAATCTAATTTCCTTTTTATGGGAGTTCGTATCTAAAACCATATAAGATTGACTTGTACTCGGTTTGGGAATCATATGGACGTCCCAAAGGGCTATATAAGCCATGTATTAGCAGACTTTAGGGCTAAAACCACATTTGACAAAAATCAATCTACTAAAGTTTGTTCGAGTTTATCATTACTGCTGAAATTTCATAGGAAATTAGGAGTTTTTTTCAATCAAGATCGTTCAGCCTTTCTATTGGAAATTGGGTGTATGATAGATTTTCACTTGGTGATTGGCGAAATCAACGCGAGTGTGTTTTGGCGGATTAAAGAGTGTTCGTCCATTGCACTGGCATTGGAGGATCATTGTGATTCATCAAAACTTCCGTGCGTATCCATCCTACGTCGAGAAGATCAGGCGATCCCGTATCAATATCAGTGTGCACTGTTTACTAATTCAAAAAATAGTATGGTAGAAACACAGAGGGTTATAGATTGTTAATCTGCTGTTCAACAGATAGATAGCGGGCAAAAAAAAAAAATTTGTTGTCCCATAGCCTTCTTTCCTCCACCGATGTATCACCTGCGGACGATCTAGATTTGTTGTGATCCGTATCACTACGTGTTTGATTTGTTTTTCTAGCACAGAATGGTCATGATTTTGACGTGTGCCTGAGGTGATCATGAGCATGTCATCTTCAATTAAAGTGTCTCAACTAGATTAGTTGACCTTGCACATCAAGCATAAATGGAGTAACCTTCACACACTGCTCATATGCATATTATATCTACCTTAAAGACAGAAAAGGAAGCAAGATCTGCCTGTACGGAGTCCTAGGTAATTTCAATTATGGCATGCAATGAACTGCTGATGCAATTTGTGGAACAGGCGCTACCACGTCTCTAATAGTACACCATGCCTAACAGTACTTGTATTAGGGCACGCTCAGTTTAGCTTAAATAAATTAGTTTGTGATTTATTTTATACTATAGCTAACTTATTTTTTCTATAGCTGACGGTTGCTTACTTAGCGTAATTAAAAGGGTATACCTAGTGCCGAAGCTACCACATTGTGTGGGGTCTGGGGAAGAAGATTTTCTAGGTAGTCTTTCCCATATTTTACGGAGAGGTTATTTCGAACCCACGACCTCCAACGTATAATGGAGAGACTCCTATGCGAAAGGCCCGCCCTCGCTTGTTTGGCGTAATTAAATTTAAAAATATTTTTAAAATAAAAATATTAGTCTATCACAGATAATACAAATTAATATGAAAAAAGGCAACAAAAATTTAAAAAGCAAAAAAAAATATAATAAAATTTAGAAATAATGAACTACAAACAAAATACTAAAGCTAAAGCTAAAATGAGCGGGCTCTAGAACAGAGTTAACAAGTACTAGATATATGTAAAGTAAGAAGATCGATGTAGTAGTAGACTAGTAGTAGTCCCTCGTTCGCTTCTATTAATGCTTAATTGGTGCCTCTTCGTTACCATTTGGCCTGTCCTCCACAAGCATTTCTAACTAAAGGACAGGGTTTTCGATGAACCTGTGCGGGCACGGCACCCACTTGCATATTCTTGTCAAAAAGTCCTACCTCATCAGCACGGCACCAACTTGCATATTCTTAAAGCACATTTATGACTGGCTAATTATCATGTTGATCTCCACCGACGATTCGATCCCTACTCATTTCAGTTTCTTCCTTAGATTTTTTATTACTAGGTTTTAGTTTTATAATTTTGTTTTTTAGCTTTTTGTTTTTTTCGTATTCCTTTATATTTTTCGTAAAAGGTTAACCTATTTTTTCTATTTTTAAAATTTAATTATACCAGAAATTAGTAGTAGCTGTAGTGTAAAATAAATTAACTATAGTACCAAATAGTGAAATATAAACTAGAAAGAAAAAAAAAACCCAAATAAGCAGAGCCGATTATATGTGCATTAAGCAAGGTGTACATCACCGTTTCTTATTTGTAATAGCAATGTTTGCTGGTCTTGCTTTATCTAGTTTCCGACTTATTCTCTCTGTCTACAAATATAGGGCATCATGGGTTCTGTTGTGGTTACAGACCAAACAGAGAGAGAGTGTGTCGTAGTGGGGAGTTAGGTGAGCAATGCTCTCTGCCCCCTTCCCCATAGCTTGTATCGCATATATGTATCCTTATGGAGAGTGTTTTTACAATAATACCCTTTCATCCAAATATCCCTTTCAAGGGCATTCATGTCATTACACATGTCCTACTTGGACCTTATAACCTTCTAACAGGCCCGCTGGGCTTAGGTGGGGGCCACCCCTACAACAGGAGCCTCTCATGGTGACGAGCTTCACAGGCCGAAGTCATGTTGCCGAGCCCTTTGGCCCCCTCCGTCCCTACGGCCTATGACCTATTTAGATGAGAGTGCATTTGCTAGTGCGACCCCGCTATGTGCCGAAGACGTGGAGTCAGGCAAGCTACCGAAGTCGTCCCCGCTTCGCGCCGAGGATGCGGAGTCAGGCGAGCTGCCGAAGTCGTCCCTGCTTCGTGCTGAGGACACGGTGTAACACCCCCGGACCCACATTACCCTGAGATGCCACTAAACCACTCTATCGCTAGCCAATTTACAAGATAACATAAACTGGCAATAATTTCTAGATCATGATAAGCTAAGCGGAACATACTAAAGTAAGGTATTGGAACACTATTAATTAGAGAACAACTGCTAAAAGGTTTAACCAATTAAAACGAACTACTGTCTAGCATTATTACCTTGAAACAAACATCAATGAGGGAAATAAATCCATGATTAAGACTACACAACTATTACAACATTAATCATGATATGATGTGTGGCAGTGATATGCCGCTCTACCCTTCCCATGCATGCTCGAGAATCACCTGAAGAGGGGAAAAAGCAAGAGTGAGATAAAAATATCAGCAAACAAACTGTTTAACAAGCTAATTAAACTACAACGTTGTTAAGCATCAATATTTATTTTCCACAATGATCACAATTACAGCCTTAACCACATGTTCTACCAACAATAATAAAATATTAGCAAAGGAATATTGATTGACTACTTTATATCCTCAACCACTACCACTACCACTACCACTACCAATGACAGGAAAACATTAACAGGTTTTACCTTACTATCTTTATTGTTTCTCACATCCACAACTGATATCAACAATTACCATAAGAGAAAAGAATCTCGTACCATAATCTCAACCCCTATCATACCATAAGGGGTGAACCCCATTCCACGACCACAGCCACATTCTTCATACCACAAATGACTCACATGAGCTAATTCCACATTACAACTATGAAGTTGCATTTGTTTGTAAAATAACTTCACCACACTACATTGCATAAGTATGCAAATGATCTTTCCACAATGCAATACATATGAATGCGTATGCTCCACTGCACCCTTACCCAACAAGGTAAGAGTGTGCATCGTACTACGGCAATGTACGATGCTGTACTGGTACGGTCGCGGCCATAAGCGGCGACATCCACAATGCAAATATGATGACATGATAAGAATGTTATGATAATCATAAATCACAAGAATTTAACCACGAAGGTCAACCACATAACCAACATTTGGTTCACCAAGATCATAATCAATCGATCTATAGTGAATCCTACCATATAGACCACAATATATTCATCAAGATTGCTACCACCACAACCACAAGTATTCACTAAGAATACTACCACTAAGACCACAAAAATACCAACTTCAAGGGCATCAATATGATACTCATGAATTTAACAACAACGAAATATCTTCATATCCACCATGCATTTACTTTCATATACCACAATTAGCTCATTAAGCAAATTACCACAATACTACCAAAACTTATCCAAACATGGCAATTAATTAATATCTTGCTACCACATTCTTACTTAGAAAACATGTAATCCTGATATATCATTTATCATTACAAAAAATCATGCATATTGCAAGTAGTAAGAATAACGGGTTAAACGGTAGCACATCCGCTACGTTTACTTGTCTCTACCGGCGAAGCGACGAAATCACGCACGTTCAGAAGCAAAACCGCCTGTCCAAAAAGGTACCTCTCAGCACACAATACAACAATAAAAATGTGACTCTCGAAGAAAAGATATCGCTAAACCCCAAAATCCCACAACATCCTTCCCCGCGTAATGGTTCTACAATCTTCCCACTGCAACGGCGCTGCTTAACATTTTTCTATCTTTAAAAATATAAAATTAATTACAGCAAAAGATATATATCTGGATTCCTCACTTAAATACCTACACTTTTCATGTAGATCATATATTTTTATTTTGTTCTTAGCAAGGTGCTACCTAATGCGCAAAACAGAGGACGTTCTCTGTTCTGACATTCTGGGCAGCCAGCTTCTAACACATCCCTAGAACAGAGCAAGGCTCTAAAAATTCTGATTCTTTTACAGTAGCTAGACTACTGAATTCCCCACATTTTTCTCAATCATGACCATACGCTTAAAAATCATTTACTACCCCTTAATCCCAACTGAACAGTAGTCTGCCCCAAACTACACCCCTGATGGACAGCAAGATTCCTGACCTTACTGTGCCTAGATCCCGTAGCCAAAAAATCTGAAAAAAAAATATAGGAGATGCGTATCGTTGTCCTCTACATTTTTTCTTTTGGGCAGACCCGTAGGAAAAATCGTTTCAGGGGTCAAAACTGCGCAAACAATAATGTTGTGCGAATTAATCTACAGGCAGACAGTATAGATTCTCTAATCGGGGGTTCTAAATTGCTAATCCCCATCAAATCCTAAGCTAAGAACCCTAAATTCGGTAGAAAACAGAGGGACTGGGGTGAGGGAGAGTTACCTAGGGGATTGGGATCACCCTCTTCTTCCTCCTCCCTTCTTCTCCTTCTTCTCCTTGCACTTGGGGCAGCACTTGGGCAGAGAGAGGGGGCGCAAGGAGGGAGGGGGTGGTGGCTTGGGGGTGGGAAAAAGGGGGAAAGGGCCAAGGGAGGGGGTTTATAAAAGGGGTGCTAGGATTTGGGAGGGGGTACGGGCCCCCATTTGGGCCAGCTGGCCCAAAGTGGCTGGCCTACCCCTCCGGACAGCCCAAAACCTCTAAATTAATTATTTTAATTCTCTTTTTATTATTTGAGACTATTCCACAATTTTTAATTTTTTCCTTCCCGCAATTTACCGAATAACCGGCGACTCTATGATTAATTTAAATCCAACACCGAAACGACATTCAGGGTATTACACGCGAAGTGCGGGAGTCGTCCCCGCTTGACGCCCAGGACGTGCTGGCTGCGTAGGTGACCTCCAGCCTTGGAGCCATCCCTTGCGGCACCACAGTTACCGGCGGAGTCGTCTTGCGGAGCCGAAAATGTTGTACACTTTGGGCGTAACGTCGGGACTCCGCTGGGGAGTTGAATAGGGGGGTGTTCGCCCGGTCCGAAGTCATCATGCACCGATAGCTCCGCAGGCCGTAGGTGGCGTCTTAATGGCGGCGTGAATCGTGCCGACCCCTTAAAAAGCCTGGGATGGGCCGCTGCGGCCGTAGGCGCTGTCTCGATAGGGAGGACACGTGGTGTGACACAGATGGCGCATCGTGGGCTGTCAGCGATCGCGTGACCACAACCGTGTGCCCCTTCCCGATAGGGGGCGGGACGTGTGGCTGGATGCTACCGACGCATCGTGCATTGCCCGGCCACCTGTCACCACCTGCTCCTGGTTGTCGACGGTTACGCTTCCCGAGCGTGGGGAGCCGAAGCGCTGGGCTCCCGCCGGTCATGTTCCGGATCGTGGGAGAGGTGACGGGGGTCTTTATAAAGCGTCACCACCGGCATGTGGACGCTTCTCGTGCTCATTTGCCATCGCTTTGCTCTCTTGTTCCTCTTGCGCACAATCTGCCCTTGCTCGTGCTCCTTCAACTTTGTAGAGTAGAATGGCGTGCCGTAAAGATCCCACCCGCCGGCCTAGCGGCAGCGCCTCGTCGAGCCAACGCGGCTTGACGCCACCACCGGCGGAATTCCAGCTGGTGGCTCGCAAGCCGCCACAGATCGACAAGCGGTGGGACGTCATGGAGAACTCGGGAGGCCGCTGCTCCCGCTTCCTAGGGCGGAGTCGCGCTATGGAGAAGACGATCCAGACTCTCCTGCAGGAGAAGAAGATAGAGTAGGTCGCAGGAGCTCGCCTTCCTACTGATGATGAGGTGGAGGCTCACCCTCAAGAGTCGGAGGCAGTTGTCTTTGTCGTGTTCTTCGAGGCTGGGCTCCGGATGCCCTCGACGCTTTTTGTCGGTGAGGTCTTGCGGACATACGAATTGGAGCTAGCGTAGCTGACCTCGAACGCGATAGTTCGCTTGGCTGTTTATGCCTAGGCAGCCCGAACAGAAGGTGTTCATCCCAGCACGAACTTGTTCGCCCTTCTTCATTACGCGCGCTACCAGCCGAAGAAGGTCGCAGGGGGCAGTGTCGAATTTCGACAGCGTCAACTTCATGGTGAGGCTGAGTTGTGCGAAGCTTTTTCCCGCATTGGCGACACAGGGAAAGTGGGAGTCCGGTTGGATGCGACGGTGGTTCTACTACCGCGTGACAAGTAGCAGCGGTCTTCGGTGCCATGGATGGCCAATATCTTTCAACAGCTGTCCAGGAGTGGGGCCGCACGGCGACGACAAACAAAAGGCGCGGAGGCTTGCCGGTGTTGCCCTCCGGTTCAACATGCGCGATCTCGCCGAGGAGTTTACGATGTATGGGGTTTCTCCTCTCTCCACCCGATGGAAATACAGGCGAGGTGACACCCGGCGGGACGGTGTCCACCCCACCGTGTCTTCTCTTCGGAAACCCTCTGACCCTCGTAAGTACTTCGGCCGTGGGCTGCCTATATATATGTTTTTTTACGAAGTACCATTTTGCATGTAGTGTTATCATTGGCAGACGCACAGCATGCAGTAGTTGCATTCCTTGGTGCCAGCTTCGGCTCATCGTCGTAATGGCAACGGCGACGTGGGGGCGTCGCCCAGTCGGCAGAGGGCTCGGTTTGATGCCGTTGTATCTCTCCCGCCAGCCGCGTCTCCGACGGGCACCGTCGGGTCGAAGGGCGTGTCCGGCACTAAGTCCGAGCACGCCGATTCGAGGGAGCACACTGCCCCCAGCGAGGCGGCTTTTGGCGGTGGCAAGGCAGGCCTTGGTAGCGAAATCCTCGAGGACGAGGCCCTATCGCGTGTGACGACCGCCGAGGACCTACCGCCTACACCTTCGCCGCATGCGGCAGCCAGCGAGGACCTACCGCTTGTTCCTTCGCCGCATGCGGCAGCCAACGAGGACCTGCCGCCTGCACCAGCTCTTCCGGGCATCGGAGCGGCCAATGACGCGTCAGCCAAGTCCCCGAGGGCTAAGCGCCCCCGGATACGATCGCCCTCGCCCTCGAGGGGGCGGTTCAATGTGGCGGGTGCGGTGACTGGGGACCTAGGGTCCGACGGGGAAGCTATTCAAGCTGAGGAGGTAGCCGTCGCTCCCCACGCTGAGGCCCCAGCGACCGAGACGGAAGCTGAGCATACACCTCCCCGTGCGCTGGTGGAGGACGTCGAAGGTAGGCGTAATTCCTTTTCCCCCTGCAACTTCGCGAAACTCTCTCCAATTTGCTCGCTCATTCCGTCATCGACATCAGGCGAGACGAGGTCTCCCGGACGCGGCCAAGGATCGAGCAGTGGAAGTATACATGAGGTCGTCGACCTTGTGCAGGACGCGGTGTGGGCGCCTGGTGCTGGCTCGGGGGCACAAAGGCTCACCGTCTCCGACTTTATCCCTTGACAGGAGACTCTTCGCGTCCTTAACAGTGCCATAGAGTGCACCGACGGTAGCCTGGACCGGCGGGCACTGTCGTCGTGTGGGGGTGACCTTCTGGTGCTTGCACTGGGCGCCTCAGAGATGAAGGTAAGTACCTAGTTCATGTTGATGGCGCTTGTCGCGCACGTAGCTAACACTCGCGCCCTCCCCTTTTAGATGCTTGCCATCAGCTGGGCCTTGGAGGAGGCTCGCACCCGCGAGTGGAGGGCGCTGGAGGGCCAGCTTCGCACTGCCGATGAGGCTCACGCCATCAAGGACGAGTGTATTCGTGCGTTAGAGGTGGAATGTAGCAGGGTGATTTCTGACACGCATACGGTTGGTGTGAATGCGAAGAGCATGGTTGTGGCGGCGCAACGTGGCACAGAGGAGGCCCATCGCGCCACGACAGAGGAGCACACCGGCTTACTTCAGCAAATCACCATGCTGGAGGAGGAGAAGGCCCTGCTTACCACGTCCCTTGAAGAGAGGAACCAGACCCTGGGCGATGCGTCGGTGGCGGCGTGGAGGGCGATGGAGTTGTTTGAAAGGGCCCTAGAGGACCTTTCCATTGACGTGCCAGATGTTACACACACCCCCGTGGATCTGGCGCAGACCCTCCAAAGAATCAAAGAGGGCTCGAGCCTCGTACTCTGCGATGCCAGAGCCTTCGGCGATCACTGCGGCTTCGCCAGTGCCTACCTCGCCTTTGCCATGCTCCATACCCGAGGGTGTGAGCATGCGAACGAGCTGATCGACCCCCAGTTGGATCTGCCAGCCGAAGCCGAGGCGTTGTCCGGTGCTATCCGCGCCAGCTTGCCCACCCTGAAGACCTTCTATGACCGGATCTAGGGCTATGTCGGGGAGGATGCGGCCAAGGTCGTGCGGCGGCGAACGCTGCACCGGGAAGGGAATTTTCTCCAGTGGCTGGAGGAAATTCCTCGTCGCAACGAAGGCGGCACGGATCCGTAGGTGTGACGCTGGGACCCGGTGCACAATATTATGTATGCCTTGCTGTACCAGTGCCCTGTGGCCTCCTTTTTGCATGAGTGAAACAACAGTTGCCCAGGGTGCTCTGCCGTTGCGTACTACTTCCCGTGTAATCGCTCCCTGATGCAACGAAGGCTGGCCTCTTACATCCAACTCCGCTTCTGTTAACGGTCGTGGCACTTTGTAATCAAGGTAGACGCACGAGCCGAAGCTGGCGCTTGGACAAAGTAAAGGAATACGCGTAGGCTACGGAAGCAGAAAACAAAACTTTTCTACCGCGCACCCAAGAACATCATGCTAAGGAAGGATCATGGATCGTTACCACTTAGACGCCTTGCGCAGCGAAGAAGAATTGGAAACCGATCCAATCTCGCGCGTCGAGTAGTAGTGGAAGTAGCCGATCGTCCCAACAGATCGTCTCCTCCACGCACGCCGATCAACATCGCAACGAGCGGCGCCTCCACCGGTATCCACACGTCCGGGGTGGGCGCCGATCGCGAGTGTACTAGCACTCGTGAGCAGCTAGGGTTTGGCTCGGGAGGTGGCGGCTAGGGTTTTGCTAGATGTTAATCGGGACGAATCCTCCGCCTCGCCTCCATATATATAGACCTCCTCACGTGGGCCTCGTGGACCGAGGCCCAATAGGAGTCTATTCGGATCTCTATCCGAATTGAGCCCATATCCGAATCATATTCGAATTAGTGTTCCAACCCGTTAAGCGTGCGACCACAGAGGTTCACGTATACTTGGTCGTGACCCGAAACGCCTTTCCAGCTACCATGTTAATAGCGGCCTCTAGTAAGACATATTAACCCCAAAGTATATGTAAAGATCATATCGGTGAACTCGTAATGTTCTCTCATGTACGAATCCCTTTGCCTCACGATATAGATTGAGCTCAAGGCGAGACTGTGTCATCCTCTTAATAGCTCAATCACTCTCTCGATTCCGTGATGGATTATAAACTCGTGATTGACTCCTCAATCACCTTGGCATGGCCATGCACTTTCATAATCCATTACATCGAGGCCCAGAGATATCTCTCCCATAAGGAGGGGCAAATTCTATCTTGATCATTCACATCCCACTACATGTTTCATGGCAAACCCAAGACTACTTTTATGACTACCCGATTCTGGAGTAGTGTTTAGTAGTCCCAAAATAAGCTACTACTCATGTTGGGAACCATGATGATCTCAAGTCTAAGGACTCTACATAAACACTACTTGAGACCAGCGATGACACATGGAATCTCTGCGGTGTCTCATGGCAGTCTATCCAACATATGTTCACTAACACATGTCCATATTATTGATTTGGTATCACCATACCATGATCCATGAGACATGATCATCAATCAATACATATGCTGATCTTTGTCTTTGAATCATATTTGTTCCTCATATGATATACGATCGGGGATCATTTAGAAATAGCAACATCTTAGTATTTAAGAGTCTCATGAATAAGTCACATACTCATTGATCAATAATGATGATGTCTATTCCAAGGAACAAAGTAATGTATCATAAACATAGTATGTGATATATACAACATCTCCATGTTGCCTCTAGGGCATATCACTATGAGCTCTCCCACTTGCACTAGAGTCAACCATGTAGGTATCTAATACCCATTGCCCTAGTGTGAGCCTCATGCTTTGGTGGGAAGCGGTTTGTCAACGGATCTGCAATGTTCAAATCTGTTTGTACTTTGCATATCTTCACATCGCCTCTCTCCACTATCTCGCGGATGAGATGAAATCGCGTAAAATGTGCTTGGACTTCAGTGCGATCTAGGCTCTTTGGCTTGCGCAATGGCCCCACTATTGTCACAAGAGGTCCATTGGGCCGGAGGCACTAGCCATCACACCAAGCTCGAAATAAATTTCTTGATCCAAACAGCCTCTTTGGCGACTTCGAAGCTACTATGTACTCGGCTTCATTGTAGAATCAGAACCGTCTGCGCTTGGAACTCTTCCACTTACCGCACCGCCATTCAGCGAACACAAATCCAGTTGCGATCTAAAATCATCTTTGTCGGTTTGGAAGCTAGCATCGGTGTAACCATTTACAACGAGCTCTTCCTCACCTCCATAGACAAGGAACACATCTTTAGTTCTTCTCAAGTACTTCAAGATGTTCTTTACGGCAATCCAATGACTTTCACCTGGATCTGACTGGTATCTACTCGTAGCACTTAAAGCATACGAAACATCCGGGCGTGTACAAAGCATGGCATACATAATGGACCCAATAGCCAAGCATATGGAATCGCATTCATTTTATCCCGCTCATCGGTGTACTAGGACACCGATTCTTGCTAAGATTTATACCATGTGACATAGGTAGAAAACCTTTCTTGGAATCATGCATATTGAACCTTTTCAACACCTTGTCAATGTACGTATCTTGGCTTAATCCAATTAGCCTTTTTGATCTATCTCTATAGATCTTGATGCCTAGAATATATGCTGCCTCTCCTAAGTCTTTCATAGAGAAACTATTTTTTAATGAAGACTTAACAGATTCGAGCAAAGGAATGTCATTTCCGATCAGTAATATGTCATCCACATATAAGACCAGAAATACGAGTGCGCTCCCACTAGCCTTTTTGTAAACACAAGGCTCTTCTTCGTTCTTGATGAAACCAAACCCTTTGATTACTTCATCAAAACGAATGTTCCAACTCCGAGATGCCTGCTTTAATCCATAAATGGATCTTTGGAGCTTGCATATCTTTCCAATTGATTGCGGATCGACAAAACCCGTGGGCTGTGTCATGTACACATCCTCACTCAGATTTCCATTAAGGAAAGCTGTTTTGACATCCATTTGCCATATTTCATAGTCGAAATATGCAGCAATCGCTAGAATGATCGAATAGACTTTAGCATTGCGACGGGCGAAAAAGTTTCATCATAATCAATACCTTGAATTTGTTTGAAACCTTTGGCCTGTCGCGCTTTATAGATGTGAACATTTCCATCTATGTCTATCTTTTCTTGAAAACCCATTTGCATTCAATGGTTTTAACACCATCAGTGGATCAACCAAGTTCCAAACTTGATTCTGTGCATGGATTCAATTTGGATCTCATGGCTTCAAGCCATTTCTCAGAGTCTGGTCCCACCATTGCTTCTTCATAGGTCTTAGGCTCATCGTTGTCTAACAACAATATGTCCCGTTGTTGAGTAGTCAAGAACATGTACCTCTCAGGTGCACGACGTGACCTTCGACCTCGTGGTCTTTGGTGTGTCCACAACAGGTTCTTCAACGCTTGTTCATCTGTTGTGGTTCTCAGAGGAGCTGAAACGTTATCGGTGTTTCTTGAATTTCTTCAAGTTGCACTGTGCTCCCACTATCCCTTCTTGAGAGAAACTCTTTCTCTAAGAAGACACCATGCCGGGCGACAAACACTTTGCCTTCTCCTCGATTATAAAAGTAATATCCTTTTGTTTCCTTAGGATACCCGATAAAGAAGCATTTATCGATTTAGGAGTGAGCTTATCAGATTGTAAACGTTTTACATAAGCCTCACATCCCCAAATCTTAAGAAAAGACAAGCTAGGGCGTTGTCCCGTCCACATCTCATATGGTGTCTTTTCTCACGATTTTGATGGAACCTGTTTAGTGTGAACGCGTTTGTTTCAAGAGCGTACCCCAAAAAGACAACGGAAGATCACTTTGGCTCATCATGGAGCGCACCATATCTAATAAGGTGCGATTTCTCCGTTCGAATACCCCATTCCATTGAGGTGTTCTGGCGAGTCAATTGTGGAACAATTCCACAATCCTTTAGATGATTGCCAAACTCATGGCTCAAATACTCGCCTCCACGATCGGATCGTAGAAACTTGATTGTCTTGCCTAAATGATTTTGCACTTCATTTTGGAATTCCTTGAACTTTTCAAAGGATTCGGACTTATGCTTCATCGTAGATATACCCATATCTACTAAAGTCATCGATAAAAGTTATGAAATCTGAAAACCACCTCTGTTTATTAAGCTCATTGGTCCACATACATCGGTATGTACGAGTGCCAATAAGTCATTTGCCCGTTCACCTTGACCGGTGAAAGGTGCCTTTGTCATCTTGCCAAGTAAACAAGATTCGCATGTCTCTAATGATTCAAAATCAAATGAGTGCGAATACCATCTCTATGGAGCTTACGCATGCGTTTCTCATTTATGTGACCTAGCGGCGATGCCAAATAAGCGTGGGATTCAAATCATTCTGACGTTGCCTCTTTGCATTAATGTTATAGACCGTGACCCTTCAAGAGTAAGAACGTATAACCCATTCACCAATGGAGTATGACAATAGAACATATCTTTGAAATAAAGAGAACAACCATTGTCCATAGATTTAAAGTCATAACCTTCGCTTGCAAACATGAAGCGAAATAATGTTCTTTGAAAGAGATGGAACACAATAACAATTATTCAATTCCAAAACTAATCTCGAAGGTAAAGACAATGGCATGGTGCCAACAGCTACCGCAGCAACTTTTGCTCCATTGCCAACGCGAAGATCCACTTCGCTCCTCCTCAAACTTCTACTTCTTATTAGCCCTGCAACGATTTGCAAATGTGAGCAACCGATCCGGTATCAAATACCCAAGAATTAGTGGAAGAAGTAGCAAGATTGATTTCTATAACATTTATACAGGTGGAAGTTGTACTTCCCTTCTTCTTCTCAAGATCCTCCAAGTACTTTGGGCGTTCCTTTTCCAATGTCACGATTGCTTACGATAGTAACAATGCATCGGGATGAGCATCGCCCTTCTTGTCTTTCTTGGCCTTAGAACCGCTCGCGATCGCATCAGAGCTTTCTTTCTTTTGACCGCGCTTCTCTTGACATAGGGCTTGCCCTTGCCTTTCTGCATCATCATCACATGATTGCTGCTTTTCTTAATGCTATCCTCGTGATTTTAGCATCCCATGCAACTCACCCAGGTCTTGTCCAGTTGTTCATGTTAAAGTTCATTATGAATGGCTCAAAGCTCGGGGAGCGATCGAGAATCACATCGATAGCCAACTCTTGGCTAAGGGAAAACCAAGCTTTTCCGGACTCTCAATGTAGCCAATCATCTTAATCACATGAGGGTGACGGATTCCTACGCAAGCTCTGCACGCAAATAAGGACTTTGAAGTATTGAACCTCTCACCCTTGCTTGGTTCTCAAACATACCACGTAGCCCCACAATGATATTGTAGGCATCTGTGTTCTCATATTGCTTCAAGCTCAGAGGACATTGTGGCAAGCATGAGACAGCTCACATCAAGGCAATCATTCGTTTGCTTCTCATAAGCTCTCCGTGCAGCCACGGTAGCATTATCGAGCAAGTCTTGGGGTAAGGAGACTCAAGGACATACTCCTTGCGCTCTTGCTTGAGAACAATTCTCAAGTTGCGATACCAATCCAAAAGTTTGTTCCATTGAGTTTTCTTTCTCAAGAACAGATCGCAAATTAAAAGTCTTGGATGCGGCGTTAGTGACATGATCTACAACACAAGAATATGCAAAGTTTAGCACTATGTTTATGTTCATCTTTTATTAAACTATTTAGCAAAAGACTCCCACTATGAGTTTTGCAACAAAACTCTCTCTAAGTTACATAGTGGGTAAAGATCCTCATTTCACTAATTCCTAGTGAGCTTTGGCATCACGGCTAGAAAACTAGTGACATGGGTAAGCAACACCTTGCTAATCACATCCCTATGTGACTCTACTTTGGGTGACATCGGTATGCCTCGGCCCCAATCTATGCCCCAAGGTCCAAAACTATTTTGATAACCTTGTTAAGTAAACCAAATACTTCCGCATGTAGATGTCCGACATCTACCTCAAATGATGATGATAACCGATGGCACTCTACTTTGGTAGACCTACCATGCGGTGATCATTATCTTTGGTGCAACATATGGAAGGGCATTAACACCTAATTTTAAGAGGATTCTATCCTACCAAAGCAACATATCACATATATCATTGCATAAGAATAAGATAGATAACATCATAGATAAACACATTTAACTGTGAAGTAGTATGGCCCAAAAATGGTGATATCCATCTCCAAGTAGGTGTAGACGATCTCCATCCTCCACATCACTCCTTTAGGCCACCATGCTTAAAAGCTTGTAACCTCAAAACTAGGCTACTACCTATAATAGCTAGAAATTGAAGATTACAAAGATAGATTCAAGCATTAAGGTCGACACGCAGTCGTTAAATACAATATATACAGCTAACAATAGCTGAAATAATCATGACACGCAGGCCATGAGCAGAATGTTACATGCATCACATACATCTCATACATTCAAATAAGCTATAGGGCCATACTATTCACACCATTCCTGCAAAAACAAGTTAGACGTAGAATCGCATTCTACCTAACGATGTGAACCCAAGACGCTATACAAGGGGGGATACACACGGGGGGTCGAGGGGGGAGCCGCGCCGCGGGTTTCGTGGCAGCGCCAAAACCTCACTGAATTACATAGATCGCATCTATGAAATCGCTATGAAAATCTTATCGAGCCGATCAAATCAACCCAAATCCGAGCCATTCAAAATGTCTCAATTTTCATTAGATCAATCATATTGATCATCGCGATCGGTATATTTGAGGAGACCACAACACAAGACCTCGATCTGTTGGCTCGATCTCATCGATTGTGCGCATTAGCCCCGATGGTGATTCCAAAGGTAGGGATAAGTCGCGCGTACATCAAAGAAGGAGCACGAACTAATCTTTTGGCCTTATGATGCTATCAACTCATACCTATTTCAACCCCTTATGACCGATTGATCTCATCAACCCATGCTACCTGATTTAGACTGTAATAGATCCAATCTACTACTATCGCATATCAACATATATGCGCGATCCAGATTGCAAACTAAGCAAGATGGCTCGATACCACTAAAGGAATACGCGTAGGCTACGGAAGCGTAAAACAAAACTTTTCTACCGCGCACCAAGAACATCATGCTAAGGAAGGATCATGGATCGTTACCACTTAGACGCAGCGTGCAATGAAGAAGAATTGAAACCGATCCAATCTCGCGCGTCGAGGTAGTAGTGGAAGTAGCCGATCGTCCCGAACAGATCGTCTCCTCCACGCACGCCGATCAAGATCGCAACGAGCAGCGCCTCCACCGGTATCCACACGTCCGGGTGGGCGCCGATCGCGAGTGTACTAGCACTCGTGAGCGCTAGGGTTTGGCTCGGGAGGTGGCGGCTAGGGTTTTGCTAGATGTTAACAGGACGAATCCCCTCCGCCTCGCCTCCATATATATAGACCTCCTCACGTGGGCCTCGTGGACCGAGGCCCAATAGGAGTCTATTCGGATCTCTATCCGAATTGAGCCCATATCCGAATCATATTCGAATTAGTGTTCCAACCCGTTAAGTATGCGACCACAGCAGGTTCACGTATACTTGGTCGTGACCGAAACGCCTTTCCGTTACCATGTTAATAGCGGCCTCTAGTAAGACATATTAACCCCAAAGTATATGTAAAGATCATATCGGTGAACTCTGTAATGTTCTCTCATGTACGAATCCTTTGCCTCACGATATAGATTGAGCTCAAGGCGAGACTGTGTCATCCTCTTAATAGCTCAATCACTCTCTCGATTCCGTGATGGATTATAAACTCGTGATTGACTCCTCAATCACCTTGGCATGGCCATGCACTTTCATAATCCATTACATCGAGGGCCAGAGATATCTCTCCCATAAGGAGGGCAAATTCTATCTTGATCATTCACATCCCACTACATGTTTCATGGCAAACCCAAGACTACTTTTATGACTACCCGATTCACGGAGTAGTGTTTAGTAGTCCCAAAATAAGCTACTACTCATGTTGGGAACCATGATGATCTCAAGTCTAAGGACTCTACATAAACACTACTTGAGACCAACGATGACACATGGAATCTCTGCAGTGTCTCATGGCAGTCTATCCAACATATGTTCACTAACACATGTCCATATTATTGATTTGGTATCACCATACCATGATCCATGAGACATGATCATCAATCAATACATATGCTGATCTTTGTCTTTGAATCATATTTGTTCCTCATATGATATCGATCGAGGATCATTTAGAAATAGCAACATCTTAGTATTTAAGAGTCTCATGAATAAGTCACATACTCATTGATCAATAATGATGATGTCTATTCCAAGGAACAAAGTAATGTATCATAAACATAGTATGTGATATATACAACATCTCCATGTTGCCTCTAGGGCATATCACTAACACAAAGTAGATGCGCGAGTGCTCCATCCCCTACCCTTCGAAGTGGTGGCAGCGAAGCTGGCGTCTAGTCGAAGTAGGCGCACAAGCGCTCCGTCCCCTACCCTTCGAAGCGATGGTAGCGGAGCTGGCGCCTAGTCGAAG
Organism: Melocanna baccifera; assembly: GCA_036346265.1. NCBI lineage: Eukaryota > Viridiplantae > Streptophyta > Magnoliopsida > Poales > Poaceae > Melocanna > Melocanna baccifera. Next base: position 14,320,113 of record CM070704.1, on the reverse strand, counting down.
TAGACGCGCGAGCGCTCCGTCCCCTATCCTTCGAAGCGGTGGCAGCGAAGCCTCTTACTGCATCCCCTTTTCCACTTGTTAACATGCGGTGCGGAGGCAAGCCTCTGGCCTCCGCGCTGGTGCCTCTGGCTTGCTGGCCGGAGCCTCCGGCCTCTACGCTAGCACAGGTGGTCTCCGGGCCGAGCGTAATTTATACTCCATAGAGTGCATAGAAATATCGACCACATCTTAGCTAATACTCCAGAAAGTACGCGTAGTGACAACACCAGCGCGTGCGCGGGACATCCACGTCTTGTTTATACTCAATAGAGTGCATAGGGACAATATCCGTGGCTTATTTATACTCCGTAGAGTGCGTGGGAACATCGACCACGTCTTAGTTAATACTCCAGAGAGTACACATAGTGAGAACACCGACGCGTGCGCGGGACATCCTTGTCTTGTTTATACTCAGTAGAGTACGCAGGGAGAACATTCGTGGCTTCTTTATACTCCGTAGAGTGCGTGCGGAGGCGGACCTCAATGCTACGTCTTATTTATACTCCGTAGAGTGCGTGCGGAGGCAGACCTCGACGCTATGTCTTATTTATACTCCGTAGAGTGCGCGCGAAGGCGTCCCCTCGCTGCATCTTATTTATACTCCGTAGAGTGCGTGCGAAGGCGGACCTTGACGCTACGTCTTATTTATACTCCGTGGAGTGCGTGCGGAGGTGGACCTTGACGCTACGTCTTATTTATACTCTGTAGAGTGCGTGCGGAGGCGGACCTCGACGCTACGTCTTATTTATACTCTATGGAGTGCGTGCGGAGGCGGACCTCGACGCTACGCCTTATTTATACTCCGTGGAGTGCGTGCGGAGGCGGACCTCGACGCTACGCCTTATTTATACTCCGTGGAGTGCGTGCAGAGGCGGACCTCGACGCTACGTCTTATTTATACTCCGTAGAGTGCATGCGGAACATCAACCACGTCCTAGTTATACTCCGAAGAGTATGCGTAGTGATAACACCGACGCGTGTGTGGGACATCCGCGTCTTGTTTATACTCAGTATAGTGCGTAGGGATAACATCCACATCTTATTTATACTCCGTAGAGTGCGTGCGGAGGCAGACCTCGACAAAAGGTTGGCGAACGATCGACTTTATTGATCTCTCGTTTGAGCGAGCGAGCGTCTTACAATAGACAGGGTGCCAATGCTGCTACATGCTTCCTTTTTTGTCCTAGACATAATACCACCGCAACCTGTCTACGTTCCATGTGTGGTGGAGTGTCTGTCCTTCCAGCGTGGCGAGGCGATAGGCCCCCCGCTATAGAGCTGCCGCAACGACGTACGGGCCTTCCCACTTGGACTCCAGCTTGCCGACCATTTCCATGTGGAGTGCCATTTTGAGGACAAGGTCGCCCGGCTGGAATCCTCGCGGGTACACAGAGCGACCACGCGTGCGCACCATTTGCCGCGCGTACTTTGCGACGTGTTGGGTTGCGTTTACGCGTTCTCCATCAAGGAGATCCAGGGACAACTGACGCTCTTCCTCTGGCGCCTGGGCAAGGACCCTTCTCGAGCCGACCTTGATTTCCTCGGGCGTCATTGCCTCATCGCCGAAAAGGAGTTTGAACGACGTAGATCCTGTCAAGCGTGTTACCATTGTGCGGAGGGACCAGAGGACGCTGTGGAGCTCGCTTGGCCACTTGCCCTTTGGCAGCCCAACAAGACGCTTCTTGACTCCGACGGAGATGGCGCCGTTCGCCCGCTCGACTGCTCCGTTAGACTGTGGGTGCCCGACCAAAGCGAATTGGAGCATGATGCCCATGTTGTCGCAGAACTCCTTGAACGGGGTCGAGTCGAACTACAGGCCATTGTCGGCAGTGATCTCCTTGGGCACCCCAATGCGGCATATGATGTTCTACCAGAGAAAGCGCTGCATGGCTACCGAGGTTACCTTAGCTAGGGTCACAGCCTCTAGCCACCTGGAGAATTATTCCAAAGCGACCACTATGAACCGCAGGTCTCCTGGGGCCCGAGGAAGTGGTCCCACGATGTCGATGCCCCACCGTGCCAACAGCCATACTGGGGGAATGGGGTTGAGGCTGGTCAGGGGTCTGTGAATGACCCACCCTATCCATTGGTTGCCTTGACAGTAGCGTACGAGGTCTTGGGCATCAGCAACGGTGGTCAGCCATTAGAAGCCTTGCCTGAACGTCTTGCCGACGAGCGACCTCGGTGCCAGATGCGAGCCGCAGAGTCCCGCGTGAATTTCCACGAGGAGGTGCTTTCCTTCCTCGCGTGAGAGGCACCGTAAGAGCAGTGCGCAGACTCCTTTTTTGTAGAGAACTCCGTCGAGCACCTCGAAGGACCTGGCATGACCTTGTAAGCACCGTAGCTCGACAGGGTCATCAGGCTCTGCGATGCCCTGCAAGAAACCGTGGATTGGCTCTTGCCAGTCACCCTATTGGATATTCTGGTGGACAAGGGCCGCATCACGGTTATCTTGAGCGATGGCCATCGCGGGCAGGACCTCATAGAACACTCCCTCGGGAATGGGGAGCTGTTGGCTCGCGACTTTTGCAAGGACGTAGGCTTGCTCGTTTTCTGCCCGAGGGATGGCCTTGACTGTGTGCCCAGAAAGTGTCGCTCCTTTGCTCTTACGGTTGCCAGGTACTTGGCCAGTTCGTGGTCCTTGGCTTGGTATGACTTGTCCACGTGGCCCGCCACCAGCCGTGAGTCAATGCGGACGAGAACTCACCGCACGCCAAGAGCTTTGAGCTTCGCGAGGCTGAAGAGTAGCGCCTCGTACTCGGTCGTGTTATTGGTGGCAGGAAATGCAAGACGCGCTGAGTACGACAGGCGGTGTCCCTCCGGCGTAGTAACCACTATGCCCACGCTTGCGCCAGAAACGCCGTAGGTTCCATCAGTGTCAAGCATCCACACCGGGTCCTCTAGCTGCTGGGTGAGCTGGGCCGAGGGGGTCCACTCCGCGAGAAAGACCACGAGAACTTGGGACTTGATCGCTGCTCATGAGGCATACGTTAGGGAGAACAGCGCGAGCTCGGCTGCCCATTTGCCAATGCGCCCTGTGGACTCCATATTGTGCAGCATCTCCGCCAGGGGGAACAAGGACGGCACGGTGATTGGGTGAGCCAGAAAATAGTGTTGGAGCTTCCTCGAGACCATGACCAGCGCGTACGCCAACTTTTCGAGCTCCGTATACCGCGGCTTGGCGCCCTAGAGGGCTTCGGAGACAAAGTATATGGGGCGCTGAAGAGCGCCCTCCTCGAGGACGAGGACGGTGCTAACCGCTGTCGTTGAGGTGGCGAGATAGAGCAGGAGGAGGGCCTCTGGTGCCGGGGCAACCAAAGTGGGTAGGCTTGCGAGATGCCTCTTGAGTTTGTCAAAGGCCTTTGTGCAGTCGTCGTCCCAATGAAACCTATCACAGCCGCGAAGGGTCTTGAAAAATGGCAAGCCCCACTGCACTGCCCTAGACAGGAAATGGATCAATGCGGCTATGCGGCTGTAACAGCCCAGCTGTTTATTCCAAAAAAAAACACATTTAATTTAATTAAAAAAATGTTTACTTTTGGTTGTTTAAGTTTATTTGCCTGATTTTCTGCTTTTAAAAAGGGTTTTACGTGAGAAAGGTGATTTAAGAAAAAATTAAAAACAATAAATAAATAAATAAATAAATAAGGTATTAAATAAGTTAGTTTGAAATAAAAATCAAAGTTATTTGATTTCTTGAAATTTTAAAATTTTTAGCTAACTTTGATTTTCTCTAAAGAAAATAGCCTTTCATTAAACACAAAAATATTTTATAAGGAAAAATATTCAAATTTGAGTTGGAATTTTTATAAGTTCTAAATAGCCTAAGAAACTTCTATGAATTTTTCTAAGATTTTTAAGCTTTATTTGTTATTTATTGTATTATTTAAAGCTAGAAAAAGAAAAACATTTTTAAAAATTAAAATAAACGTCAAAAAATTCTGAAAATATTTTTTTTATTCTTTTCAAGTTCCAAGGATTCTAAAAATATTTTTTCTGGAATTTTTCCAAATTTTCTTTCTTTTTTTCTTTTTCTTCCTTTTCTCTTTTTCTTTTCTCTTTCTCTCTCCTACCTTTCTTCTCCAACCGTGCGTGCGCGAGCAGTCCAGAACAGCAGCCATGAAAAAAAACGTTGAAGCTTTTTCAAAAGCTCATAACTCGTGATTTACTCAACGGTTTTTAGCGAAATAAATTACATTGAATTCCCCTCATCAAGCTCTTTCATTCCCCCACCGTTTCCCCCTCATTCATGAGCTATTTTCGCGGGATTTAAACCATGCCATTCAAAGACATACCCCATTGATCTCCCTCCTCGGTCCACCTCCACCCCTATAAAAGAGAGCCCCGTGAGCCTCTTCTCATCCTCACTCAACCCCGAAAATCTCAAGTCCCCACTCCCTCTCTATTGGCCGCAATCGAAGTTTTATTTTTGTGTTCTAAGCGGCGTTCTTCGGCCTTTTGTGCCTCGTCCGGTGGAGCGCCGCCGCGTTTGACCACACCGTTGGCCGCCTCGCCGCGTTCTGGCGGTGCTCACCTCGCCTTCGCCGGAACTTCGCCGGAGCACCGTCGCCACCGTGGGCCAAATCGGGTCCGTGTTCGTCGCGTCGCCACCGGTCGACCGTGCATGCCCGACCAAAACCAAGGTGAGCATCACGATCCCCACGCTCTACTCTTCGATTCGCCGCAAGTCTCGTATGTTAATTCCTCTCCGTTTGCCCGGAACGCCGATGTCAGCCTGTAGGCTGTTTAACGTCTTGTCCACCGTGTTTTGCTAGTCCGTTGGCCGAGCCGTCTGCGGCGTTGAGTTCGTCTCGACACGTTCTACGCCATGCTCCCCTCCATTTGTCCAAAAACCTTTCCTAAATATTTGCGTCCGTCACCTCGCCATGGCCGCAAATGGCACTTCGTGTCCCCGCCTGTCCGGAAATAATTTCAACAATCCGTCCGCGTCAAACGTGCCAAACCATCCCGGTGGCTACGTTTGACGGTTTTGGATTCGCGACCGGCGCGAAGATATTGAATTTTAGTGTTTGGTACGGCGTCGTTCAAATGACGATTGCGTCGCCTCCGGTGAGTTTCGGCTTAGCGATATTTTTCTAGACTCACCTTACGCGTTTACGCTGTGGTCACCTTACTTCATCATATTCTTTGCCCGAAAATTATTCTTCTCTCGCCACCCTATGTCGTTGTCGCGTACGTCGTTATCAGTACTCCGTTTGACGTGCCGCCAATTCCTACATGTGCCTCGGGTTATTAGCAACCCATTGGCTTCACCTCCCATGTCTTTTCTCACCAACGACACGGCCAAAAACAGTGAACAGGGCTGCTGCCTGTTACTGTTCACACGGGAATATTCCTTCGGAATATTCCTGATTTTTCTTTTTCCAGAATTTTCTGATCCGACAATCTTCCAATCGCTCGTTCTCCTCCGTCCGAACTCCGAATCAGGTGATTCAAGTTTCTAAATTCATCTAAATTCATGATCTATTTTTCAGTATATATTTCATAATTTTTGGATTTTCTCGACCGCCCTTGGTTGAGTCTCCTCACCGCCGGAATACTGCCGCCACCGCCGCCCGAGTTACGCCATCGCTCCAACTCGCCACCGACCACCTTCCAACCACTTGTGGTGTTACACAAGAGCACCAGAGCACTCCTCGTAGTCCCCACTCTCTTTTTGTGCCCCTCACTAACCCCCGCCGTGCCCCGCACCGCTAGCGAGCCCACGGGCTTTGTGCGTCGCACCACCGTCCATGGGCTCGGTTCCACTCTTCCCCTCACCCAATTGTCCTGGTTCGCTCGTAAACCTGTCGCACCGAGCAACTTCTACCTTCTTCGTCTGAGGAGCTCCGGCGAGTAATTGCCTCGAACCTTCTTGCGCCCCGCCGATGCCACCGATAATCGTACCCACCTCCGCTACACCCTCACGCCCACCAACTTTGTGCAGCCCAATCAGGCACCAAAGTAAATCGGGACTCATACTCTTCTCCTCTTTTGTACATCTCACCGGTCTTCGCTGCCATTGAATCACTCGGATCTTATCACGCGGCCGTCCGAGGCTTCTCCCAACCATCCGATTCTAAGACTCCGATATCCGAAGGCTCTTAAGACTCCGACGTCCAGAGGTTCTTTAGACTCTAACCGTTCGGAGGTTCCTTATACACCGACGGTTCAAAGACTTCCTTAGACTCCGCTGACTCGGAGGCTTTTTAGACTCCGACCGCCGGAGCCTCCGACTTCGACCTTCGAAGACTTCAATTTTGACTTTGATCTTCAGAGATTTCAACTGCAATCCTTTCGACCACAATTGTTTTTCCGACTACGATCCTTTGCCGACCACGATCGCTCCCAACCACTGCCGTCTCCATCTACCTCCGACCGTAGTCGCTTCCGACCACTGTCACTCTTCGCTCTAAGTCTCCGAGTGCCTTCGCTTTTTCAGCGAGGAGTAGTTGGAAAAATACTCGGTAGTCAAAGTCGTAGCCGACTCTGAGTACCTTCGCTTTCCACCACCGGCGTTCATTGTCGTCCCGACCACTCGACTCCGATTACCATTTGTTCTCGACTGTTATAGTGTTCTTACGACCACTGTACAGTTTCGACCAAGTCTTCGACCGAATCTTAATCTTCGAATTCGACTACACCTTCGATCATAACTTCGACCCTACACAAATATTGTAGCTCCCGACTACTTTTCCTTCACAAAGAAAAGAATTCAAAGAATTCATTTTATTTATTTCTTTGGAATTCAAACTACCAGAAGTCACTCTCCTTCATCCGAACTCCTTTTGGATCCATTCAGATTCCTAAATTCATCTAAAGTCATATTCTATCTCTCAATATATATTTTATAATTTTTGGAAGTTATTTGGATTTTATTTGAATCTTGTTTTGGTTTCTTTTGTTGTGGTTCTTCGCGTTAGATTTTGACGATTTCGGAGAGTATAACTTCAACGAACCACAGCAAACTCCGAAGCAAGGCAAGTTACACCTTTGACCATGTTGAACCTAATATTTCTAATGTATTTATATTGTTTTACTGTATATGCATGCGTATCTTTACTCAAATATAATTCAAATTTGTTTTAAATTTAGTTATACCCATAATCCTTTGATTATAGCCCAATTTGAATCTCGAATTCCTATACCTTGTCACCCTAGCTAAAACTAGTCGATCTTGTAGTATTGGCTAGAAATTTTTATAGCAATGCTTAGCCTGGCTTAGTATAACTATAGGTGGGATCAAATCTTTCTCATGAAATGACGATTTGAAAATGAGTTCTTGACTTCGGTGAGTCAGGGATGGTTTGTGAAAATGGTTTAAAAACAAAAATAGAAACTTATGATTTAGAGTTAGGCTAATGGATAGGTGGTGGGTGCCGGCATGCCTCGTGTTTGGTGACACCTGGTTGATTGTCGTGCATGTGGGTATGTGGATTGAGCCTAAGTCAAATTAAGGACCGGTGCGTGAGCTCTTTGTTGCAAAGCCACATCGTACTACCACAAGGCTGGTATGGGACAGTCCTGGCTGACTAATTTGTGAGGTCCAAACTTTGGTCTCGCTATAGGTTGAATGTGAGCGTGGCATAGGCCATGGGAAGTCTCACACGGCACAAGAGGGGGCTCCAACTTGTGGATTCAAGTTGTGGTGAAACCTTAGCGCGGCGTGACCAAGTTGAAGGCTTAGCATTGTAAAGGCCTTGTTATGGTTTTCTCGATCGCACGCCTACGGAGCGTGTAATGGCCGACAATATGAGATAATCATATCTTGTGGGTAAAGTGTACAACCTCTGCAGAGTGTATAACCTATCTGGATAGCCGTGCCCACTGTTATGGGCAAGCTGAGTAAAGTTTTTCATGGATTAGACTTTGGTTTTTAAAAATGGTTTCTGAAAAAGGCTTATGGATGGATGGATAGAGTTCATGACCAGGTGGGATACCTGTGACTAGGTTAGTGTTTGGTCGTAGCCTGCACTAACGATATTATTTTGTAAATTATTATTTCTATCTACTGTATAAAATTCAGCTTTTGCACTTATGTTATTGTATTTAAATTCAGTACCGTTTTTCGCACAAATAAACTTAATAAGCCTTCCTTTGTTATCCCTATGCATGCATCCACTCTGTTAAAACTCCTGGTGTAACTTGCGTAAGTACTTTATGTGCTTACCTTGGGAGTACTTTATGTGCTCACCTTGCTAAAATCTGTTGCCAGAGGATGACGTCAACAACCCGGTGAGGATGGTGGCGACTAGGCGCGTCTTCTGATCATTCGCTTTGTGGCGAGCCGGATGAAATTCTTTGCTTCATCGGTTTTCTTCCGCTACTTATATTTAATTTTGGTTTATGAACCATTGATGTAAACTTTGGCCATCAGGCCCATATTTAGTTAATGAATAAATGTCATTGTGCATGATATGAATCTTTGTTATCCACTGTGTGCACTAGCTTGATCCTGGACTAGCGCGATTTACACAGAGGATTCAGGAGTCGTTGCTCCGGGGTCCGACAGCGGCCAGCAAGTCTTTGGACGTCCCTTGTCGCCTAGGGTGGCTCCATGGCGAGGATCGCATCGACCTTTGTCGGGGTTGGCCTGGATGCCACGTCCAGACACCAGAAAGCCCAAAAGCTTGCCTGCCTGCACACCAAATACACACTTGTCCGGGTTGAGCTTGATGCCCACCTTCCTGAGGTTGTCGATGGTCTCTTGGAGATCTTGGTCGTGGGAGGCTAGCTGCCTGGTTTTGACGACTACGTCATCGACGTAAGCCTCCATATTCCTCCTAAGTTGAGAGGCCAGCACTAGCGCGATGAGGCGGGTGAAGATTGCCCCCGCATTTTTCAAACCGAAGGGCATCCTGACGAAGTAGTATGTCCCTATCGGCGTGATGAAGCTGGTCTTGTCCTCGTCATCCTTGGCCATATAGATCTCGTGGTAGCCGAAGTAGGCGTCCAAGAAGCTCATGAGTCCACAACCGGCAATGGCATCAACCAGTTGATCTACGCGGGGCAAGGGGTACTCATCTTTCGGGCATGCCTTGTTGAGGGCAGTGAAGTCGATGCACATACGCCAGGCGCCGTTGGCTTTTTTCACCAACACCGGTTTGGTCAGCGAATCCGGATGTTGGACCTCTCGGATGACTCTGGCCTGGAGAAGCTTCGCTACTTCCACCTTGGCCGCTTGCTGCCGGTCAATGGACATACGCCGAAGCCTTTGTCTGACCAACTTAGCATCAGGGTGGACCGCTAGGTTGTGCTCGATGAGGGAGTGGTCCACGCCTTTGATGTCCACCGGGGACCACGCGAAGACATCTGAGTTGCTCCGGGGAACCCGGAGCAAGTCCTGCTCCACCTCTGGGGGAAAGCCTTCACCGATGGACACGAATTGACCTTCGGTTTGGAGAGGTATCCTCTTGACCCCGCCCTCCGGTCGGGGCATGGGTGTCCACCCCGAAGCGGACGGCGCGTCCGCCTTGAGTTTGTAGGTGAGGGCGTGCACCTTGCGGTGCGGACTTCTGGCACGAGCCTCCACACGTCGGGCGAGATTCTGCTCGCCGAAGATGGTGATGACACCCCGTGGGCCTGGGAGCTTCATACACAAGAAGCCATGATGCGGGACCGCCCCGAAGGAGTGGAGGATAGGGCGGCCTAGTATGGCGTTATATGAGTTCGGAATGTCCGCGACATCGAAGACGACGTCCTCGCTCCTGGCGTTATCACGCTGATGAAAGGAGACTCGGAGACATACTTGGCCCAATGCCCTCAGCGGTTGGCCCCTAAAACCTTAGAGCGGGGTCACCGATGGCTCCCGTTGACTGCCCCCGTTCACGGAACTGCCCCCGTCGACGAGGACATGCCTGACATCACAGCCTACGATGTTGGCTTGGATGACGAGAGGGTCCTGGTGGGGAAACTCCATGCCCCGAGCGTCGGCTAGCGTTAAGGTAACTTCACCGTGTGCCACTCCCGAAAGCGGTTGCACCGAGGTCCCCAACGAGCAGCCTCCGAAGATGACGTTGATGATGTGGTGCTGAGCTCCCGCCGGGACCCCAGCTCGTGGAGGGCCCCCCTGTGGCTAGTGCCTGCGGACTACTGCGTGGGGCGACACTTCCGAGGCCTGAGCTCTGAGTCCCTTCGCCTTCGTGTTGTCATCTCCGGCTGCCGCTTCGATGGCAATCTGCCGCAGGACCGCAGATGGTGGGGACTCTGGGTCCATGCGTCACGGCTATCCACCTGTTCTTGCGTGGGCTCTGGCGTGAGCACCGGCGGGGTCTGTTGACCCCGAGCCTCTTGCATACTCTGCACGACTCCGCGGAGATCCGCTAACTCCCGCTGGAGCGCGCCGAGGGCCGTCAGCATGGCGTTCTCCACTGCCAGCGTAGTTGAGGCGATCAGCGCACCTGGTCGCGCTACCGGGATAGCAGTGACCACGGTTTGCGCTCATGGGTTGCCTGCCGCGTCGGCGTGGTGGACTCCGGCGTCGATTACGAGGCTCATGTTACTGCTGGGACCGCTCGGCGCTCCCGCTCATGGTGTAGGGACGGTAGTCGCGCCTCCACAGGCGCCGACGTTACCGCTCCCTGCCATCCGATCAGTACTACCGGAGTTGCCCGTCATGCCCACGGAGTCGGGCGGCGTTCGCAGGGCGGGGTCGGCCGTTGAATCGGCGGTGGGGTCGGTCGTTGTGTCGGCGGTGGTGGTGTCGATCGTCGCGCCAGCGGCGGAGTTGGGCATTGCTCGCAGGGCGGGGTTGGCCGTTGCATCGGCGGTGGGGTCGGTCATTGCGTCGGTGGTGGTGATGTCGATCGCCGTGCCAGCGGTGGAGTTGGGCGTCACTCGCAGGGCGGCGTCAGACGTTGCATCGACGGTGGTGTCAGTTGTTGCGTTGGCGGTGGTGGTGTCGATCGTCGCGCGGTGAGCATCGACGCTTGTGGTTGCCGCGCCCACGTGTTGATATGGGACTTCACCACGTCCCCTTCCTTCTTCTTCGCCGCCGGTGATGAAGTTTTCTTTGGTGCCATCCTTCTCGAGATCCTGAGGTTTGCTCTTGTCATCCCCACGGACGGCGCCAACTGTTATGGTTAAAGACCAAACAAAGAGAGAGTGTGTGTGTCGTAGTGGGGAGTTAGGTGAGCAATGCTCTCTGCCCCCTTCCCCATGGCTTGTATCGCATATATGTATCATCATGGGGAGTGTTTTTACAATAATGCCTTTTCATCTAAATATCTCTTTCAAGGGTATTCACGTTATTACACATGTCCCACTTGGGCCTTATAACCCTCTAACAGACCGGCTGAGCTTAGGTGGGGGCCACCCCTACAACAGGTTCCATATGGTCAAGCTTTTCAGGGTGACCATTAATATATGTTAAAATATATAGATTGTCTATAAAAAATAATACCATTGAAGTAGTCTTGTAAAATTCTTTTATAATATGTATATTTATTATTTTTGCTAATATATTATGATAATAAATTATAGATAAAATCTTACATTAGAGACCTAAAAAATAAAAAACGACCAATATTTGTGGACGGAGGGAGTACTATATATAGCACCGTTTCTTATTTGTAATGAACGTACTAACTTATCGCAAACCAGAAGAAGAGGCAACAATCTTGGTGGCATACACTAGCGAAGCCTCCATTGAACATACTCACAAAAACATAGTCCAAGATGGAGGCAGCGATATCCGCAATTGCGGGTGACCTAATCAGCCGAATCATCTCCTTTCTGATGAAGAAATACACAGAGAAGGCAGGTATGGATGACAAGTTGGAAAGGTTGGAGGCACTCCTTCTTAGAGTCCATGCAGTCGTCGAGGAGGCGGATGGACGACACATCACCAACCCTATGATGCTAATGCAACTCAAGTTGATCGCGGAGAGCATGTACCGAGGTTACGGTACGCTGGACACCTTCAAGTACAAATCTGTCGAAGATGAGGAGGTGAGAAGCTTATATACCATCTCGGATTCTGCATTTCCTTTGAAACGTTCCCGTACTATGAGAGGCCCTGTTGTAAGTAATGGTTTACAAAGTGTACTAGACAATTTAGAAGCTGCTGTTGCAAACATGAGCGAGTTTGTTGTGATGTTGGGGGGATGCGAACGCATGTTTCGCAGGCCCTATGATGCTTACCTTTACACTGACAACTTTATGTTCAGTCGCCATGTCGAGAAGCAGCAGATCATCAACATCTTGCTGCAAACTCCTGCTCATCTTGGTGCTCCTACGGTGCTTCCGATCATCGGCGGTTGCAGGGTTGGTAAGAAAACATTGGTAAGCCACGTATGCAACAATGAGCAGATCCGAATCCAGTTCCCATCGATATTGTACATCAATGGTGATAGCATATGGAGAATGGAGCATGCGAAGTTCAATAATGAGAGGACTTTGCTTGTTGTTGAATTTGTTACCGACATGGATGATGAAGATTGGGTAAAGTTCTACTCTACTCTGACATGCATGGCTGGAGGAAGCAAAGTGATAATCGTAAGTAGGATTGAAAAGCTCGCAAGGTTTGGAACAGTAAAGGCGGTTCATCTAAATAGTTTGTCACATGAGGAGTACAGCTACCTCTTCAAGATGCTAGCGTTCGGAAGCTCAGATGAGAAAGACTACCCCCAGCTGGCATCAATAGCAAATGACCTCGCAACAGTCCTGGGTGGGTCGCTCATCACTGCAAATGTGATTGCCGACTTGTTGAGAAGGAACCTTGATGTTCAGTTCTGGCTGCGCATATTGCGACGATTCAAGGGGATGGTTGAGAAGAACATATCAAAGTATGGAGAACATCCAAAAGATATCCTTGAGAAGGAGCAGCCGATAGACATTACCAGATTTGCATCTTCATGTCCTGCTCGTCTTCGCCTGATGCCTCCTCGAGTAGAAAGGGGTGATCCTGGCAAACAGAAACTAACTGGTATGTTATTCGGAGACCTAATTGCAGGATGCACGGCTGTACCCAGTGATGAGTTCGAATTAGTGACGTGGGAATCACGAATACCTCCTTACACTAAGTATGTGCAGTCTGTTGCAGTTTATGCCGACGAGAAGCACGATTGTACAACCCCTGCAAGAAAGCGTCGATCAAGCATTTGATTTGTTTGTAGGGCAAGTGCTCCATTGCTTTCCTACAGAGTGAATAGCCAAGTTAATAAGAGTATGATTTACAGCCTTGCCTCTAGTACTCTATTACCAATTACCTATTAATTTGTTATGCACGAGAGTGCGAGTGTTGTGTATATTCTTTTTTCTTTCTTGTGGAATCATATAAACACCACTCTAACTTTGAATGTTAGTAATCATATGAAATGTTGTATTCCCAGATTCCTATATATGATTGAATAGAAATGTTTCTTGAGTTAACGTTATTGAGAAATGTTCCAAACGGTGCCTCGATACTGTAGAGTACGTGCTTCCTGTATGCAAGTCAAAATACATGTAAATATATATCGACAGTTTTGTGCTGAAGCGTGGATACATAGGAATGGGAAGGTGCAGGGAGCCAGGGACAGTACGTACTGTACATATAGGTATATTAGTTTACGTAAAACTAACAAGTAGTATATATTAGGTCATTTGGCCTTTTAGTTAAGCTAATCCGATTTATATTTTTCGGAACTTTTTTGTTCACACGGTGAATATAGTGAACATGGTAATTGGAGAATATATCTGAAACAACCCGCACAATTACTACAGGGTAATAATGCTAGTCAACAGATTATTATTCGTTTTAGCCGATAGAACATCGCTTTAACGAATAATAAGCCTATCAGAGTATTGCAGCAGAACAATAATTAGAGACAATATAGTACATACATCTATATAGCCACGTAGAGCTAGAGTTCTATGCAACTTATTCATCTCAGTTATTACAATACTAGTGCAATGAAACTCTACCTCTAATAAAAAAAACATGCAGAGCTGACGACATAGTCTCTTGATGGAAGATGATGATCGACTAAGATAGAAGATCATCGATGGAGATAGCGCAATATGACACCAGGGCATGGTGTCGGATGGTGTGGGTAATGGTGCTGGTAAATCTGACACTGGAATATATAGTCGCTGAGGTAGAGCATGAGCCAACGCTCGGTATAGAGTCGAATTGTGGAATGGAGTCATGGTGAGTCGAATCGTTGAGTCGAGTATGTTGAAATCTCCTAGTATGATTTATTGTGTACCTAGCCAGGGTTTGTGAAATACTTGGTACACTTATGTGTACTCGCAACAAAGATGTTGGAGACTTTTTGGTACGCTTTTTGTGTGCATATAGTGAAGAAAGGTCAAAAGTAGCTTTCTTTTGCTTTCCTGAGCGAGACGTGGTCAGCTCTCCATGGAATTGATGCTCCTATGGTCGACTTCTTTTTCAAGTGTTGCTAATACTACTACCGACCACAAGTTGGCTTTTCGTCAGAGATGAATGCGGATGCTTCTGTTGTTCTTCCTCGGATTTGATGATTTGATGTTGAAGGGAATCGATGACTTTCTGTGAGTAGAAGCTTCGGTGATTCTAGTTACAGCACAACAATGATTTAACATCGTACCACAGGAACGACTCAACAGATCCAATCCGATGATAATTTTTTTCTCAATCGAATCTCCTGTGCTCGCCTTATGTAACATCCCAAATTTTGGATGTTTAAAACCTTGGACTGAGAGCTAAGTAATCAACACAAATAAAAATAAAGTTTTTGACTCTGAAAAGAAAAAGGGAAAGGGTATTAAAAGTCGTATTTGGATAATTGAGCCAGGAATTTAAACCAAAAAAAAATCAAAATACAAAACCAAAAACCAAAAAATTTCCAAAACTATTTGGGCCTGACCCACTTCTGCTTTTCTTCTCTTCCTTTCGTTTCCCTTGGCCCATCCGGCACAACCCATCTCCCCTTTGTCTCTCTTTCTCCCCTTCCTTTGCTTCCTGGACGCACCACACTGACCTGCCGACAATGCCCTGGCCTCGTCGCCCGTGCACTGGTGCCCATGCCCTAGCACCCACGCCACACAGTTTTCACCATGCCAGCACCGCGTGCCTGTCCTTGCACATCCTACTCTCCTGTTCTGGCCGCCACACCGCATGCTAGCAACAATGCCCGACCATGTCATGCTGAGCCTCGTCACCCTCACCGTGTGTTGCACAGCACATCCTTGCCCTGCCCGCGTCGTTTACATCGAGTGCGCCCATAGTGGCTGCTCCCATGCCATGCCGCTTAACCTACTCCACACGCACACCCACGCTGCCTGATGGCCCATGTCGCATGTGCTGCATTCATGTTGTTGCCCCACGCTGCTAACCGACAGTACGTAGCCCACGATCCGCTCTGTGTATAAAAGCCAGCTGTCTCGCTATTGGCTCCTCGACACCCCCTCCTTCCTCCATTTTCTCCCGATGCCAACGTGAGCATCCCGTCCTTCTTCCGTCCCAGCCGTCGTGTCCACCTCACCATCCCATCCACTCCAGCGAACCACTCCCCAATTCGCTCGTGTCACGGTGTGTTGTACCCACCCAATTGCAAAACCCTATCCATTGATTTGGGTTTTCATCACTGGAGCTCGCGACGATGTTTTCTTCCCCACTTTGGGTCGGACATCGCTACCACCACTGCCCTCTCCTCTCCAGTAAGCCTCCCTTCAATTCATCTTTCTAGGAGCACCTCCACATCCTGCTCCACCTTTCTCAACTATCAATTTAGGCATTCCCTTGCCCCAAATTACCTATGCCATGGAGCTCCCTGTTATCACCCTAGGCTCTCATCGCTAGACCACCTTGGCTCATCCCCACCGCCACTGACTACACCGGTGAGTTCCCTCCCCCATCTCTAGCTCATGCTCCCCTCCTTTCACCCTCTCCCACTCTGGCCACAGTGCCCCCTTGTCCTCTGTTTTGGCTGCCCCGCAATGCTGTCAGCTCATCGTGGTGCATGTCCAGTCGTGCCATCACCTCTCCTAGCCCCCCCTCCCTCCGGTGACCCATTTTTGAGCTCACCGTAGCTCCACCATGGACACCTCGCCACCAGTGAGCCAGCCATGACCATGCACCTCTGCCCCTTGTTTGAATAATTATTGTGCCAATAGTATTAATTCAAAGCATAGCTTTGATAGAGAACCCTGTTAGAATATAACTCATTGTCCCAATAACACATGGACCATTGGTCATTTGTAACAATTTTGCTATGTGGCAATTCGAAAAGTTATATGCATAGTAGCAATTGGTTGAATAACGAGTCCTACATTTTAAATAATCATTCAATTAATTGGCAATTAAACCTTAAATAATAAGACATGAACTTCAAGAAATGTGAAATCTGAAATCTAAGGTTAATTTTATAAATTAAAATTATACACATCGTGTGTAGAATCCGCGCCATAATTTGTAAATAAAAATATTTGTCTGTAGACCCTTGTATCTATCCGTAGGTCCCACCTAACTTATGGAACTTCCTTAATAAATATAAAATAATAAAAGAAATAATTAATTTAAGGTCAACCAATAATATTCTTTGGTCAGCCATGCCTAACCACCTTTGAATCTATAGTTGAATATTCCCATGAATATTCACTCATCCTCCTTGATCCCTCCTTGATACTCTTCCTAGCAGGTTTCGACCATGTCGTTTCCCCCTTCACTCAAACTTCATTTAACTTCGTCTACATCCTGTACTCTTCAAAACCCTGTCTTATGTCACCAAATTAATCACAAAAGAAATTAACTAAGTTTATTCAAACTTATTTGGATTTTGATGTTTACTCAAATTCCTTTGAATTTATTTGGTTGCCTTTGGACTTATTTCGAGAGCAAACAAGGCAAGGAAACCAAATGTTTTCGTTGTGGCAAGATGGGACATTATGCCCAATCATGCCCTCCACTACGATAGGTGACATTCTTTGTGTACAGACAAACCAGACATTCTAGCTATAATTGATAATCCCCTACTGTCTCTACTACAAGGAACACCATCAGCCAGAAGATTGCCTTACGAATCTAGTGGCATGTACATGCTGTGGAGAAAAAGGACATCAAGATGACCAGTGCGCCGCTAGCTGCTCCAATTGTGATGAAAACCACCAACCTGGCGAATGCCCGATGAGCAAAGTCGCATGTTTTCTCTGGAAAGGAAAAGATCACTACACCAAGGATCGCTCCATGAACCTGTTATTGACCAAAGCAGCCGAGATACAACGAATGAGCCTCCAAGCCGCCACCAGGTTCGTCATGACTAAGCTAATAAAGACAACTAGTGTTGGTTACCCATCATTTTAAGGGGGTAGCCAGAATCAACAAGAAGTATCAAAGCACTTCGATAGTGAGCCACTACTACCACTCCAGCTTGAAGGAGGATTTTTGTCCATCATTGATGAGCAACCAGCACCTAGAAGAACAAACATACTTCAATGAAGTGAAGACCGCTACGACCTATGTGGAAGCATAAGGTCTCCTCGGTGTGCCTCTCCTCTCAAAGTGTTAACCCACTTTTGTGTAGATTTTCAATCTCTCTTGACGACTCCAAGAACCGACAACATGTCAAGCAAACACCCTAGAACCTCTTGCTAGTCAGCTTGTCCCCATCTCCTTTCTACTCTACCCGAATCTCGAGGATGAGATTTATTTTGAGAGGGGTAGGATTTGTAACAACCCAAAAATATAGGACTATTGTATTTATGAAAATTTAAAATCTTTTGTCGATTTCCCATGCTATTCAAATTTTTAGAAGTTCATTTGAAATTCTTATTGGTCTTGTGCCAAATAATTTAATTAAGTAAATCAAAATCTTGAACCAAGAACCAAGATTATT
This sequence comes from Melocanna baccifera, assembly GCA_036346265.1. NCBI lineage: Eukaryota > Viridiplantae > Streptophyta > Magnoliopsida > Poales > Poaceae > Melocanna > Melocanna baccifera. Next base: position 14,302,276 of record CM070704.1, on the reverse strand, counting down.
GAAATCAAATCGGGAAGAAATTTCAAGTCTCTTTTACTAATCTCAAATTTCAAGTTTAAAACAGGAAATTGGAATTCCAAAACCGATAATGGGAATTGAATCAAAAGTTAATATTAAAAACTCCAAACTAATTGTTATAGCCATAAAAAATTCAAACCTAAACTTATCCTCAAAATTTGGTATTTCATTTGAATTTTTGAATTTCCCAAAATGCTTGGAATCCTCTTGGGCCCCGGCCCGTTTTCCTTACCAGACTACTCTGGCCCAGCTGGCCTTGTCCCCTAGCCCTAGGCCCACCCAGCCTCCTCCTCCCTCCCCTCTCTCCCTACGCAATGCCCGTGCCTGGCATGAGCGACTAGTCGTGCCCTCCATACCACGCCTCTCACACCCAGTGCAGTGCCTGGCATGAGCGACTAGTCGTGCCCTCCATACCACGCCTCTCACACCCAGTGCAGTGCCTGCCTATGTGCACCATGCACGTGCACACCCTAGGCGACCGCACCTTGCTCTGCATGCGCGAAGTCGTGCGACGTGCCCTCCGTGCCCAGTCAGCCTAGCCTCTAGGCGCCTGCATGCGTTGGCCGTGTCGCCCCCAGTTTCACTCGTCGCCCGCAATTTCTATCCTCCATCTGGCTCCTGTCACTCACTCGGCTTCAATGTCGTGCCAGCCTAGCGCCATCCCCTCCTTGGCGTCAGCTCCCTTACCCTACTCTAGCATTAATGCCACGGTAACCTACCCTAGCCCCACCGTGCGTCGCATCTCATCGTAACCTAACCACTTCTGCCGTCGATTTTCCCTTGCGCCTGCATTAACTCCATGCCAGCTGTGCTTCATGACCGCCTGCATGCCTCTGGCTCCAGCGTTAATGCCGCATCGCATCGCCTTGCCTATATGTGCACACTGCCCTACCGCCCGGCGTTACTCCTCAGCCACCCGAGCACGTGCCCTCAATGCGCCAACAACCACCTTTCCTCCTCCCACCTATAAGAAGGCCTGAGCCTCCCGGTGCCTCCCCTCGCCCCTTTCCTTCTACTTGAATCGAGTCACCTTTGCCCCAGGGCACCGGTCGCTGCCGCCGCTCTTCATCCCAACCGCTCTGGTGAACCCTGTGGCAATCTGATGGCATGCGCCCAGAAGTCTTCTACCCCCTCCCTCGCTTAATTGGAATCCCACAACCTAAGCTCACTAAGGCACAGTCTCTCCACCAAGTCCAACCATCGCTCCTCTTACCGTGGCCACTTTCTCCTCGGTTAATTCCTCCTCGATTCTTCAACCGTCGGCCAAGTACATCATCGGCCTCAACTCGCCGGCACTGTGAGGCATCCCACGCCGTCCCCCGGTCCATGTCGACAGCATGCCATGGCATCTCCCCCACTGTGCCAACAGCCCCAATACATTCACTCAACTTCCCTCCAACTTGTTCTCACCCCCTCTTCCCCTCACCTTCCTCCGGTCGCCGCCGCCCTCGTAGCTCCCTACACCTGGCCGCTCCCCACAACCGCCAGTCATCTTCGGCTCGGCCCCGAGCTATGCCCTCACCTCCCATGACCTCAACATCGTCAGAGGGACCCATTTTGATGGCTGCCTCACCTCCATGGCCACCCCTCGCCGCCGGCATGGCCACCTGCTTGCGCCGCCCTGCTCCACCTGAAACAGAGGACCCCCTGTCTCTCTTTCTCTCTCTCAAATGACTGGTGGGGCCAGCTAGTTAAGAAGTATAGCTAATGCTTGCAACCCTCTTATATCTCTTCAAATACATGGCCAATGTATTATATTCATGTTTAAGAAATGTTCAATCATGCAATCCAGCACAATACAATCTATAAATAACAATAGAAATAAATATGGAATTATAATAAGAGTTCATGCAAATTAAACTAAAAACTTACTTTGGTTATTTGCAATACCCCTAAAATTTTTTTTAACCTAGTAATCCTCATGTAAAGATTTGTAAAGCAAGATCATGCCATGAATTGTTTCCCTATTTAAAAGCGATCCTTGTAAAATACTAGTAATTATCATAACCTCAATAAAAAGAATATTACAACTAAAAGGCTTAATTATGAAGCTTAATAAAAGGATTTATGCACAATTAATCATACCTAAGTTCATGTCAACAAAGAGAATGGCAAGTTAACTACAATAGAGTTAATGATTTGCTCATCTCTAAAATCATGAGGCCTTTCTTTAAATTATGCTTAAAATAATTGTTAGTAAAGTCTCCAATAATTGCTTGTAAAAGAGATACAGAGATCTAAATTAACTACTTCCTTGTTTATGATTAAGAATTCGTAAACTTGAGTAATAATCTTTGCCTCAGACCCAATCACTAATAAGATGGCCCTCTAAAATAATTATTGAGCCACTAATAATCGTCTTAAGCTCATGTCTTGCAAAAAGATGCATAAGATAACGCTACATGTGCAAATAAAAGCCTTAATTAAAGAATCTTGCAAAAATGCAATCTTGCCTAGTTGGAAATCATCACATCATCATCTTGAACTGTCTAGTTAATTCGACTAACATATCACATGCGAAATTGTGTCCTAGAATCACTAAGTTCCCAACACTTAGCAATAATAACCATCATACCAAATAATCTCTCCCATCTGTCCATAGGCCCTACCTGACTCATGGAACTTCCTTGATAAATGAAAATCAGTAAAAAGAAAGTTATCAAGTAAAAGATCGAGCCTTAGCATTCCCCAATCAGCTATGTCTGGCCACCTTTATTTCCAAAGCTGAATATTCCTGTGGGTATTCCTTTACCTTTGATCTCTCCTTATCCTAATTTTCCATCATGGTAAAGTTGCTCAGCCACCTCCTTCTTGTGCCCAATTCTTTTAGCTCAGTGCCTACTTTGCTCTGACTAAATCCTCTCTTAAATCCTCAATCATAACCAAGCTTAAGCAAACACAGTTAAATCTATTTGAATTTTTGAAGTGATTTGGATTTATGTGGTCGTTTGTTTGTTTGTCTCGTATTAGAATCTGAAGAATCGAAGAAGCGACAAGTTCGAGTGGGATCAAGACTTGGGTAAAAGTAAAGACCCAGGATTTAAGATCACTGACTGAGAATGCTTTGAATAAGATCAAAGTTATGGTAAAGCAAGCAAGACAAGTTATCACTTTGATTATATTGATCTTACATTTTATGCAAAAAAATTATGTTATTTAAATTATCAATTTGCATGCTTAATTTGTTATGCAAATGTATGTCAAAGCTTAAGGTAGCTACATTCCTACTTGATGTTGTAATAATCTTAATATGCCATCTTTGACACTTGGAATGCCTGATCCTTGTCACCCTAGATGTTAATGATAACTTTACTAGCTATAAGTCATTATATAATGCCATGCTAGTCATATGCAAGTCTAAGGTATTAAATTACCTTGATCATTATTCTTCAAACATGAAAACTTATTTTTGGGACAACCATTGAATGTACAATCTCTACAGAGTATAAACTATTCGAACAGCCGTGGTTGTCTGTGCCAACCTTTGCCCCCATGCTCCATCTTAGCATCGGCACCGCCTTCGCCTCTACATTGGACTTCGCACTGCCTTCACCTCCGAGTCGGCCTTCACGCCACCTTTGCCTTCGAGCCAAACTCGCCTCCACGCTATGGTCGATTGTCGCCAGGGAGTTGGTCTCCATGTCGATGCTGGCACCACGTCAGCCCCAATGCCCTCGGCTTTGCGACCACCGAGGCAGCGTGCCGTCCTCCGTGCCCTCCACTTTGCTTGCCTCTACGCATAGGCCTACGCCGGCCAATGTCCCCTCAGCCTCGCCTCGACGCCGCCTCCTTCTGTGGGCCCACATCAGCCTTTGCCCCCGCAGCCTTGCCTCCTCGTCGGCCTTCACTCCAGGCCAGCACCAACCTTCGCTTCCTCCATGTCGACCTGGTGCACCAGCAAAGTCTGATCCATGATGATGAAGGCTGGTCCATGCCAACGAAACCTGCTCCATGCTGGTGAAGCCCACCCCGTGGCCCGCTCTTGTGAAGACTGCCCCACGCTCTGCGCCGACGAAGCTCACTTCGTGATCCATGACGGTGAAGCCCGCCCCGCGCTCTGCGCCGGTGAAGACCACACCACACTCCGTGCCTATGAAGTCTGCTCTGAGTTGATCACGGCCTCCATGTCAGCCTCCACGCTGACGAAGCTCACTCCTCAATCTGCACTGGTGAAGCCCACCCCGCGCTTCGTGCCTACGAAGATTGGTCTGAACAGGCCATGGCCTCCGCGGCCCGCTCTTGTGAAGACCACCCCACGCTCTGCGCCGACGTAGCTCACTCCGCGATCCACGATGGTGAAGCCCGCCATGCGCTCTGTGCCGGCGAAGACCACACACACTCCGTGTCTACGAAGTCTGTTCCGAGCCAGTCACGGCCTCCATGTCAGCCTCTGTAACAGCCCAGCTATTTATTTCAAAAAAACATTTATTTGATTTAATTTAAAAATTAAATATTTGCTTTTGGTTGCTTAAGTCCATAAAAATTTAATTGCACAAACTTTTGTTTTAAAAGAGACTTTTGTTGTGAAAAATAATTTAAAAGAAAAGGGTATCTGAAATTCTGTATAAAACTAATTCAAATCAATTATTGATATCTTCTGGAGTTTAATTCGATTTTTCTGGATTTTATTTTCAAGCTTTGAAGTGAGAAAAGTTAAAAATTTCATTTTTTTTAAAAGACAAATTTTAATTAATTCATTTTGCAAAGTCAAAAATAAGTGCATTTCATTTTCCTAAGTCTTTCTGTAATTTATAAAAAGTTTTCAGGATTTTCTAGAAATTAAAAACCTTTTTTTTTAAGTTAACTTGTGTTTTTGCAAAATTTAAATACTAAGATAAGTTAAAAATATTTTTATTAAGTTTAAAATTGTTCCAGATGATTCTCTGAATTTTTTTTGGAATTTTCCAAATTTATTTGGTATTTTAATGAGCTTTTTAAAGCCTGCTAAGTTTTTCTAAAAAGTTTAATAAGATTTAAATCCCAAAACCCTCTCGGGTCGACACGCGTCATCCCTAGATTAAATCTACACCCACTCGATCTAATCCTCACCATTCGCCTTCACTTACCCCTCCACCCATCTTCCCTCTCCCCGCAAGTGACAAGTGTCACACATCGGACCAGCCACTCCTCCGTCGGTCTAATCCCAGCCACCCGCGCCAACTTACCCGTTCGGCCGCCCTCCCCTTCCCTCTAGCTGCCAAGTGTCGCGCGCATGGTTCATCTCGCCCTCGCCCGATCGATCTCGGCCGCTACCAGCCACTTACCACTTGATCCTCTTTTGACGGTCCCGATTTAATCACCAGCCATTGGATCAAATCCCGATCGCACAGAGTCACTTACCCCTTCGGCCGCTTTCCTCTCCTCTCTGGCTGACACGTGTTAGGCATCTGAGCCGTTCGCCATTGTCGGCTTCAATCACGCCCATCCTTAGCCACTTACCGCTTCGTTCAGCATCCAACGGCTCCAATTTCTCTTGAGTACCACGCGATTCAATCCGAGCCGTCGCCCCCTTTCTCCTCTTTTTTCCCCCTCTCACTGACGCTTGTGCCTCATTCGTCAAACGTCTTCTTCCCCGCCACCTTCTTCCTTCCCGTTCCATCCCCGCTGCCGTTGCCGCCATTAAAACCATAACTGAAGCTTTAAAGCTTCGTTTCTTCCACAAACTTCACCTGTGCTATTGCGCATTCAATTCCTCGTCCGCCGCCACCCCCGAAACACCCACTTCCCCTTCCGTTATCTCGCCGAATCATCAAACCCGTGCGCAACGCCTTTTAAACTCCGACGAGTAATTGCGCAACCGTTGCCACTCACCCCGCCTATTTAACCCCACCCTAAGGTCCCCCTCACCCCACTGCCCACTTTCTCTCCCTCAAGTGCCCCTCTCTCCGCCAGAAAGTTCATCACACCGAGCGGCTTTAATTTTCTTCGGCGGAGGAACTTCGGCGAGAAATTGCGGTGGCCTCAGACCCACTCGGAGCACGCGACCACCGCAAACACACTCACCCAAGCTGCGCGCATCTCCTCCATCGGTTGTCCAAGCGAGAGAGCCATCGGAGCACCCCCGCCGCCATGCCCTTCCTCCGACCGCCACCTTCTTTCACCGCCCGCTCTCTCCAGCCAACCTTGGAGACCGTCCAAGGTACCAGGATGCTCCCCTCGTGCCCTCTTCCTCTCTGCACTCTCGGCCGGCGCCGTCGCCTACCGGAGCTTCGGCGACTGTTGGTCCCTGAGCCCATCGCCGCTACTGCCCTGCCACATCAGTGTCAGGCTGAGGTGGCAGCCCACATGGCAGCCCGGTGGACGCCACGTCCGCACCGGACAGGCCACGCAAGCGCCACATCGCGCTCCGTCAGCCGCACACCACCTCAGCCTTACGACCGGTCCGCGAATTCGGTCCACCGTGGGCCGAGCCCGCATGTCAGTCTTGCTGTGGAATTTTATAATCTCAGGGCTGACGTCATGCTGACGTCATAATCCTGTTTTTCGGTTTAAAAATAATTCGGCCGAAAATTAATTACTGTGCTGATGTCATAATCTTTTATTTCCTTTAGAAAAATAATTCTTGCTGACATCATAAATGTTTTTCGGTATAAAAATACATACAGAAATTGAGTATTTTCTTTTTAATTATATTAAAACTTTGGAAAGCCATAACTTCTTCATTTTAACTCCAAATTGACATGTTCAAATTTCTAAATTTTTCTAAAATCATGAAATTTCCATTTCTGGCCTCCTTTTGAATTTTTGAATTTTATTTTTAAATTTCTTTTGAATTGGTTCTTTATGTTAGATTTTGACGATTCGAGAGATTACGACTTCGACGATTTGCAGCAGGACTTCGAGCAAGGCAAGTTACACCTTAGCTAAAAACTAGTTAGTACCTTAGTATTAACTAGAAATTTCATAGAATTGCTTCGCTTGGCTTAGTATAATCTTAGGTGGGATCAACTCTTTCACATGAAATGACAGACTTTGAAAAATGAATTCTTAACTTCGGTGAGTCAAGGATAGTTTATCAAATGGTTTAAAAATAAAAATAGAAACTTATGATTTGGACTTAGGCTATTGGTTAGGTGGTGGGTGTCGGCATGCCTCGTGTTTGGAGACACATGGTTGATTATCGTGCATGTGGGTATGTGGATTGAGCCTAAGTCAATTAAGGACCGTTTCTGTGAACCATTTTACGAAGTCACTTCGTACTACCATAAGTTCAGTATGGGATGGACCTGGCAAAGTAATTTATGAAATTCCAAATATAGTTTTGCTATAGGCTGAATGTGAGAGTGGCATAGGCCGCGAGAAGTCTCATATGGCACAAGAGGGGTCTCCAACTCGTGGATTCGAGTTATGGTGAAACTTTAGTGGCGACGTGACTATTTTGGCTATGGATCATTGTAACAGCCTTGCCATGATCTCCTCGCCGCACACCAAAGGAAGTGTGTTTATCCGGTGACAATATGGGATGATCGTGTCTTGTGGTTAAAGTTGTACACCTCTGCAAAGTGATAATCTATCCTGGATAGCCGTGTCCACGGTCATGGACATGCTGAGTAGAGTTTTCACATATTAGACTTGGTTTTATAAAACTTGGTTTTGGCAAACAGCAGTGGTTGTGACAATGGTTCGGGTGGGATGCCCAGGGATAGGTTAGTGTAGATCGGAGCCTGCACTAACGATATTACTTTGTTAAATAATGTTCTTATGATGTATTAAAATTCAGTTTTTCATACTTACATTATTGTATTTAAATTCAAGTATTGCTTTTCCGCAAATTACCCTAATTAAGCCTTCCTTTGGAATCCTTTATGCATGCATTCAATCTGTTATATTCCCGGTGTAACTTGTGGAGTACTTTAAAGTGCTCACCTTGCTTAAACCTGTTGCCAGAGTTCGACTCCGACGAATAGGGCACTCTTACAGTCATTCGCCTGTGGAGAGGCTGGATGGGCTGAACTGCTACCTTTATTGTTTTTCCGCTGCTTTTATTTTCAGTTGGCCTTGTACCCCTATATTGTAAGACTTGGCCATAAGGCCATACCTTTGATTAATAATATTTGTGGGGATTATGCACGATATACATCACTATTTACCCTGTGTGCACTAGCTTTTCCTGGGATAGTGCGATTTACACAGAGAGACTTAGAGTTGTTGTTTCGGGTCCCGACAGCCTCCACGCTCATGAAGCTCACTCCTCAATCTACACCGGTGAAGCCCGCCCCGCACTACATGCCTACGAAGACTGGTCTGAACGGTGCACGGCCTCCGCGGCCCGCTCTTGTGAAGACCGCCCCACGCTCTGCGCCGATGAAGCTCACTCCGCAATCCACGACGGTGAAGCCCGCCCTGCGCTCTACGCCAGCGAAGACCACACCACACTCCGTGCCTACGAAGTCTGCTCCGAGCCGATCACGGCCTCCATGTCAGCCTCCACGCTGACCAAGCTCACTCCTCAATCTGCACCGATGAAGCCCGCCCCGTGCTCCGTGACTGTGAAGACTGGTTTGAACAGGCCACGGCCTCTACGCTAGCGAAGCTCACTCCACGATCCATGTCGGCGATGTCTGCTTCAAGCGACCATAGCCTCCACACCGGCGAAACTCGTTCCATGCCGGTGAAGTCCACCCCGCGCCGATGAAGCCTGCTCCGAGCCGGCCATGGCCTTCGGATCAACCTCTGTGCCAGCCACGGCCTCCTTCACGCCAGCACCCTCCTCTGTGCTTGCTCCACCTAGACATGGCTACGAGTCGAATCGACCCCTACACGAGTGCTAGTAAATGCTGCTCTGTTCCCCCACTTGCCCTTGGAGCCAATGGAGCATAACCAAGTCCTAGAGGACTCTAAACAAACCATATGGAGGCCACATGCCCTGACGTACTCGATGGAGTATAACTAGATCTTATGTGATTCTAAATAAATCATGTAGTGGCTACGCATCCTGATATACTCGACGGAGTATAAACAAATCCTATGGGTCTCTAAGCAAATGTGCCCACGGTGGCCACACGCACTAGCATACTTGACAAAGTAACAGGTCTTGTAGGACTCTTAACAAATTGTGCGACAGACAAACGGGTGGTGGCCACGCGCTCTGGCGTACCAGCGGAAGACTCCGAGCCCCCCCCCACTTCATGGTTGTGATTAACAAACAACAGTGGGGTTTGATGACACGTTTTCCCCAACAGCACAATGCATGATGCATACAGCAAGCTAACGTAAAGGAGTAGTTTTTCCCATGTGAGTGTTGTTGTATTATTGGCTTGCACAGAACATGCTCATCTTTAACAAAATAGTAGCACACACAAGTTATTTTCTTCTAGCCTAGCATGAAGAATTCCACCACTGCATATATCATGCCTTCACACGCACACCCCACCAGCGAGTCCACCACTTTAGTATCCTCGGTGCATAGAGCACCTCCGCACGTGTCCCACCATAGAGTCTACTGCTTTAGCAATGCCCTCGTGCATATCGTACCTTCGTGCGTGTCCCACTAGGGAGTCCATCGCTTTAGCGAGTCCTTGGGCCATGCCGCTTATCCTTTGTAAGTGTTGTTTTAGAAGATAGAGGAACCATAATCCAGCCTCCCTGCCTCCACGTGCGTGAGTGCCCTCCTCGGGCCACGCCGCTCACCCTCCGAAGGACGCTGTTTTTAAAGATAGGGGAATAGCGATCCGGTCTCCCTAGCTTTGCATGAGTGAGAGCACTCCTTAGGCCACATGACTTGCTCTCCGTGGGCCCGGTTTTAGAAGGTAGGGGAACAGCAGTCTGACATCACTACATCCGCATGTGTGAGCACCCTTCTCAGGCCACGCTGGTTGCTCTCTGTGGTCGCTATTTTTGGAGGTACGTATAGAACAACAGTCTTATCTCCTTGGCTCCAGGTGCGTGAGCACGCTCCTCATACCATGCCACTCGCGATCCATGGGTGCTATTTTTAAAGATCAAGGAATGATAGCCTGGCCTCCGTTCCTCCACATGCGTGAGCACCCTCCTCGAGCCATACCGCTCACCCTCTGTGCGTGTTGTTGTCTACGGTGGTGATATTTTTAACATAGGGGAATGATGGTTCGGCCTTCCTACCTTCACATGCCTGAGCGCCCTCCTCAGGCCAAACCGCTCGCACCCTGTGGGTGCTATTTTTGTAGGTAGGAGAATGGCGATCCACCCTCCTAGCCTCTGTGCGCATGAGCACCCTCCTCGAGCCACATCGGTTGCCCCTATGGGTGCTATTTTTTAAGAAAGGGGAATGACGATCTGGCCTCCCTGCCTCTGTGTGTGTGAGCGCCTCCCTCGAGCCACGTTGGTCGCCCTTCGTGGGTGTTGTTTTTATTGAGGGGCAGGATAGAAAATTCCTATCCCTTTCTATCCTGCCCCATTTATGTATATGAACCCTCAAGGGGTATGAGGGAGGGGATTGACTCATTTTTACTCACAAGCTCTCTCTCATAGTTGGTGGTCTCTAGGTCCTGCTTTTCCTGTGCCTCTTATGAAGAAATGGTAGCAACTATTCACTGCTGTGGACAATACCACAACAGAGAGCTCAACTGCACCTTTCTACTCTGATACTGTTCTATTCCAGTATGTTAAATCCTTTGTTGACACTTTATCCGGATGTATAATTCTTTTATTCTTTTTTAGAGAAGTCTGTATGTATAATTCAGCTAGGAACCTTTTTCTGTCGTCATATTAGCGCCTTTTCTTTTGTAAATTTTATTGAATCGTCAAATGTCAACAAAGTTCTACTAATGACTGTAATACAATTGATGTATATTTTACAGAATATTATATTATAGAACAAATTATCTGTTGTTTCAGATATCATCGAGGCATGTACAATGGGCTGATATGGTCCTATTTTTTTGGCTTTTGGTTTCTGCTTTTTGGCTTCTCTCGAAGTCAAAACACTAAACGTCTAAATAGGGCAGCCTTTTAAAGCGTATTCTTCAAACAGTTTTCCGAGTCTAAAGTCGTATGCATCATCCGAGTCAGCTTCTCCGCCATCCGCTGCTATGTCAAAAACACAAATAAAATATATCAGCCGCAGTTAAAAAGTATTAGTAACAGCCAATAGAACAACCCCATAGAGAAGAGAGGTGTGTCATGTGTTGTTGAACAGACCATTTATTAGCGTGAACTAATGTATAGGCATTGTCATGACCATCGTTGAGGGCTTGTGTTCTCTAATTTGTAGGGCCGTTAGAGCACTGTAAGTTGTAAATGATGTGGAGGGCTATACAGACAACATTTGTCTCTACTGTTGTAGGTGCCCTAATAGAACTGCCATTTGTACGCATTCTAGTGCTCCCCGGAGTCAGTATTCAAAGATCCTTCACAAGCATCCGAGTGACAACAATAAATGAGCGGTAAATTAGTTGACTGAAGCCACTACTACAGAAACCATTATCACAGACGGTTCAAAAACGTCATCACAGACGGTTTTCCAAACCGTCTGACTTTATGGGTCAGTGATAATCGAAGGTTATCACAGACGGTTTTCAAACCGTCTGTGGAGTATATATCATAGACGGTTGGTAACTACAAACTGGGTCGACCATCGGCTTGCCAAGCACGAATTTACGGGCCAATGGCAGGTACGGGATATCGTCATCAGTCTTCTTTTCTTTGCCCTTGCTGCCTCGGCTGTCCTTGCTACCTCGGCTGTAGGTCGACTGTAAAGGTAGCACCGGTGGAAGTTGTTGCACTGGGAATAGCTCCCGTGGACTCATCACCGGTGCAGGTAGCGGTGGTGGAGGTAACCTTGTGGAGATGGCACTAGTGCAAGTCGCTCTGGTTCGTCTTGCCCTTGTGAACCTACCACCGGTGAAGAAGCCTCCAGGCAGATGTCACTTTTGGGCCACTGGATGAAGGTTCCAATGGCTTGCTCTAGAGTCACGATCTCGTCGTTGGGGGGCTTCGGTAGTGGGACGACATCGAAATTGGCATGCACACCATCTACAGACACTTTTCCGAAGCCTGGAGCTAAAGGTGCATGGTGCACCATGGCCCCTTCACCAGACGGATATGCCAGGCCCCAAGCAGCGCACAAGGCAACGGAGGCATATCTCACTTGGAGCTTGCACTTCGTAGCTTGCAAGATGTCATCCACAGGAAATCTACCCTCGCATTCCGTCGTAGGATTAGACGCGCAGCTACTCCGACAGTTGGGGGGGCTGGCTAGCACAGGAGCGGCGGCGGCCTACTGATTTTCTTCTGTTTGTCTTCGCACCTCATCTCTGACGTAATCAGCAATCTCCTCTCTAAGAGATGCCTTGATCTCCTCTCGTAGCCGTACGTCACGCTCGGCTTTGTTTCTCTTCCTACTCCGATACAATTCGGGGTTATCTGACAAACCTTGATTCCAAGGAACATAAAACCCAATGCCTCTCGTATGACCCGGATGCTCCTTGTTTCCCAGTGCTGCGGAGAGTATATCTTTCTCCCTAATTGACTGGAATGATCCCTAGGAAGATTCGACACTCAGTGCATCCTGCAAGAGCCCGACATGTCATTTAGTTTTCAGGGAAGTAGTGGAGTAATTACAAGCTACGTAGTTCGATATCTTACCAAGCGGTGGGACACTTCCTGGTCTACAGGGTTCCGGAAGGAGATGTCCCCCGACGACGTGGTAGATGACCTCGCTCTAATCCAATTTCGAGCGCGCTCATCTGGGATCGTGGCAAATGGTGGGGCGGTGTTCCGCAGGATTGCCTGTTCGTCCTCCCACCTCCACTGCGGGATTTTACCCGCATACCTAGCTGTGCCGAGTCTGTGGGGATGTGTGTTTTTTGCCTGGAGGGCCTTGTGCGCCGCGCTTGCACTTCTGAAAGCTTCGGTCGTCTTCATCGCCTTAAACTCGTCCCATTGTGGTTCCAGGAATGGATACCTGTCAAAGGGCATTAGATCCTTCTGCACATAGTCCTTGACAAGCACGCTCTTGAAGTTCTTCCATGCTTTGCACGTCGCTGCCAACGCATGTCGTTGCACGGAGTCGTGGTGTTCTTCTGGGATCTCGAACGATGCAAAAATCTCTGTCAGCAGCTCACATTTCTGAGTCTCACGCTCTTCCACGAATCGAATGTGATCTCAATTCGTTCTCGTGCAACTATTCCGATCGTTCTTCGAAATGCCCTTGCTGCTTTGTCAAGAAGGAGAGGGGTCCCAGATCTATCGACCTGTGTGATGGTAAATTGGCCCTCGGGTTTTTTCGATAGTCCTCTTGCTTTGCGTGTTGATTTTGGAGCGAACGCTTCCGGCGATGATGTTGAAGAATGCGCGGATGACATGTTGGCCTTCTCATATATACGTAAATAGTGCGGTATAAGCACATACTTAAATTTAATTTCAATATATGTATACATATATTCAAGTATACATATACATATCTAAGTTCATTAGCAACATATATATACATATGCATATGCATAACAGTAAGATTTAACAACAATAAGATTTATGAAATAACAAGAATATATGTTCAAGTAAGTGCCTATTCTTTTCTATATATACAACATGCATGATACCAGAGGCATAAAAATGACTTAATCAACATATACACATATAAACATTTTAAGTTATTCAAGTAGAAATTTATGCCCAACATAAATATCATGTATCTAAAATCAGCATAATGCTATGCAACAGTTATATGACAACTATATATTAGATCTTAAGCTTAAATCAACATTTTCTATTAAAACAAACTAACAGACTCGGGGGGACGGAGGCGGCCGGCGACGGGCTCGAGGACGGCGACGGGCTTGGGGGCTCGACGGAGGCGGCTGGCGACGGGCTCGAGGACGGCGACGGCCTCGGGGGGACGGAGGCGGCCGGTGACGGGCTCGGAGACCGGAGGAGGCCGGCGACGGGCTCGGGAGACGGCGGCGGCGACGGGCTCGGGGTATCGGGAGAGCGACTAAGTCTAGGTTGGTATTGCTAATAACTGGCAGTGTACGTGCAAAACCCTAGCTAGGGGTTTTATATAAAGGCTTATTACAGACGGTTCTAAGATTAGAACCGCTCGGATAATAAATATCCTGAGCGGTTACGAGATAAGAACCGTCTGTGATAATCAACTATCACAAATGGTTTTGAGATAAGAACCGTCTGTGATAATTATTATCACAGAAGGTTCTTATCTCAGAACCGTCTATGATAATAATCATAGACGGTTTTAAACTTACAACCGTCTGTAATAAGCTTTTGCCTAGCTGTAGTTAATATAACTGCACAAACCAGCATTCAATAAGCCTTTGCCCAGCTGTAGTTATTTCTTTACAACAACCCGGTATATTTCTTTACAACAGCCCAATGAACATAGAAATACATTTGTATGACTCATTCTCAAAATTCACCTATATATCACACACATGCATGCATTAATTGTTATATACATAAATGCCAATTCACATATACATCCCATACATGCATTGTTATATACATTAATGCAAATGCCCACATATATGTCGCCATTCTCATTCCACTTGCTTATTTCCTTTAAAAATTAACCCTTCATGGTGATCAATGCGTACGTAACTAGTTTCGTCACATTGTTCGTCGTTGACCCTTATGCTATTTCTAAAAGGAGGTAACTCATCAAATTGATTGTATTCTTCCTTGTCCACTACATTCTCTACTCCGACAATTCTCTTTTTTCCATGAAGAACTACATGGCGCTTCTTATTTGTCGAGTCGGTTACATAGAAAACTTGAACAACTTGGTTGGCGAGTATGAATGGTTCGTCTTTGTACCCGACACGTTGGAGGTCCACGGTAGTAACATCGTACTTGTCAACCTTCACCTGTGGGAGATGCACCCAACGACAACGAAATAAGGGGATCTTGAAAACCACGTAGTCGAGCTCCCAAATCTCTTCTATGAACCCATAGTACGAGTTTCTCACCCCATCAGTACTGAACGCATCTATGCGGACACCGCTGTTCTGGTTAGTGCTCTTTACATCCCGAGCCTGTGTGTATAATGTGTACCCATTTATGTCATATCCTTGTCATGTCACAACTGTAAATATTGGCCCTTTTGCCAACCATGTCAGCATCTCACTTGACGAGCTTCTAGCGATTTGCTCCTTCAACATTGGTTGAACCGACTGTTGTGTTGTCTCATGATCCAAACATTCGGCCGCTCCGGATTCTGTTGCCGAAGCACATCCTTGTGTTGGTCGACATAAGGGGCCACTTCAGTCATATGTTGCAAGACCGTGAAATGGGCTTGCGCATACGCGTCCATATCTGGAGTGATTGCTTTCCTTCCTATAGTTCTAATACCCTTGAGCTTCCCCTCATGACGAGATTGAGCCACACCTATCGGTTGAATCTGAGCCATATAATCGACACAAAACTCAATGACCTCTTCGCTTACATAACCCTTGACGATGCTGCCCTCCGGCCGAGATCGATTCCGTACATATGACTTGAGAATTCCCATGAACCTCTCAAACGGGTACATGCTACGTAGGAATACGGGCCCGCACATTTTTATCTCCCACACAACGTGAACAATGAGATGGACCATGATATCAAAAAATGAAGGAGGAAAATACATCTCAAGATGACATAGAGTCATCACCACCTCGTCCTGCAAAGCATCTAGTCCTTCAGGATCGATGATCTTCTGACCAATTGTGTTAAAGAAATAACATAGCCTCATGATTGTCTCTCGGACTTTGATCGGTAAAATATTTCGAATTGCAATAGGGAGCATCTGTGTCATCAGCACATGACAATCATGAGACTTCATTCCATTTAATTTCAAATCTTGCATCGAAACAAGTTTTTTCACATTACCGGAGTAACCAGACGGAACTTTGACACCATGCAAGTACATGCACAGTTCTGTTTTCTCGGCCTTAGACAGAGTGTAACACGCAGGGGGAAGGTACGTTTGTCCATTATCTGTTGTTCTCGGTGCTAACTCACGCCTGATGTCCATATCAGCCAAGTCAAGCCGTGCGTTGACGCTGTCCTTTGTTTTATCACGAATGTTCAATAAGAGACCAACCAAGCTGTCACACACATTCTTTTCTACGTGCATGACGTCGATGCAGTGTCGAACATCTAGGTACTCCCAATAAGGTAAGTCCCAAAATATTGATCTCTTCTTCCAGATGTTCTTCTCACAACCCCTCAATTTACGTCCCTTTCCGAGGACAACATCTAAATCCTTAACCATATTATAAGCCTCTTTTTCACTTAAATGCCTAGGAGCTGAACCATCCTCTTTCTCTCCGTCAAATTATTTCTTCATCTTGCGGTATGGGTGAGCCCTCCGAAGGAATCAGCGGTGACACATGTACACGGTTTTACGTGAGTGTTTCAGCCACACACTCTCGGTACCATCTAAGCAGTGAGTACAAGCTTTGGCACCTTTTGTACTCTAGCCCGACAGGTTAGCAAGGGCAGGATAATTATTTATGGTGCAGAACAATAAGGAGCGCAAAGTGAAGTTCTCTCGTTTGTATACATCCCATACCTGTACCCCTTCGTCCTACAGTACTTTTAGATCTTCCACCAACGGCACTAGATACACATCAATATCATTCCCAGGTTGCTTTGGCCCTTGGATAAGTATCGATAGCAAAATATACTTTCGCTTCATACATAACCAAGGAGGAAGGTTATAGATGCAAAGAGTCACAGGCTAAGTGCTATGTCGGCTGCTCATGCTACTGAAAGGATTCATTCCATCTGTACTCAATCCAAACCTTATATTTCTCTGTTCTGCACCGAAATCTGCAAAGCACCTATCGATGTTTCTCTACTGGGTGGAATCAGCAAGGTGTCTCAGCATTCCATCCTTCTTGCGCTCCTCCGAGTGCCATCGCAGCAGTTTTGCCTCCTTTGGATTCGCAAAAAATCGCTTCAAACGGGGAATTATAGGAAGATACCATGCCACCTTTCCAGGAGGTCCTCTCTTCACCTCTGTTCCCTCGCCATCATCATCTGATTGATTGTTACGTTTGTACCGGGATGCGTTGCACACCGGACAGACATGCATGTTTGCATACTCTTTACGGTAGAGGATATAGCCGTTCGGACATGCATGTATTCTTTCTACATCTATTCCCAATGGACAAAGAACCTTCTTGGCTTTATACGTGATTTTAGGCAACTCATTTCCCTCCGAAAGCATGTCCGCTAAAAGACCTAGCAGCACCGTGAAACTCTTGTCGGACCAACCGTTGCTTGCCTTCAATTTCAACAGTTCAAGCACAGCTGACAACTTCGTGTACTTTGACCTGCAGCATGTGAACAAAGGTTTCTTTGAGTCCTCCATCAAGCCTCGGAATTTAATATACTCTTTCTCATCATAGTTCTCTTCTACATCACGAAGCATCTGATCCAAATTGTCATCGTGCAGCCTATCCGAATCCGAACCACAATCATCATCCAGCAGCATATCATTGACTTCACCGGCGATGTCATCCGGCGGCATATCATTGACTTGACCGGCGATGTCATCCGGTGGCATATCATTGACTTCACCATGATTGGTCCAACACGTATACCCCTTTTTGAAACCCCTCCGAATCAAGTGCGCTTCAATCTGCTCTCGATTCTTAAACATCTTTAAATTCTCGCAGTCAGTGCATGGACAATACATATATTCCACCCGTTTATTCAACATATACTCCTCGGCAGCTCTTGTAAAAGCAGACACGCCATTAATGTACTCTTCACTCACACGGTTTGCGGTATACATCTAGCTTCGATCCTATATTATGCACATATAAAATAACTTAGTATTAAAATTAATTTAATTAATTATTACTACATATATACCACATGCATTGAGGCTAGCTACATCTAAATTAGCTAGATCTTCAAAGTACATATATAACAGTTCCCCGAAAATTAATTAGCTAGATCAAACTTATTTTGATATTGCAACCAAAAATAAATTTCATTACTAACCATATCTAGGGCAATCAAGAACTCAATGAATCTCCTGCCAAATAAGCCTCCTTCCACAAAAAAAATGGCCTGAAAGCCTTGCCGCCTCCAGCTGCAGCACCGGCTAGATCTGGATCGAAATGAAGACAGATGCGGTCTGTGCGGCGCAATAAATACATAGCAGTATTATCACAGGCGGTTTTAAAAAAACCGTCAGCAGATATATGACTATCACAGACGGTTTGTAGTTAAAAACCGATGAATCGTCTGTAATATTTCGTATTACAGACAGTTCATTGGTAAGAACCGTCTGTGATAATCGGGAATATCACATACGGTTTTTAACTAAAATTTGTCTATGATAGTCAAGTATCACAGACGGTTTTTAATAAACAACCGTCTGTGATACTTGACTATCACAGACGGGTTTTAGTTAAAAACCATCGTGATATTCGATTATCACGTATGGTTCTTACCAATGAACCGTCTGTAATACGAAATATCACAGACGGTTCATTGGTAAGAACAGTCTGTGATACTCGTTTTCTCCGACGCCATCAACACAGACGGTGTCCAAATGAAAACCGTCTGTGTTAATATCGGTCACAGACGGTTTTGTCAAACCGTCTGACAAAACCGTCTATAATTTGACGTCTAGTATTAAGCTTTCTGTAGTAGTGAGCACTTCAAGTTTGTCACGAAAGAATGGTTCTCCTCTCCCCTAAAGTGGGAAGGACAAGACTATAGGTGTAAGTCATCTGTACAAAAGAATTGGTCGGCCTTTGCTAGCTCACAACAAACTGACGTATGCATCCCTTCTTTCTAATCTAAAATTCAGAACATCGATCATGTCCCTGCACATGTATTACTAGTTTTTTTTCTGTGTGTTTCTCTTCAAACGACATAGGACCTGTCGGAAAACTATCCTGTGGACCAGTCGGCCGTGCAGAGGACTGAGCCCACCAACGACGGCTCGTAGAATTTTGTTCCCTGTCCTGGCGCTTGAAGGTGGCACGCTGAAAGAATGCACCTGATGTTGATGCCTCCAAGTGGCTTCGAGCTCTTTCATACAAACTGGAATCCCAGATTTGCTCCTCTTCAACTTCCGTTAATGGTTTGCTCGGAGGTGGCCATATATCCTCCCCTGGCTCAGGTGATGCTTCATCAAGGTGGGGAGATGAGTCCTCTTCTCTATCCGAGTGTGCCAGGTGATACGCGTAATACCAATCCAGGATAT
This sequence comes from Melocanna baccifera, assembly GCA_036346265.1. Classification (NCBI taxonomy): domain Eukaryota; kingdom Viridiplantae; phylum Streptophyta; class Magnoliopsida; order Poales; family Poaceae; genus Melocanna; species Melocanna baccifera. Next base: position 14,283,114 of record CM070704.1, on the reverse strand, counting down.
ATGGACAAGCTTTTTGATCTGTATCAAGCAGTCCTAAAGGGCCAAAGTTATAAATAACCCCATTGCCGGGATGAGTATTCCTGGGGAGCAGTCGATGGAAGATATCTGCACTTTGACTTCTCGTACTCGATCCAAGTTCTGATGCTTCCATTGCTTGAAAGGTATGTTTGCGGATTTGCTTTTCCTTGAATCTCTGGAGGTTGCACAAGAATTTCTTGCCATCTGCATTCGGCTCCCATGATGTATAGGTGCTTTGGAAACTGTAAATAATGAAACAACATAGTTATGTCAAGCCAACTGGCACCAAAAGTAAATTACCTCTTCCAACGTCAAGCCAACATAGTTATCAGCTTGTCTTTGTTGCGGTGTCCGTGCCAATGAGATATCAAGATTGGAATTGTTTATTTGTTCTGGATGGGAAGCACTCTTGGCCACTACTTAAATAAGAACGCAGCACATTGTATGGAATGATAAATTGCTACTTTTCTTGCTTCAACCCACCGTATATGTAAACTCATTCAAATCTTACATTGAAACATTTTAAATCCCAAATGTTAAAGAAGCATTCTTGAGAAAATTATCAGAAATGAATTGCCTTCTTGATTCCTCTTCAATTTTTTTTTGAACATATGATTATGTGCACCAAATCAGCCAGAATTGATATAATGGAGTTGGAACTTGTGACAGAAAATACGTAGACAACCAAGGAATTCTACAAAAAAAAGCTTAAGGACCTATTGACAGTAAGCTCCTAGTATATTGTGATCAAAGGACTGAAGGGCCAATGAGTAGGCACAGAAGTTCTCCAGTTAAGGTGGGTTGAACAAACAGAGCCGTCAGTCAAGAAACAAACGGAGTAACAACAAAAAGATACACAAGCATGGGATATGCATTCTCTTTGAAAAGCAAGCCAGATGTGCGACTCATGAGCCGTGATAGGAAGTGCACATCTGCACACACCAAATGAATTGCCACATACTTATATCAAATGCTAAAAGTCCTCAGCATCTAAAATCTACTACATGTACAAATACATCAACGACAAAAAAAAAAAGAAAAGAAGAAAGTGATTATTTAGTATGAGTTAATCCGAAGGCATAGCATGAAAGCATGCAACAGTATAAGGTTGCCGTAAACAAATAAAAAGGTACTTGTAATCTTATATAATTCACAAGTCACATTTATCAGAATAATCAAAATAACAAACTGTCAGGTAAAAAATGGTAAGAGATATATTTAGTGTTAAAATGAAGGGCACCTCAATAATGATTTCTCCATTTTTCCTTGGGAACTCCTCATACCTTTAACTGCATCAAGTGGCGAACCATAGTTTCTATTTCCATGTCTTCTGAAGTCAAACAAGCTTAAGCTGTTGAGATGTCAAACAGAAATGGTGTTAGAAGCAGCAAAGTATATTGTGATAATTAAAAGACAGAAACAAACCTGCACACATCTCCCACTCCATCTACGTAAACTGTGAAGTCCGAAATGAAGCGCAGAATATCATCAACACGCTGTAATTAGTAAAAGGTCAACCATTGCAGAACAAAATTTAGAAATCTAGAAGTGAAATTGTATTTATCTAGCTCAAAATATTACCTTTGGAACCACAAAAATTAGCAGGTAAGGAGTGATGAAAATCGAGGCCATCTCTTCTAGGAGCATTGTTATGGTATACTGCAATTGCAATTTACAATAAGTCAGTTACAGCACATGTAAAAGCAAATTGCACAAGTAATCGAATTCAATACTGGATCCCAGACAAGCTGCACGAGAAAAAGCAACCAACATGTAAATGCACAACACCGAATGCAGGTAGGCAGCACTTTCTGTTTTGTATCAATCAACCCTTATTTCAGTATTACTAAACGTGTTAGTGGTTGGCGGCAAAGAACCCACAATAATTTATCATCTAGATGTATCACTTAACACTAAAAATGACAAAAAAAAAACTTGAAAGCACCAATTTTATCTAAGTATCATCCGAAAAAAAGCTATAGAATATTGAATATCCTATATCAGTGCATTGATAAATGCTTCCTATTTAAATGGGGCAAAGTTATAATAGGCTTCTGCAAATGGCAAAATTCATCATATACCCTTTTCATAGATGAAAAATCTAGGATATACCCTCCTACACATCCAAATTGATAATATACCCTCCTCCAATCTATTTGCTTTACAAAACACCCTCTTTATACTAATATAGGAGGGTATATCCTAGATTTTCATCTATGAAGAGGGTATAAGATGAATTTTGTAAAGCAAATAGATTGGAAGAGGGTATATTATCAATTTGGATGTGTAGAAGGGTATATCCTAGATTTTCATTTATGAAGAGGGTATATGATGAATTTGCCCTCTGCAAATAAGTCTAAACATAGGTTCATGAAACTGAACTTTAAAAGAATTGAATCATTGCAATCTATAAATTATTGAAAGGTAATTTTTCTCTAGTACTTAAAAGAAGAAGTTGATGAGTGATACGTACGTTCTTCTCCCTTCTCCTTCCCATCACAGAGAAAACCCCATGCTGACACACAGGCCCGACTACCTTCCTCCCGAATCCGTGCCTCCGCCTTCGACCCACTCCACTCTGCCGCTTGGCCCGCCTCCGTTCCCACCCCACCACCTTCCCCTCTCCCGCCTCGCCCCTTCGTAGCCCCCCTCCTACGCCGACATTTCCGCCTCTTCCCCGTGCTCCGCCTCCTCCTTCCCCACGCCAGATTCTTACATTTGTTTTTCTCATGGGGAAATTTCTGTTAGACCTTTGTGAACTTAGTACTTAAATGATCCTACGAACACCTCATAGCTATTAGCAAGGTTGATTTGAAATTCATGAACACCAACTTGGTAGCTAAATAATTCTTAGAACACCTTTCATTTGGTGCCAAAAGCAAATCTTAATTATCTAGCACTTTGTATTCATGGGCTTAACCTGTTTTTCCATGTCTCGGGTATATACAGTTGTATATTCTGAAGTTGTCATTTCAGTTTGCTATTTTACAGTTGAACAGAATTTTCCCTACAAGCGCCACCACTCCTCATCGTGCCACCCCCGTCCAGCTCCCACCGCCCCCTCCTCCCTACCCAAAGCCTCCACGAAACTGTCAGCTTTCTATTTTAGGAAGGCCAAGGTAGCAGACAGCATTCGACAATGTTAACCACTGCACCTTGGACTCGATGGTGGCGCCACACTCCTCACGACGCCGGCCTCGATTCTCTGTACCTGAGAAGGAGGGGAACATGGGCTGGCTTCGGCCCAGCTGAACCCAAGCCACCCTCCCCTTCAAGAGAGGGAGCCAAGAGGAGGAAGCCAACTCTTCTTTTGCCTTCCCTCCCCTGTGCTCGCTCTCTCCTGTGCCCCGTGCTCACCCTCACTGCCTTGTTGCCCACGCACACGCCGCCGGCGCTGCCGCTCCTTCGGCCGTGCTCTGCCCATCCCTGTCCCCACCGGTGATTTTTTTACCGGTTGGAATGGGCTGATTTTCAGCGATTCTCGGTTTTACCGAACCAGGCCGGTTACTGTATGAATTGGGCTCAAATAATTCAGCCCATTTTGAATAAACGCGCAGCCCAAACCGGCCCATTCGGCTGCCGCATTGCGATGCCCTAGTGTCCGTTGGTTGCCTCAGTCTCCCCAGTCCCCATTTGCGCTTGACGGCGAAAGGAGGTGAGTCTACGGCTCTGCGTGAGAACTCAGAGCTCGAGGGGCGGCAGTGCGTGAGCCCTGCGCAGGCGCCGGCCGCCACCACGGTGTCCTCAGCTATACTGTACGCTGGAGCGCGAGGGGCGGTACCACGCGAGCCCTGCACAGGCGCTGACCGCTACCACAACGTTGTTGACTGTACCGTACGCCTTCGTTTTCATCATGCACTCCCCTCCGGTCAGCTGTACCGTACACCTCCGTCTTCTTCGCAACCCTCTGCGTCTCCTTCCCTCAGCTCTGCATAGATCTGTGATGGTCAGCCAGCTATATCACTGGTTGGCGCATGGAGGAAGGCAGCCGAAGAGTTGGCAGTGGGAGCCAAGAAGGCAGCGGGAGAGGGAGACCAGATGAGAGCTTGGTCGGCGGGGGAAGGAGCCAAGACGGCGGCGGTTCCAGCGCTCCGGGCCATCAAGGTAGTTCAAGAGCATCGGCATCCAGAGCCACGAGAGGTATGGACTATGGACTCAATTGTAAACCTTGATTTGGATGCTGGGATCATAGGCTTTGGTCGAGGCAATAGGTCTTGAGCACCTATGACAATTGACATGAGCAGAGATTTGGGTTTTGAGATGGATAGATGATACTTATAGCTACTGCCTGCTAGTATATGATATGTCAGATTTGGGTTTTGAGATGATAATTGTAGCTGCTTATGGTAAGATGACAATTGACAAGTTGAGATGAGAATTGACAAGTTGTAGCTACTAGTAGTATAGTAGTATATAATATGTCACACTAAGATGTACATTTTTAAATAAAAGTTGAACATTGGTATATTTTTATCCTTGTTTAATTCTTTGAATCATGGTATTTAACAAGGATAAAAATATACCAATGTTTAACTTTTATGTTAAATTAACTCTCTGAATCATGTATTCATGGTATAGTATTAGGATTTGGTTGCCTTTTTGACATAAAAGGTTGCAATTGAGTATTTCAGTTGTATCATACTTCAATACTCCAGTTGTAATGTGATAATTTTCATGTTCATACTTAAATATTTTAGTTGTAATGTGATAGAAAGCATCTAAAAATTAAATGAGTGAACTGGTATATTGGGTTGATAAAAGTTCATTAATAATAACACGTGTTGATATTGAATTTTCAGGAGATATCGAGCATGTTTGGAGCCATGGGGAACAAGTAGGAGCTGACTTCAAGTGCAAATATTGCTTAGTCACATTTGAAGGAGGAGGTGTAACCCGGCTGAGGAAGTATCTCGTAGGTATATTAGGGAATGTGAAATCATGTAATCATGTGCCTCCAGAGGTTCGCGAGGTGATGAGGAAGACTGACTACACAGGAAGGCAAAAGCGGAGGCAAGCTAAGGAGGTCAAGCTTCGAATCAAGAGTGATATTTTGGAACAGATGAATGCAGCAATTGATGTGCCTAGTGATGAAGATATTCAACAACAGATGGCTTTGAATGCATCATTGAGAGACCTTCACTTTCGGGAGAGTGTGGAGCGGAGGGGTGGGATATTTGAGCATGGGGGTGGGAGTGGAGACCGTGGAGCTAGTGGAAAACATAGCAGTGGGAGTGGTAGTTGTGTTGGCCCTGGTAGTGGTAGTAGTAGCAGGATTGATGAATTGTTTTGCCATGCTAGGTCTCATGGCAAAGCATTTGATGTTGACATAGCATGTAGCAAGGCTCCTGTGCAAGGTCAGGTGGATACAATGCTCAACACGAAAGCTAAAGAAGGACTTGGCCAAGCTTGGGCTAAGTGGTTTCATACGAATGATATCCCTGGTGTAAAAGCCAACTGTTCGTACTTCCAAGGGGTAATGAAGCTAACTCAGCAGCTTGGGAAAGGGGTGCGGATTCCTAAAGGGCAAGACATTGATGGACCATATTTGCAAGGTAACTTTGAGGAGATGCAAGGCTATATGGTGAAATTCAAAGAAGGTTGGAGTATTTATGGGGTTACAATCATGTGCAACTTATGGACTAGGCCTACATCTATGAGTATTATCAATTTCATGGTGTATTGTAATGAGCGCATGTTCTTCCACAAGTCTGTCAATGCAACTGGCCATATGCAAAAGGCAAAATGCTTGTATGACTGGATCAAACAAGTGGTTGTTGATGATATTGGTCACAAGTTTATCATTCAAATAGTCACTGAAAATGGTTCCAACTTCAAGAAAGCTTGTTCATAGCTCGTCACCGAGTACTCACATATTATTTGGCAACCATGTGCTTCTCACACAGTAAATCTAATGTTGAAAGACATAGCAAATGAGATGGAGGTGGAGAATGTCGTCAATAGTGCCAAAAGAATATATAGGTTCTTGTACAACCATGGTTGGTTACATGATGAGATGAAAAAGAAGATTGGTGAAGAGCTAGTTAGGCCCAATGCCATGAGGTTTGGGACAATGTTCATCTTCTTGCAGAGTTTCTAAGATAGGAAAAACAACTGTCAGCAATGGATGGTGTTGTAGGCGTGGCCCCCACCTAAACCCAGCTAGCCTGTTAGAAGGTTGTAAGTCATGTAAATGGCATACTTGTCCTCGGTGAAGGACTCCGTGTAAGGCTACGATGGTAAAGTCGCCCCTTGCGAGGGGGAATACTTATGTATCGTGACTGGTCCTTGAGAAAGGGCAAGATGTCATTTGTTTACCTAACTCTCCACCACCATACTCTCTCTGTTTGGTCTGTAGCCACAACAGTTGGCGCCGTCCGTGAGGACGACGGAAGCAAGAAGACCTCAAGAAGGATGGCACCAATATCGTCGACGGCAAGAAGGAAAGGGGTCGCGGAGGCGACACCTCGCGTCAGCGTCGGCATCGCGGCGTCGGCAGGGGCGGCCGTAGGAGTGAGCGATAACGCTCGAGACGCAGCCGTCGACTCCAACCCCGCCTCCGCCGACGCAGCCATCGACTCCAACCCCGCCTCCGCCGACGCAACCGTCGACTCCAACCCCTCCCCCGCCGACACAGCCGTCGACTCCAACCCCGCCCCCGCCGACACAGCCGTCGACTCCAACCCCGCCCCTGCCGATGTAGCCGTCGACTCCAACCCCACCCCCGCCGACGCAGCCGTCGACTCCAACCCCGCCCCTGCCGACGTAGCCGTCGACTCCAACCCCGCCCCCGCCGACGCAGCCGTCGACTCCAACCCTACCGGCGAGGCGGAACACAGCCCTGATGTCGACACCCAAGGCGACACAGAAATGTCCAACGGCCACGGTCATACTGCGACTCGAGCCAGTAACGCAGGAATCCACCACACAGATGGGGTGGACAATCCGGCGGCGCCAACGCTAGTCGCGGCTGCCAAACCAGCGCGACCAGGTGCGCCGTCCGTTTCGACTACGCCCATAGCACAAAGATCCCTGCTGGCCGCCCTCCATGCGCTCCAGCGGGAGCTAGCAGATCTCCACAACACTGTAAGCGCCATGCAAGAGGCTTCGAGTCAGCAGATCCCGATGGCTGTCACGCCGGGCGCCCGTCCACAGCACTCGCCGTAGGCGCCCGCGCAGATTCAGGCCGTCCACGTCATCTCCGGGGGTTCGTCGTTGGGAGTCTCACGGCAGCCGCAGCTGGAAGTAGCTCAGGGCGAAGTTACCTTCGCGTCCGCCGATGCCCGAGGCATCGAGTTTCCTCACCACGACCCTCTGCTCGTCCGGGTCGACATTGCAGGGTGCGACGTCTGGCGTGTCCTCATCGACGGAGGCAGCTCGGCGAATGTGCTTTTCGCGGAGGCCCTCGGCCGCATGAGAATCCCTCACCGTCGATTGCAACCATCCAGGACCCCATTATGTGGCCTCGGTGGCTAACCCTTAAGTACATTAGGCCAAATACACCTCCAAGTCTCCTTCTATCAAGGTAACAATGTCAGGACCGAGGGCGTCGTCTTCGACGTCGCAGACACCCCAAGCCCATACAATGCCATTTTGGGGCACCCTGCCCTCATATCCTTCGGGGCGGTCCCACACCATGACTTCCTGTGCCTGAAGCTCCCGGGCCCGCGAGGCGTCATCACGGTCTTCGGTGACCAGGACCTCGCCCGACGCACAGAGTTCACAAGTCCCCGCCGTCGGGTGCACGCCCTCGCAGCCAAGCCTAAGGCGGACAAACCATCCGCCCCGGGGTGGACCCCTAAGCCTCGACCGGAGGGCGAAGTCAAGAGAGTCCCCCTCCAGGCCGACGGCCGAGTCGTCTCCATAGGTGACGATTCCCCCCGGAAATGGAGCGAGAGCTCCTCCAAGTTCTCCGGAACAACGCAGACGTCTTCGCCTGGTCCCCGGGGGACCTCACGGGTGTGAACCGCTCCCTCATCGAGCACAACCTCGCGGTCCGCCAGGACGCCAAGCTGGTCAAGCAAAGGCTTCGACGCATGTCCGTGGACCGGCAGCAGGCGGCCAAGGCGGAAGTAATGAAGCTCCTACATGCCGACGTCATTCGCGAAGTTCAGCACCCAGATTGGCTCGCCAATCCGGTGCTAGTGAAGAAAGCCAGCGGTGCCTGGCGCATGTGCATCGATTTCACTGCCCTCAACAAGGCGTGCCCGAAGGATGACTATCCCCTCCCGCGCGTCGACCAACTAGTCGACGCCACGGCCGGCTGTGAACTCATGAGCTTCTTGGACACCTACTCCGGTTATCATCAAATCTACATGGCCAAGGATGATGAAGACAAAACCAGCTTTATCACTCCAATAGGAACATACTGCTTTGTCGAGAATGCCCTTCGGCCTGAAGAATGCTGGCGCAACTTTCACCCGCCTAATCGCGCTGGCGCTGGCCTCCCAGCTAGGGAGGAATGTCGAAGCGTACGTGGAAGACGTGGTAGTCAAAACCAAGCAATTAGCGGCTCACGGCCACGATCTCCAAGAGACCTTCGACAATCTCCGGAAGGCAGGCATCAAGCTCAACCCAGACAAGTGCGTTTTCGGTGTGCGGGCGGGCAAGCTTTTGGGTTTCTTGGTGTCCGGGCGCGGTATCCAAGCCAACCCCGACAAAGTCGACACAATCCTTGCCATGGAACCACCAAAAACAACACGGGAGGTCCAGAGGCTCGCCGGCCGCATGGCCGCACTGAGCCGCTTTTTGTCCAGGGTAGCGGAGCGCGGCCTGCCCTTCTTCAGAACCCTGCGTGGTTGCGACGGGTTTTGGTGGGATGCCGACTGCGCCAGCGCCTTCGATGACCTCAAGAAGCACCTTGCAAGTCTACCCACATTGGTAGCCCCGGCACCAGAGGCTCCCCTTTTACTTTACCTTGCCACCTCGCGACGACCATCGCGCCGTTCGTTCGAGGCGGGCGTGCCAACGCCCGCCTACTTTGTCTCTGAAGCCCTCCAAGGCGCCAAGACACGGTACACGGAGCTTGAGAAGTTGGCTTATGCCTTACTCATGGCCTCGAGAAAGCTCCGACATTACTTCCTCGCCCATCCAATCACTGTGCCGTCCTCGTTCCCTCTGGCGGAGATGTTGCACAATAAAGAGGCCACGGGACGCATCGGCAAGTGGGCAGCCGAACTCGCCCCTTTTTCCCTGACATATGCTTCGCGCACGGCAATCAAGTCCCAAATCCTTGCGGACTTCCTCGCGGAGTGGACTCAGCGGTCCAGCACACTGAGCAGCCCGAGGACCCGGTATGGACGCTCGACACCGACGGCGCGTACTGCATCTCCGGCGCGGGCGTGGGGGCGGTGGTCACTACCCCGGAGCGACGCCGCTTGTTATACTTGGCGCGCCTCGCATTTCCTGCCACCAACAATACCGCGGAGTACGAGGCGCTACTCTTCGGCCTAGCAAAGCTCAAAGCTATGGGGGCGCGGCGAGTCCTCGTCCGCACAGACTCCAGGCTGGTGGCGGGGCAGGTCGACAAGTCTTACCAGGCCAAGGACCCCGACCTGGCCAAGTACTTGGCAGCCGTGCGAGCCAATGAGCGGCATTTCCTGGGTGTCACGGTCAAGGCCATCCCCCGCGCAGAAAACGAGCAAGCGGACATTCTTGCAAAGGCCGCCAGCCAACAGCTCCCCGCCCCCGAAGGCGCATTCTACGAGGTCCTGCACGCGGCGGCCATCGTGTAGGATAATCGCGACCCGGCCCTAGTCCACCAGATCACCCATCAGGGCGACTGGCGAGAGCCAATTCACGCCTTCTTACAGGGCATCGCCGAACCAGACGACCCCGCTAATCTTCGCCGCCTACAATACCGCGCCCGATCCTTCCAGCTCCTCGACGGAGTGCTCTACAAAAAAGGGGTCTGTGCACCGCTCCTACGGTGCCTCTCACGCGAAGAAGGACAGCACCTCCTGGCGGAAATCCACGCAGGCCTTTGCGGCTCGCATCTGGCGCCAAGATCGCTCGTCGGCAAGGCATTCAGGCAGGGCTTCTATTGGCCAACAGCCGTCACTGATGCCCAAGAACTGGTGCGCCGGTGCCAAGGCTGCCAATGGATGGGGCGGGTAATTCATAGACCCCCCACCGGCCTCAACCCCATCCCCCCTGTATGGCCGTTGGCTCGGTGGGGCATCGACGTGGTCGGACCTCTGCCCCGAGCGCCAAGAGACTTGCGCTTCATCGTGGTCGCTTTGGAATATTTTTCCAGGTGGCCAGAGGCTGTGGCGCTAGCCAAGATCACCTCGACAGCCATGCAGCGCTTCCTTTGGCAGAACATCATATGCCGCTTCGGAGTGCCCAAGGAGATCACTGCCGACAATGGTTTGCAGTTCGACTCCGCTCCGTTCAGGGAGTTCTGCGATGACATGGGCATTATGCTTCGGTTCACCTCGGTCGGACACCCACAGTCCAACGGAGCGGTCGAGCGGGCGAACGGCGCCATCTCCACCAGAATCAAAAAACGCCTTGTCGGGCTACCAAAAGGCAAGTGGCCCGGCGAGCTCCACAATGTCCTCTGGTCGCCGCTGCAAATACACGTCCGACGGGGTTCACGCCGTTAAAACTCCTCTTCGGTGATGAGGCAATGACGCCCGAAGAGATCAAGACCGGCTCACGAAGGGTCCTCGCCCAGGCACCAGATGAAGAGCGCTAGTTGTCCCTGGACCTCCTCGATGGAGAGCGCGTCAAGGCCACCCAACACGTCGCCAAGTACGCCCATCAAATGGCCCGCAGCCAGCACCGCTCCGTGTATCCGCGAGCATTCCAGCCGGGGGACCTTGTCCTCAGGAGGGCGCTTCGCGCGGACACGGTCGGCAAGCTGGAGTCTAAGTGGGAAGGCCCGTACATTGTCGCAACGGCACTGCAGCGAGGAGCTTATCACCTCGCCACACTGTAAGGCCAGACGCTCCGCCACACATGGAATGCGGACAGGTTGTGGAAGTATTATGTCTAAGCCGAGAAGGGCCGTCTCGCGGCACCTAGTTCAACGGTTAGTCCCCGGTTGCTTGTACTCGCTCACCCAAGCAAACGGGAATTTAATAATAAAGTTTGCCGTTTGCGAGGCTATTCATGCCTCACCCCCACCACCAACAGCGTGCGGCGGCTCGCCCCCGCACGCACTCTACGGAGTATAAATAAGACGTAGCGAGGAGGTCTGCCTCCGCACGCACTCTACGGAGTATAAATAAGACGTAGCGATGAGGTCCGCCTCCGCACGCACTCTACGGAGTATAAATAAGACGTAGCGACGAGGTCCGCCTCCGCACGCACTCTACGGAGTATAAATAAGACGTAGCGATGAGGTCCGCCTCCGCACGCACTCTACGGAGTATAAATAAGACGTAGCGATGAGGTCTGCCTCCGCACGCACTCTACGGAGTATAAATAAGACGTAGCGATGAGGTCCGCCTCCGCACGCACTCTACGGAGTATAAATAAGACGTGGATGTTTTCTCTGCGCACTCTACTGAGTCTAAACAAGACGCGGATGTCCCGTGCACGCGTTGGCGTACCCTCCGGAGCCTAACTAAGCCGTGGTTGATAGTCCCACGCACGCTCCGGAGTATAAACTAGACGTGGATGTTTTCCCTGCGCACTCTACTGAGTCTAAACAAGACGCGGATGTCCCGCGCACGCGTTGGCGTACCCTCCGGAGCCTAGCTAAGCCGTGGTTGATAGTCCTACGCACGCTCCGGAGTATAAACTAGACGTGGATGTTTTCTCTGCGCACTCTACTGAGTCTAAACAAGACGCGGATGTCCCGCGCACGCGTTGGCGTACCCTCCGGAGCCTAACTAAGCCGTGGTTGATAGTCCCACGCACGCTCCGGAGTATAAACTAGAAGTGGATGTTTTCCCTACGCACTCTACTGAGTCTAAACAAGACGCGGATGTCCCGCGCACGCACTGGCATACCCTCCGGAGCCTAACTAAGCCGTGGTTGATAGTCCCACGCACGCTCCGGAGTATAAACTAGACACGGACGTCCCGCGCACCTGTACGCCAGCTCCGCTGCCACCACTCCGAAGGGTAGGGGACGGAGCGCGATCGCGTCTACCTCAACTAGGCGCCAGCTCCGCTGCCACCACTCCGAAGGGTAGGGGACGGAGCGCGATCGCGTCTACCTCAACTAGGCGCCAGCTCCGCCGCCACTCCAAAGGGTAGGGGACAGAGCGCGATCGCGTCTACCTCAACTAGGCCGCTGCCACCACTCCGAAGGGTAGGGGATGGAGCGCGATCGCGTCTACCTCAACTAGGCGCCAGCTCCGCTGCCACCACTCCGAAGGGTAGGGGACGGAGCGCGATCGCGTCTACCTCAACTAGGCGCTAGCTCCGCCGCCACCACTCCAAAGGGAAGGGGACGGAGCGTGATCGCGTCTACTTCAACTGCACCATTGCCTCTACAGCAAGCGAACACAGTGTGGAGGTGCCAACCTCCGCCGCGTTAACCATCAACCGTACAAGCTGCATGCAATTGTGCAGTACTCGACATAACGGTCCCCTTTTCTGTTAATAAGCAAAAGAAAACAGCAACAAAAGCAAAAGTCACACCACACCACCAACTCCCGGATGACATTAGGAGTCGGTGCCGTCTTCGGCGCGCTGATGAGCCTCCTCCAGCCACTCGAGGAAGTTGCCCTCCCGGTGTAGCGTCCGCCGCAACAACGCCTTGGCCACTTCCTCTCCAAAGTGGCGCCAAATCCCCTCGTAGAAGCTCTGCACGGCGGGCATGGTGGTGCGGACTGCGCCGGACCATACCCCGGCCCCAGTCGGAGCACTCAAGCCGGGAGACACCAGCCCCTCCACGTGCTCGCACCCCCGGGCGTGGAGCGTGGCAAAGGCAAGGCACGCGCTGGCGTAGTCGCAGTGATCGCCGAAGGCTTTCGCACCGTCAAGTGCCAAGCTCGAGCCCTCCTCAATCCGCGCTAACGACTGCGTCACGCCCGCGGCGTCGTGGGTGAGGTCTGGCACGACGACGAAAAGGCCCCGCAGGGCCCCCTCCAAAGACCCCATGGCCCTCCAAGCTGACGCGGACACGTCGCTCAGAGCCTGGCTCTTCTCCTCCAGGGCCACGGTAAGCTGGGCCCTCTCCTCCTCCAACGTGCTGATTCGCCCAAGTAAGCCGGCACGATCCTCTGCCGCGACATGTTGGGCCTCTTCGGCAGCACGTTGCGACGCCCCCGCTGCGCGAACTTCCGCCTCCAGCACACAGATGCGGTTATCCTTCGCGGCATGAGCCTCATCGGCAGCACGAAGCTGCTCCTCTAGCGCCCTCCGTTTGCGGAGGTGCGCCTCATCCAGAGCTCGGCCAATGGTGACCGCCTAACAACAGAACATGGCTGCTTAGCATGCACGCGACGGTAATGTCAATGGCGGGTTCAGGAGCTTACCTTCATCCGCGCGGCACCCAGTGCAAGCGCAAGCAGGTCCGCCCCGCATGACGACAGCGCCCGCCGATCCAGCCTACCGTCACCACATTCTGTAGCTCCGTTGAGGGCATGGAGCGCCTCCGGTTGTGGCATGAAGTCAGACACGGTGAGCCGTGTGGGCCTCGCGGCAGCATCAGGTGTCCGCGCTGCGTTTCGCGCAGCGTCACCACTGACTTCATAGACACCACCGCTTCTCGATCCTTGCCCATGCCCGGGCGACTTCCCCTCTCCTGACGTCGACGACGGCATAAGTGAGCAAATCGGAGAAAGCTTCGCGAAGTCACGAGGAGATTAGGAGCTACGCCTACCTCCGCCACCCCCCACTATGGCGTGGGGAGGTGTCGGCTCAGCCCCTGCCTGGGAATTAATAACCCCCTCCTCAGTCGGGGTGGCCTCGCGGTCGAATCCTAGACCACCGCCGACCGTGCCCGCCACATGGAATTGCCCCGCCGCGAAGGCGATTGCACCTGGCGGTGTTTCACCACCGGAGAGCCAGAGGAGGCACCCCGACCGCTCCAATACCTGCACCTTCCGGCGTGGGCAGCATGATCGCGGCGGCTGCAGCAGGTGATGACGACGAGTGCTCCGCTGCTCCAGTCGTCGCCAGGCCTAACGCCAGTGGAGGGCCTGTGGCAGCCATCACGGGCGACGGCGGCGCGGGAGGCAGGTCCTCGCCGACTGGCATCGGCGACAAAGCGTCGTCTCCAGCGGCGTCGCCGCCAAGGCCAGCCTCGCCACCCAAGTCCTCGCTGGCCGCAGCGTGACCCTCCGCGCTGCCATGCTCGGACCCACCCCCGGACACGTCATCCGGATCAGCGACCTCTGCCGCCAAGCCGGCGGATGGGTCAGAAATAGCAGCTTGGGACCGGGACCTTTGCTGCCGGGAAGACACCCCTGCCCCGCTGGCACCGTCACGACGATGGGGTGAACTCCGCACCGGCACTGAGCGCTCGGGCACAGCGAGGCCTAGGACCTCGCACACCCGGTTTATCCGCCCCAACCCTGCAGGCCTGGTCGCGGCTTCGGCGCAAGGTGTGCTCCTTCCACGTATACGACCCTAGGAAGGCATCGACGGCGTGCTCAGCGTCCCGCAACAAAAGCACTGCGCACCTGGTGGGCTCCTGCAGCGACGACACCGAGGGGCGGACGCCATCCCTCCGCGTACCATGCCGTTCATATTTCCACAGGCCGGAGAGCGGAGACACCCCGTACATGGTAAATTCTTCGGCAAGATCGCGCATGTTGAACCGAAGGGTCGCGCCGCCGAGTCTCCGTGCCTGCCATTGATCCTCGCCCTTCGGCTTCAGCCCGGGGCAGCAGTCGAAGGCTATCGGTTGACCTCGGCACTGCAGATTGCTGGTCGGCGTCACGCGACAGTAGAACCACTGCCGCATCCACCCCTCCCACTTCTCCTTCGTCGCCAGAGCAAGGACCAGATGCGCGTAGCCCGACCGCACCACGAAGTGAACGCTGCCAAAATTGGACAGCGCCCCTTCTCCGACTCTCTTTGGCTGGCAGCGCGCATCATGAAGAAGGGCGAATAAGCTCGCACAGGGATGACCGCCTTCCACGCGGATGGCCCAAGCAAACACCACCAAACGGACTATTGCATTCGGAGTCAACTGCGCCAACTCCAATCGATAAGCCTTTAGGACCTCACCGACAAAGAGCGTCGACAGCATCCGGAGTCCCGCCTCGAAGAACGCGGCGAAGACAATCGCCTCTGACTCCTCGGGATGAGGCTCCACTTCGTCGCGAGCGGGTAGGCGGGCTACGTAACGGTCGTCTATCTTCTTCTCCCACACGAGAGCTTCGATTGTCTCTTCGGTGGCATGGCTTCGCCCCAGCACTGCAGAGCACCGCCCCTGCGAGCTCTGCCAGGCGTTGTACACCTTCTGGGTCTGCATTGGCTCACGAGCCACCACCGAATAATCCGCCTGAGGCGGCGTCGAGCCGCGCTGGCCCGACGAAGCGCTGCCACTCAACCGGCGGCCGGAATCTCCGTGGCTTGCCATCTTTTCTTTCCGCACGACGGAAGGGCCAGAGCAGCGGCGAGTGGATTTCGCGCAGCAACGAGGAACAAGCGGGGCGCACGCGAACGGGATGCACGCCCGTGTGCCAATGAAGCCCCTTTTATATAGCCCCTTCGCGTCCCGCCGTCGGGAGGGCAACCGGCGGGAGCTGTCGGTTCGTCCCGCTCACGGTCGGGAACTGTAACTGACCGCGGATGGCTCACCACGTGTCTCACTTCCCTTGGGAACAGACGTGGGTGCACGGTCGCAAGGCTCCTGCCATCCCACGGCGCACCAACCAGGCAGCGCCGCGTGTACCGCTACCTCGGGACCATGCGTACGGCGGTTGCAAACCGCCCCGGCCTTCCCAACGCACGGCATAGCAACTCCCGCGCCAAACAAAGCTTTTCAACCCCGGCAACAGCTGTAGCCCAGCGGAGCGAACACTACGCGACTCCCCCGAAGCCTTTACACCTTTGGGACCGGCCCGGGTCCGCCCTCGGCTACAGCACTACGGCAGGTAGCCGTTCGCGCAACAATTTTTCTACTCTGACGTCCCATGCCTTTCTATGGATGCTAGGTCACACAAAGTGCTCGTGCAACGGGTCAGCCGGTGGGGCAGCTACAGCTCCGCCTTTGGTGCAGTTCCTGCCTCCACGCCTTCGCCGACGTCCCCACCTCCGCAAGCCGACTTCGAGCCGACCTCGGCTTCACCCCCTACGAAAAGACACCTCGCCAGGCACCCGTGCACCGGCACTGTGCGCCCGCAGATGCCCCTGCTTCAGTGCCTTTGGGCAGCGCATCCCACACTCCCTTACCTTTCGCACAGGGTACTATTGCCGCCCCTTGACCCTCACACTTACACCGTTTTTCTTTGGCTGCCAGGTCCCGCATACTGTCAACACGGCCAACCGGCGGCCGATGATGCGTCACGGGCAAAATGAGCACGCGACGCAGTCACCAGGATGTGGACGCGTCAAACTAGACTCCTCGCCTCGCGCAACCGGCGGAAGTCGAACCGGCGCGGTCGCTTGTGCGTGCGTACGCCGTTCCGGCTTGCCGCCCCTACGTATCCGACCCACATAGGCAAAATCTTCGCCTTCGTGGAGCAGCTCAGCTCCCCCTTCGGCGAAGTCTCCGCGCCCCCGGAGCAGACCAGCCCCGCCTTCGGCAAGGTCGTCGCCCCCGCACAATAGCTCGGCTCCAAAGTCACCCTCGCCTAATATCACACAACATCACAGGCCGCAGGGACGGAGGAGGCCAAAGGGCTCGGCAACATGGCTTCGGCCTGTGAAGCCCTTCACCATGAGAGGCTCCTGTTGTAGGGGTGGCCCCCACCTAAACCCAGCTAGCCTGTTAGAAGGTTGTAAGTCATGTAAATGGCATACTTGTCCTCGGTGAGGGACTCCGTGTAAGGCTACGATGGTAAAGTCGCCCCTTGCGAGGGGGAATACTTATGTATCGTGACTGGTCCTTGAGAAAGGGCAAGAGGTCATTTGTTTACCTAACTCTCCACCACCATACTCTCTCTGTTTGGTCTGTAGCCACAACAGATGGTATCAGAGGATTGGAAGAATAGCGCATGGAGTGCTAATCTTGACTATGTTTACACAGACGCCTGCTTGACAAGCATCGCATGGTGGTACGATTTGAAGTGGGTGCTAGACACATTGCAACCATTGTACCGTGTATTGCGGCTTGCTGATACACAGAAAAAAGCCACGATGTTGGGATTTATGACGATGATAATGGGTGGTTTTGCATGAAATAGAAGCTCATTTGAGTCCCAGGCCAACAGAGATAAAGAAATTCATGGGCCTTATGAAGGCCAAGGTGAACTATCTTTATAAGAACACTCTCATGGTTGCAGGTAGTGAGCTAAGCATAGTGCATTGAATTAAATTATTTGAGCTTGATTTATTATTCATGTAGCTTCATTTTTCATGTAGCCGCTGTACTTGATCCAGAAGCCCACTACAAATATAGCTTTGGGAAAGATCCAATATATACGGAAGCACTCAAGAAGGCAATTGAGAGGATTGTGGACTCGCCTCAGAGTGAGGTGCAGGCACTTGCATAATTTGACACGTTCCATTTTTGCAGAGGTGATTTTAACACAAGAGGTGCACGGTTAGCTCTATCACAAATGACCGCATGTAAGTGATCATACTCATCTCGAACACTAATGCTTGAATATTTTGATGTATTTCTCGCAGCTGCATGGTGGTTTACATATGGAGGAAGCACAAAGGTATTGCAGAAGTATGCAATGTGGATTGCGTCGTAGTGCGTGTCCTCTAGTGGGTGTGAGCGTAATTGGAGCACATTTGCGTTGATTCACACGAAAGTGAGGAACAAACTAGGTTATGACAAGTTGCATAAATTAGTTTACGTGTACTACAATTTGAAGCTAAGCCTCCAAGAGCAAGAGATAGAAAGCCAAGAGAAGGAAAGTAATCCTTGGTCGATGTTGATGGATGCCACACTATATGATCAAGGCAACCCCATTATGCGCTGGTTATCAAGATCGAAGAGGGAATCCCAGCTTGAAGAAGTACCAGTAGATAAGTCAAACGAAACACTCCTTGACTAGCCCCTCAATGTTTGGGCATCAAAGAGGAAACACCTTAAAAGCACATCGAAGCGTACGACCAAGAGAGGAAGGAAGGGAACAGATGTTTATGAGGATGATGTGGGAAGTGAAAAGGATACAACAACTACTTCTTGAAGCCCATCATGTGAGGACATGGATAGCGTTAGTTCCCCAAGTGATGATGGTCATGACAACGAACCGAATGTATCAGTAGGTGAGTGTTTTTTATGTACTACCTACTACTTAGTATATATCAATCTACCCATTCAATTAATTTTATGAAAAGTGACTTACCATTCACTGTTTTTAGAGAAAGAAGGTGAGATCATGAAGAAGTCTCTTGATGATCCTAGGCGAGGTAGGGTAGGAATAAAGAAGACCAAGGATATTTCCACCCTTTACTAGGTCGAGCAAGCTTGCTGACTGCCTTCATGACAAAACAGTATGCTGATATGGTTTCCTCATATTCTTCTTCCTCCCTTCTTCTCTTGTAGACTTTAGAAGTTGATGGCTTGATGCAATCTTGCTGACTGCCTGTTTGCCATCATGCCACTGAAATTCAAAGGAATTTGGATGCTTTGTTGTATGAAAACTGAATGCTTTGTTGTATGAAAATTGAATGCTTGATGCAATCCAGTTGGTTCTGTTAAGATTTGGGATATTATTTATGTTCATGTTTTGTTGTATGAAAACATTCTGAATGCTTTGTTGTTCATGTTCTGTTGTATGAAAACTGAACAAGGCATTTGTTTCTACTTTCTAGACACCTCTTTCACAATATTTGGATAGTTTTTTTTTCCACAATTTTCTGATGAGTCAAAGTTCCAATGAATATTTTATTTTCAGACATGCATGAAAGGCTCTCCAGCTATGGCTCACGTGGTATATGGTCCAGTACTGGAAGTTGGTGGAGAAGGGCGCCTAACATGTGCTTGCAGTATCCTTCGGAATTTCTGATAACTAATAAGCAATATGTATTTCTTGTTAGTCCTTTGGA
Organism: Melocanna baccifera; assembly: GCA_036346265.1. Lineage (NCBI taxonomy): Eukaryota > Viridiplantae > Streptophyta > Magnoliopsida > Poales > Poaceae > Melocanna > Melocanna baccifera. Next base: position 14,264,023 of record CM070704.1, on the reverse strand, counting down.
ATTTCCGAAGAAGCAATCTGTACATTTACTAGTGTCATTCTCAGTATTTGTTTATTAAGAAGCAATCTGTACATTTACTATTGGCATTCTCAGTATTTGTTTATTACTATGATAAAATTAAACTATCTTTATGCAAATGTTACTTCTTCACTTCCACTTTATCAGAAGTCATAATTGATGCCTTTGTCAAGTCAGGTCTAGTTCCTGAAAAGGTTGCAAGACAAGAATTGAAGGTGACTAAATATATGTGAAAGTGATTTTCTTTTGTTTTCTTTAGCTTTTCCATTTTTTCCTATTTACTTGACAGGGATATATAATTATTTTGCCCATTTTAGTCAGCAGTATTATTGTCTGCCAAAACATACTGAAATTGCAGATAGCATCTGCTTGTAAAATATACCCTTCACATTTCTATTTGCATAAAGACTGTTGATAATTTTTCCATGATTTAAATTCAACACTCCATACATATGATGCTAAAATTGCCTCTCTTTTCTTCCCATTTTGCAACTGCAGTTGCATGCAACCGTAATGAAAGTGAGGCACAGGAAGAGGTTAAAGCAAAAAAAAAAAAAAGAACATTTTTCTGCATCTTGGTAATGTGTTGTCCATGTACTGTTCGCTTACCTTGACTGCCTTGTTTGACTGCAGCAAGAAATGGAATCACAGAAACGATTCATTTGATGCTCGGGGTATATTCAGAATATACGGGGAACAGGAATTGGGTGACTACCCAATTCCTGAGGTTCACCTTTCTCAGAGATTCAAGTATGACGTAAGTGGATACTACCATTGCTGTTCCTCAATTCCCTTGCCCGAGGAGATGTAAACGGAGTGAGGTCTGTATGTTTCAAAATAATGCATTACTAACTTTTAGCTCTTAAAGTTCATAAATCTTATGCCCTTAGGAAGTGCTATGGATCGATAATTTTTGCTATGTGGTTTGCTTCTATTGTTCTGAACATTTTGCACGCCAATGAATGTGACATCCCTAGTAGTTCCCTTCTGCTACGTCTCCTGTTAAAGAGTTACTAGTGGTTTGCAGTTTGCACTGCTCTTCCTGTGTCTCATTTCTTTCTAGTGTAAGTTATTACACAACAAGATACTGGAAATGCTGGCCGATTTTTCTACAAATTTCAGCTGATTTTCGGCGATAATCGGCCGGTTTACATTTAAATTTCAAATTTTATTTGAATTTTTCAGTCCAAAATTCTCCGAAAAAAACCGAAAATCGGCCATATCAGCTTTGCTGGCCCCCTCCAGTAAAACATTAAAACCGATAATCTTAACCCTAGTCCCCACTCCCCCTGTTGCGGTTGCTGCTGAGCTATCGCCCCTTCACGTGGGGCCAGCCACCGTCGCCGCCAGTTGCTATGACGCTGAGCGCCGCCCCAGCTCGTGCGCCGCCACCGGGTGTTGCCATCCTCGTCATCCTCCAGCGCCGCTGCTGCTTGCGAGCCCCACCGTCACCAACCACCGTGACTGCTGCTGTCGCGTCGCTGTGGGTCGCCAGCACCATCACCCTTAGGTCTCTGGCCGCGCCTCCCCGTTGCTGCTGAGTCGTTTGCTTGAATATGTGTGTATCGTGTTAGCGATGAGTTGAAATGGTTAATGCTTGTTCAAGTGGCGGTTCGAGTTCGGTGCCATCCGCACATCGTCTGCTAGGTTAACAGACAAGTGCATGGTAAAACAATGACTTATGTTGAATGGTTGCTATTTGTGTTTCCATGCTATGATCTAAAGTATTTATGAGATGATGTATATGATTATGTGCTAATCATATCTTGAGGAGTACTGTTTATGATTGAACATCCTCATTAAAAGAATGTTGCATCATGCAAAATACATAAGAGCCAGGTCGGTGAGAAAGTCATATGACTAGTCCAGAGTGCTCTTGAATAAGACCTACAGAGGTAGGCATCCCACAGGAGTGGGAGGATAAAGACATATTTCGGTAGACAATCCACGGGAGTGGAGGTCGAGACCCCGTATGAAAGAGGATGAGACGAATGAGTGGTCCATCGACGGGTGGACACTCCGTTATACCAGTATAAGCTACAGTTACAGATGCATTACATGTCACTGCATTGCATGAAAGTGATACAGACAATGATACAGTTACAGAAGAAGTGCATTTCATTGCATTGCATAATGTAATACAGACAGTGATACAGTTACAGAAGCAATGCATTGCATAAAGTGATACAGATAGTGGTACAGTCACAGAGATGTTGATTTACAGTTTACAGTTACAGAGGTATTGGTTTACAGTTACAGAGGTATTGATTTATAGTTTACAGTCATATAATTGATTTAGAGTTTATAGTTATTGAGATATTGATTTACAGCTTATAGTCGTGAAATTGATTTATAGTTTACATACATGGAGTTGATTGAACTGTTATACTGTTTTATCGTGTGCTTGCTAAGTCTTTGGACTCACCCTTGCTTTGTTGTTATTTTTTAGGGTGATCTGGATTGACGGCATGCATGAATTGGGAGTAGTCCTCTTTGCACTGCACCTGTGAGATAACCGCTTAGTTACACACTAGGCGTATATGTTTTAGTTTCTTGCTAAGACTTTTGTGGCATGCCTTTTTGTGTAGTTTCTTGTGAGCCCATGTGTAACATCCTGTTTTTCTGAGATTTTTAAAGCCTGGATTTTAAAAATGAATTTTCTGGAATTTTGTGAAATTAATTGAAGCTTCAAATGAATTTTTAAAGTTTTAAATAATTTAATATGATTAAAATAAACATTAACATAAGTGGGAAATATTTTATTCATGTTCCTCAGGTCTCAAGGAATTTTCTGGTATTTTTGGTGAATTTTTGGGATTTATTTGCTATTTTCTAGAACTTTTAGAAAATTATTTGAATTTCTGGAAAAAGAAAATAAATTAAAATCCCCCGGGCCGCCCTCAGCCGCCCGATCTCCCTCTCTCCGCCACGCGTCGCCCATCCCGCGCCCGCCGCCGCCGCCGTACCCTTTCCCGCGCACCCGCCGCCCGCGCCTCGATCCGCCCGCGCCACGCGTCGCGCATCATGCGCCGCGCGGCGGCACCAGCCAGCGCCGCCGCCGCCCGCACCCGCCGCGCCCTCGGCCGCCCGATCGCGCGCCAGCGCAATCGCAGCCGTCCGCTCCGCGCCGCGCGAACCTAACCCTAACCCTAATCCCGCTCGCCGTCCGATCTTGCCGCGTGGCGCATCCTAGCCGTCTAACCGTCCGCGTCGCGACCGTCGCCCGTAACCGAATCGAACTCCTCGGTTCGCGTGTTAAAACCCGCCGTTCGTCCTCGGTTCGTGTGCCGACACCCGAGCTCCCCGCCGCCGCTCCTCGCCGTCCTCGCGCCGCGCGCGCGAGCGCCGCCGCTCGCGCCGCCGCCGTCTCTGCGTCTCCGCGCTCGCCGGTCGCCGGAGCACCGCCCGCCGCCGCGTCGCCGCCGGTGAGCTCCTCGCGCCCGTTCGCTGCGTCGCCTCCTGTCGCCTCGCCGCCGCCCTCCCCTCGCCTCGCCTCGCCTCGCGCGTCTGCGACCAAGCGCCCGCGACCCGTCGCCTCGCGCGCACCCGCCACGCGTCGCCGATCCGCTCGCGCGCCGCCACGCGTCGCCCGCCGACCGCGATCCGCCGCCGCGCGCCAGCGCGCCACGCGCGCGCCGCGCCGCGCGGCGAGCCGCCAACGTCGCCGATCCGCCGTCGCCGCGCCGCGCGCGCGATCTCCGCCGCCGCTTCGCTCGATCCGAGCGAGGGCTCGAATCGGCAGCGTGCGTGTCCCCGCCGTCGGATCCGCCGTCGTCGCCGCACCCGAGCCGCTCAACCTAGCCACGTGGCAGCACCAGTGCGTGCCACGTCAGCCCTAGTCCACGTGGCATGACACGTGGCATGCCACGTCAGCGCCACGTCAGCCCCGAGCCGTCCCCCGAGCCACGTGGCAGCCACGTCAGCTGCCACGTCAGTCGGGTGACACGTGGCGACATATGCGCGCCACGCCACGCCGCCCCGCCCGCGTCGGCAGACCTCTCTCCCGAGCACATTACGTGGACCGAGTCCACGGTGGACTCGAATTTCGTGGACCGGGTCCACAAAGACGATAACTTTTCTGATTTTCCCGAATTAATTTTAGAATTAATTTTCCGGGAGCCCGTTCTCCTCCGTCCTAGCTCCGATTGACCCCGTTCTTTTTTCTAAATTCATCTAAAATCAAGCTCTAGCTGTTGGTTCTGGTTTTGTGAATTTTGGAGTTCATTTGCTTATCATTTTATGTGTTTTTTTGTTTTCGGTCGTTTTCTCTCTCGTTAGATTCGGATTCCGGAGGAGCAGGTTTCGCGCCAGAAGACCAGGAGTACCCCGCTGAGCATAACGAAGGCAAGTCGTGTCCTTTGATCATGTTGAACCCAAATTTTGCAATCTATTATTTAATTATTTTGCTTTAAATTACATTGCATTGCTATTTTTATTCAAACCTTTGCACAGGTAGTTATTGTCCCAATTGAAATTATACCTCCTTGACACTTTGGAATACCATGATGCCATTGTCACCATAGGTTGGGAAATTTAGTAGTGATGCTAGTTTATTTATCACATGGGTTGGTACGATTAGATTGCTTAGCCGGTTTATATTTACGATTGATCTCATCGCACACGTTAAATTATTAATTTGAATTAATGACATATGGAACTGTGGTTGGTGCCACATGTATTAAAATTTGTGCCACGTCATTGGTGTGACGTTGGCTTGGTTATACAAATTGGTTTTGCACTCGGGCGAGTGATCGTGCGAAAGGGGAAATCTGGTTGTACTTTGGGGATGTGGTAGTCTCGCCGGGTAATGTTAAGGACTTAACTTTGTGCGCCATTGATCTGAGCTTAATCGTGCAAACCACATGTCTATTATGGGATGGACTGGTGATTAATTTGTAATATTTCAATTCAATTACGCCATTGTGATGGACATGGTTGCCGATTTCCATGTGGTGCAAGGGGGTGTGATGCGAAACCCTAGCGGGCGGGATTGTGTTGAGGTAGAGCATTGTAAAGGCCTTGTTGTGATTTCCTTAGGCCTAGGCTAATCACATCGTGTGGGTACAGTTGTGCAACCTCTGCGAGTGTAAAACTATTCGAATAGCCGCGTCCTCGGTCATGGGCGGTGCTCGGGATTTCACACGAGGGTTAGTGTTTCATTTATAACTTGGTGGTTTAGGTTGGGAGTGGGCGGGTAGTTCATCGTTGGTTTAACTTGTGAATTGGTGTTCACAAGTGGTTCATGTTTATTCCTTTGATTATCTATTATTCTTGTTTTGATTAACTTTCGCTTTCAAGTTATTTAATATATTTCATCAATAAATGTCTTTATGCAAATTAACCTTTCAGCCTTCCTTTGGTAAGCCTTGCATATTATATTGCATTTATTGTTACAAGCGACTTCTTGAGTACCAATGTACTCACGGCTTTACGCCTATGTTGCTCGATTGAGGAGAGGAGTACTATCAGCGAGGAGGTGCGGAAGGAGAGTACTACGACGACTTCACGGATTAGGCTTCGTTCTCCACTCGATAGCCTGTGGCTTGTCGATTGGTCGCTACGCTTTATTTTGGATTTCCGCTGCTATTTTGTTAAGCCCTTCCGGCTAGAGATAATGTAAGCTTGGCCATAAGGTCGTACCCTTGTTATTTTATCGATATTCGAGTTTTTCTTTATTATTATCGTGTGTATGACTGTGATGACATCTATGTTTGACTGTGTGCACTAGCGTGATCCTGGACTAGTGCAGTTTACACAGAGAGACCGAATTTGCATATTCGGGTCTCGACACCATGGTGGTGGGTCTCCATAGTCAGGGGATCCAAAGTTTGTTTATGTTAGGGTTATTTGCAACATGAAGTAGTTGGCTTATCGCATTTAACCTATGTTTGTATGTTGACTGCTTCTTGTGGGTAGTTTTAATAACAAAGAAAGTGCTGTTGTAACGCCCCCGTTTTCGGGAACAGTAGCGTCGAACGCCCCGCAACAGCCCAGGAGTTCTGTTGCGGACAGAAGGAGTATCCAGCCTACTCACGGACATTTAAAAATGATTAGTTTGGCAGATATAAGACCTAGCGATCAGTTTTATCAACTTTATGGGCGTCCAAGCCCAAATTGTAACTTACAATCAGAAGAACCGAAGAAAACTCCCACAAGAACGCCTGGGTGCGATCGTAACCCTAGCACGAACTCTTGACTTGCTTTTCCTCTTCTGGTATCTGGAGGGGTGGTAATATAGCAAGTTTGAGTACAACCAACCGTACTCAGCAAGTCACAAAAGTAAACCTCAATTTACTACATGCATAGAATTCCAAAGGAATGCAGTATACTGGTTTCTTAATTTATGTGGATGCAATTTTATTTGTAAAAAGTTTAAGACAATAAACTACATTATACTACTTAAGGAAATGGGGTCTCAAAACATTAATTCTTTGATTACACAGCTTAAAACCTTGGAAAACTACTTATGCTTCGCTACTGGATATCACCCATCAAGCACAGCTTCATTAACCGGAAGCACGGCGTATTCGAATACCATTTTATTTCACTCTGCAGAGTTGCTCAGCTTTACCCACAAGATTTCTCAATTCCCAATGTCATGCGATTTACACGCTCCACTAGCGTGCGACTGAATTGAGAAAACAAAATCTTTCGCTGCTCACTTTAATATATAGACCCTACCTGGTAGATCTTCACCAAACTAAGTACCCACTGGCCAATGCGGAACGCTGCCGCCCAAGTCCGTGAAGACCATCACTAAACTGAGTATCCGCTGGCCAATGCATATTATGGCCGCCCAAGCCCGTGAAGACCTACCGTTGTGTGCGTACGGCGAGACCACGCCCAAATACCACACCTGTATGGCGAGTTACGTATTACCTCGATAACTCGCCCAAACACCCCATACTCCTGTAGGGGTTCAATTAAAGTGAGCAGTTACGAGATCAGGATTGACGGTTCAATACCTGTGGTTGAGCGGTTACTGTGCTTTAAACTCAGCATAAGGGTCTACACTACAACAGAAAAACCTTGTAGAGACATCTTATTTATAGGTTAAAGACGTTTTAAGTCATCACTAGAGTGTTGTTGAGTCATTTTTGTAAAGCATCCTAAGAGCGTCTCCCCATGGACCATGTCAAAAACTGTAGAGACGTATTGGTAAGCATGTATATAATATTTGAGATGCTCTATAGAGACGGTAAATTGCATGCTTACACTTGTAGAGACATTTTGATAGATGCACTTACACATTGTCTTGATTACTATAGAGGCGGTAAATTGCATGCTTATATTTTGAGAAAAATAAAAATGTCTTCTCTTTGTTCTTTTTGTTACGTAAAAATAACATTTTTGCACATCGTTGTAATCAAACCGATTCATATGCAAAATCACATTGTCGCTATCACAAACCACACAACAATAGAGCAATACACTGAAATGTAGAAAAAAAAAGTAATTATATTATTTAATAGCAAGTGGAGTTTACTACCGAATCATACATGAATATAAACAAATACAAACACACATGAAAAAAACAATTTTCCCAATTTTCCCCTAAAATTGTTGGTATCTATAAGATTTCTATATGCAGATACTAGTTCATCAGCTTTCTCATCTTCACTACATCTGTAGATTTTCTTTACATTCTTTCATTATCCTGCAAAAAAATCATTGAAGGTAGTTCTATCAACAGATATATCATTGAAATCAGCTAGGATGGTTAGGGGACAATACAATTCCATGAATAGTAAGACAAACGATCATGTCTCTCTGAATTGCTCCATACCAAAAAAGAAGTTGTACATATGCTGGTCAGATAATCACGCAAACCACACATTTATGAAATGCGTTAGTCTAATGATCACACATGCAAGTAAATGATCGTAGGGGAAAATAAAAAAACTGAGAAAATACCATTTTAAAATAATAAGAGTATGGTTACTATGAGCACCATGCATGCTTGTGCTTTAAAGACACACAAAGTAGTGTGCTAAGTGCTAACCAAAGCAGATGGTATAGCACAATCAAGGATGAAATCCCCCAAAATTCATAACCAAATAGAACAAATAATTCTGAGGTCATAACCAAAAGAAAATCAGATATCACCTCTCTGAAGCAAATGAGCAACTGACATGAAATAAACAAAATGACACCTTTTTTTACATTTGCATACTGTTAATATTTTAAAAAAGTGGTCATAGATTAATCACGACATATTTTTAGTTTCCATACCTTTGCGAAGTCGCTTAGTAGCTCGATACAGTAGGGTAGGAGGCGTATCTTGATCGACCCTCGAAATGCCACTCTTGTCCCGCAAAAGCTCGAACAAAGAATATTGGCGGGTAAGAACAAGTGAGAAGATTCGCAAGTATGTAAAGAAGGGTAATCCTGCGATGACATACATATTGCTTGTGTGAGCGAGAGAATCCAAAGATAGGACACCATCGCGAAACTTCGGATCTTTAAGATGTCCTTACATTGATAAAAAAATATCCATTTCATAGAAGCTTGACTGGTGTTAGAAATAGATAAATCAGTTAGAAATACACACGATTATACAGAATAGCGGTGATATAAAAACAAAGACTCAAGAAAGGTACTAAAAGTCATAGGCAGCCATCAGCAAAAGTTTCAACATCTTAGATTGCTTCTATAGGTCACAAATTCCTAGGTGATTTGTTAAGGACAATAGAATAACCAGTGTCATAGAAGCAAATCGGGAAAGGCAAAAACATTAGCATATCTATAAAACTTGACAGATTAAACAAGTAAAAAACAATGTGTGAAGTTTTGCTTGAATAGATTGCACCATACTACATCCACATGAAAAACAATACCCCACAACCATGTAACAAAGAGAATGTCTATTGTTGTCATTACGCAGAATACCAGATGCTTAGAGCTTGTGCAGTGGTGGTAACACAATTACATTTCCAATTAATCAATGTTTCAACCAAGAAGTGTTGAATTTGGGTTCAGTTCTTGAGCTGTTGAGCATACTATCACAAGGCCTATAGCGATGTGCACATTGAACTAGTGACTAACTGTTCAAGAAGCTATATCGGGTTAAGTCGATCAGTATATATAACTTTCCAAGGACAAGTAACCAAAATTACTCAAAATTCTCATACGGTGTTCCTCTGAACAACCACAAAATCTCTTAGATAACCATATATGCATCCCAGAACAAATGTAAACTCTACTGAAAAGCGTGTTCCTTCTATGTGTTTTACCACCATGAATCCTCAAATTCCATAAAAACTAGTGTATAACAACAATGTTCATGCATGACACACAATGTCCACTTAACATAAATACTTTAGCATTATGATCACATATCACATATCACCACTTAACATAAATCGAGGGGTTGCATCAACACCTTATGCTCTTGCAAATGAATGAAGCAACTAGCAAGGCAACAACCAAAGACTCAACACAAAGAACCAAAGAAGCTCCGAGTATAGAAGCCAATAAGCCAACAACAACCATCAAGCAATCAGCATAATATCAACCATCAAGAATCGTAAAATTAATACATTGCTAGATAGAAGATTCATACAACAACCATGCTTTGTGATAGACTGATAGCAAAGAAAGAAATGAAGCATCAATACAAAGTACAAACCATAGTTCACTACCCTCTACTCGGCAAAACTAAGGCAATATGCAGGAGATATTAAGGAAAGGAAGTTCACAAGTCAATCATACCGTGTTTCCATGAGGCGCGGTGGCGGGGGGTGAGGAAGCAGTGGGGGAGAGGAGGGGCGGGGGCGCCGGGGGGCGAGGAAGCAGTGGGGGAGAGGAGGGCGGCGGGGAGGGAGGGCGGTGGGGGGTGAGGAGGGGTGGGGGGGGGGGCGAGGAAGCGGTGGGGGAGAGGAGGGGGCGAGGGGCGACGGGCGGGAGCTTGGGATTGAGGAGAGGAGAGGCAGACGGAGAGACTGAGGGTCGGGAGTGGGGAAGTGGAACTGGGGGAGTGGGCGAGTGTGGCGGACGGAGGGAGTGGGCGAGTGTGGCGGACGGAGGGAGTGGGAGGCGGGTGGGATTTGGATTTTGGGCTTGCTCGCGGACAGAGGGTTTTGTCACAACTTCTAAAACGTCTCAAGAAATGTCTTTATATGCTATATGATTCTTAATGTAAAGACACTAAAAAAGCGTCTAAAGAAAAATGTCCTTACGAGACTATTTTGTTATAGTGCTAGACCTTACTCTTTCCCCTGAGACTGCCAACCACGACTAGGTCTCGTCCAGTCCTGGAAACCGACACCCGTCTGTTGCACCCTCCACCCTAGGGTAGGGTTGTGGACTCGTCCATCACAGGGCATCCGATCCACGTCTTTCCGCCCTACCCTAGTACACTTTAAAATAATTTTACCAGCGAACTACCACATCCATGGTAGCTCGTTATTTTATATGAGTATATGCAATGGTCATGAGTATTTTAATTTATAGATCCTAAGTTTGTCAAGGTGAATGTGGCCTCAAAGTAAAACAGGGCATTCTCGGTGGTGGGTCGTAACTACATGTGTCGTGTTATTATAAACATTTATTTATAATCAAGTAATTGGAGCAAATAACCATAATGCAAATAACGTAAATAAATAACTATTCATAAATTGGTAGGTTCAACATGCTCAAAATTTGTAACTTGCCTTACGGAATTGAAATTCGGACGACCTCATAAACCTCGGATGCCTGCTCGGAGTCCTGGGACAGTCACCTCGAAGTCCTCACGAACTAACGCAAAAACACACACACAAAAATAACGAAATTTGAGCTCGCTCCAAAGCAAGCTAGAAGAAAATAAATAAAAGAAATAAAAAGGAAAAGAAATAAATGCACAAATATTAAAATGGCTTGGGATTGGATTTTTGGTAGTGGAGGTTCAGTTAACGGACATCGAAACTGGAATCAGGGCATCCAAACGAATCAAATGAGATATTTTTGGAAATTTTTAGGCACTGGAAAATGGAATGGGCTACTGTTCATGCTACAGTGCGGCCCGGTCCACGGTGGCGCGCGGGAATATGGCACGTGCGGCTCAATTGGCGACTTGGGCCGGCGGGCGCGGCCCAGGACGATGCGCGGGAGGGGAACAACGGGCGTGCGCGCGCGCTCGGCTTCAAACGGGAGGCGGGCCGGCCCACACAAACACGCTCGCGGGCCCTTCGGCCCAGGCGGGGGAACGCTCGGGTGTGCGACCGTTCGATGGCGTGAAGACGGCTTAGACTAGGCCACGTCAATGCACGCACGAGCGGCTTGGCCTGGGGACAGTGCGCCTGCGCGAGGCGCCATTGGATCGGCATGGATGCCCTAGATTGAGCCACGCCGACGGTCGCGGTCGTCTTCTTCCTCCTTCGGCCCGATAGAGCGAGGGAGAGCAGGGCTTCGCCCACTCCCGCGGTTTGGCCTCGGGGAGGGGTCTCAAGGGACAAGGCCGGTGTCAAAGGGTTCAGAGAAGTGTGGGGGTTCTATTTCTGGCCTTGGAGAGAGAAGAGCATTAATGGGGAAGGGCGCCGATGAGGGAGAAGGCGGCGGCTACTCAAGTGTGTGGTGATGACTTGGGAAGCGCTCAAGGGCAAATGGCCCCGGATTCACCATTCTTGGGGGATGGATTTCAATGGTATGTGGACGGTCTAGCTTGGGGCGGCCTCAAATGAGCTGGCATCGGAGAGGTGGCGGTGGCCGGAGAGGTGTGCACGGTGACAGCTCGGAGGGGAGGTGCTTTTGCAAAATTGACTGGGGCTTAATGTTTGCGACGGTGTGGTGGTGCTCTGGCCAATCTTAATTTGATTTCGATCAGGCGGGGAGGGAGATTGGCAGTGGTGCTCACTGGGACGAGAGGAGGGTGGCGGCGGCGCTAGGGAAGGAGACAGTGCAATTGCTTTCTCAGGGAGCAACCGGGTCTTAAAGACTCGGGGAGGTGGGGGAGCTGCGAGGGGTGCGTGAGTCCGAGGCACACAGAAGAGGAGGCCGAGGGGACTTCCCAGGAGGGTGTGGGCGGCCATGCCGGTTGGCAAACCACTCCTGGACGGCCTGGTAGGGAGGAGATGGCGCGGGGATGGGCGACGTCGCACAGACGGGTGGAGAGATGTGCCGTGCGATGGAGGCATCGCTGCGACCGCTGGCGCGAGGGAGCAGTAAGGGCAGTTGTGGCGGTGACGCAGGAGTGTGGGACCGCGGCTGCAGATGCTGACGAGAGTAGGTGCGACGAGGGAGTTGCGGTGCCAGGAAATCGGGGCAAGTGGGCATGGGTGCACGGGCAAAAGCAATGGCGAGGGGATAGCATAGGGAGGGGAAAGGCGGGAACCAGGTGGGCGCCAACGCGATGGAAGAGGCGGGAGCCAAGGGGGGAGAATTAAGGGGAAGATTAGGGGAAAGCAAACAACAATTAACTGAAATTCAAATTTTTGTTTTGAAATTTTTCAGGTTGTTTCAGCTGCCAAAAGACTTTTTAGCAGCACTAAGTTGAGATGGTAAGAGTGTGTTAGTAGTATCCTGGGTCCTGTGAAGGGTCATGGTGTTACACCTCTTCCTCTCTACCTTGTCTCGCACGGCCTCTTCCAGCACGTCGTCCTCTGCTTCCATGGCGGCAGGAGAGGGCGCGGTGGAGGGGGTGAAGGCAGTCCAACGGCAGCTGTGCCTTCCCCAGGTGGAGGTATGAATTAGGGACTTAGTGATGATCTACGGGTAGGCTATGCAAGCAAAATTTCAAAAATTTTACCGCGTAAAAGGGACCTTCTCTAGTAATAGATCACAGGATTACCACTAGACGCGCAGACTCGTAGCGGAAGTAGAGTCGATGTAGCGCGTTGATGCAGTTGTAGTCGTTCTAGCAGAACGTCTCCTCCTTTAGGTCCTTGTGATCGTCACAAGTTGCGGATCGTCCTAGTGTTGAAGCTTCGCATCAACACCTCCAAGGTATCCACACGTACGCGGCAGGAACACCACGCGTCGAAGTGCTAGCGCCGGCTGCGCGGTTTTAGATGAGGAAGGTGTGGCAACTAGGGTTTCGGGAATTCCGAATTCTCTGACTAACCCTATGCCACCTCCCCTCTATTTATAGGCATCCATCATAATGGGTCTCGAAATAGAGGCCCATTAGAAACTCATGGCCCATAAGAATTCGGATCACTATCCGAATTAAGTCCCAGCCCTTTAAGTGTGTGACCCTATAGGTTCACATACACTTAGACATAGCCCGAGTACTTCTACTCGTCCAATAATCGGCAGCGGCCCCTTAGCAAGACATGCCGACTCCCAAGTATATGTAAATATCATATCGGACGAACCTCAACAAAACTCATGCATTTCCCTTTGCCTCACGATATCGGTTAAACTCAAGGCGAGTATGTGTCATCCTTGTTTGGTTAGTTCAACCACTCTTTCTCGAATAAGTGACTTGAATTCCCGACTATGGTTAACTCTTTAACCGTGAATAGCATGGCCATGCATTTCTGGAATCCAATCACTCGAGAGGCCTAGAGATATCTCTCCTGTTGCTTGGAGGGGCAAATCCTATCTTGATCGACCATGCCTCAATGCACACATCATGACAAAACCCGGAAGCTACCTTTATGACTACCCAGTTACGGAGTAGTGTTTGGCAACCCCTAAGTTAGTCGTTATGCATCTTGAGTACGTGCGACGATCTCAAGTCTTAAGGACATAGCATACGCATTGTGAATGAAACCAACTGATGACGGTAAGAATGCAACATTCTCGCATTGTTTCATGGTGGGTCAATCCAACCCCATGTTCGCTAACATGTGTCCATATTATTGGTTTAATATCTTTATATCTATGACCCGTGAAACATGGTCATCAACCAATACATATGCTAGTCTATTAATATGTGTCCTCATATGTTTGACTAGGGATCATCTAAGAATAATCATCGTAGCAATATAGAGTTTCACAATCAAGTCACACACTTGATAATAAATATTGACGATGTTATTCAAGGAACAAGATAAATTATCTAATAAATCATGAACAGAATAAACAGAATCATCTCTATGATTGTCTCTAGGGCATATCTCCATCACTTAGTATTTCTACAGTTTAATTAGATGTCTTATTTTGGAAATTATCTCCCTTTTCAGTACAAAACAACATGAATTAAGAAAGAAAGATCGTGCTTTTGATTCACCAGTTTCCTTCCCAATCACTGTAAGATGATTTCTGTTGGTGTGGCTGTGGAGGAAGATACATGCAAACATTGAGCTTCAGAATAGAGACAAAAGAAAGGTGTGCTTTCTTTCTTAAAAGACGTTGAACATCATGCTATGGTTATACATTTGGCTGAATGGGTCTCAAGAGAAACTGTGATGGTGTGTTTGTTGTCCTCAAAATATTGTTCTTTTGCTTTTTTAGAGCCAGATTCTTACATTTGTCTCTCATGCGGTAATTTCTGTTAGAACTTTGTGAACTTGGTACTTAAATGATCCTACAAACACCTGATAGCTGTTAGCAAGGTTGAATTGGAATTCATGAACGCCAACTTTGGTAGCTAAATAGTTCTTAGAACACCTTTCATTTGGTGCAAAGGCAAATCTTAATTATCTAGCACTCTGTATTCATAGGCTTAACCTGTTTTTCCTTGTCTCAGGTATATACAGTTGTATATTCCGAAGTTGTCATTTTAGTTTGCTATTTTACAGTTGAACAGCAAATTTTCCCTACAAGCGCATGTCAATGCCAATTTAGTGGTCCCTTGAGCTGTACCTTTTACAATATAAAAAGTTCAGTCTCTGCACACCAACTAATGTAATATTTTTTGGTTGCTTTTCAGAAAAGATCACATCATTTTACTGCTTGAAAAGCCGGTACAATTCAGCTCCCGCAAGTCTGTTGATAAGTGTAACTCAGGCGCTTAACTGATTCCTTGATTATTTTCATCGTCTGGTGTTTGTGGAAGGACAGGTATTCAATAGTTTTCCAGGCTAAGAACAGCAATCTACAACAAATGCTTATTGTTGCACGAGAGGAAGGCAGAAACTGGGGTCTAGCCGGAGATTCACATCTGTCGAGGCTATTTGGTATATATATGTAAGTTTGGCAGCATTTCGCTATCTATGGAGCACCTTTCAGTTTTTGTGTTAGTTTTGCAATTTCTGCTTTTTAATTGCTTGTTTCTCTGTCCAGCTCAGCAGTGGTCTATGCTGGGGCATTGAGCTTTGTTGTACTTCAACCTTTTAATTTCACAATTCTCACATAAAAATAAGGGAGGTCGGTTGGTGTGCTCATACTATTGTACATTCTAAATTTCTTTTCCGTGACATGGACTTTTTTGTCTTATTTATCCTCATGTCCTTACTGGACATTTGTTATGTTAATTACTTTTGAGATGCAAATGTTCTTTATTGTAGTAGTGACCTTCCACTATAGTCAGACATGTGAATGGACTCTTGCAGGATGTTAGTAAAAGGAAACAAATTTGCATTAAAATCACTGATCCCCTAGGCGCCGCCTAGGCGCTAGGCGGGAGGGTGGTGCCTTGCCGCCTAGTCGATTGTTTCTGTCTAGGTGGCCGCCTAGCCCGCTTATGTGGCGATTAGGTGTTAGGTGCCGGTCTGGCACTCGATTAGCGTCTAGGTGAACACTGATTACAATATTCCCCCGATTATCAATTTGGGAAGATTGAGAGCAGTCACAAAAATGGGTTTACAAGTACAGAACAATAGTGGCAAGGTTAGTGACCTCATATGTGTATATGAACTGTCCCTGCCCTACTCCTGCAGAAAGCATGACGATGAAATTTCATATTATCATATCATGTCTTACAGCTAAAACTAATATGTATTGCAAGGGACCAATGAATACAAGAAGATGTGGATCATTTTTAATTTCTACTAAGGTACTTCTATTATATCACAGAGATAATGCTCTATGACCAGGCACTTTACCTTTCATTATAATGCTTATAAATGACAATGTTGTGACTACAGACCAAACAGTAAAACTAGAACTAATGAAATATTGATGTATGAGAGATGTCCCCCCTTGGGATCACCCCAGGACATCTTTTATAGAGCTACCAGGCTCCTTTTACAATACTACCCCTGGTCACAGGTGTTGCTCTAGGACATACTTGTCCTTTACATATTTAACTAGGCGTCTTAGGCTTACACTCTTTTTGCCTTCCTACAATACCATGCATGCCCTATACATATCTTACCGGACCTTCTAATCTTGCAAGCCAAATGGACTTAGGTGGAGGCCATCTCCACAACAGTAGCCTCTCACGATAGAAGGCTCTCCTTTGGGCAGGCCAAGACCATGCTGGCAAGCCTTTTGGCCCCCTCCGTCCTTTTGGCCCTTTTATCAAGGAAGTTTATGGACCGAGCTGCGTAGACAGCTAGGGGTGGGACTCCGCGGAATATGCACGGAGTCCGTAGTTTCTGTGCCTCTTAGATGTACTCTGCGGAGTGCGCCCGCAGGGCTTCTGGTCTCCGTGAGCTGTAAACATACTCTGTGGAGCGCCGTGGAGTCCGTGGTCTCCGCATATCTTAGACGTACTCCGCAAAGTGCAGCGGAGCACATGCGCGCGGGGCCTCTGGTCTCCGCACACCTTTCATATACTCCACAAAGTACAGTTGCCTTGAGCGACCTGGCATGAGGTCGAGCAGTCGCGTATTCTCGAGGTAGCCGGGCGCCTTCTTGATGTAGCTGACGAGGCTGAACAGTCGTGTATTTTTGAGGTAGCCGGGCACATTTTCAAGGTAGCAGGTACGTCTGAACGGTCGCATGTTTTTGAGGTAGCTAATGCGTCTGAGCAATCCTTATGGCTACTGCTCTGCCAGGCAGTGTCACTTGGTAATTGGAACATCGTACCTGTGCTGCGCTTATTACCTCGCACGCTCTCGAGGCACGAAGTGCTATGAGGTACAACTGATGGGCCCCACCAGGTACGTGTCACTTGGTAATTGGAGCGTCGTGCCTGTGCGGCACCTGCTACTTCACACGCTCCCGAGGCACGAAGCGTTCCTAAGGCATAACCGATGGGACCTCAAGAGGCACCATTAATGGAGTCGTATGCCCTCAGCCATGCCCGCAGCCTTTAAAAGGTGGATGAATCGCCGAACATTTCACCTGTGCTTCTAGATACACCTGCCATTGTTGTGTTCCTTGAACTCGTAGTCTCCGTCCTCCATCTATTCTGCTTCGTCTTCCTCCTCATGATGAGTAGGAGCCCCATCCATTGAAGGCCAAGACGGTGGTATCCGCGGCATACTTCGACACCAGACTGAGATTCCTCGCATCGATGTTCGTGGGTCAAGTGCTCCAGCTATACAGGCTGGAGTTGGCGTAGCTGACCCTGAACGCTATCGTCCGCTTGGCTGTCTACTGTTGGGCGTGCCAAACAGAGGGTTTGTGGCCGAGTGCGGCCCTCTTCAGTTTTTTGCATGATGCCCGGTGCCAACCGAAGAAGCTTTCGAAGGGCGAGTATTCCAACCTCGGCAGTGTCAACTTTGTGCTGCGTTCGCAATGCACAAAGCTATTCCCGCACGAACGCCACGCGAACGAAGTGGGAATCCAATTGGACGCGCCGGTGGTTTTACCATCACCTGGAAGGTGGCGACACCCTGAGATGGTCCAGCGGAATGTTGGACTTCAACATGTCCCCTTTGGTGCACCTCGACCACGACGATGAATTGAAGGCATGGAGGCTGGTAGGGGTGGCCCTTCGGCTGAACATGCGAGACCTAGCGAAGGAGTTCCTTATGTTTGGGGTGTCTCCGTTAGCACTCCAGTGGTTTGTTCAACCCGAGCGCACTCGGGATGATGGTGTCCGGCCTGCTATTGCTTCCCCGCCACGGCCTAAAGATCCCTGTAAGTTCTTCGACGAATGATAAGGTTGACCTTTACCTTCCGTAGCCTTATTAAATGATGTATCCTCGCAGGGCAGACACTCAAAGACACAGAATAGGCCACCACCGTTTTCCTAGGACTGTACATCACTAAGGAACACAACATGCCGGAATCGGTGACGGTGAACCTCGGGCGAATTAATCGCGTGTGCGAGGCGCTCAGCATTCCCATGCCGGAACGCCCTCCGCTGAGCACCCCACCATTGCGCAGAATCGGGGGGATGCCGCGGAAGCCTTGACTTCATGACCCCAGCATCGCTCTTCACTGAAGGCACTTCCCGTGCCCTCCCTACGCCTCCCGTCCGAGGCGATGGAGGTAACCACTGTTGCAGCTGTAGAATCGAAGTCTGTTGATTACACAGACTCAGACCTTGATGGGGGTGTAGGCGCGGTGTCCAGCCCATGAGGGACTCTTCGTGAGGAAGCTGGTCTTGTATCCCCCTCCGGCGTTCGCGAGGCCATGTGTGTCCGTCTCAATCCTTCCGTCCTCGCCAGCGAGGGGGCCGGTGCCACCGCGGCTACTAGCTAGGATGCCGGTGTCGCCACAGTTACAAGCCCCGCCGTGACTACCAATACGAGGTTTTGCGTAGCGTTGGCTACATTGCTAGATGACTCCGATTCTGATGCGAAGGCCGCTATCCCCGAGGCGAGGAGTGGAGAGGCGGCGGCGGCGAGGGCCGCCGAGACAGAGGGTGGTGATGGCTCACAGTTGAGATCCCCTGGTCGAGGTACAGGTGTGGTCGACCCCTTTTCGCCTTTAGATTTCGCATGGTTTTTGCCCCTCTGCTCGCTGACATTGTCTCCGGCGTCAGGGAGTCTGTGGTCCTCGGGACACGTACCGAGTTCCTATAACGGAGCTGGGCATGACCCGTCCAGCATTGCCATTGCAAATGTGCTTTCGAGTCCACTCCCAGGCAGGTGGCAGCTGATTGCGCAGGTGCTAGACCACCGCGCACTCTCTTCGTGCGATTCAGAGTTGCTGGAGAGCGCTCTGGAGGGCACCGAGATGAAGGTACGCACCAGTCATTATAATAGTGATTGTGAGGTCGGTTGCTGACATTCTAAGGCAATGTAGGCTTTGGCTCTTTCCCGCGCCATTCAAGGAGCCCAAGGTCGAGAGAAGAATGCACTTCAGGAGCAACTAGCGGCTGCCAAAGCGGCAGCCGAGTCCGCTCGCCGAGGTGCCGAGGAGGCAGTCGCTGCCGCTGCTGAAGAACACGCCGAGCGTCTGTAGCGGATCTCTAAACTAGTAGCAGAGAAGAACCAATTGTCGCAAGAGGCGGCCATGTCTGCTCGCTGTTCTGCCGAAGAGGTAGCTATTGCTACAGTAGCAAAGGATGAGCGGATTCGGTTCCTCGAAGTAGAGGGTGCCAAGGCAATTGCAGACGCGAGGGCCCTTGCCGAACGGACTCAAGAAGCCACTGCACGTGCTACACGTCATTAGCTTTGAATGCTGCACGTGCGTACGACAATCATTGCTCTTTGGTGACGAGCCAGATGCTGCTTAGCTTGCTCCATCTACGGGGATGTCTGCACTTCGTCAAGCTAGCGAACCCCCGCTTGGAACTACTTGAAGGGAATGATGCCATGTCAGGAGCTCTCCATGCCGTACAGAGGTCTGTTTGCGCCTTCCACTGCCACATCTGGGATTAAAGCAGCCGCCGCCAAGGTCGCCATGTGACGCACCCTTGGCACCACTGCAGACCTTGGGCACTGGCTTAGCGAAGTCCCCCGCCGAGATGAAGGCGAGGAAGGTGGTATGGACATAGCTATCACCCAACAGGTGGGACACCGAGGTCCTTATGCTTTCTATACCATCTCCGCCTTCGCTTTTGTAGCAGCATACCTATACAATGTAACCATATTTTTGTAATAAAAAGAGACTTCGCACCATCTGCTTACCTCTGTCGAATACTTGTATCGATCAGGTGCTTGATAGATATATTCCCGTTAATTCAGATCATCTCGCGCATCATCGACTACGGTATTGGGGTCTAGCAGAAGACTCCGTTTGCTTTTGGGCTAGGACGCCCCACAGCGGCGAGGTCCTCGTTCATTCGAACGTCCAATTAGAGCCCTTAGAACAGTAAATCACCCCAAGCGCACGATGCCTGTTACAACAAATAATTAATAAATAATAAAGGGCTTCTGACGCCCCAGTTTCCCAATCGCTTCGAATCTCGAATCCTTATTTCTGCGATCATGCCCTGAAGTGTATAGCTGGTCACATCCATAGTCCCCACACTTCTTGTTCTTACATTACGAAGACAAGCGAGCACGTAGTCAGCGGTAAAGCGAGGTTTAGGAGCGCACACTCCGCTCGTCCGCCTTAGAATTAATGTCAACAGGGTTTAGGACAATGAAGCACACCAGACAAGGCACCCTAACCAAACAAGGCTTACAAGTATGCGCTCAGTATGCGCTCCACCCCCACCCCTCGGATGGATGGTGACAAAGCCAGTGGCTCGTCAAAGAGTGTGGAATCGGGGCTAAGGTACATGTGAGAGTTGTTATCGGGGCGCAGCCTGCGGTCTTTGCTCGTGGTAGATACACCCCGCGGAGTGTGCATGGAGCCTCTGGTCTTCACTCATCTTAAATATATGTCGTAGGATACCTACGGAGTCCCCGGGCTCCACGCTTCATAGATATACTCAATAAAGTAAGTGCAGAGCCTTTGGTCTCCGCATGTCTGAGATATACTCCGCGAAGAACATGTGGAGCCTCTAGTCTCCGCGCGTCTTAGATAGACTCCGTGCGGAGCCTCTAGTCTCCGCGCTTCCCAGATATGGTTCGAGATAGTATAGAGTACGTCGGGCGTACAAGGCAGCACCACATGTTTTTGGCCCAGGATGACTATGTTCCTGGCACTTTATACTTAGCAAAGTGCGCCGGACGCACAAGGTAGCACCATGTCATTTTGTCCTGGGACGACTATGTTCCCAACGCTTTATACTCCGTAGAGTACGCCAGGCGCACAAGGCAGCACCGCGCGATTTTGACCCGGGACGACTGTGTTACCGGCGCTTTATACTCCGCAGAGTACATCGGGTGCACAAGGCAACATCGCGTGATTTGGCCCAGGACGACTATGTTCCCGGTGCTTTATACTCCACAGAGTACACCGGACGCACAAGGTAGCACCACGTGATTTATATATATTAACATATACCCATTTGCGCGGGAAGGCCTTTACAGGTACATTCGTAGGGTATGATAGTCATTACTTTTCTAAGCGTAGTACCGTCAGAGCAGATCTGCATTCCACGATTGGTTGAGAGCACGGCCATCGAGTGTGGATCGAAGATATGCCCCTTGACAGAGTCTATCAATCACGATGTAAGGGCCTTCCCACTTGGAGTCGAGCTTTCCAACTGTCGCAGCATGCAATGCCTTGCGTAAGACGTGGTCACCTGCTTGGAAGTTCAGTTGGCAAACAAGTTTGTTGTAAGATCGGGTTGTTGCTCGCGTATACTTGGAGATATGTTCCGCTGCGCTTGATCGAACGCCGTCAAGAAGATTAAGGGAGACTGCTCGCTCATCAGGTGGCGCTGGAGCAATGCCTCGCCTGGACCCTGCTTGAATCTCTTCTGAAGTGACTGCCTCATCACCGTAGAGGAGCTTAAATGGTGTGAACCCCGTGGGGGCGCATTGCCATTGTGTGAATGGACCAAAGCACACCTGGCAACTGCTACGGCCAAGTGCCTTTCGGGAGGCCGACATGACGCCTCTTGAGCCCTACCGCGATGGTGCCATTGGCACACTCTATAGCCCCATTGGACTGGGGGTGTCCTACAGAGGCGTAGCGAAGCCTGATATCCATCTGCTAGCAAAATGCCTTGAAGGCTGCGGAGTCAAATTGAAGGCCATTGTCAATTGTGATCTCCCTTGGGACTCCGAAACGGCAGATGATGTTTTACCATAGAAAGCATTGTACCACCGCCGAGGTAACCTTTGATAGGGCGGATGCCTCTAACCACTTGGAGAAGTATTCATAGGCAACAACAACAAACTGCATGTCTCCGGGGGCTCGGGGTAATGGCTTGACAATGTCAATCCCCCATCGAGTAAGCGGCCAAACCAGCGGGATGGGGTGCAACTCACTTGGCAGTTTGTGAACCATCTGTGCCATCCACTGACAGCACTGGCACTTTTTAACGACATCATATGTGTCCGTTGCCACGGTTGGCCAGTAGAAACCTTGTCAAAATGCTTTGCCAACACGGGCCCTCGGAGCGAGATGAGAGCCACAATGTCTAGCGTGAATGTCGACAAGGAGTCGCTGGCCCTTGGGACATGAGAGGCATCAAAGGAGCGGGGCACAGACCTTCAATCATCTGAAAAGTCTGTGCCCTCTATTGTAGTCTTTTGAGTTGTAGGGGATCGTCAGGCTCACGTGTCCCTTGTAAAAGCGCTCAAATGGGCTCCCACCAATCATCAGCAGGCATGATTTGGTGAACAAGATTGGCAACGCACTCACTGTGTTGGATGGCTAGGACAGTGAGGACTTCAGAGAACATTCTCACTGATAGCTAACTTCGTAGGCTCGCCGCGTTGGCAAGAGTGTCGGCCTCCTTATTATCTGCTCTTGGAATAGCCTTAACTGTGAAGCCCAGAAAATGCCGCTCCCTAGCCCGAACTGCTGCTAGGTACCTAGTGAGGTCATCATCTTTTACTTGATAGGATTTGTCAATGTGCCTTGCCAGTAGCCGTGAGTCAGTATGTGCTAGGATTCTGCAGGCCCCGAGAGCTTTGAGCTTGCCGAGACCAAAGAGGAGGGCCTTGTACTCCACCACATTGTTCATCGCAGGAAATTCCAGGTGCACTGAATAAGAAAGATGATGACCCTCCGGTAGCTTCCTATACGCCTAGTAGCTTCCTTGCTTTGCAACACCTCCGCCAGAGGGAACAACGAAGGCACGGTGATGGAATGTGCAAGGAAGTAATATCATAATTTGCACGAAGCCATTAGAAGCGTGTAGGCTAGCTTCTCCAGCTCGGCGTACCATGTTTTGGCTCCTTGGAGGGCCTCCAACATGAAGTATACCGGGCGCTGTGTGGTGCCTTCCTCCCAGACGAGGACCGCGCTGACTGCTGCTGGAGCCACTGCTACATATAGTAATAGTGGAGCCACCAGCAGTGGAGAGACCAAGGTAGGGATTTCGGCTAAGTGCATCTTGAGTTTGTTGAAGGCCGCATCGCATTTGTCATTCCATTGGAAGCCGTCGCACCCACGTAGTGTTTTAAAGAACGGGAGCCCACACTCAGCCGCTTGGGACAGAAAGTGGCTGAGGGCAGCGAGGCGACCTATGAGCCTTTGGACCTCTCGTGTTGTTTTGGGTGGCTCCATGGAGAGGATCATATCAACCTTCTACAGATTCGCCTGAATCCCTCTGTCGCATACCAAGAAGCCAAGGAGTTTGCCAGCTTGTACCCCAAAGACGCATTTTTTCGGGTTGAGTTTGACACCAGCCCTCCGCAAGCTGGCGAAGGTCTCTTGGAGATCTCCAGCATGGGATCTGGCTTATTTGCTCTTGACTACCACATCATCAACATACGCCTCGACATTTCTGCCCAACTAGCCGGTGAGGATGAGTGTTATGAGTCGGCTGAAGGTAGCCCCCGAATTTTCAAACTGAACGGCATACAGGTAAAACAATACGTCCCCGCTGGGATTATGAAGCTTGTCTTACCCTCGTCCTCAACTTCCATGAGAATTTGATGATAGCTGGAGTAGGCGTCTAGGAAGCTCATTAGCTGACAACCCGCCGTGGCGTCAACCAACTGATCAATTCGTGGAAGTGGGTAGTTGTCCTTTGGGCACGCTTTGTTGAGATTAGTGAAGTCGATGCACATACGCCAGGTGCCATTGGCCTTCTTCACCAATACTGGGTTGGCTAGCCACTCCGGATGACGGACCTCATGAATGATCGCGGATCGCAATAGCTTCGCAGTCTCTGCCTTAGCGGCTTGTTGACGCTCAAGTGATATACATCTGAGTTTCTGCTTAACCGGCTTAGCATCAGGGCGAACTACAAGGTGGTGTTCAATGATGGATCATTCCACCCCAGTAATATCGTCTGGTGACCATGCAAAAACATCGACATTGGCATGGAGGACTTGGAGAAGCCCCTACTCCACCTCCGTCTCTAGCCCTTCGCCAAGAGATACCTGTCGAGGATCTCTCGAGTCATCTAGGTGGACCCTCTTGACCGCAGCATCAGGTTTAGGCTTCGGTGTCCACCCTGGAGCCAAGGGTGACACTAGGGTAGGCGCAGCGAAAGTCTCGTTGACCATGTGTACTTTACAAGGAGGCCTCTGAGCCCCTAGCTCTATCTGGCGAGCGAGGTCTTGATCCCCATAGATGGTGACGATCCCGCACGGACCCAACATCTTCATGCACAGGAAATTGTGGTGCGTAATCACCCCAAAAGAGTTGAGTGTAGGACAGCTGAGGATAGCGTTATAAGGGTATGGGAGGTCAACGACGTCAAAGGTAATTTCCTCGCTCATCTCTTGGTCATCCTACCCGAAGGACACTCGAAGCTGAATCTGTCCCATGGCATGGAAGGGCTGACCCCCAAATCCCTGGAGTGGGACTCCCGAAGGCTGTAGTTGGCTTCGAGGAAGGCCCATCTGGTTTAAGTCTCTCGTGAACAAAATGTATGTGGAGCTTCTGCCATCAACCAAGACATGTCTGATGTCACATCCTGCGATTGTGGCCCGTACCACTAGAGGGTCCTGATATGGGAAATCAATGCCCTCCGCATCAGCTGCCGTGAATGTGATGTCACTACGCGCCCAATCCAGGGTCACCTATGCAGGGTACGCGGTGACATGATGAAGTCGGTGGGCATAGGCCTTCCTCTGCCTCTCAGATGAGAATTCCAATGATGATCCCTCGATAATGATGTTGATAACCCGACGCTGCATGCCCTCCGATGCTTCTATACGAAGGGTAGCAGGAACAGGAGGAAGTAATTGGCCCTCCGGAGAATGCTCTCTTGAAGCACTGTGACCGAAGGGCAACTCAAGGTGAGATGGCCGCCACGCCCGTGCACCTCGCACCATAGCCCTTGTGGCTGCTGCTCGAGCGGCTATTGGCCGTAGAATTATGGGCCATGATGTCTGTGACCACCATCTCAGCCTAGACCTCTTCCACAGCCCCGTCCTCATCGACCTCATCCCCGACCAGCTGGGGTGTCATCACTGCCACCGCTGCATCCACCGTCGATGTCAAAGATGTACTTGTTCTGCTGGCCTTTATGCTGCCTATGACCAAAACCTTTTATGGCGTCTGGGACTCGCTTGGGATCAGGGGCGTCTCCCTGGTGAAGCTGACCGTCCTCCTCTGCTCTTGCATATTCCTCCATCTTGTCGAAGAGTTTGACCACCGTTTTGATGGGCTTGCAAGCATTGTACGCAGCCAATGGTCCCGGTCAAAGACCTTGTATTGCTGCATTGATAATTGTGGTCTCATTCACATCTTTAACTTGACAACGTATCTTGGCGAACTGCTTGAAATACTCGCGGAGCTTCACCACAGGTCTTTGCCTGATAGCGAAGAGCTAGCTTGCGTCGACCCGCTTGATGTAGTTTCCCTAGATGTTGTTGTAGATAAAATCCCAGATTTGCTCCCACGAGTGCGCCAAATTTGCTTCTATGGTGAAGAACCAGGAGAGTGCTATCCCCTGAAGGGCAAGAGGCAGGCCCTTCGCCTTGGTGGAGTCGTCGCCCCCCGCCTCCTCGATGGCAATTTCATAAACACATATGAACTCTCAAGGGTCCGCGTCACCTTTGTAGGGCTCGATTGCCAGCATCTTCAAATCCTCTGGTCAGGTGGCTTGCTGTAGGCCAGCGGAGAGGGGGGACTCCGGATCTACATGCCGAAGTGCCCCCAGTTGGCATGTGAGGCTTCACGGCTCTCCGCTCTTTCAGTGGCGGCCTATCCGATTGCCACAGGAGGTGTCAGATGGCTTCGTGCCTCTTGCAACTCCCACACAGCACCTCAGAGATCCATCAACTCCCGTTGCAATGCCTCGAATGCTGCTAGCAACGCACTCTCTGTCCCTTGTTTGGCAATTCCCCCCGACCCAGGGATGTAGGCTACGAGATGACCAGGTGCATTGACCTGGCGGCCGGCTACGCCAAGCTGCTAGCCAACGCCGAGAAGCATGCTCGAGCGGTGGGGATTGGGGTTGATTACGGGACTCGCCCGAGCGTGCAAGCCGCCATCTACCCCGGAGCTCCCTCCAGGGGCCCCCGACGTGCCGGCGATGGTTGCGGCCTGACCACCTACGAGGTTGACACGATTAGGGGAGGCTTCGGTGTGTACCTCACTGTCAATAGCCACATCGGCGTCGGCATCTGAACTAGCCCCTTGCGCCGACATCGATCGTCCACCCGTCATGGCCCTAGCTTGCGCAACCGCCGCTACCGTACTTCGCTTCCTCTTTGTTGTCGCCTTTGGTGCCATCTCAAGAGCGTGGCTCTCTCATGTCGAAGTCCTTACAGATGGCGCCAACTGTTGTGGTTACAGACCAAATAGTAAAACCAGAACTAATGAAATATTAGTGTATGAGAGATGTCCCCCCTTAGGATCACCCAAGGACACCTTTTATAGAGCTACCAAGCTCTTTTTACAATACTACCCCTAGTCACAGGTGTTTCCCTATGACATACTTGTCCTTTACATATTTTACTGGGCCTCTTGGGCTTACACTCTTTTTGCCTTTCTACAATACCATGCATGCCCTATACATATCTTACCGGACCTTCTAATCTTGCAGGCCGAATGGGCTTAGGTGAAGGCCACCTCCACAATACACAACTTTGCCTATTTTCCTTGATCTAAGAGTTTTTTTGTTGTTCTCCTCGACGGCAGTTTAGTCTACCAAATTTCCTTGACTACACAGATGGAAATATGAAATCAAGAAATGCATGTAGTATATGCAGCATATGGAGAAGTTCTGAAGTGTCGCAGGCTAATTTGTTGTTAATAGTCTTTGCTTGGACATGTAGGCCACCACGGTCCTAATTCATCTGAATTTTGAAATGTAAGATGGCACTTCTTTATAAGTTGTTAACAACTGGATTGGCACTGTCGGGTGTGAGTTTAAAGTTTTGGTTCAGCATTTCTTTCAAATAGATAAATGGATCATCACCTACTGTAAAGGGCCAACGATAAATAATGGTAGCTACTAGATTATATAACTCATAATAATATACACATTTTTAAAGGACTGCTCAATTAAAGGACTACTGATAAAAAATGGGTCGACCGAGTACAGTTGCCCCAAGAGAGAGATAGTGTAGGAGCTCGGTAAAGACTAGGAAGGTGTGTCGGCGCTGGCCTTCAATGTCAGAGATGGTGGCAAAGTCACTGGAGTTGAGGAAAATGACCGCATCGCCTAAAATTCCGCCGTGCTGAAGTTGTTGGGAGCCGGTGCAGGTAACTGGTAGAAGGAGGTAAGAGGGAAGTGAGAGGAGCCTGAGAAGTCATCGACGATGTTGAGGACCACCAGACTTTGTAGCTCAAGGTGGTAGCGCGGTTGTAGCAAGCGGTGGCGCTAACCGATGCGAGGGGAATCAAGGAAGACCATAGGTGGCTATGGAGGCTGCTAGAGATGGTAGATCGGGGTGGCGGCGCAGTAGAATGAGGTGGTGGATTTTCAGGTGGCAGCAATTCGATTTGGAGGGAGAGGGAGGTGGAATAGTGAGGAATGAGCTCAAGTAGATGATTCGTGATACCATTATCTAAACTCGAAAAGCAAAATAATATGAGTTTAGAACATGTGGTATTGTTTATTTAAGATCCGGTGCAATATACGGGCACTCTACTAGTATGTTAAAAAAAGATCCCTCAAGAATTATTTACATGCACTAGTTTGACTAAGCAGTTATTTCACATGTGCAATGCAAAAGGAACTACTCCCATTCTATGCATGCCATTATTCTGGATCACCCTAAAAAAATAACAAAGTAAGGGTGAGTCCAAAGACTCAACAAGCACACGATAAAATAGTACATCAATCGATATCTGTAAACTGTAAACTAACTCTACGACTATAAGCTGTAAATCACATCTACTATGAACTGTAAAGCCAATCTACTGTAAACTGTAAATCACGTCTACTGTGAACTATAAAGCCAATCTACTGTAATATGTAAATCAATGACTTTGTACTGTACACCGTAATTTAATTCTATGTCTGTAATCTGTAATCCAATTCTACTGTGAACTATAAATCAATATGTCTATAACTGTATCACAGTCTGTCGCATCTATTTTATTTTCATGCAATGCAGTGCCATGCGATGCACTGTAACTATAGCTTATACTGGTATAGCAGAGTGTCCACCCGTCGATGGACCACTCGATCCCCGTCCTCTTTTATACGGAAATTCAACCTCCACTTCCGTAGAGTTCCTACCAAAATAGGCCATGTTCCTTTTCTTATTCTTTTTACCCTTCGATTTTTCCACGCTTTATATTTCCTTTTTAGGCCTTGGTTTGATCGACATATATCGTAGCTTTTTCCTCTGAACTCGATGCATCTATGTAGTAGGAATTTGCGCGAAAAGAAAAGGTTTACCCGAACCGACTTAGAGAAGGATTGGGACTGCTCCGTTGCGCCTTTTTTCCCCTATTATTATTATTATTATTATTATTATTATTATTATTATTATTATTATTATCATCATCATCATCATCATCATCATCATCATCATCATCATCATCATCATCATCATCATCATCATCATCTCTAGCTAAACTTTTTTCTTGCAAATTCCTCTTGTTATTGTATAAACTATTCATACGGGCTTAATCATCAAATTTAGATTATAAAAATAGTACTAAATATAATTTTTTTGAGGTAGATAATTTTAACTTTCATCCGCACTGACTAAGAACATGTCTAAGTTGTATATAGGACAGAAAGTGTTATCTAATCGATGAATTGATATGCACCAAGTTAGTAACACTTGTGTTGGTACGATGGAACAAAAAATTATTGAGAGATGTTACAAAAATGAGCTACTTTGCTTGCATGGCTAATTAAGAAAGAAAAATAGGTGACTTAATATGGTATACAAATAGTTGACATAGTAATATTTAAATCTAATTTAATTCTTCCACATGTTTCTAATTACCATATCTTTGGTTAGAGCTTTCCTTTTTCTTCTAAATAACACAAAAAGG
Organism: Melocanna baccifera; assembly: GCA_036346265.1. Classification (NCBI taxonomy): domain Eukaryota; kingdom Viridiplantae; phylum Streptophyta; class Magnoliopsida; order Poales; family Poaceae; genus Melocanna; species Melocanna baccifera. The sequence goes on along the minus strand of CM070704.1, from coordinate 14,234,932 downwards.
CGATGTATGCAGTACAAATTAACATTACATTAGAGAAAAGCATCGGACCTGCATACATAAAGCAATAAAAGAGCGAAAACAAAACATGAGTTAGAAAAGTCTCAGACCAATTAATCCCTAAAAACAATTATTTTTGCATTTACAGATTTTACAAATGTTGGGAACTGCACTAACTAATTTACGCCGCCCAGCCTTCCGTCACCTCCACAGCAGCTACCCTACCACCAGCCCTCCGTCACCTCCATCTACTCGGTTGTAAGCGCCACGCACACTGCTCTCCGCCAGCTACACCTACAACCGGGCCTCCCCTGCGCCCCTATAGCCGAGGTACCAACCTCGCACCAGCCTATGGCCGCCCGATTACTCTGTGTCGCGTCTACAACCAGCACTTGCTACACGCGTCTTCAATTCTCCAGCGGCCAACCACCCCTCGCGGTGTATAAGTACTCCTCAAACTCACTTCTCACTCCCCAAAAGCCTTCCCCTTCCTCCACTTGCTCCGCTTTGGCCACCGCCACGCCGCGCCGTCCCTCCGACGAAGTTTTCCCTAGACCGTCCGCGTCAAGACGTGCGCCCCTACCCCCTCTGCCTCCCTCTCCTTTTAATTAGAGTCTCACCACCGAAATCCACCTGGGCAGCTGTTCCCCTCAAAGACAGGCCGACGCCACCATTTCTGCCACCGACTCCCACTCAGTTGGCCTCCCTCTGATTCCTCGCCTGGACAAAGCACGAGAACTTGTGGATTATGGTAAGCACCGTCTGGACAAATTAAGGACTTAATCCAGTATTGACCTCTCCATGTAAAACAGTACGAACCACAAGCTGGCAAAGTGTAGGCTTGGTTGATTACTTTACTGGACCCCCAAAGTCATCTCATAGGTCAGATAGGGGTAAGAAGGGGACGTGCAGAAGGATAGCAGAAGTCCGGCCTGAAAGGAACACCGAGTGGAAGGTGACATTTTCTAGATAGAGTGGCGTTGTAGAGAGAGGAGTTTGGACTGCGCCAGCTGCTATAAAGGGACATCTCGCATAACCTATGGAAGCAACCCCATAAGGGTGAGATGCTAAGGGGGGTAAAGTATTGTAAAGGCCTCGTGACGATCTCTCGATCTACGTGACTAAGGAATCACGTAGGCACGTCGGGCTGATTGTCTCTTGTGGGTAAAAATGTACAAATTCTGTAGAGTCTAAAACTATTCGAATAGCCATGCCCACGGTCAAGGGCGAACATGAGAACATCCTCGAGTTAGTTCTATTTCAAAAACCTTTTCGGGAGGGATAAAAATCTATCAGAGGGAGGTACTCTGACTTTAATTTTTTCTAGAGAGACGTACTCCAGCGGTGATAAAATCTAGCATTGGTGAAGGTAACCATGCACTGTAAATGTGGATGTAACCTGCGCTCCTATTATTAATGCAATCTCATAATCAATTTTATAAAATTGGATTTTGTTAAAACTGCTAAGTCTCAGGAGATTTCTTAAGTATTATATTTTCTAAACAATGCTTTAGCAACTAAAAGAACCCCAAGCCTTCCTTTCACAACCCTGCATGTATTGTTATTGCATTATGTGTGGTGGCTTGTTGAGTATGATTGTACTCACTCTTGCTTAAATTACTACCATCTAGTCAGTCAGGGAAAAGGAGAGAAGACCCCGCAATGCTTCAAAAAGGGTCAACAGATCTGGTATCCAAAAAGGTCAAGAACTAAGTCGCAAAACCCCTGTTGGCTGCCTGTGGGCAAGTCCTGAGGATCTCACCTGTGTGAAGTTTCTATTGCTGCATTCTTTGTTTTTGGCTCAATCGGCCTATGTGTAAGTTATTACGGTATAATATACGCTTCCGCATAATATATTTTTGATATATAGTGATGTATCTATGAGCACTATCTACTAATCTAGGGAATAGTGTGGTGGAATCACAGAGGATTCGGATTTGCTAAATCCAGTTCCGACAACTGTCCATCGTCCTTCATTTTCCTTTCCAATTCCTTCCCATAAAAATTATTTTTGAAATAGAACTATATCTGAGTTAAGTTCCCACGTCCGCCCTTGACCGTGGGCACGGCTATTCAAATAGTTTTGACTATACAGAGTGTATACACTTTCACCACAAGAGACAATCCACTCGTGGCCCCACATGACTCCTTAGTTTTGCAGTAGAGTAGACCATCACAGTAACCTTTCAAACTACCTGGCCTCTTATTTTCACTCACCTTATGGGCTGCTCCCACTTGCGGTGGGTCCCATACGTTACGCGAGATGTTAACTACTGATACTAGCACCTTCAGGCTCCACTCCCCATAATGCTAGTATGACTGAAAAACAAGTCACCCTCCACACGGTGTCCCTTTAACCACCACAGATCCTGGCATTACCACACTTCTCTCCCCAACCTGTGAGATGAGTCCGATGTTCGATAGATTTACTCAGCCAAGTTGCACTTTGCAGACTTGTGATTGTACTATTTTACAATGGGAGGTCCTGACCAGATTTGGTCCTCAGGGTTATCTAGGCGGTTCTACCACATTCTACACTCTTGTGCATTCCCAGCACCATGGCCCCGAACCATCCTTCGAGACCCGAATATGTAAATTCGGACTCTCTGTGTATACTGCACTAGTGCAGCATCACGCTAGTACACACAGTCAAACATAGATGTAATCACAACCATATACATGCTAAAATAAAGGAAAACCTCAAATATCGATAAATCTCAAAGGTACGACCTTAAGGTCAAACTTATAATATCTTTAGCCAGAAGGGCTTTAAATCTAGCAGTGAAAAAACCAAAGTAAAGCGTAGTACCCAATCGACAAGCCCACAGGCTATCGATGGAGAACGAAGCCTAATCTGTGAAGTCGTCGAAGTACTCTCCTTCTAGAACCTTCTGCTGATAATACTCCTCCTCCTCAACTGAGCAACATAGGCATAAGCCGTGAGTACATTGGTACTCAGCAAGTCGTTTGTAACAAATGAATACAATATAATATGCAAGGCATACCAAAGGAGGGCTGAAAGGTTAATTTGCATAAATAACATTTTAAGACAATTATGATGAATAGATTGAAAGCGAACTGTAATGAAAACAGTTAAATAATCAATGAAATTGATGTAAACCACTCGTGGACATCCCATCCACAAACTAAGCCAAAATAAACTATCTGTTCACTAAACAACCATAAACCATAAGTTTAAATGAAATCACTACCCCTCGTATGATATCACCGAGCATTGTCCATGACCGAGGATATGACTATTCGAATAGTTTTACATTCTGTAGAGGTTACACAACTGTACCCACACGATGTGATTAGCCTTGGCCTAAGGAAAGCACAATAAGGCCTTTACAAAGTTCAATTCCAACCTAATCCTACCCGCTAGGGTTTCGCATCACACTCCCTTGTGCCATATGGAAATCAGCAACCATGTTCATCTCAAATGTCAAGATTAAAGTTGAAGCATCCCAAATTCATCAGCCAGGTTTATCCCATACTAGACATGTGGTTTGCACGATTAAGCTCAGATCAATAGCACATAAAGTTAAATCCTTAAGTCTACCCGGGCGAGGTTATCACATCCCACGAAGTGAACCTGCACTTCCCCCTTTCCTGCACGATCACTCGCCCGAGTGAAATAAACCAAGTTTGTATAACCAAGCCAATGACACACCAATGTTAAGACACAAATTTTAACAAATGTGGCACCAACCACGGTTTCATATCTCATTACGTCAAATTAATAATTCACATGCGATGATAAACTCTTTCGTAAATTAAGCAAGACTAAGCATTCTAATCGTACAACCCATGTGACATCTAGCATAGCATCACTAGTAAATTTCTCAACCTATGGTGACAATGGTATAATGGTATTCAAAATTATCAAGGAGGGATTAATCAATTCAGGTGACAGCTACCAATTACAAGGGTTTGTAAATAAATAGCGATACATGATAATTGAAAATAAAATAATTAAATAGTAGATTGAAAACTAGGTTCAACATGGTCAAGGGTTATGACTTGCCTTGGTTATGCTCAGCGAGGTACTCGGTGTCTTCTGGCGTAGCTCCTGCTCCTCCGGAATCGGAATCTAACGAGAGAGAAAAACAACTTAAACAACAAAAACATATAAAATAATAAGCAAATGAACTCCAAAAATCTTGAAACTAGAACCAAAAGCTAGAGCTCAATTTTAGATGAATTTAGAAAAAAGAACGGGGTCAATCGGAGCTAGGACGGAGAAGAACGGGCTCTCGAAAAATTAACCCTAAAGAAAATACAGAAAAATCAAAAAAGTTACTGTGCCATGGACCGGGTTCACGGGAGAGGGGGGATTCACGGTGGATCAGGTTTTCTGCATAGTACACTAGTGCTGACGTGGCACGCGCTAGTGCTGACACATGGCAGGCTGACGTGGCACCGAGGCTCGGCTTTGGCTAACGTGGCAGCTGACGTGGCGTGACACATGGCATGCCACGTGGCCTAGGTTTGACGTGTCTTGCCACGTGGGTTGGGCTGACGTGGCGGTGCTCGGACGCGGCGATGGCGACGGGATCCGACGGTCGAGGGCTTGACGCGTGGGCGCACCTGGGCCGCGGGTTTGGATCTGGATGAGCGGTGGGGATAGGGCGTGGCGGCTGTCGGATGGCCGACGTGTGGCGGCGAGACTCGCGAAGCGTTGTGGTGCGGGTGCGGTGTGGCACGGTGCGGGCGCGCGGACCGAGGTGCTAGCGAAAGGCTGCGTCCGACGATGAGCGGGCAAACACGGCGACGGGGAGGCGACGTGGGTGAGGGGAGTCGGCGCGGGCTCTCACCGGCGAGGACGAAGTCGGCGGCCGCTCCGACGACTCCGAGGACGCGATGGCGGAGACAGAGGCGCACGGAGCGGGCTACGGTGATGGTGGTGCGAGGCGAAGAGGGCGGAGGCAAGGGTTCAGAGGTGGTGGCACATGAACCGAGGCGGCGGTGAGTTTTTAAACACGTGAACTAAGGGAGTTCGATCTGAAGACGGCACGAATGTGAGGCGGGCGCGGTTGTGGCACGTGGACGGCTGGATCAACGGCGTGTGGTGCGGTGGCTAGGGCAACGCGATGCGGATTTACGACACGTGGCGGGCTGGGCCAGATTGGGTCGTGGAGGGAAAAGGTGAGGTGCGGCGCAGGCGGGCCGAGGGGATGGGTGACACGCAGTGGGGAGAGAGAATCGGGCGGCGGAGAAGCGGCGGGGGTTTTATTTTCTTTTTCTTTTTCTAGAAATTCAAATAAAAGGAAAAGAGCTCTAGAAAATAGCATATAAATCCCAAAAAATTCACCAAAAATACCAAAAAATCCTTGTAACACAAGGAACTCAAATAAAATATTTTTAGCTTATGTTAAAGTATATTTTAATCATATTAAATTATTTCAATTTCTAAAAATTCATTTTGAGCTTGAATTAATTCTAGAAAATTCCAAAAATTCATTTTTAAATTCTGGGCTTTTAAAACTGCATAAAAACTAGATGTTACACCATGCCCCCGAACCATCCTCCCAGATATGTAAGCAAGTTAGGGTATTTTGGGGCATAAAATAATGATTCTACAAAATACATGACCATTTCCCTCTACGACTTCCCAAATTGCTCTTTGTAACTATATGTGAGGGTTGGGGTATTTTATCAACCCTGGCATCTAAACAATGGTAAGCTACAAGCATATATACGACACTTGTTTTTGGAAAATTACATTTATACTTTTCTTAATGATAACAAGGCTTACTGTTCAATATGCTTGGGAGATATATGGTATCAGCACTTAAGTAATGGCAATTAACTAGAATATTAAAACATACATAGGTTTACACATGAAATAACAACATGTAGTTTATTTATTGAAATATAAATAATTTATTGAAATGAGAATTCAAAATGATCAAAGTATTGACTCGCCTAGGTCACAAGTTCCTTGGTCTTACTGGTCTTGACTTGTGTCTACCTCGGATTCTTCCTCTTAAGCCTCGTACACTAATTTTGCGACAAACGAGAATTTAAAAACAATTAATACAACCAAATAAACTCTCACAAAAATTCAAAAAAGCTTAAAAATCAATATTTTAGTTCCATTGGAAAGATGGTGAATTTAGATGAATTTAGCAATTTTTCTTACTTTATTTGGAGTTAAAATGAATTAGTTATGAATTTTGAAGTTCACAGCTTTTATTTAATTAAAATGAAAAATCAGAAGTTATTAAATACTTTGAGGAGAGAGAATGCATGAGACTGATAGGTGGGGCCCACTGATTGTTTTTTTTGTTTTTTTACATTGATAGGTGGGACCCACTGGCTTTATTAATTTTCTTAACTCTTTAGACGCTGACACGTGGGGCCCTCCATGGCTATTAATTCTTTCCTCGGTGTCACTGACAGAGGGGCCCATGAGGATTTAATAATTTAGGTGACACTGACAGGTGAGACAGAGTACTGGTTTAATTAAAACATGGCCCATATGTCAGTGACTTATTAAATTAACTAATGTCCTTAGCGTTAATTAATCACTCCCTTAATCATACGGCATCGATGAACAGTGTCATCTTCTACCTCCCGACAACCGTGAGGCTTGTCGTCGGCGGAGGAGGCGGTGGCCGGACAATTTGGCCGGAGCATCAGCCGGCAGCTAGCTCGGGCGGTGACGGAATAGGGCGATGGTGGCTACGGCACTAGACAGCATTTGAGCTCAATTTCTTGCTCGGGAGTACCTGGAGATGGTCACGGTGCGAAATTTGAGGTCGGCGGAGCTCGGGGAGGGCTGTGGTGGCTTGTCGCTGTGCGGCGGTGCTGATCCAAAGGTGTGCACGGCAAGGGAGTTGCTCGGGCAAGGGGAGCTTCGGCTGGTGCTTGGGATGGCTTCGCTGGGCTCTGTGGAAGCATCTGGCAAATGGAATCGATCGGAGATCTCTTCAATCGCCAGCGAGCTCAAAGGCCGGAGTTGGGGGAGGAAAGGTCGTCGATGGGCTACGGGGCACGAGGGCTCGATGGGCTTGAGTGAGAGGAGGGTGTGGGGAAGGGATGAGCGGCCTCGGTGGGCTTTTATAGCTGGCGATGGCGCTGTTCGCATGGAGGTGAGGACGACGGCCAAGGTGGGTGACAGCGGGGGTGGTGAGGCCACAATGCATTGGATTGGAGTCGCACTTCGCGAAGAGACGGGTGGTAGGAGCGTGCAGGGGATGGCAATCGCATAGCCGGAGTGTCACGGCGACACGGGCACGGATGGGATGATGCAACGGCGTGGGCACTGCCATTTGGTCACGCTCGAAGGGGGATGGAGGCGGGTGGCGTACCACAGGCGGGCATGGAGGTGGCATAGGGCTAGGGCGCAAGCCGACTACTAGCGGTCGAAAGGGGTAGGTGTCGGTGGGGCCAGCTGCAGCGGGAATCTGGGGGAGGAGGACGTCTGGACGAGCATGCGCGCGTGAGCGAGGGAGCGAGCAGAGGGAGGAGGGGCGAAGGGAGAAAGGGGGAGGTTGGCCGAGCCTCCCCTCTATTCCTTTCTTTTTAAAAAAATTCATTTCTATTTTGATTTTCTATTATTTGTTTTGGGCATTTGTTTGTATGTATTTTTGCCTATAATTTATACATAAAATTTTCAAGACATCCTTTTTCGTATTATCACCTTCCTTGGTATATTTTTCATATTTGGGAGCCCCCCTTTTTTAAACTTGGGTGATTTTTGGAGCTTGTAAATTTGGAGGATTTTTGGCACATATTGCTAATTCATTTTTGGGCATTTTGGGCAGATGTTGAATCATCTTTTCGGATTCGTGTTTTGATTTAGAACTTTCTTTATAAAGTATATTCTTTCTTTTTGGTGCTCTCCCCTTATTTGGTGCTTTAACATTACATTTTATATATGCATACATTTTCTTTTTATTTACTACACCTTCTCTCTTTATCCTATGCTTTACTTTCTTATGTTTTTGGAACCTCCATTAAACCCAATGAGAATCCAGAAATTTAAAATATCAGAAAATGCCAAAATTCAAAATATCCGTCATTTACACCATATGTACGGTTTCCAAATTTGGAATGTTACAAAACAACAGCTGCAATTGCAATTCTGTTCTCAGTGTTGCTGCCTGTCAAGTGTTCCAGGCTACCAACGCAAGGCATCATGCACTGCCATGCATACAGAAAAAAAAATGTATCAGCTGTAGACTCACTCAATAATACTCGAACAACTTGTAGTTTTATCACACCTTTACAAAAGTGTCAGATCTTCAAATGTTCAAAAATCGGTCAGCAATTTCTTCATAAATAGAAGTGCACAAATTTCTTCATAAGTACAAAAAAATTCTTCATAAGTAGAAGCGGTAACAATATGCCGCAATCAGTAAATCATAATGCCTAGCTCACAAATTCCACTGGCTAATTGGATTCGCTATTCCCACAGGTCGAAATTTAAGCACTATTTCCGTTTTCTAAACATAAGGAAAGCAGGCACGAGTGCGCACAGTGCGTTACCTAGTCATAATGTTCACGCACTTGGGTCATTTGGGTGTGTCGAAAATTCCTTCTGTTTTGCGCACCAATAACCTGAAGCAACAGCACTAGAACAATACCTATGCAAGCAGTAAGAAGGCAAAATTGAATATCACATTCCTTTCCCGCTTCAAAGAGAGAAAAATGCAGTTTCTACTAATATGGTGATAAGAAAAATAATTCTTAAACAAACAGTTACCAGAACAGTACTACGCAAACTATTCTTACATGTGCACCTCATACGTGTTCATTGCTCAGGTCTAAGTAGCTATATACCAAATTAAAATCAAAACCATGAACAGTTGATAGTTTCATTCACAAGTAAATATTTTTTAGTTCTTTCAAGAAATAAGAAAATAATGCACTAATATGGTGAATGCTGACTTAGAAAAGAATGAAGTGCTTCACTTTTTTTTACAAACAAGAAAACACAGCGCCATCTAGTAAAAGATATTACATGACGACAGAACAACATGGCGTACGGAAACTCTTACCTCTGCAAGTAGCAACCCTGCCGGCAGGCACCAAGGTCCTCTTAATCGCTCCTAAATAATTCTAACCCGCTTGACGTGGCTAATTTTCATCCGATCTTCATTGTGTTCATGTGATTCTCCTTTTTGCCGGAGCTTCCATCTGAGCTCATTGGAAATTTCTTGCAGATGTAGGTACTCGAGGGTTCCAAGGTGCTCGATGCCATGAGGAAGATCCTTCAATTCTGGACAGTCCCTGAGAAGTAGGTCTGTGAGATTTTGCATCGCACCTTGCTCGATTGCAACTTTGTTAAGATTTGGAGCATCCCATATTTGGAGCGATTTGAGTTTCGGAAGTGAGGTTGCATCGAAGTGTAGCTCCTTTCCTTCTTAAGCCTTGTTAAGGTGAAGCAGAACTAAGCTATTCAAACCCAAGAGGCAAGGAAAAGAGTCTTCATCGAGATTGGAGAAGGCCAAATTTAATTCGGTGAGGTTAATAAGTTTTGAACTGGCTGAGATGAACTGGGATAGAAATTTTTTGTCTAGCTGCGCTGCTAAATCAACTTTTGAAATAGTTGGAGGTAAACAAAGTGCTTCTAGCTGCAGAACTAAGCTATTCAAACCCAAGAGGCAAGGAAAAGAGTCTTCATCGAGATTGGAGAAGGCCAAATTTAATTCGGTGAGGTTAATAAGTTTTGAACTGGCTGAGATGAACTGGGATAGAAATTTTTTGTCTAGCTGCGCTGCTAAATCAACTTTTGAAATAGTTGGAGGTAAACAAAGTGCTTCTAGCTGCAGCACTTCCTTCTGATCAATTGCCATGATTGTAACACGAACAAGATGAACCATTTTCGTGATCGCACAGAACAAATCAGCACAGTGTTCACTCCTAACTTTAGTGATAGCAAAAGTTCTTAACTTGGTTAAGCATCCAACATGACACAAAATGTCACTGTTGGCTTCAATAAGTTGGAGGGCCACCAAATCAGTGAGGTTCCTTATACCATCAGGCACCCGTACCCCAGGATAATTCAGTACTCTGTCGTCAGCTCCCTCTGGAGTAGTAACCACATATAAGTATTTCAATTTCCGAAGTGTGACCACTTCCACTGGAAGAGCCAATAGCTTAGCGTCGTAAGCATCCAGGACTTCCAAGTTCTGTAACCTTCCTATTTCTTTCGGGAGATATTCAATACGAGTATGCCGAAGACCCAGAAAACGCAGATTAAACAGGTTGAAGACCACCTTTGGTAGTCCCTTGATTAGAACACCTTGCAGATCTAATGTAGACAGCAACTTGAAAGATTTGAGGAAAGCCTCTAGTGAATCAATTCCCAGATCTCGCCTGAAAACATAGAGAGAGCGGAGACTAGGTGCACTCAGAGTCAGTTGCTCGATGCTTGTACTTTGGATTGATAAGCGACGAGTGTTCTCCGTGGAAAATGTGCCTGAGCCATTGTAAACTTGACAGAAGCATTCCTCATTTGACTTGGCAAGAGCAAGAAAAAGGATAATGTCGTGCATTCGACATTTTTTAACTCGACCAAGTAGATTCCGATCGGCCACTTGCAGTAGGCTTCTGTTTACTAGTTCATTTAAGTAGCCCTCTGCCACTTCCTCCACTGTTTTGCTCCCTGTTTCTTTAATGAAGCCGGCTGCGATCCAATGCCTGATTAGCCTTTTTCTTCCTAACGAATAATACTCTGGAAATATTGTGCAGTGCAAAAAACAATTCTTCAAATCATGTGGAAGATCCTCCAAGCTCACTTTTAGAACAATATTGACATCAAGGATCGCATTATTAGTGAGCTGCAACTCCAACTCCTTGTATACATTTTCCCATTCAGAGTAAGTTGGGTGTTTGCAGGACAATAGGCGACCTATGCAGGCAATAGCAATGGGCAAGCCACCACACTTATCCACAAACATTTGAGCTACATTTTTTAGTCCCTCTGGGCATGTTTTGTTCTCATTGTTCCAAAAGGCTTCATTGCAAAATAACTGCCACGCATGGTGTGCTTCTAATGGTGCCAATTCGAGTGTACAATTTTTAGTTGCCAGCAACGCTACCTCCTGAATTCTAGTGGTGATAGCAAATCGACCAATGCTTTCTGTAGGAAATGCATTCCTTATCCTAAACCAAACGTCCACATGCCAAACATCATCCAGAATTAAAAGATAGCTTTTACCTTGCAGATAGTTATGTATGATCTCAACCAGGCTTCTCTTCTCCGAGTTGGCAACATCAAATGGGATACCAAATCCTCTGGCGATCTTTTCCAACAAGTCTTCATCTTGGTTACTTGTTGACACAGTCACCCATGCAGACATATCAAAGCCTATTTTTGCTGTCTTGAACATCTGAGAAACCAAAGTGGTCTTACCCACACCTCCCATTCCCCAAATGGTTGCAATTTTGATCCCTTGTTCGAAATCACCTCTGAGCCAATGCATCAACATGTCCTTGTTCTTCTTAATGCACACAAGATCCTCTTCCCTCGCAAAATACACAGAATGATCAGCAGATCTAGAGCGACCACTGCTCCCACCCTCTTCCTCAATCCCTCTCATGTCATAGCGGACCTTTCTCCTATGAGCACCTTGAAGCCTCAGCTTGATGTCTTGCAGCTTGTGCGCGAGACGACGCCATGTCTTGACATGCTTGATCCTCTTCTTCATCTTGGAAGCGAAACCCCCATGCTTGTCCTCCAACTTGTAGGTGAACTCGTCGACAACATCCTCAATCTCAAAAGCTAGGCCGCGGATCTTCTTGACAAAGATGCCAGTAGTTTCGTCGGTGTCCTTGAACCGCTCAGCTCCATTAAGGAAGCCCTGCATGCTCTCCAGCTCCTCCTTGGCTTCACGGATCTCGCGAAAGAGACCCTTGAGGGCAGATGCTTCCTTGCAGAGCAGCGATGCACCAAAGCCTCATTCGCCAAGGCCTCACCGAGCTTGCCTATCAGCACTCCCACAACAGCCTCCGCCATGGTGGTTGTGTGTGCTTGGTGGAGAGCTCTGTTACAACTTACAAATGGATGTGAGTACTGGGTGATGTGCGTATGTACTGTTTCGCGCCGTTTCAAACACCTGGTACGTGCGTGTCTTGAGAGGTTACGTTATTTGGACTGTTTAGCTGCATTCTAAACAACTTTGGGTTTTTGACCTCTAATTCTTAGAAGCCAAAATTATTTATAATATATTAACTTCTTAATACGATTTTTTTCTTTTTTTTCCTTTGTATTGTCTATAGAGATATAATAGTGTATTTCTTTTTTTTCACTTTTTTCTTTATTTTTTAATTAAATATTTTAAAAAGCTAACAGTCATTATAGTATTATTTTAATCGGAAGCCAAAAGACAAAAAAACCGAATTGAATGGGGGTTTAGGCGATCACACTACTACAGAAAGTCTAATACTAGACGTCAAATCACAGACGGTTTGACAAAACCATCTGTGAACGACATTAACACAGACGATTTTAATTTGGACACCGTCTGTGTTGAAGGCGTCGGAGAAAACGAGTATCACAGACCGTTCTTACCAATAAACCGTCTGTGATATTTCCGTATCACAGATGGTTTTTTATTTAAAACCGTCTGTGATAAGCTGCTTATCATAGACGGTTTGTATTACAAACTATCTGTGATAATCTTAGAATGATCATAGACGGTTTGTAATACAAACCCGTCTGTGATGTTGTCGGTCCGATGTTAATATATAACTACAGAACGGTTTGTATTACAGGTTGCTTCTAATAACTTATAACCTACAGAACTACTGAGACAAGAGATCATAAATTAAAGGAAAATTTATTACAAAAGTCGCACATAAAGAGATTCCCATATTCTAATCTTCAGTCCGATGTTAATATATAACTACAGAACGGTTTGTATTACAAGTTGCTTCTAATAACTTATATAACCTACAGAACTACTGAGACAAGAGATCATAAATTAAAAGGAAATGTATTACAAAAGTCGCACATAAAGAGATTCCCAGATTCTAATCTTCAGGGTTTCGTACGCTTCTTCTTTGACTTTGTCCGTTGGATCAGCCGCTGAGTTCTCGAACGCCGTTAAGATTGTCCTTGCCCTCAGCACTTCCTCCTCCAGCCTGGGCAAATGATCAGTAGCATAGTCCATAATCTCGTAGAGGATTGCATTGTAAGCTTCCTCAGACTCTGCCGTTTCTGCTTGATCGGCAATGCTATTCATTAGTCTGTTCAATGCCACGAGAGCTTCTTCCGCTCTATGCATATTGTTGAGAAGAACTAGGGTGAGGACGAATTCCCTTTCTTGAGCGGCAGCGAGACGCCTCCGTCCACGGCGGATGATCAGGTCGAGCTGACAGATGCAAGAAAGTTGGGGAAGGAGAGCAGGGCGTGTGCGGAGAAGCTGCTCCAGATGTAAATTGCTGGCCGCCTGTGCAAGGTTCCGGCCGAACAACTCTTGATGAACAAATGAGAGAAACGAGATGATCACTGAAGCCATATTGTATGTACTGCGTTGAGATTAGGCCGACGCTCATATTTAACCTTTAGCAGAGACGGTTCGTATACCAAATTAATGATCGAGACGGTTCGTATGCCGAGACGCTTATAATGATAGTGCTACCGAGTCCCGATGGAGCTATCACAGACGATTTTATTTTGGAGACTGTCTGTGATGAGTATCACAGACGGTTCTTACTAACGAACCGTCTGTGATAGTCAAACATCATAGACGGTTCTTACGAATGAACCGTCTGTGATAATCGGGAATATCACATACGGTTTTAAACTAAAAATCGTTTGGGATGGCTCATATCACGCATGCTTTTAATCAAAACTATTTGTGATATCACGCACGGTTTTAACTACAAACCGCTCAGGATAGTAGTATCACTGCACGGGTTTTTTTAAAACCGTCTGTGATAATGCTGCTATGTATTTATTACGCCGCTCAGACCGCATCTGTCTTCATTTCAATCCAGATCTTAGTCCGGTGCTACAGCTGGAGGCGGCAAAGTTTTTAGGCCATTTTTTTGTGGAAGGAGGCTTATTTGGCAGGAGAGCTTTGAAGATTCATTGAGTTCTTGGTTGCCCTAGATATGGTTAGTAATGAACTTTGTTTTTGGTTGCAATATCAAAATAAGTTTGATCTAGCTAATTAATTTTTAGTGAACTGTTATATATATATATATATATATACTTTGAAGATCTAGCTAATTTAGATTTATCTAGCCTCAATGCATGTGGTATATATGTAGTAATAATTAATTAAATTAATTTTAATACTAAGTTGTTATATATGTACATTATATAGGACCGAAGCTAGATGTATACCGCAAACTGTGTGAGTGAAGAGTACATTAATGGCGTGTCTGTTTTTACAAGAGCTGCCGAGAAGGATATGTTGAATAAGGGGGTGGAATATATGTATTGTCCATGCACTGACTGTGAAAAAGGGGTATACGTGTTGGACCAGTCATGGCGAAGTCAATGATATGTCACGGATGACATCGCCATGGTCAATGATATATCACGGATGACATCGCCGGTGAAGTCAATGATATGTTGCCGGATGATGATTGTGGTTCGGATTCGGATAGGCTGCACGATGACAATCTGGATCAGATGCTTCGTGATGTAGAAGAAAACTATGATGAGAGAGAGTATATTAAATTCCGAGGCTTGATGGAGGACTCAGAGAAACCTTTGTTCACGTGTTGCAGGTCAAAGTACACGAAGTTGTCAGCTGTGCTTGAACTGTTGAAATTGAAGGCAAGCAACGATTGGTCCGACAAGAGTTTCACAGCGCTGCTAGGTCTTTTAGCGGACATGCTTTCGGAGGGCAATGAGTTGCCTAAAACCACGTATAAAGCCAAGAAGGTTCTTTGTCCATTGGGAATGGAAGTAGAAAGAATATATGCATGTCTGAACGACTGTATCCTCTACCATAAAGAGTATGCAAACATGCATGTCTGTCCGGTGTGCAACGCATCCCGATACAAATGTAACAATCAATCAGATGATGATGGCGAGGGAACAGAGGTGAAGAGAGGACCTCTTGGAAAGGTGGCATGGTATCTTCCTATAATTCCCCGTTTGAAGCGGTTTTTTGCGAATCCAAAGGAGGCAAAACTGCTGCGATGGCACTCGGAGGAGCGCAAGAAGGATGGAATGCTGAGACACCTTGCTGATTTCACCCAGTGGAGAAACATCGATAGGTGCTTTGCAGATTTCGGTGCAGAACCGAGGAATATAAGGTTTGGATTGAGTACAGATGGAATGAATCATTTCAGTAGCATGAGCAGCCGACATAGCACTTGGCCTGTGACTCTTTGCATCTATAACCTTCCTCCTTGGTTGTGTATGAAGCGAAAGTATATTTTGCTGTCGATACTTATCCAAGGGCCAAAGCAACCTGGGAATGATATTGATGTGTACCTAGCGCCGTTGGTGGAAGATCTAAAAGTACTGTGGGACAAAGGGGTACAGGTATGGGATGCATACAAATGAGAGAACTTCACTATGCGCTCCTTATTGTTCTACACCATAAATGATTATCCTGCCCTTGCTAACCTGTCGGGCCAGAGTACAAAAGATGCCAAAAGCTTGTACTCACTGCTTAGATGGTACCGAGAGTGTGTGGCTGAAACACTCACGCAAAATCGTGTACATGCGTCACCGCCGATTCCTTCGGAGGGCTCACCCATACCGCAAGATGAAGAAATAATTTGACGGAGAGAAAGAGGACGGTTCAGCTCCAAGGCATTTAAGCGGAAAAGAGCCTTATAATATGGTTAAGGATTTAGATATTGTCTTTGGAAAGGGACGTAAATTGAGGGGTCGTGAGAAGAACATCTGGAAGAAGAGATCAATATTTTGGGACTTACCTTATTGGGAGTATCTAGATGTTCGACACTGCATCGACGTCATGCACGTAGAAAAGAATGTGTGTGACATCTTAATTGGTCTCTTACTGAACATTCGTGATAAAACAAAGGACGGCGTAGAAAAGAATGCCTATATTACAAACGATTTTTTTTACAAACCATCTGTGATGCTAGCTATCACAGACGGTTTGTAGTTACAAACCGTCTGTGATATATACTCCACAAACGGTTCTCAAACCGTCTGTGATAACCTTCGATTATCACTGACCTATAAAGTTAGACGGTTCAGAAAACCGTCTGTGATGACGTTTTTGAACCGTCTGTGATAATGGTTTCTGTAGTAGTGTCATTTGACGAAAAAAACTAACGCTGAGATTGTCCTAATGCCTTGAGTGAGATCTGTCCGAAAGAAAAGAACCACAATTGGTAGTTTTGCAGTTGGAAGAAGTTTGGTACCACTACCACAAAAAAGAGCCGAATTGAATGGCGGTTTAGGTGGTCATTTGACGAAAGAAACTAACACTGAGATCTGTCCTAATGCCTTGAGTGAGATCTGTCCGAAAGAAAAGAACCACAAGTGGTAGCTTTGCAATTGGAAGAAGTTTGGTACCACAGCCACATGCTACTTTTCTCGATTTTACCGGTTTTTTATTGGTATAGGACTGGAGTAAACAATAATGGCATGAGATACCAAGGTTAGAATTACAATCAACCATTTTGTAGTCCTCGAGAACATGAACTTTAAAGCGAAATGTGACACTTGCCTTCTCTAGATGCGCAACCCTTTTTTCTTTTGACATGTTTACAAGTGCAACCTGATAGAGCATATATATACGTTAAGTTGAGATAAAAATAAGTTATATGTGACTTCAGAGTGTGCATGCTGCATGTTTAAGCCCATCTCTCTCTATCTTCCACCCTATCAGGTGAATTTCAATTAAAGAGGATGTATAATAAAAAAAAAGCTATGATAAAAACATTGTCTATCAATTAGAAAAGATAATCAAATGAACCTATGTATGCATGCACCTTGGTCTCCTCCCTAGCCTTCTTCCTCGGCTGTCTTGTGGAAGAGGCAGTCAGCGACCATGGTGTTTACTCATCCTGACACTACTACAGAAAACATTATCACAGACGGTTGAAAAATGTCATCACAGTTTCGTGAGCCATATGAATTGATGGTTCAGTAATGATATGAGGTCATCATAGACATCTTTTTGAACCGTCTGTGATATAAATATCACATATGATTTTTAACAAAAAACCGTCTATGATAGTTAATTATCACAGGCGGTTTTTCGTAAAAACCATCTGCGATAGCTACATATCACAGGCGGTTTCCACTAGAAACCGTCTGTGATATTATTTTCTTTTTCTAAATCTATTTCTGTTTATTGGCTAGTCTTAGTTATTGTTAGCTATGCACTCTGAAACAAGCAGATCAACACATGTATACATCCAATTCACATCTCAATTCATTTCAGAAATAAAAACACCCATTTCGCAAATCAATTAATTAAAATGAAATGAAATATTCATTAACAAATACACATGTACAATTCAGGTCAATCTTATCATAAACAAAATCATTTCATATTGTGGAACTCTCCATTTGATTTTATAACTTTAGACACAAAAAAGAACGTGCACTCTCCTCGAACTTGTGCAAGGTCGATCTATTCCAACGCAGTTATAGGGATGGGCGCACCCTGTCGATAGGAATATCAATATCGTGCGTACATATATAACTTAATAAGTATGAAATAATTATTGTAGGATTGATAAACCGTAGGATCGGTGATCTTCGAGGAATCGAGTAATAGTTGCACATAGCGGCAAACGTAGAATCCACAGGTGTTGCCCGACGGATGCTGGTGGCACTGTAAAAATAGAATTTGTTAATTCGAGAGGCATCACTACTAAGTGTTATATAGGATTAATGTGTACTAGCGAATATTGAAAAATTTCAAACATGTCGCAGGGTGTTGGCCCCTTCCATTGAGCCACGTACCTGTGCAACGTACGTGGTGAACAACCTACGTGATTCCAAAAAGTTAGCCATAGTCATTCAGAAGGAAAGAAAGAGTACAATATAGTTATGTATGGAGAAAATGTATTTACCTATCGATTAATCGGCCGATAACTGTGAAGTCGGTTTTGTTCTTCCTTAGGGAAGTAAGGTATATTATCTTGTTCTATTTTAGTGTAATTACAATTAAAATCCAGTGGAACCTGCACAGGTATGTTGGCTACTGTCATTAAACCTAATCTCGTATTGCTTATAAAGTATAAATCAACAAGTATAGCCACTAGTGCTGTACTTACTCCTGGTTGTAGGGTATAAGTACAAACTCCTTATTGCGGTAAGCCACCAATGTTGTTGTAATGTAACTCTTGACGAAGGATGCATTCTAGTTGATAGTATCTATGGCGACCAAACGTGGGTCCAGGAAAACAATTTGTGATTTCGATAATCTGGCTTCAATCACCATGTATCTATATATATACACACAAAAAAGCAACAAATTATATATGACATTTATCAGTATTACATGAACGAAAACTGTGATTGTATACATTTACAGCGTCCAGCATCGAATGAGTGAGGCGTCGAGAGCGTTGAGTATGAAGAGATCAAATAAATCCTCGAAGATCACCGCGAAGACACAATCATGAACTTTGTGATGCAAATGATGCAGCCTGAATTTGACAGTGAGACCCGAGCGCCGTTATCCCTCTGGCTTATTGGCCTGTTCCATATACCATGAGTGCAATCTCTGGCAACTAAGTCATAGGGTTAGGAGGCGCTCTGTCAGGATGATCATCGACTCACTTAGCACGAATTTGCAGGCCAATGGCAGGTAGAGGATATCATCATCAGTCTTCTTTGATTTGCCCCTACTGCCTCGGCTGTAGGTCGACTTCATGGTAGTCAACTGTAAAGGTAGCTCTGATGCGGAAAGCCCCCATGGTTGTAGCATTGGTGCAAGTTGCTTCGGTGGGAATAGTACCCGTGGATATGGCACCGGCGCAGGTAGTTCTGGTGTAAATAACCCCTGTGGACATGGCACCTGTGCAGATAGCTCTGGTTCGGATTGCCCCTGTGGACCTGGCACTAGTGCAGAAGCCTCTAGGCAGATGTCGCTTTTGGGCCACTGGCTAAATATTCCAATGGCTTGGCCTAGAGTCACGATCTCGTTGTTCGGGGGCTTCTGTAGTAGGACAACCTCGAAATTGGTATGAACACCGTCCACATTCAATTTTTCGAAGTCTGGCACTAAAGGTGCACTGTGCACCAAGGCCCCGGGATCGGACGGATATGCTTGGCCCCAAGCAGCGCATAGGGCAACAGAGGCATATCTCACTTGGAGCTTGCACTTCATAGCCACTTACATAACGATACAAAATTAGCTACTCCAACAGGCCTATCAACGGATTGAGCATTCCAGAGATAATAATTATTCCCAAGATATCATCGACAGGAAATCTGTGCTCGCTTTCCATGGTATGGTTGGACGCGTAGCTACTCCGACGGTTGGAGGGCTAGCTAGCATAGGAGCGGCGACTGCGTCCTGCTGATTTTTTCTATATCTTCGCATCTCATCTCTGACATAATCAGCGAGCTCCTCTTTAAGAAATGCCTTGATCTCCTCTTGTAGCCGTGCTTCACGCTCGGCTTTGGCTCTCTTCCTACTCTGATATAATTCGGAGTCATCTGAGAAACCCTGTTTCTAAGGAACATACAAACTAAGGCCTCTCGTACGACCCGAGTGCTCCTTGTTTCCTAAGGCCACGGAGAGTACATCTCTCTCCCTAATTACCTGGAATGATCCTTGAAAAAATTCTACACTCAACGCTTCCTGCAAGAGCCCGACATGTCATTTCACTTCTTATGAAGTTGTGGAGTAATTACAAGCTAAGTAGTTTGATATCTTACAAGGCGATGGGACACTTCCTCGTCTGTAGGATTTCGGAAGGAGATGTCCCCCAACGACATGGTAGATGACCTCGCTCTAATCCAATTTTGAGCGCGCTCATTCGGGATCGTGGCAAATTGCAGGGCGGTGTCCCGCAGGATTGCCTGCTCATCCTCCTTCCTCCATTGCAGAATTTTACCTGTATACCTAGCTATGCCGAGTCTATGGATGTGCGTGTTTTTTGCCTGGAGGGCATTGTGCGCTGCACTTGCACTCCTAAAATTTTCTATCATCTTAATCGTTGTAAACTCTTCCCACCGTGGTTCCAGAAATGGATACTTGTGAAAGGGCGTTAGATTCTTCTGCACATACTGCTTGACAAGCAGGCTCTTGAAGTTTTTCTATGCTTTGCACGCCGCTAGCAAGGCATGTCGTTGCACGGAGTCGTAGTGTTCGTCCGGGATCTTGAACAATGCAAAAATTTCTATCAGCAGCTCACGTTTCTGAGTTTCGGTCATGGTCTTCCGCGAATTGAATGTGATCTCAATTCGTTCTCGTGCAACTATTTCGACCATTCTTCGGAATGTGGACGCTGCTTGGCGGGGATTGAGAGGTGTCCCAGATGCATCGACCTCCGTGATGGTAAATCGGCCCTCGGATTTTTTTCAATAATCATCTTCCTTGGCATTTGGATTTTCAAGCGGATGCATCCGACGATGATGTTGAAAAATGCGCAGATGACATGTTGGTCTTCTTATATATGAAAATTAAGCACAATGTAGCGCATATATATATATATATATATATATATATATATATATATATATATATATCAATATGAAAATGACATGAAAGTACATGTGATAATTCAAAATGCAAGCTATTCTTCCTACGCCATTTCAAGTTTCCATATGCATATTTTCATATCTTTATGTGATAAAACTGACACAAATCCTGGCACACTATGCATGTTACTTTGTTCCAAAACTGGCACACTATCTACTTTGTTGGTAGATTAGAAGGAAACTTGCTGATTAAGAAGCAAATGTGCCGTGAAAACTAATGTACTAATGTACATAAAAGTTAAATTTGTCACGTGAAAAGGAGGAGAGGCGCCGGGCTCAGGGGAGGAGGAGGGCGCCGGGCTTGCGTGGGAGGAGGGCATTGGAGTCGGGGGAGGAGGGCACCGGAGTCGTGGGAGGAGGGTGCCGGGCTCGCGGGGGAGGAGGACGCCAGACTCGGGAGAGGCGGCAACGAGCTCGGGGGAGTCAGCGACGGGCTCAGGGGAGGAGGAGGGCTCTGGGCTCGGGGCTAGAGGCGGCGACGGGCTCGGGAGAGCGTTGACATTAAATCTGAGTGTTGTTGGTTGGTGTAGCTAATTACTCCAGAACCCTAGCTGGAGGTATATATATAGAGGGTAATCACAGACGGTTCTATTTCAAAACCTTCTGTGATACAGTTCTAATTTTAGAACCGTCTGCTGTCTGTGAATATTTCTTATCACAAATAGTTCTGAAATAGAACCATCTATAATAAGACCTCACAGACTGTGTTTTTCTTTACAATAGTCCAATGAAGATAAATATACATAAATGTGAATTTACAACAGCCCAATGAAGATAAATATACATAAATATAAATTCACGTATATATGATTCATTCTCATATATATAAATGCAAATTCATCTATATATCACACATTTTCACATATACATAAATGTAAATTCACATATACATCACACATGCATTCTTATATATATAAATGCAAATTCACACACATATATATCGCACATTCTTATTCCACCTGCTTATTTCTTTTAAAAATTAGCCATTCATGATGATCGATGCGTATGTAGTTAGTTTTGTCACGTTGTTCTTACTCAACCTTTATGCCATTTTCAAAAGGCGGTAACTCGTCAAATTGATTATATTCTTCCTTGTCCACTACATTCTCTACTCCGACAATTCTCCTTTTTTCATGAAGAACTACATAGCGCTTCTTATTTGCCTAGTCTGTTATATAGAAAATTTGAACAACTTGGTTAGCGAGTACAAATGGTTCATCTTTGTATCCAAAACGTTTGAGGTCCACGGTAGTGACACCTTACTTGTCAACCTTCACATGTGGGAGATGGACCCAACGGTACCGAAATAAGGGGATCTTGAAAACCATATAGTCGAGCTCCCAAATCTCTTCTATGAACCCATAGTACAAGTTTCTCAACCCATCAGTACTGAACGCATTTATACGGACACCGTTGTTCTGGTTAGTGTTCTTTACAACTTTACATCCTGAGCCTATGTATAGAATGTGTACCCATTTATGTCATATCCTTCCCATATCATAACTATAAATGTTGGCCCTTTTGCCAACTATGTCAGCATCTTACTTGACGAGCTCCTAGCGATTTGCTCTTTCAACCATTGGTTGAACTGATTGTTGTATTGTCTTATGATCCAAACATCCAGCCGTTTTGGATTCTGTTGTCAAAGCACATCCTTGTGCTCGTGGATATGCAGGGCCACTTCAGTCAAATGTTGCAAGACTGTGAAATGAGCTTAAGCATACGCGTTCATATCTGAGATGATTGTTTTCCTTCCAATGGTTCTGATACCCTTGAGCCTCCCCTCATAGCGAGATTGAGGCATACCTGTCGATTCAATCTGAGCTATATAATCGACATAAAACTCAATGACCTCTTCACTTGCATACCTTCGACGATGCTGCCATCCAACCAAGATTGATTCGTACATAAAACTTGAGAATTATCATGAACCTCTCAAACGAGTACATGCTACGCAGGAATACGAGCCCGCATATTTTTATCTCTCACACAATATGAACAATGAGATGGACCACGATATCAAAAAACGAAGGAGGAAAATATATCTCAAGATGACATAGAGTCATCACCATCTCTTCCTACAGAGCATCTAGTCCTTCGGGATAGATGACCTTTTGAGCAATTGCGTTAAAGAAAGAACACAACCTCCTGATTGTCTCTTGGACTTTGATTGGCAAAATATTTTTAAATGCAATAGGGAGCATCTGTGGCATCAGCACATGACAATCATGAATTTCATGCCATTTAACTTCAAATCTTGCATCGAAACAAGTTTCTTCATGTTACCAAAGTAACCAGATGGAACTTTGACACCATGCAAGCACTGACATAGCTCTGTTTTCTCGATCTTAGACAGAGTGTAACATACAGGGGGAAGGTACGTTCATCCATTATCAGTTTTTGTCAGTGCTAACTCAGGCCTGACATCCATATCAACCAAGTCAAGCCGTGCGTTGACACCGTCCTTTCTTTTATTATGAATGTTCAATAAGAGACCAATCAAGCTGTCACATACATTCTTCTCTACGTACATGATGTCGATGCAGTGCAAAACATCTAGGTACTCCCAACAAGGTAAGTCCCAAAATATTGATCTTTCTTCCAGATGTTCTTCTTATGAGTCCTTTATTTACGTTACTTTCTGAGGACAAAATCTAAATCCTTAACCATATTATAAACCTCTTTTCCGCCTAAACTTGGAATTGAACTGTCATCCTTCTCTTTGTCAAATTGTTTCATCTTGCGATATTGGTGAGCCCTCCGAAGGAACCTGCAATGACACATGTACACGGTTTTACGTAAGTGTTTCAGCCACATTCTCGGTACCATCTAAGCAGTGACTACAAGCTTTGGCACCTTTTGTACTCTGGCCCGACAGGTTAGTAAGGACAGGATAAATATTTATGGTGCAAAACAACAAGGAGCGCAAAGTAAAGTTCTCTCTTTTGTATGCATCCCATACATGTACCTCTTCATTTCACAATACTATATCGGTTGCTCATGTTATTGAAAGGATTCATTCCATCTGTACTCAATCTAAACCTTATATTTCTTGGTTCTGCATTGAAGTCTGTAAACCTCCTATCGATGTTTCTCTACTGGGCGGAATCAGCAAGGTGTCTTAGCATTCCATCCTTTTTGCGCTCCTCTGAGTGCCAACACAGCAGTTTTGCCTTCTTTGGATTCGCAAAAAACCACTTCAAACGGGGAATTATAGGAAGATACTGTTAGTGGTATGCCCTAGAGGCAACATGGAGATGTTGTATATATCACATACTATGTTTATGATACATTACTTTGTTCCTTGGAATAGACATTATCATTATTGATCAATGAGTATGTGACTTATTTATGAGACTCTTAAATACTAAAATGTTGCTATTTCTAAATGATCCCTGATCGTATATCATATGAGGAACAAATATGATTCAAAGACAAAGATCAGCATATGTATTGATTGATGATCATGTCTCATGGATCATGGTATGGTGATACCAAATCAATAATATGGACATGTGTTAGTGAACATATGTTGATAGACTGCCATGAGACACTGCAGAGATTCCATGTGTCATCGCTTGGTCTCAAGTAGTGTTTATGTAGAATCCTTAGACTTGAGATCATCATGGTTCCCAACATGAGTAGTAGCTTATTTTGGGACTACTAAACACTACTCCGTGATGGGTAGTCATAAAAGTAGTCTTCGGGTTTGCAATGAAACATGTAGTGGGATGTGAATGATCAAGATAGAATTTGCCCTCCTTATGGGAGAGATATCTCTGGGCCCCTCGATGTAATGGATTATGAAAGTGCATGGCCATGCCAAGGTGATTGAGGAGTCAATCACGAGTTTATAATCCATCACAGAATCGAGAGAGTGATTGAGCTATTAAGAGGATGACACAGGTCTCGCCTTGAGCTCAATCTATATCGTGAGGCAAAGGGATTCGTACATGAGAGAACATTACAGGTTCAGCCGATATGATCTTTACATATACTTTGGGGTTAATATGTCTTACTAGAGGCCGCTATTAACAGGGTGACCGGAAAGGCGTTTCCGGGTCACGACCAAGTATACGTGAACCTACAGGGTCGCACGCTTAACGGGTTGGAACACTGATTCAGATATAGGCTCAATTCGGATAAAGATCCGAATAGACTCCTAATGGGCCTCGGTCCGCAAGGCCCACGTGAGGAGGTCTATATATATGGAGGCGAGGGGCTGAGGGGATTCGTCCCTGTTAACATCTAGCAAAACCCTAGCTGCCACCTCCCGAGCCAAACCCTAGCTGCTCACGAGTGCTAGTACACTCGCGATCGGCGTTCCAGCCCCGGACGTGTGGATACCGGTGAAGGCGCCGCTCGTTGCGATCTTCGATCGGCGTGCGTGGAGGAGACGATCCGCTCAGACGATCGGCTACTTCCACTACTACCTCGGCGCGTGATTGGATCGGTTTCAATTCTTCTTCACGCGCTGCGCGTCTAAGTGGTAACGATCCATGATCCTTCCTTAGCATGATGTTCTTGGGTGCGCGGTAGAAAAGTTTTGTTTTCTGCTTCCGTAGCCTACGCGTATTCCTTCAGATACCATGCCACCTTAGTAGGAGGTCATTTCTTCACCTTTGTTCCCTCGCCATCATCTGATTGATCGTTACGTTTGTATCAGGATGCGTTGCACACTGGACATACATGCATATTTGTATACTCTTTATGGTAGAGGATACAGTCTTTCGTCGGACATACATGTATTCTTTCTACTTCCATTCCCAATGGACAAAGAACCTTCTTAGCTTTATACGTGGTTTTAAGCAACTCATTTCCCTCCAGAAGCATGTCCGCTAAAAGACCTAACAGCGCCGTGAAACTCTTGTCAGACTAACCGTTGTTTGCCTTCAGTTTCAATAGTTCAAGCACGGCTGACAACCTCGTATACTTTGACTTGCAGCACGTGAACAAAAGTTTCTCCGAGTCCTCCATGAAGCCCCAGAATTTAACATACTCTCTCTCATCATAGTTCTCTTCTACATCGCGAAGCATCTGATCCAGATTATCATCGTACAGCCTATCCGAATCCGAACCGCAATCGACATTATCCAGTGGCATAACATTGACTTCACCGGCGATGTCATTATTACTACCTTCTGGTGTAATCCCCTCTTTGCCATGACTAGTCCAACACGTATACCCCTTTTTGAAACCCCTCCGAATCAAATGCGCTTCAATCTGCTCTCGGTTCTTAAATATCTTTAGATTCTCGTAGTCAATGCATGGACAATACATATATTCCACCCTCTTATTCAACATATCCCCCTCGGTAGTTCTTGTAAAAGCAAGCACTCCATTAATGTACTTTTCATTCACACGGTTCGCGGCATACATCCAGCTTTGGTCCTACGTTATGCATATATATAACAATGTAGTATTAATTAATTAATTAATTAATTAATTAATTAATACTACATATATACCATATGCATTGAGGCTTTGCTAGCTTAATTAACACAACAGCTATTTTTTCGACAGGGAACCAATTATAACCAACCATTTTGACAAATTTGGCCTGCCCACATGATAGGAACTGATCATACATGGCTAAGTAGATGCAAATCATCTTTAATTCCAGTCACTAAAAGTTAGATCTAAATTTTGATGCAACGAAAAACAAATTACAGTACTAACCATATATAGGGTAATGAACACTTGATAAATCTTCAATTACTCTTACCAAATAGTCTCCTTTCACTAAATGGCCTGAAAGCCTTACCTCCAGCTCAAAGTACTGGCCTAGATCTAGAATTCAAGACAGAGGGTATACTTCATCCACGGTTCTGCTCGGTGCAATTAATATAGCACAATTACCACAGATGGTTTTTATTAAAAACCGTCTGTGATAACATCATTATCACAGACGGTTCAAACTAAAAATAGTCTATGATATTCAGTAGTATCATAGACAGTTTGTGGTAAAAATCGTCTATGATACTTCACAGACGGTTTTTTTACGAACCGTTTGTGATACTAAATCTTGACATACGGTTTTTAGCAACGGCAACAACACAGACGGTCTGCAAATTAAAATCGTTTGTGATAGCGTACATCACAGACGGTTTTATCAAACCGTCTATGATGTACCGTCTAGTAATAGGCTTTCTGTAGTAGTGTGGCCTCCCACCGAAGTTTGCCTTGGACATGTGCACGGTGCTTACAAGTGGGTCCCACATGTCGTGCACATGGACTGGAATGAGTCATTACTAAACCTTACATGTGTGGCCCAAGTGTCATACTAAGGGTCATCTTCTTCATTCGTTGTTGAGTGGAAGGAGACATGGGTGCCTCCATTGTTGCTCTTTGGTGGAGCTCTACCAACAGCAAAGAAAGGCCAGGGAGATAGCGGGAACTAGCAAAATGGGTTTCTTAGGAGGCAACAGTTCCAATGGTGGTGATGGTACGCTCGGTGGTGGCTTGTGCCGAGCTCACGACGGCAGGAAGGCAACGGCCAGATAGGGCAATGGTGACACGGCTTGTCGAAGAAGATGGAACGAAATGGAAGGGTGTGTGAGCATCCATAGGCCAAGGGGAGCTCACTAAATTAGTCAATGAAGGCAGAGGATGGCCGAGGTAGGCTGTAACATTCCAAGTTTTGAAAGAATGGATATTGTGCAAATTGGGGCATTTTGAATTTTTGGCATTTTCTAACATTTTAAATCCCTGGATTTTATTGGATTTTGACTGAGGTTCCAATCAACAAAAGGAAGTGTAAATATGCATACATACATTGCAAAGCCTAAAATAAAGAGGAAACATTCAAAAGAAAGGGGTATATTTGTAAAAGAAAACTTTAAATGAAAATACGAATTTGAAAAAATGATCTAAATGTTTGTCCAAAAATTCACCCAAAAGCATTGGCCTTATATATAGAAATTAATTAAGCTTCCAAACCTCCCAAAGATTATTAAAGTTTAAAAAGGGGACCTCCCCATTTATGGATAATTAAAGTAAAAGTATTGATAAAAGAGGAAAGCAACATCTGAAATTTGAAGTATAAAAATATATACAAGTGTATACTTTAAAAATGAAATTAGAAATCAAACAAAAATTGAGAAAGAAATTAAATCAAAAAAAAGAGAAGAAAGGGAAGAGGGGAGCCCCAGCCAGCTCGGTCCAACCGAGCGGCCAGCACCCCCCTCCTCCCTTCGCTCTTTCCCACCCCCTCTCTTTGCCTCACTCTCCCTCTGCCCATTCTCTCCCTCGCTCCCTCGCACCCGATCGTCCTTCCCCCAGGAATCCCACGTACCGCCTACCCACTCCCGTGCGGCCAGAGCTCCCCGCCACCTATAAAAACCCTTCGAAGCCCGCAATGAACTCCCCGCACCTCCCTCTCCCTCCCAGTGCAAGCAATTTAGCTCTCATGCAGTAGAGCTCACCGGAGCCATCTTCTTCCCCAAATCTGGCCGAAAGGCTCCTGGCGATTGAGCTCGCCTTAGCCCAATTCCATTCGCCAGAAGCATCCACGGAGGTCGACGAAGCCAACCCGACTATTTCCTGAAGCTCACCGTGGCTGGGCTGCTCCCTTGTCATGCACCCCTTTAGGGCCGCCGCCGCTACACGCTGCTAGCCCTCCTCAGCCACACTCGAGCCTCGCCAACCTCAATTTCTGTCGAGACATGAATATGCAAATCCGGACTCTCTATGCATACTGCACTAGTCCAGGATCACGCTAGTGCACACAGTTAAACATAGATTAAATATCAATCATATACATGCTAAAATAAGGGAAAAACTCAAATATTAATAATTATCCAAAGTACAACCTTAGGGCCAAACTTACAATCTCACTAGCCCGAAGGGCTCAAAATCTAGCAGCGGAAAGAAACAAAAATAAGCGTAGTAGCCACTCGATATGCCCACAGGCAATCGACTGGAGAGCAAAGTCCTAATCCGCGAAGTGGCTAAAGTATCCTCCCTCTGGTACCTCCTACTGGTATAACTCCTCCACCTGAATTGAGCAACAGTGGGCATGAAGCTGTGAGTATGTCGAGACCCGAATATGCAAATTCGGTCTCTCTGTGTAAACTGCACTAGTCCAGGATCACGCTAGTGCACACAGTCGAACATAGATGTCATCACAGTCATACACACGGTAATAATAAAGGAAAACTCTAATGTTGCTAAAATATCAAAGGTGCGACCTTATGGCCAAGTTTACAATATGTCTAGCCGGAAGGGCTTAACAAAATAGCAGCGAAAATCCAAAATAAAGCGTAGCGACCAATCGACAAGCCACAGGCTATCGAGTGGAGAACGAAGCCTAATCCGTGAAGTCGTCGTAGTACTCTCCTTCTGGAACCTCCTGCTGGTAGTACTCCTCTCCCTCAACTGAGCAACATAGGCGTAAAGCTGTGAGTACATTGGTACTCAGCAAGTCGTTTGTAACAAATGAATGCAATATAATATGCAAGGCTGAAAGGTTAATTTGCATAAAGGCATTTATTGATGAAATATATTAAATAATCTTGAAAGTGAAAGTTAACTAAAAACAGTAATAAGGAATAATCAAGGGAATAAACATAAACCACTTATGAACACCAATCCACAAGTTAAACCAACAGTGAACCACTTGTTCACCACCAACATAAACCACCAATTTATAAATGAAACACTAACCCTCGTGTGAAATCCCCGAGCAATGTCCATGACCGAGGACGCAGCTATTCGAATAGTTTTACACTCTGCAGAGGTTGCACAACTGTACCCACACGATGTGATTAGCCTCGATCTTAGGAAATCACAACAAGGCCTTTACAATGCTCTACCTCAACACAATCCTGCCCGCTAGGGTTTCGCATCACACCCCCCCTTGCGCCACATGGAAATCAGCAACCATGTCCATCACAATGGCAGAATCGAATTGAGATATTACAAATTAATCAGCCAGGTCCATCCCATAATAGACATGTGGTTTGCACGATTAAACTCAGATCAATGGCGCACAAAGTTAAGTCCTTAACACTACCCGGGCGAGGCTACCACATCCCCGAAGTGCAACTGCACCTCCCCCTTTACTGCACGATCACTCGCCCGAGTGAAAACCAATTTGTATAACCAAGCCAACGTCACACCAATGACGTAGCACAAATTTTAATACACGTGGCACCAACCACAGTTCCATATGTCATTAAGTCAAATTAATAATTAACATGTGTGATGAGATCAATCGTAAATATAAGCCAACTAAGCAGTCTAATCGTACCAACCCATGTGACAAAATAATCTAGCATCACTAATAAATTACCCAACCTATGGTGACAATGGCATCAGGGTATTCCAAAGTATCAAGGAGGTATAATCTCAATTGAGACGATAACTACCAGTGCAAAGGTTTGAATAAAAATAGCAATACGACGTAATTTAAAACAAAATAATTAAATAGTAGACTGCAAAACTGGGTTCAACATGATCAAAGGACACGACTTGCCTTCGTTATGCTCAGCGGGGTACTCCTGGTCTTCGGGCGCGAAACCTGCTCCTCCGGAATCCGAATCTAACGAGAGAGAAAATGACCGAAAACAAAAAAACACATAAAATGATAAGCAAATGAACTCCAAAATTCACAAAACTAGAACCAACAGCTAGAGCTCAATTTTAGATGAATTTAGAAAAAAGAACGGGGTCAATCGGAGCTAGGACGGAGGAGAACGGGCTCCTGGAAAATTAATTCTAAAATTAATTCGGAAAATTCGGAAAAGTTACTGTGCTGTGGACCCGGTCCACGAAATTCCGAGTCCACCGTGGACTCGGTCCACGTAACAGTGCACGGGGCAGCGGGTCGACGCGCGGGTGCGCTGACGCGGCGGCGGCATATGTCGCCACGCGTCACCGGTGGCGTGGCGGTGACCGACGGCCGCCACGTGGCTCGGGGGACGGCTTGGGGCTGACGTGGCGCTGACGTGGCGGCGACACGTGGCATGCCACGTCAGCTAGGGCTGACGTGGCGCGGCTGACGCGGCACGGGCGCGGGCGCGGGCGGCGGCGGACGGATCCGACGGTCGTGAGGGCGACACGCGGCGAGATCTCGATCCTCGATCCAGATCCGGGGCGACGGCAGGGATGCAGCGGCACGGGCGCAGCGACGATCCGATCGGCGACGCGTGGCGGCTCGCCGCAAGGAGCGTCGCGGGTGCGTGCGTGGCGGGAGTGCGTCGGCGGGATCCGACGGCGGAGGGGGCGACGGGTGGCGTGCGCTGGTGCCTCGCAACCCCGATCTGGGACGGACGGCGCGGATGCGCGGGCGCGGAGGCGGGAGAACGGCGATGAGCGACGCAGCGTGGCTCGGCACGCGGCGCGGCGCCGCGGCGCGCGGCGAGCGCGCGGTCCGACGCGGCGATCGAGGGCGAAGCGCGGCGAGGCGTCCGGCGACGTGGAGGCGACGCGGCGACGCGGAGAAGAGAACCGGCGGGAGGCTCACCAGCGGACTCGGCGACGGCGATCGCTCCGGCGACCTCGGCGACGGCGGAGACGCGGCACGGGCGGCGGCGGCAACTCCGGCGGCGGCGCGTGTGCGGACGGCGAGGAGCGGCGGCGGAGCTCGGGTGTCGGCACGCGAACAGAGGACGAACGGCGGGTTTTATCACGCGAACCGAGGCGTCTAATCCGGATACGGCGACGGTCGCAACGCGAACGGGTTAGACGGCTAGGATGCGGCCACGCGGCAAGATCGGACGGCGAGCGCGATTAGGGTTAGGGTTAGGTTTGCGCGGCGCGGGAGCGACGGCCGAGATCGTGCGGCGCGCGCGATCAGCGGCAGCGCGCGCGGGCACGGCGGTGTGGCGTTGCTGGTGCCGCCGCGTGTCGGGCCACGGATCGCGACGCGCGTGGCGCGGGCGGGATCGGGCGGCGAGAGCAGCGCAGGAAAGGGTATGGCGGCGGCGGCGGGCGCGGGATGGGCGACGCGTGGCGGAGGGAGGGAGATCGGGCAGCAGGGTTTAATTCTTTTTCTTTTCTTTTTTCAGAAATTCAAATAAACTTCTAAAAGCTCTAGAAAATAGCAAATAAATCCCAAAAAGTCACCAAAAATACCAGAAAATTCCTTGAAACCTGAAGAACACAAATAAAATATTTCCAACTTATGTTAATGTTTATTTTACTCACATTAAATCTTTTAAATCTTTGAAAATTCATTTGAAGCTTGAATTAAATTCAGAAAATTCCAGAAAATTCATTTTTAAAATCCTGGCTTTAAAAATAGCAGAAAAACAAGATGTTACAGAGTACATTAGTACTCAGCAAGTCGTTTATAACAAATGAATGCAATATAATATGCAAGACTTACCAATGAAGGACTGAAAGGTTAATTTGCACAAAGTAATATTTTAAAGTAAATATGAGCGTTCCATTTTTCTTATGCTAACGACCGTCCACCACCTCCTCTGCCGGCGGCGAGCCTTGCCGTTGTCAGGAGGAAGGAGAAGCTACTGTTCATCAGTGTCGTTCAATTAGCGCGAGATTTATTAACGTTAATGACCAGTAGTTAAGTTAGTTAGTCACTAGCGTGTGGGCTCAAGTTAATGTAAACCGTTATTAGTCCCCACCTATCAGCGTCAGAAAAAATAATTAATCCCCTTGGCCCACCTGTCAGCGAGACTGAAGAAAAAGATAATAATCCCAACAGGCCCCACATGTCAGTGTCTAGCAGTAAGGAATTAATACCCATAGTGGGTCCCACGTGTTAGTCTCTGGTGCGGTAAGATTTAAATAAACACAGTGGGTCCCAGTTGTCAGTGTAAGAAAAATAAAAATAATATATTCAGTGGACCCCACCTGTCAGTCTTGGGCATTCTCTCTCCTCTTATTATTTAATGATTTCTAATTTTATTTTGCTGAATTAATTCGGTTGAGAACTTAAATTTATAACTAATTCATTTTAACTCCAAATAAAGTGAGAAAATTGCTAAATCCATCTAAATTCACCCTCCTTCCAATGGGACCAAAATCATGAATTTTTGAGTTTGTTTGAATTTTTGATGAGAATTTGTTTGGTTATGTTGATACTTTTTAATTGTTTTAAAATTTCATTTATCGCAAAACTAGCGTACGAGGCTCAAGAGGAAGAATCCGAGGCAGACTGGCTAGAGATATGATTGAAAAACTTAAGTCTAGCAGGTCTGATCAAACCAAGGCTCATAATAAATGTGATTTTCTTCAAGCTAGACTTAAGTCATCTCAGGAATCCATTGAACAAATGCTTTATCGTGAGACTATTTCCTGTTCAAATTGCCCTAAGCTTAACTCTGAGATTGAAGCATTGACTAAACAACTTAAGGATTTTACTGAATAGGAGAAATTGCTTCAGTCTTATGCTTCAAAGAAAATTGTTGATGAATCAGTTAAATGCTCGTCCTGTCTCAAATTGCTTAAAGAAAACGAGTATCTTAAAAACACTTTAGAGAGGTTTTGTTTTGGGAAGAGAAATTTGAATATGATTCTAGACAAGTCAAAAACAAGTGTGAAACATCATGGTCTAGGATTTAATTTTCTCAAACATACTAAGAATCATCCTCCCCAAGTGGGTAAGATGCTTGAGCTAGGGAAAATTGAGGTTGAGGCAGAATCAAAACAAGTCGTATTTAGATCTGCTGGTTTAGCACAAGACCCTGCAATTCAATTGAGTACTGTGAAGACATCAATTACGACTACGCACAGAGACAAGTACAAATGTACCCATTGTGGAAAAAGTGATCACCTGGTGCAATTCTGCTTTAGGAGGGCAAAGGAAGAGAGAAAAGCTAGACTAAAGAAGATTGTCCGACCAACAATTCACCTACGACCCAACCATTTGGCTGTGAACCAAGTTTTGGCAAAGAAGACACATTGCACCTTGGTTCAGCGTAAGACTCGACTGAACGATAGCACAACAAATGCTTCACTTAAAATTTTACATGTGCATACTTTTGCTCCTGTCCACCAAATATCTCAGTATTGGATACCAAAGTTTCTATTGACTAACCCCAGTACTAAGATATCGATGGCTATCTGTGCTATGTAGGCTCATCAAAAAGAGAAGGAGGACATATGGCTAATTGACTCTGGCTGTTCTCGACACATGACTGGAGACTCAAGATGGTTCTCCTCTCTCACTCATGCCCCTGGTGATGAGATGACCACTTTCGGAGATAATTCCCAGGTATGGATTCTTGCAAAAAGGTGTCGTGCATGTCAACAACAAGTTCATCTTGAAGGATATCGCTCTTGTCAGTAAGTTAAGTTATAACATGCTTTCTGTTTCTCAATTGGTAGATGATAACCTTGAGGTGATTTTCGAAAGACACTCTTGTCGAATCCTAGATACATTTGGTGATCTTGTTTGCAAAATTAGTCATGTTGGTTGGTTGTTTAAGGGTGATTTTTCTTTTTTGTCGACCTCGGTGCCTTATTTCCTCAGATTCCGAAGATTTATTCTTTTGACACTGAAGACTTGGTCACATTGGCTTCGACCATCTCACCCGACTTAGTAATTGTAATCTTGTAAGAGGTATTCCCAGTCTTAAGCCCGGGAAAGCAAGACATCTGGTCTGTTTACCTTGCTGGCATTGTAAGATGGTTGCTTCGTCTCACCCTCCAATATCACAAGTTATGACTGAGTCCCCTGGACAATTATTACACATGGATACTGTTGGACCAACTAGAGTCCAGTCGGCAGATGGTAACTGGTATATGCTCGTCATCGTTGATGATTACTCTAGATACTCTTGGGTTTATTTTTTAGCATCTAAAGATGAAGATTTTGGTGATTTTTGAGAGCTAGCCCTTAGACTTACTAAAGATTTACCCGGAGCTCTTAGAGCAATCAGAAGTGACAATGGGACTGAATTCAAGAACTCATCATTCACCTCCTTCTGTGCTAAGAATGGTTTAGATCATCAATTTTCTTCAGCAAGGGTGCCTCAGCAAAATGGTGTAGTTGAACGCAAGAACCAGACTCTAGTCAAGATGGCTCGGACTATGCTGAATGAACTCTACACTTTAGATGTACTAGGCCGAAGCCATTCTAACTGCTTACTATATTTCCAACAGAGTTTTCTTGCGAGCTAAATTGAATAAGATATCATATGAGCTTAGATTTGGTCGTACTCCTAGTATTGCTCACTTCAGGGTGTTTGGGTGTCGATGCTTTATTCTTAAACATGGTAATCTTGATAAGTTTGAACCTAGATCCTCAGATGGCATTCTTCTTGGATATGCAGTCCATACTCGGGGTTATCGTGTACTTACCTTAGACACTAACAAGATTCTTGAGACCTGCGAGGTCACATTTGGTGAGACTAGTCCGGAGACTAGACCAGACAATGAGTCGGAGATCAAGTTGGACACTCTTGATGATAACTTCTATGACTCTGATGACGACATCCGAGAGCTATCGAGTCGGACTGTATCTTCATCGATGACTACTTCAACTCTGACTCCGACTACAGCTACGAGGTCTCCGACTCCAACCCCTTCGACCACTCTGGAGACAGAGGCTCCAACGATGACTATGAGCTTTTGGACCACTCAAGAGACAGAGGCCACGACTTCAAAAGCACCTCTACATATTCAACGACGACATCCTCCAAATCAGATGAATGGTGAGTTAAATAAGAGAGTTCTCTGGAGCAGATATAAAACTTTGATTTTGATTCCAGAATACCTTGTCACCCTAGAATAAAACTCTAGTTAGAACATTAGTTTAGACTAGAGAATTTTGTATCAAATGCATAGACTTGCTTAGACATAAATTTTATTTTGGGATAACTTTTTCACATACAATGATAAGTTTTTAAAAGGTATTCTTGACTTCGGTGAGTCAAGAAAGTCTATGCAATATTTCAAAATAAAATATAAAAATTGGTTTGGACCTAGGCTAATGGTTAGGTGGTGGGTGCTGGCATGCATTGTTGTTCGGAGGCACAATGTTGATTATTAGGCACAAGGGGTATTTGGTTGAGCCAAGTTGAATTAATAACAGATCTGTGAGCCACTACTATAAAGACCTTTTCGTACTGCCACAAAGCTGGTATGGGACAGTCCTGACTGACTAATTTACAGGTCCCAACCTGAGTCTCGCTATAGGTTAGAAGTGAGTGTGGTGTGGCCATGAGAAGTCTCACTTGGCTCAAGAGGGGATCTTGGTCTGGTGGATTCCTTACTAGGGTGAAATCTTAGTGTTGGCTTGGCCAGATTGAAAGCTTAGCATTGTAAAGGCCTTGTCATGATATTCTCACCGCACAACAAAGGAAGTGTGTATATCCAGTAGTAAGATGGAATGATCTTGTCTTGTGGGTAAAGCTATACAACCTCTACAGAGTGTATAAATTATCCTAGATAGCCGTGCTCACTGTCATGGGCAAGCTGAGTAAAGTTTTTCATGGATTAGATTTTGGTTTTTCAAATCGTTTCTGAAAAAACATATGAATGGATGCAATCCATACAAGGACTTTATGGAGAAAGATGGTCCGGATGGGATGCCCGTAGTTATATTAGTGATAGGTCGGTGCCTACACTAACACCGTTAATTTGAATTATAGTGTTTTATTTCAAATATTAAATTCAGCAATTTCAATCTATTTACTGTATTTCATTAAATATCACTTTATGCTCAAATTAACCCTATATGCCTTCCTTTGTTGCCTTTATAATTATGATGCATTCTTCCGTGTGACTTGCGGAGTATAAATTTGTACTCACCCTTGCTTTCACATCTCAGAGTAGGACGGCTTCGACTATGGTGAGGATCAGACGAGTAGGTCGCGTCTTACTGTTGTCTGCCTGTGGGCAGGCTTGGGCTTCACTTTTTCAGCTGCTTCTGCAGTTATTCCCTTTTGCTATTTTTGCTGCCAATGGGTATGGTTGTAAACCTTGGGGTCATAAGACCATACTCTTTATTTAATAAAGTTTGTCATTTGTGCTAGATATTTATCCTAGTTACCCCCGTGTGCACTAGCTGATCCTGGACTAGTACGATTTACACAGAGGATCCTAGAGTCGTTGCTCCGAGGTCCGACAGCTTTGGGAACCATCTCCTCTTGCAGCTTGGCATTCAAATCCGACAGCATCTCCAATTCTACTGGCAACTTGCACGCTCTATATTCTCTTGTACTGCCATATGTACTGGAGACTTGTATGTGAGTCCAATACAAATGACTAGATGGGTTATATAAAGATCTTGCTGTGGAATGGAGGGAACAGGGGATGGGAAATCTCAATTTTTTGCTGTGTAATGGAGGAAAATGTGTATTAACTCATCTTGGAAACATGCTAATGTGGTTGGCTGTTAAGTGATTTGAATTAATGTATGCTTTTGGCTATTAAGTGATTTGAACAAATGACCGAGCTAGGCATGAGGCATCAGCGTCATCTTGCTTCTTCTCTTCTAGCTTGACATTCAGATCAGGCATCATGCTATCTTGCTTGGTGTTCTTTGCTTCATTCATTCTCCCCGTGGCATCAAAAGTCAAATTCATGGGCATATGTAAGTACGGATTACTAGTAGTACCACTCAATCAGTTTGTTAAAAAGGTAGGAAATTCGAAATTTACTTGGTGGGAAATATGTGATAAATGACCTTGGAAGCCAGCAAATGCATTGGAAACAGTTGAGTTGACAAGAGAAATGATAATTATGCCTTGAGACTTTAAGTAGGGGGTATGTTGGGAAAACACCACCTAGAAAACCCAAAACGTCATCTATTTAAGAACAAAAACGGATTTCTAAAACTATCTAAAAAAGAACGGAGAGAGTAATTAGAAGGGCCAGTCACTAAATAAACAGCATGTGGGTGACTAGATGCATGAAGCGATGGTGCATGCAGCATGCTGCCGAGCCTTGATAGTATGTGCTGCCGACAGTTGTGCAGTGCTCGCCAAGGGGATTAGAAGTAGAGCAGCCAGAAAAGATGAGGAAGCATGGGCATAGCCAGTAAGCAGCTGAGTCTCAGATCCAGTCCACTAGAAATAATCATGGTGCCGTAACACCCTAGGAATCACAATACCCTGGAATGCTACTAAACTACACTACAACTAGCTGGATTACAAGGTAACCCGGCGGCACTTCTTCAAAAAAAGGGCTAAGCAGAAGCAAGACAACAAAACAAATAATAGGATATATGAAGAATAAGAGTTTAGGAACCAAAAGTATCCCACTAACAACATGTATCACCCTAGCTTAGATTGCCTGAATCTCATTAAAACCAACCACCACCTAGCATCATTAAATTATAATGCTTAATAACGAGGAACAGAGATGATTAAAGGTCTTCTATCTTATTACAGCAAATCCAAGAAGAAATGTTTGTAGTGATGTGCTGTACTACTCCTTCCCAAACATGTTCAAGAGTCACTTGGGAGAAAGAAAACAAGAGTGAGATAAAAATCTCAGCAAACAAACTGTTCAGCAAGTTAATTAAACTATGGTTGATTAAGCATCAATAAAACACTCATAGTATGGTGATAAAGTATCAATAATTAGATTCTCAATATCTACAGTCATATCCACTACCACAACTAATATCAACAACAATAAAGCAATAGCCTTTAGTCCTCATTAGCCTCATTCATATCCACGACTACAACCACTACTAGCAAAGGTAAAGCAACAGTATTTAATCCTCATTAGCCTCATGCATATTCACAACCACAACTACTACTAACAGTAACCACAAGGAAACCACTTTATGCCACAAGAGACTCTCACGAGTCAAAACCACAACCACCACACTGGTAGAAACCCCAAGGAAACCACTTCATGCCACAAGAGACTCTCACGAGTCAAAACCACAACCACCACACTAGCAGAAGCCATAAGGAAACCACTTCATGCCACAAATGACTCTCACAAGACAAACCACTTGAAACCTTAGATCGAGAATGATCCTTATGCAATGCATAAGTATGCAAATGATCCACATCTTACCTAACAATGTAAGAGTGTGCATCATACTATGGTCGCTGCTAGGTGTGGCGACAAAACTTCCATGGAAACGACATGCTATGACATGCATGATGTGGCCGCAATTGATTCAACAAAAATATTACCACATAGACAACAGCGTGTCAAAATAAGCATATAGCACAGCAAGACATCTCAAATTGATGGTGGATTAATAACTAACCAATCAATAATTGTAGTGGAGGTAGTAAAATTAATGAGTTAAACTGTAGCAACAACCGCTACGTTTATTTGCCTCTACCGAAGAGGCGAAAGGACTCACGCACGGTTAGGAGTGAAGCCACCTATACACAAGTCACCACTCAGCACAAAACCACAATATAACCTTCACAACTGAAAGGTAAAGCGCCACTATGCCCGAAACCCGACAACTCCCTCTCAAATAGCTATCCCAATGCTCAGTCCACTGCAGCAGTACTACTTGTCTTTTTCGTATCTTTGTATCCACTTGACAAACCACAGCAACAAATAGCATTTTTGAAATCTACAAAATGAAAGCTACAACTTTCACAAATGCACCATATTTTTATTCTGTTATTAACAAGGCATAATCTGCAACGAAAAACAAAGGACAGAAACTGTAGCAGAAGAAGAAGGGGACATGCAAAATATGAAAAAATTTAAAAAGAAAAGTAATAATATCTAAAAGGAATATTTCTGAAATTTTATATCAAAAAATATACACCTCTATACCCAAAAATAAAAATCAAAATCAAAACAACATGAAAAAAAAGAAAACAAAAAAAGAAAGAAAGGGGGAGGATCCAGCCGGCCTGGCCCGGCCCATGGCCTCTTCTCCCCCTTTCTCCTTCTCCCCCTCGCGCTCGCGCCCGCGAGGCACTTCCTCCCTCTCCCTGAATTCCGCAACGGCGGTCCCCACCGTTGCTCCTCCCTTCGGACTGCCGATCGCCGGCGTGCCTCCAGGACCAGGCCGCCGCCTGCCCCTTCATGGTACTCCACCTGCCTTACTCATCCCTCTCCATGCACTACCAGACCGCCGTGCCACGACGCCGTCGTACACCACACCCCACGCCGCAAAGGGTGGTGACACCTCGCTCGCCACCATCAGACGCTCACCGCCGCCTGTCCCCGTTGTAACGTAGAGGCTAGGTTAGCTGCCTTGTAGCCACGCCACAGCTTGCGTCGCCGCCATGACCGAACATGTAACATCCCAAAATTTTGTTTCCCTTTTTAGTGATTTTCTGGTTTTAATTCGGATTTTTCTGGATTTTATTTCAAGCCTCAAAGAAAGAAAAGTGAAAATTTTCATTTTATAAAAGCTAGAATAAAATTATTTTATTTTATCAAAGCAATTCAAGTGCATTTCTTTTTCCTAAGTCAACTATGTATTTATAATAATTTTCAGAAATTTATAGAAATTGAACACTCACCTAAATGAATTTAGTTGTGCTTTTGCAAGAAATTAAATGCTATTATAAGTTGAACATATGTTTTTTTTAAGTGCAAAATAGTTCCATATGGTTCTCTGAATTTTTCTGGAGTTTTCAAAGTTTATTTGGTATTTTTTTGAGTATTGTAAAGCCTCCTAAGTATTTTTGAAAATCAAAAAGAAATTAAAATCCTAAACCCTCCCCAGGGCTGACACTTGTCACTCATCGGGCCAATCCGCGCCACCGGATTTATTCCCAACTGTCCGATCCCACTTACCAGTTCACCCCGCCTTCCTCCTACCTTTGACCGACACGTGTCAAGCATCGGACCGGCCATCTCCCCGCCCAAACTAATCCCCGCCGCCCATCCCCACTTACCCGTTCGCCCGCCTCTTTCTTCCCTCAAGCTAACAAGTGGCTAGATCAGAGCCACCCGTCATTGCCAGATTAAATCTTAACCGCTCCCTACCACTTATTTCACTCGATCGACTCGGATTTAACCCCCGTTGTCGAATCGGATCTTGACCGTCCCCATTCACTTACCCCTTCGCACAGCACCGTACGGCCCTGATCACCTCCCGTGCCACCTGTCACCAATCGCGTCGTCACGCTCGCCCCTTCCCTTCTTAAATTTTAAATAATTTAATGATATTAAATTAAACCTCAACATTAGCTGAAAATATTTTAATTGAGTTCCTTGTGTCACAAGAAATTTTCTGGAATTTTCTGAAATTAATTTAAGCTTCAAATGATTTTTAGAATTTTAAAATAATTTAATCTAAGTAAAATAAACATCAACATAAGTTGAAAATATTTTATTTGGATTCATCAGGTCTCAAGGAATTATTTGGTATTTTTGGTGAATTTTTGAGATTTATTTGCTATTTTCTAAATCTCTTGAAAGTTTATTTAAATTTCTGGAAAGAAATTAATCGGGGAAAAACCACCGCCATCGGATCCCACCACCTCCACGTGGCATCCATCCGGCCCCTCCCCTTTGCCGCGCCACGCCACCATGCGCCGCGATCGCGCCTCCTCCGCGCGCGCCCGCCCACCCACCCCACCCGCCCGCCTCACCCGCACCCGCCACCACCCGATTGCCCTGCCTAGCCACACGTCGCGCATCAGCGCCCGCGCCCACGCGCAGTGCCCTAACCCTAGCACCGCGCCCGCTCGCTTCGCTCCGAGCCGTCCGCCTTGCCACGCGTCTCCATCCGCGTCGCTCGCCGTGCCGTCCGCGCCGCACCCCGTCCGGACTCCACCGCAGCCGTCTGATCCGCCCGCCCGTGCCACGCGTCGCCCCGCTAGTGCCCCATCCCCGATCGGGACTCGTCTCCCCCGCGCTGTCTCCCTCCCGGCCATCCTCGGTTCGCGTGCATAAATGCGCCGCCGCCTCGGTTCGTGCGCTTGAAGCACCGCCGCCCTCGCCACCGTCTCCTCTCCCGTGCACTCGAAGCACCGCTGCCGCCATCGCCTCCGTCCTCGCGCCCGCACCGTCGGCGGAGTCCCTCCCCGTCGCCGTTCCGAGCCTCAGCCGCATCGCCTCCGCTGTCGCCGGCGTTCACCCGGAGTTTTCCGCGTTCGCTGCTCCGCCGCTCGGACATTCGCCGGACGTCCCCGCCGTCGTCGCGTTCGTCGCCGGTAAGAGCCCGCCGCCCGCTGGACCCTCCACCGTGCTCAAAGGTCGCTGGAGACCACCCCGCCGCCATACCTCCTCCGTCTCCGCCGCACGCCACGCTCGCCGGACCCGGAGAGCCACCCCTCGGTCCGCGTGCCACGTGGCAGCCATGTCAGCGCGCCACGTCAGCACGTGCCACGTGGCAGCACGAGCAGCTACCACGTCAGCCCTAGAATGCCGCGTCAGCACCCCACCTCCCCGCTTGCACTGTTCCGTACGCCGGGTCCACCGTGGACTTTTCTGATTTTCTCGAATTAAGTTTAGGGTTTATTTTCCGAGAGCCCGATCTCCTCCGTCCTAGCTCCGATTGACCCCGTTATTTTTTTCTAAATTCATCTAAAATCAAGCTCTAGCTTTTTGTTCTGGTTTCATGAATTTTGGAGTTTATTTGCTTGTCATTTTATGTGTTTTCTTTGTTTCAGTCGTTTTCTCTCCCGTTAGATCATGTTGAACCCAGTTTGCAATCTATTATTTAATTATTTTGATTTAAATTACATTGTATCGCAACTTTTATTCAAATCTTGTACTGGTAGTTATTGGCCCCAATTGATTAATCCCTCCTTGACACTTTGAAATACCATGATATCATTGTCATCATAGGTTGGGAAACATACTAGTGATATTAGATTATTGTCACATGGGTTGGTACGATAGAATTGCTTAGCGTTGCTTATAGTTACGATCGGGTTTATCATCACATGGGAATTATAAATTTGACTTAATGAGATATGGAACAGTAGTTGGTGCCACGTTTATTAAAATTTGTGCCATGACGTTGGTGCGTCATCGGTGATGGTTATACAAATTGGTTTTCACTCGGGCGAGTGATCGTGCAGTAAAGGGGGAAGTGTTGGTGCACTTCGAGGGATGTGGTAGCCTCGCCCGAGGATTGTTAAGGACTTAACTTTGTGCGCCATTGATCTGGGCTTTACTGTGCAAACCACATGTCTGGTATGGGACGGACCTAGCTGACTAATTTGGGATGTTTCAACTTTAATCTTGCCATTGAGATGAACATGGTTGCTGATTTCCATGTGGTGCAAGGGAGGGTGTGATGCTAAACCCTAGCGGGCGGATTGAGTTGGAATTGAACTTTGTAAGGGCCTTGTTGTGATTTCCTTAGCGCGAGGTAATCACATCGTGTGGGTACAGTTGTGCAACCTCTGCAGAGTGTAAAACTATTCGAATAGCCGCGTCCTCGGTCATGGACAATGCTCGGTGATTTCACACGAGGGGTAGTTATTTCTGAAAACTTGTGAATGGAAGTGGACAGGTGTTCACTGTTGGTTTAGCTTATAGATGGGAGGTCCATAAGCGGTTGGTTTAACTTATGGATGGGAGGTCCATAAGTGGTTAGTTTAGCTTGTGGATGGGAGGTCCGCAAGTGGTTATTCCTTTGATTATTTATTTAATTATTGTTTTACTTAAAGTTCGCTTTCAATCTATTTACGGTATTTACCTTCAACTGTAATTTATGCAAATTAACCTTTCAGTCATCCTTTGGTAAGCCTTGCATACTATATTGCATTCATTTGTTACAAACGACTTGCTGAGTACCAATGTACTCACGGCTTTACGCCCAATGTTGCTCAGTTGAGGAAGAGGAGTATCACCAGCAGGAGGTTCCAGAAGGAGAGTACTTCGACGACTTCGCGGTTTAGGCTTCGTTCTCCACTCGATAGCCTGTGGGCTTGTCGATGGGCCACTACGCTTTATTTTTGGATTTCCGCTGCTACTCTTGTTAAGCCCTTCGGGCTAGTCTATTCTAAGCTTGACTACAAGGTCGTACCTTTTGAGATTTGTTGAGATTTGAGCTTTTCCTTTATTTTATCGCGTATATGGTTGTGATGACATCTATGTTTGACTGTGTGCACTAGCATGATCCTGGGACTAGTGCAGAATACACAGGGAGTCTGGATTTGCATATTCGGGTCTCGACAGTCGCCATTAATGCCAAGAAACTGAAGCTTTAAAAGCTTCGGTTTCCTCTCCAATTACCCTCCCGCATGATTGCAAATTGAAATTCCCCATTCACCGCCACCGTATCAGGCATTACCTTCCCCATTACGCCCCTCTGCGCCGTCACATTGATCCTCTCGTCCGTTTTCAAAACCGGTGAGTTCTGCGCGACCGTTACCTCCCCTCCCCGCCTATAAAAGGCACACCCCGAGCACCCCCTACTCACACCGCCTCCCCCTCGCCCTCTAAATCAAGTGTTTGAGCATCGGAGCTCCTTCCCGTGCTTAATTTCTCCGCGCGACCTCCGACGACTCCGGTGAGCAATTCCCGCTGCCCCGAGCCTTCTCGTGCCACACCGCCGCCACCCCAAGCCTCAGTGGAGCCGTGCGCACCTCCTCCACCTCTTCCCCGAGCCTCTACGTCGTTGGAGCACCGTCGCCGCCATCGACCCCTCCTCCGACTGCCGCCTCTCTCCGCCGATTCGATACTCCGGCCATCCTCGAGTCCTGTGGAAGGTATCCCCGTGTTCCCCGTGACCTCCTCTACCTGTTGGTGCCGTCGGCCGGTGCCGCTGCCCATTGGCTCACCGGTGACCATCGGTCCCCGAGCTCCACCGTCGTCGGCTTGCCACGTCAGCTCATCGGACCAACGTGGCAGCTAAGCTGGCAGCCCGGTGGACGCCACGCCAGCACCACCTAGCCCCCGTGCACCCGCGTGTCACCTGCCTGCCCTCGGGTCCATAGACCCAGTTCACCAAACATCGGGCCGACCTGTCAGTCTCAGTCCAGATTATTTAATCCCAGTGCTGACGTCATGCTGAGCAATAAAACCGATTTTCCGTTTAAAGTTAATTCGGTCAAAAATTTATTGTGTTGCTGAC
This sequence comes from Melocanna baccifera, assembly GCA_036346265.1. NCBI lineage: Eukaryota > Viridiplantae > Streptophyta > Magnoliopsida > Poales > Poaceae > Melocanna > Melocanna baccifera. Next base: position 14,190,425 of record CM070704.1, on the reverse strand, counting down.
GTCATAATCTTTTATTTCCTTTGAAAAATTATTCCTGCTGACGTCATAAATGCTTTTCGGTTTAAAAATAAATCCAGAAAATGAGTAATTTTCTTTTAATTGTATTAAAACTTTAGAAGGACATAACTTCTTCATTTTAACTCCAAATTGACCCATTCAAATTTCTAAAATTTTCTAAAATCATGAACTTTCCATTTATGCACTCCTTTTGAATTTTTGAATTTCTTTGAATTTTGTTTTTGAATTTATTTTGAATTGGTTCTTCACGTTAGATTTTGACGATTCGGGAGATTACGACTTCGACGATTCATAGCAGGACTTCGAGCAAGGAAAGTTACACCTTTGACCATGTTGAGTCTATTATTTCAAATTTAATTATATTATTTTACTGTATATGCATGCGTACTTCTATCCAAATTTAATTTAAATTTAGTTTAAATGTTAGATATGCCTATGATCCTTAATTATAGCCAATTTGAATCTCGAATCCATATACCTTGTCACCCTAGCTGAAAACTAGTTAGTACCATAGTATTGACTAGATACTTTATAAAATTTCTTAGCATAGCTTAGTATGATTTTAGGTGGGATCAACCTTTTCACATGGAATGCCAGTCGTTTTAAATGAATTCTTGACTTCGGTGAGTTAAGAAAGTTTATAAAATAATTTAAAAATTGAAAATAGAAAAAATGGTTTGGAATTAGGCTACTGGTTAGGTGGTAGGGTGTCGGCATGCCTCGTGTTTGGAGACACTTGGTTGAATGTCATGCATGAGGGAATGTGGTTGAGCCTCAACTTAAGAACCGTTTCTGTGAATCATTTATAAAGTCACTTCGTACTACCACAAGTCTGGTATGGGACGGACCTGGCTAAGTAAATTGTGAAATTCCAAATTTAGTCTCGCTATAGGCTAAATGTGAGCGTGGTGTAGGCCGCGAGAAGTCACATGGCACCAGAGGGGGCTCCAACCTGTGGATTCGAGTTGTGGTGAAACCTTAGCGGCTGCTTGACTATTTTGGCTATGGATCATTAGAATAGCCATGTCATGACCTCTCCGCCGCACACCTAAGGCAGTGTGTTTATTGCATGGCTCAAGTGAGAGGGAATGTCTTGTGGGTAAAGTTGTACACCTCTGCAGAGTTAAAAATTTATCCTGGATAACCGTGTCCACAGTCATGGACATGCTGAGTAGAGTCTTCACAGATGAGACTTGGATTTTATGAAACTGGTTTTATAAGCAAATGTTGGTTTGCAAAATGGTCCAGGTGGGATACTCGTGTTAGGTTAGTGTAGGTTGGAGCCTACACTAATGATAATTACTTGTTAAAATATTATTTCTTATGATGTATTATAATTCAGCTTTTCATACTTACATTATTGTATTTAAAATTCAATATTACTTTTCCGCACTTATACCCTATTAAGCCTTCCTTTGAAACCCATTATGCATGCATCACTCTGTTATATTCCCGATGTAACTTGTGCAGTACTTTAAAGTACTCACCTTGCTAAAATCTGTTGCCAGACTTCGACGGTGACTACAACGGTGAGAACTACTTTAGCGAATAGGACGCGTCTTACAGTCATTCGCCTATGGGAGACTGGATGGGCTGAGCTCCACCTTTTTTTTGTTTTTCGCTACTTTTATTTTCAGTTGGCCTCGTGCCATTTTATTGTAAGACTTGGCCATAAATTTTCTTAATATAATTATGGTGATTTTGCGTGATATTCATCACTGTTTACCCTATGCGCGCTAGCTTTTCCTAAAATAGTGCGATTTACACGGAGAGATTTGGAGTGTTGTTCCGGGTCCCGATAGACCAACTGGACTATAAAAGCCAGTGGAGGCTGCCATTCATGCACTCATGCTTCCCTCTTCCTCCCACTGCACTCAATTGAAATTCTGTGAACCATAGCTTGCCGGTGGCTCTGTCTTCCCTAACTCCGATCGGCGGGCTAATCGCCGATTGGGGTCACTTCGGGTTGATTGCGCCGAGTAGAAGCGTCCTCGGAGTACTCTAAGGCGATCCCCACCCTCGGGCGAACCTCCTATTGCCCGAGCCGACCTCTCACCATGAGCTTCCCCAGACCACCGCCGTCTCACGCCGACCGGCCACCATCGCCATCCCTGAGACTCGTCGACCCTCAAGGTAGCCTCGTGACACTATCTAGATGCTTCCTTAGTGGTTAATTGAGCTCCGGTGCCATGAATAGCCATAGCCCCTTCTTCCCTGTTCCACCGCCACCCGAGCTCACCGCCGGCCATTGCTTTGGCCAAATTAGCCGGTGACACCTCGCCTAGAGGTGGGCACAGGCATAGGCAACCCGTTTTGCTAATGCTCATGTTCGGCCACCGCCCCTATCACCAGCGGTGAGCTTCTCTCTCGCTGGCGAGAAGAAGAAGGTACTGTTCATCCAGCGAACGGTTAAACCCGAGGGTTAATTAGTGCTAATGACCGTTGTTAGTCCTAAACAGTCACTAACATGCGGGCCCCTTTTTAATTAAACCATGAGTGGGACCCAGGTGTCAGCGGCCTGGAAAATAATAAACCTTGTGGGTCCCACTTATCAGTGAAACTAAAAAGAGAGTAATAAGCCGCTGTAGGCCCTACGTGTCAGCGGCTCATAAAGAAAAGAAAATTAACAAACCCTGTGGGTCCCACCTGTCAGAGAAAGGAAAAGATATAATACAAACCACTGTGGGTCCCACCTGTTAGCCACACACACTCTCTCTCTCTCTCTCCTCAGATTTATTTATTGATTTTAATTTTTATTTTGAATTAATTTAGACTGAAAGCTTCAAAAAAACATAACTATAACATCCTAACTCAAATAAAGTGAAAAAAATTTCTAAATTCATCCTCTATCCAATGGAACCAAAATCATGAATGTTTGAGCTTGTTTGAATTTTTGTGAGAGTTTATTTGGTTGTACTAATTTTTGTACAAATTTTTTTTAATGAAAAATAGCGTACGAAGCCCAAGAAGAAGAGTCCGAAGTGGAAGCAAGCCAAGACGAACAGGATCAAGGCAACTATGACCCAGGCGAGTCAATACTTTGATCATTTTGAACCCCTATTTCAGCAAATTATTTACATTTAAATAAGTAAATTGCATGCTATTATTTTATGTGAAATTCTATGTCTGTTTTAATACTTTAGTTATATGCCATTATTTAAGTGCTAATAATAATATATTTCCATAACACATTAAACAGTGAGCCTTATTTTCCCACTAGGAAAAATATAACAGTAACCTTTCAAAAATAAGTTACGAGTATACGATTATCTTAGCGCTGCTTAGATACCCGGGGGTGCTAAAATACCCCAAGCATTACATTCAATCATAAAAATCTGATTTGGAAATTGGTGGACGGGAATAGCTGTGTATTTTTCCTGTCGTACTAGTGTTGTAGGGAGTGGAGCCCAAATGCGCTAGTACTAGTGGTTAACATTCTGCGCAACTTATGGGACCCATCGCAAGTGGGAGCAGCCCATAGGGTGAGATGAGAATAAGAGGCCAGATAGTTTGAAAAGTTACTGTGATGTTCTACTCAACCACATGACTAAGGAATCATGTGGGGCAGCGAGCGGATTGTCTCTTGTGGTGAAAGTATACACACTCTGCAGAGTCGAAACTATTCGAATAGCCGTGCCCATGGTCAAGAGAGGACATGGGAACCTAATTCGGATATAGTTCTATTTCAAAAAAAATTGTAGGAGGGATTGGAAAGAAAAATAGAGGGCGATGGACAGCCCTGGTTTTGTGTTGCCTTGGGTGTCGTCCCAATGATAATGTAAGCAGCCATAACACTGAAGGATTAGCATACGGTGCAGGTAACATGCAAAGATGGATGAAATCTATGCCACTACTATCATTACATCTCTTGTTCAAACACTATGATTTTAGTCCAAACTGCTAGGTCTCAGGGGATTTTTATATATCATATTACTTTTAAAAAGTGATTTTTCAGCAAATAAAACAACCTGAGCCCTTCTTTGACAAGCCCTGCATGTTAATTAATTGCATACTATGTATTGGCTCGCGGAGCATGGTAGATTTGTGCTCACCCTCGCATCTTCATACCCAGAAGCAGGATGCCACAACCACTATGCCTACGACGACGCACTGGCCCCAAATAATGGAGCAGAAGATGGCAATTATGGCATGTTTGAAAATTTGAAGTCCTAGGCAAGTAGACTTGCTGAAAGGGTATGCACCTATATTACCTAGGATTAGGTAATATATTTTGCACACATTTACCCCTTAGTCGCTTGCTTGTGACTAATGGTCCTACTTTTGTTCACGATTTTTGTAGCTATCTTTTGATTTGTAAATATTTTGGCCCAGGTAGTCCTTATGTAAACTGTCACCCGATATGGTGTATTTCAATTCCGATGTATAATATTATGACTTAATGAATGTCTTGCGATGTATGAATTGATACGACAATGTACTGTGAGTATTATCTACTGATCTAAGGAATAGTGTGATAGAATCACAGAAGATTCTGGATTTCAAATCTAGGCCTGACAGTAGGGGGACGGATACGCCATTATGAGGGGGTAGAGGCCGGCTATGCCATTATGAGGGGGTAGGTGGGGCGGCTACTAGGCCATAATGAGGAGTAGGTGAGCGGCTACTAGGCCATAAAGAGCTAGCCTAGGGCCATGGTGGCTGGTCTCCCTCCATAGACAACCCACAAACAAAATTTCTTTTATATTATTATTATTCCCCTTTTTGGCAAATCCGCCGCTCATACCCACCTTCTGTGATTCAACGGAAAAAAGGAAAATTTCGTGAATCCGCTAAATAATTCCAGGAACACCAAAAATGACATTTTAGGGGATTATAGGTGCAGCCTATACTGTTGTTTGCTATGGTATTATCTTAGGGAATTATTGATCTGTGCCTTAGGCCATTGCCCCAGAGGTCCAAGGCCCAGCTCTGCTCCTGGGAAGAAGAGAAGTGAGGAAGAGATGGGGGTTTTGGTTTTCGTCTTGCAGGTAATGATCTAGCTAATTTTCTCTACTTTGTTTATTTCAATTAGAGATTTAAAATGAGATTAGAGAGGGAATTAGCAATTTCTAGTCATGAGAAATTTGGTAGTAGATCGGTTTTGTCTGTTGTATTATTGTGCTATTTTACAGATAGTGTATGTTCATTATATGAGAATTTTATCTATGAAGAAGTTGTACAGTGTTTCGATAGATTTGTGTAAAATTTTTATTCTTATCAATCGGATGAGTAGATTGTGAGATATGAATTTTATAATTCTGCTATACAGTAAATTTGTCAGGTTTTGGTAGTGTGTAGTAATGAGTAGATTAAAAATAATAAATGAACTCATTTGGGAATTCGGTCAACATGAATATTGTAGAAAATTCCTAAGGTTTCTAGAAAGTCTAAGAACACAATTTTTGGATGAGTAGAATAAAAGTTATAAATTTTGGGAGGCTACTGTTCGGTACCAGGTTGCTGCTGGACGCAGTTGTAGGATATCACTGAATTCACTAATTTAATGCCAGAATTAAAATTTTGGAATAACTAGAAAGTATTATGTAGTTTTCTGTAATCTCCAAAAATGCTATGGTTCATTATCTTTAAATATGTAAATAATTGGATTTGGAATTTTTAAGTCTGCTGTCCAGAAGATGATAGATCTATCTTCTGAGTTAAAAATGGAGCTTTAGATGAATTAATTTAGACATTTGGACAGCTAAGAAAACGTAGGGAATTTTGTATAGATTCCAGAACTAGTAGGGTTTGCTATATGTCATGACGCGAATTGAAAGTTATGATCTTTTTAGTATCGAGATAGCAAGGGGGACTGTCCGGTAAAGGGGAAGGGTGAATTTGGGAAGCGTGTAAAGTATTTTTATTTATTTATTGCCTTGTAATATTATGGCCTCTATTGAAATTGAATAATTGGTGTAGGAGGAGTAGTGTTAGCAATTTTGTCATCCCCTAATCAAACTGGTTATCACAACTAAAAAGGCAAGTACTTAGTAGAATGATAGATGATGATAAATAATTACTCACTATTATTGAATTATTCATGCCATGTAATAATTTTAATTATCTTCTATTTAGTATGATATTAACTTGTTGACAATTATGATATATGATAAAATGATATAAAATGGCATTTCATGACATGACATGTGCATTACGAGCTAGGACGGTGAGAAAGTCAATAGCTATGAGTAAAGCTATGTTACTATTTCGGTGTGCTCTTGAGTAAAATCTACAAAGGTAGACACCTCCACGGGATGTAGGAAAATGCCTATTTCGGTAGGCACATCCACGGGATGAAGGTAGAGAGTGACATCGACAAGTGTACCCTCTGCTATATCGGTATAAGCTATAGAGGAGATATGAGCATGAGTATTGCATTGCACTAAGAGTAATTATGATGAAATATTATGACATGAGGATGAGAATTGTTGAGAATGAGGTGTGAAAATTGAGTTAATGGTAAATGGTTAAAAATTATTAAAATTATGCGGATTCATTTATTGTTCTACTTTGTACCCCATTGCTTTGTTGATGTTTTAGTTGTTCCTTGATGACAACATGCATGAGCGGGAAAACTAGCACATGTTACTATTGCACACAAGAATTCTTCTTTTCAATTAGTGGATACGTGAAAATTAGACAGTTGTGTCTAATCATAAAATAAAAGAGGGAGTAGACACTTAGGAGAGTTTTGACGAGGTGAGAAGGCGAGAATTGTAGTTCGAGGTGAGTGTCTAGGTACTCTTGAGGGTATCTTCCACCAAAGACATTGGGCAGTTTGATACCAAGGGAAAGCTTAGCCCGAGGTGTGCTGGACCGTTGCTAATAGTGGCGCATTTTGAGAACTAATTATCGATTGGACCTTTCTGAGTCCACACGTGTTGTGCACATTATGTTCCACATCTAGTGTTAAGAAAGTTTTTGGGGAAGAGCCGTAGCACAGGATATCCTTAGAGCCATTGGCCATCTAGTGAGATATCACCTTTGGGACCCGTCCAGTGTGGAGACTAAGGGAGTCAGAACTGGTGATGACGCATGAGATGTTGTTGAATGCTGAGATAGTTCAGTTGCATCGATTAGAGCGAGAAGTGAGTTGGGAGTTAGAGTATCATGAGTGATGAGTATCCAAAGTTGTTCATGTCAGGTACGTGCTAAAGTTTGATCATAGTTCTAACTGCATTGTGTGTAGAATCGTGAGTATAATTCGGGATCAAATTCTATTAAGGAGGTAGAATATAATATTTCAAAAAATATCCCTCTCGAGCATCCCTACGTAAAAAAACAAAGGAGATACATAAAACCAGAATATTTTGTATTTTTAAGGGAGGAGTTTGTTCTCTAGAACAAGTCATGAGAAGGAGTTGAAAACAGATAAGTACTCGTGCCTTGTTAAAAGTGTTAGTGGGGATAAGAGAAAACACAAACCTGTCGGACCCCGGAGCAACGACTCCTGGATCCTCTGTGTAAATCGCACTAGTCCAGGATCAAGCTAGTGCACACAGTGGATAACAAAGATTCATATCATGCGCAATGACATTTATTCATTACTAAATATGGGCCTGATGGCCAAAGTTTACATCAATGGTTCATAAACCAAACTTAAATATAAGCAGCGGAAGAAAACCAAGGAAGCAGCAGCCCATCCTGCTTGCCCACAGGCGAATGACTGTAAGACGCGGCCTAGTCATCACCATCCTCACCGAAGTTGTTGACGTCATCCTCTGGCAACAGATTTTAGCAAGGTGAGCACATAAAGTACTCCCAAGGTAAGCACATAAAGTACTTACGCAAGTTACACCAGGAGTTTTAACAGAGTGAATACATGCATAGGGATAACAAAGGAAGGCTTAATAAGGTTATTTGTGCGAAAAACAGTACTGAATTTAAATACAATACATAAGTGCAAAAGCTGAATTTTATACAGTAGATAGAAATAATAATTTAACAAAATAATATCGTTAGTGCAGGCTCCGACCAAACACTAACCTAGTCACAGGTATCCCACCTGGTCCATCTTTTCAAAAGATTTCACATGGGTTGCATCTATCCATATGCTTTTCAAAATCTCTTATCGATCCATATCGTTAGTGTAGGTTTCGACCAAACACCAACTTATTCACAAGTATCCCACCTGGTCATGAATTTCATCCATCCCTCCATAAGCTTTTTCAGAAATCATTTTAAAAACCAAAGTCTAATCCATGAAAAACTTTACCCAGCTTGCCCGTGACCGTGGGCACGACTATCCAGGATAGATTAAACACTCTGCATAGGTTGTACAGCTTTACCCACAAGATATGATTATCTCATATTGTTCGACACTACACGCTTCTATAGGCGTGCGACTGAGAAAACCATAACAAGGTCTTTACAATGCTAAGCCTTCAACTTGGTCACGCCGCCGCTATGGTTTCACCACAACTTGAATCCACAAGTTGGAGCCCCCTCTTGTGCCGTGTGAGACTTCCCATGGCCTATGCCACGCTCACATTCAACCTATAGCGAGACCAAAGTTGGGACCTCACAAATTAGTCAGCCAGGACTGTCCCATACCTGTCTTGTGGTAGTACGATGTGGCTTTGCAATAGTAGCTCACAGACCGGTCCTCAATTTGACTTAGGCTCAATCCACATACCCACATGTACGACAATCAACCAGGTGTCACCAAACACGAGGCATGCCGGCACCCACCACCTATCCATTAGCCTAACTCCAAATCATAAGTTTCTATTTTTGTTTTTAAACCATTTTCACAAACCATCCTTGACTCACCGAAGTCAAGAACTCATTTTCAAATCGTCATTTCATGAGAAAGGTTTGATCCCACCTAAAGTTATACTAAGCCAGGCTAAGCATTGCTATAAAAATTTCTAGCCAATACTACAGTACTGACTAGTTTTTAGCTAGGGTGACAAGGTATAGGAATTCGAGATTCAAATTGGGCTATAATCAAAGGATTATGGGTATAACTAAATTTAAAACAATTTTGAACTATATTTGAGTAAAGATACGCATGCATATACAGTAAAACAATATAAATACATTTGAAATATTAGGTTCAACATGGTCAAAGGTGTAACTTGCCTTGCTTCGAAGTTTGCTGAGGTTCGCTGAAGTTATACTCTCCAGAATTAGTCGTAGTCTACACGCGAAAAGCAAGAACAAACTAAACTCAAATAAAATCCAAATAAAATCCAAAAATTATAAAATAAATGCTGGGAGATGGAATATGAATTTTGGAATTTGAATTGGTCCAATGGAGTTAGGGCGAAGGAGGACGACTTCTGGAAGTTCGAATTCCAAAGAAATGAATAAAAGGAATTCTTGGAATTCTTTTCTTTGTGAAGGAAAAGTGGTCGGAAGCTACAATATTCTTGTATAGTTGAAACCATAATCAAAGGTGTAGTCGAAGATTCAGTTGTAGACCCAGTCGAAACTGTACAGTGGTCGAAGAACACTATAGCAGTCGAGAACAAATGGTAATCGGAGTCGAGTGGTCAGGACGACAATGAACGCCGGTGGTGGAAAGCGAAGGTACTCAGAGTCGGCTTACGACTTCGACTACCGAGTATTCTTGCAACTACTCCTCGCTGAAAAAGCGAAGGTACTCGGAGACTTAGAGCGAAGAGTGACAGTGGTCGGAAGCGACTATGGTCGGAGGTAGATGGAGACGGCAGTGGTTGGGAGCGACTGTAGTCGGAAAAACAATTGTGGTCGAAAGGATTGGAGTTTATGCAGAGTGATGGAAAGAATCGAATGGGTTGGAGGGTACGGAGGTTAAAACAGTCAACCAACCATGGTCGGTTTGAAGGCGGAGGTTGAAGTCGAAGGTTCCGAGATTGAAGATCGAAGTCTAAGTCTTCGAGGTCGAAGGTCAAAGGCTAGAGTCAAAGTCTCCGAAGGTCAAAGTCAAAATTGGAGTCTCTGAAGGTCAAAGTCGAAGACTCCGGCAGTCGGAGTCTAAAAAACCTCTGGACGACGAAGTCTAAAGAGCCTCCGGACATCAGAGTCTTATGAGCCTCCGAATGTCGGAGTCTAAGAATCGGATGGCTGAGAGACGTCAGATGGCTTCACGTGACGAGATTCGAGTGATCCAACGGCAGCGAAGACCGGGGAGGTGTACAAAAGAGGGAGAAGAGTATGAGTCCCGATTTACTTTGGCGCACGGTTCGGGCTGCACAAAGTTGGCTGGCGGCGAGGGTGTAGCGAAGGCAAGACACGATTATCGACGGCGGAGACTCTTCGACGACGGCTTGCTCGGAGAAGGGGCGTCGAAGGTTCGCGCGGGCCTGAGAAAGGTTACCAGCGGCGGGGTACTCCAGTCATGCTCTGGCTTGGGAAAAAGGGTGAAGGAGGTGCGCGTGGTCCCGTCGAATATTTGGCGGTGGTGGCGTCGGTGTCGGCGAAAGAGACACTCCGGCGGGGGAAATTGCTTGGCGGAGGGGTGGCGAGGTGAAGAAAAGAGAGAGGGGATTGCGAGGGGTGCATTGGTGCTCTCGTGCAATACCAGAAGTGGTTGGAAGGTGGTCGGTGGCGAGTTGGAGCGATGGCGTAACTCGGGCGGCGGTGGCGGCAGTGTTCCGGCGGTGAGGAGACTCAACCAAGGGCGGTCAAGAAAATCCAAAAATTATGAAATATATACTAGAAGGTAGAATATGAATTTAGATGAATTTAGAAACTTGAATCACTTGATTCGGAGTTCGGACGGAGGAGAACGAGCGATTGGAAGATTGTCGGATCAGAAAATGCTGAAAAAGGAAAAATCAAGAATATTCCGAAGGAATATTCCTCCGTGAACAGTAACAGACAGCAGCCCTTTTCTCTGTTTTTGGCCGTGTCGCTGGTGAGAAAAGGCATGGGAGGTGAAGCTAATGGGTTGCTAATGACCCGAGGCACATGTAGGAAGTGACGGCACGTCAAACGGAGCACGGTGACGATGTGTACAGCGACAACGACATAGGGTGTGGAGAGAAGAATAATTTTCGAGAATAGAACATGGAGAAGCAAGGTGAGCACGGCCTAGAATGTGGCGAGGCGAGTCTAGAAAAAATATCGGCTAAGCCGAAAACTCACCGGAGGCGACGCAATCGTCGTTGGAACGACGACGGTACCGAAACACGAAAAATTCAATATCTTTGTGCTCGGTCAGGCGAATCCAAAACCGTCTGAAACGTAGCCTCCTGGGATGGTTTGACACGTTTTGACGCGAACGGATTGTTGAGAGCATTCCCGGACAGGCGGGGACGCGAAGTGCCATTTACGACCATGGCTAGGTGTCAGGCGCAAATATTTGTGGAAGGTTTTTGGACAAACGGAGGGGAGCACGGCGTAGAACACGTCGAGACGAACTCAACGCCGCAGACGGCTCGGCCAACGAACTAGCGAAACACGGTGGATAAGACTTTATGCGGCTTACAGGCTGACATCGGCGTTCCGAGCAAACGGAGAGGAATTAACATGCGAGACTTGCGGCGAATCGAAGAGGGGAGTGTGGGGATCATGATGCTCACCTTGGTTTTGGTTGGGCATGCACGGTCGGCCGGTGGCAACGCGAAGAACGGCGACCCATTTTGGCCCACGGTGGCGACGGTGCTCGTGGTTCGGCGGCGAGGTGAGCACCGCGTAGAACGCGGCGAGGCGAAGCCAACGGTGTGGTCAAATGCGGCGGCGCTCCACCGGACGAGGTACAAAAGGCTGAAGAACGCCGCTTGAACTACAAAACTAAAACTCCGATTGCAACCAAACGAGTGGGAGAGGGGACTTGAGATTTTCGGGGTTGAGTGAGGATGAGGAGAGGCTCACGGGGCTCCCTTTTATAGGGGTGGAGGTGGACCGAGGAGGGAGATCAACGGGGCATGTCTTTGAATGACATGGTTTAAATCCCGCAAAAATAGCTCATAAATGAGAGGAGAAACGGTGGGAAATGAAGGAGTTTGATGAGGGGAGTTGAATGCAATTTATTTCGTGCGAAATAGTGGAGGAAATCAAGAGTTATCAAAGCTTGAATTTTCGGCCATGGCTGCGCACGCGAACGGACATGGCTTCTGGAGGTTGAAGAAAAAGAGAGGAGAGAGAAAAGAGAGAAAAAGAAAAAAAGAAAAATAAAATTCGGAACAATTCCAAAAAAATATTTTTAGAATCCTTGGAACCTGAAAAGACCAAAAAAATATTTTCGGAATTTTTTGACGTTTATTTAAATTTTTAAAAATGTTTTTCTTTTCTAGCATTAAAATAATACAATAAATAACAAATAAAGTTTAAAAATCTTAGAAAAATTCATAGAAGTTTCTAAGGCTATTTTGAACTTATGAAAATATTTTCAACTAAAATTTGCATATTTTCCTTTATAAAAATATTTTTTTGTTTAACAGAAAGGCTATTTTCTTTTTTTTCTTTCAAGTAGAAAATGAAGTTAGCTAAAAATTTTAAAATTCAGGAAACCCAATAACTTTATTTTTTTATTTTAAACTAACTTATTTAATATTTATTTTATTTTTACTTTTTATTTTTTATTTACTTAAATTACTTTTCATAAAAAAATGACCTCTTTTTTTATTTAAGCTGAAAATCAGGCAATTAAATTTTTTTAAAACTTGAACAACCAAAAGTAAGTGTTTTTATTTTAAATTAAAGTAAATGTTTTTTTCCTTAATTTTTGAAATAAACAGCTGGGCTGTTACAAAACCAGAAAACCCTAACCACTCTTTAATTTTTTCCCATGCGCCGTTGCTTCCCCCAACTATTTCCGCTGGCAACACCAATCTCTCGCCGTAAGTGGCGAACCGACTGGTGGGTCAGGGGGGCTGGCGCCCCCTACCTCCAGCTGAAGAGTGGGTACCCTCTGGCCCCCTACCTTCGACTAGGGCGCCACACCGCCGCCACCATGCCCGCCACCGACTGGGGCTGGGAGCCTGGGACGATGAGGCCATGAAGGCACAAGGCCGACAACAACACTCAACAAGGCAATAGATGGTATTACAATAAAGTGCCAATTTGGGCCATCAACAACATTGCAGCAAAGAGCAAAGTGTAAAGGCTTAATCGGCAAAGCCCACCAAGAAACACATACCACACCACTTGGGGAACGAAATGACCCAGATCCAATTCGGCCACACCACAACAATGGCAAAGCAATTGAACCATCGATTTCATCCCTTCTCATCTTCTCTTCCTCAACTCTTGCAGTTGGCGGCGGCGGCACAGACGGGTAACGGGCGACGACGCGATGTTGGTGGCGAGTGGGCGTGGGAGGTGGCCGAGTGTGCGGCGGGCGGGTGGTGGGCCTAGTACCAGATCTAGAGGCTTGGAGCACCGCACCGTCACACTGACAGGGCAGCGGCCGACCGGACACCTAGCATAAGCCACCAGTTGCCAGATCTGGAGAGCTACGAGGCGCGAACTGCCAGATCTGGAGGCAGGACGGCCGTAGGAGGTGTGGAGCGACGTGCCATCACGCCGAGCCACCGAGGTGCCGAGGCGTGAGTAGGGAGAGGGAGGCTGCGAGGCGCTGAGGCGTGAGTAGGAGAGAGTGGCCGGAGGAGGGGAGTTCTTCTTAGGGAGGCGTCGGGCATGAGCAGCAAGCTGGCAGTAGGGACTGGGGAGGCGGGAGGCCTGGATGCCTAGTCGCCGGTCGACCGGTCTATTTGGAGGGCAGAGGGACTGGAGCCTAGAAGTGGGGAGGCGGGTCGTGGGCGCGACTGTGAGGGGGAACCGGAGGAGTGGGCCGAGAGGCTGACTGGCGAGTGGGAGTGGCGACTGTTGAGGCCTAAGTGAGCCAGTGAGGCATTAAAAGGTATGAAAGTATGAAACATTAAGTGATTAATCGGTATCAAGCAAGTCATTAATATAGATCGACCGAGATTAGGATGGGGAAATCTGAGGCCTAGGTGGTCGAGATGTATGCAAGGTGATCGGGCTCACGCTAGAGCACGAGGTGATGTGTGGAGAAGATATGGGAGGTGTGGTCCCGAAGGCTTCGACACGTGAAGTTGATGGTCGTGATGAAGATACAGGAGGTGCATCCTGGAGGCTTTCATCACGGAGGGAGATTGGAGTTGTGGATGGAGTTAACATGGAAGAGATAAAACCCATGTTAGGAATTGTTTTAGGTACCTTGGTTTAAAAGGAAAGATAGGGTTGCGTATCCAGGTTGTTATAGATACGGTTTGAGTTGGTCGTGTTTGAGATGAACACGTTTATGACTCTAGCATATAAAAGCAGGCCAAGGCTCTGTGGATTGGTGAAGCAAGGGGAGCGGGGCTGTAAGGCTTTTTGTGCTAGGTTTTTGGGGGTGCTATAAGGGTGCTTTGTATCCAGACGTATACAGAGATAACAGATCAGATCTATTCTAAGAAGATTTTACATGCATCAGTGTAATATGTTCTGAGCATTATTTTTCTTCTGTCTACAACGACTTCTCATTGTTGACGTGCTAACACTTCTCAACTTGGTGTGGTGAGTACTCAACATTGTGTTTTCGACTTCATACAGCTATGTTACAAAGCGACCTCGAGTAGTCATAATCACCATAAACACTTAGCACAGTCAAGCGAGCAGTCTTACGACTTGCTGCCTGGTAATTTGGTCGATTGCCTTTTCATTTGGTTTTAAGATCTTTTTCAGGTGCCAATAAGCGACGACAATCATTCACCCCTCTCTGATTGCTATCATCGATCATATAAATGATATCAGAGCTAAGTTAGAGATAGAATTAGAGAGGTATGTGAATCGTCCCCCATGCTCGGTGGTACTGATTTTACTTTTTGGAATCATCATATGCAAGCTTACATCGAGGCTCAAGGTAATGATGTCTGGAAAGAGGTCTCGCAGCCATATGTTATTCCTACTAATGTTACCATCAAAAATAAAACCGATGTAGATTTAAATGCTCGTGCTTGTAACTTGCTCTTTCAAGGAATTTTTCGCAAAGAATTTGATTGTATTGCTCATATTGCATCTGCTCACTTAATCTGAAAAACTCTTTGTGATTATCATGAAGGAATGACCAAGATTAAGAAAGTTTGTCAGAATCTTTATCAAAAAGAGAACTCGGATTTTGCTATAAATCCTAGTGAATCTATAGATGACACTACTATAAAAGAAGCTATACTGAACAGCTACATCACAGACAGTTCATAGGAACTGTCTGTGCTGCAACTATCAAAGACAGTTCATACAAATAACCATCTATGATATTTTCACAGACGGTTTGCATGAATAAATAGATGACACTACTACAAAAGAACCTATACTGAATGGTTATATCACAGACGGTTCATAGGAACCGTCTGTGCTACAACTATCACAAACAGTTCATACTAATAATCATCTGTTATATTTTCACAGACGGGTTGTATGAATAACCGTGTGTGATAATTAGGGCATTATAGGCAATTCCTATTAAAAACTGTCTGTGAAGTATCACGGATGGTTTTTTAATACAAACCATCTATGATAATGAAGTTATCATAGATGGTTTGTATTAAAAACTTTCTATGATATGTTTTCCGCCTCGCAATCCTCTGAAATTTCATAATCTTCCGCCTGAGTCCGAGTAGAATTCTGTTACAAGACACCTTTAGTAAAATGGGCATAACTTTCGCATACAGTGTCTGTTTTTAACGTTCTTGTACTCATTGAAAAGCTAACGACGAGCCCGATCCAAAAACAAAACTAGCTTATACTAGTCACCCTCTAAGACCCCTAAAATCGGCCATCTTTGGCTCTAAATTTGTATCATAAGTTTTTTATTTCTGTTTTTACCAAAATTTTCAATCTTCCCTTTGGAATTTGGGGTTCACCTCAACTACAAAGTTGTATATCTCATTGAAATCTTTCAAATGAGCATATATAAGCCATATAAAACTTTAATATTTTATCTTTGAAGACTAACTGTTTATATTGTATTGATATATTATTTTTTACAATATTCCAAGTCATCGGCATGGATTCCGCTTGTTACATCTTAAAAGTGTGGCATTCTGTTGATTTTGTCATAGAAATTAAAAATGGTGTTCATTGCCTTTATATTTATGCTACTTGGAATTTTTTCTCTCCACTTGTTTTAGATTGTAGTTTAATGAAGGATGTGTAAATCTCGCTTACATTAGCCTAAAGTTTCTTGTAGTGTATGCATATTTCTGAATTTGTAACCGTGAATTTTTAAGTGTCCTCTATTGTATACAGTGCTATATGTAATTTAGATATAAATTCAAATTCAAGTACATTGTTTTGCTTTCAGAGGGCATGGCATGGCTAGCATTTCTTGAAGCTAGCTGAAAAATAGTAAAAATTTTAGGTACTATCACAGACAGTTTTGTGGTATAAACTGTTTGTGAAGCCGTATCATAGACAGCTACCACTAAAAATCGTCTGTGATATGTAGGTATCACAAACGGTTTTGTGGTATAAACCGTCTGTGAAGCCATATCACAGACGACTGCCAGTAAAAATCGTCTGTGATATGTAGGTATCACAGATGGTTCAGGATAAGAATTGTCTGTGATATATCTCACATCACAGACGGTTCTTATTTGAAACCATCTGTGATATGTCTTCATCACAAATGATTTGTTATTAAAACCATCTGTGAAGGCATTCACAGATGGTTTATGGCTAGAACCGTCTGTGTTGTAATTATCACAGACGGCTCATAAACCGTCTGTGATAACCTTCGATTATCATTGATCCATTGATTTAGATGGTTCAAGAAACCCTCTGTGATGATAGTTTCGAATCGTCTGTGATGACCCTTTTTGTAGTAGTGTAATCTTTTTGCTCGTTTTGAAAAGATTTTGAGTAATTTACATGGTGTTGGTGTTCTTCCTGCCGATGGAGATAATACAACTAAAATCTTATGGTCTTTAGGTCTAGAGCGGTTAATGGTCATCACAACTATTAATCAAATTGTCTATCTAGATACTCTGACCATGGATGATTTGTATTCTAGATTAAAAACCTATGAGATGGAAGTTTTGCCATCTAAGACAAAAAAACCTTCATCTTTAGCACTCATAACTAACCCCGTGCAATCTGCTACGAGTACGTTGTCATGTGATTCCTTGTTTGCTTTGACTTCCATTTCAAAAGAACAATTCGAGCAGCTACCCGAGGAGGATCTGGTGTTGATTTCCTCACAGTCGTACAAGGCACTCAATAATGTAAGGAGGAGGTGTGGTGGTCCTTTAGGTCCGATCAGATACTATGAGTGCGGCGAGCCAGGCCACATCAAGATCGACTACCCCAAGCTTAGAGGGAAAGTAGTCGAGGAAGATAGGACTTATCGTTGTCATAAATCCAAGGGTAGATCTTATCGTAGCAAAGTTCTCGCTGCTATCAAGCGCATCGATCTGAGCGATGTGGAGAGCTACGACGATGACAACCACAACAAAGATAAGACCAAAGGCAAGAAGATGAGTGCCAACGACTTTACGGGCATGTGCTTCATGGCAAACAGCAACAACAGCGAAGATGACTATAGTGATCTCGATAAGGTAAGACCATCATATGCTCAACTTGAAGATGATGTAGTTAGACATAATCATGAATTGAAAAATACTAAAAAGAAATTAAAAGAAAACAATTTTATAGTCAAAACCTTGAATTCTGAGATTAATAGACTTAGAACATCTATTCCTAAAGATGATAGCTATAAAGCTTGTCAAATCTTACACTCTGAGTTGGAAACAGCTAGATATTTTAATACAACAATGTCATTTCAACTTAGAGATGCATCTGATAAATTTGATCAACTAAGACTGCTTCATGATTCCTATTATGAGAAACTTAAACTTGCTAATAATGAAATTGAAAAGGTTAAGTCTAGTTCTTCTAGAGCTTGTTATAAGTGTGATTTGTTGCAAGCTAGGCTTAAGTCTTCTCAAAAATCAATTCAACTGATGCTTTACCATGAGACCCTCTCTTGCTTTAACTGTCTAAAACTTAACACTGAAATTGAAGCCTTGACTAGATAGTTGAATGATTTTACTAAAAAGGAGAAGTCAGCTCAGTCTAATGCTTTTAAGGGTCTTGCTGTTGAATCTCTTAAGTGCTCATCATGTCCTGCATTGGCTAAAGAGAATGAATATCTTAAGGACACCTTAGAGAGATTTTCATTTGGCAAGAAAAATTTGAACATGATTCTCGATCAATCAAAAACATGCATGAAGAAATATGGTCTAGGATTTAATTTCATTGAGCATGCCAAGAATCATCCTCCTAAGATTGTTAGGCTTCTTGAACCTGGAAGATTAATGTAGAATCTAAAGCAAAGCCAATTGTGTTTAAATCTACTGGCATTACAAAAGAGTTCTCTACTCAACCGAGTATTGTGAAGTCGGTAGGTACAACTATTCATAAAGACAAATATCAGTGCACTCATTATGGTAGAGATGGTCATTTGGGTCAGTTCTGCTTTCGGAAAGCTAACAAAGAAAAGAGAAACAGATTAAGAAAACACTCTCAAGTAAAAACTGTGCGAGCTCCCTCCACTAATCAGTCTTTTGTAGGCTCAAGAGCTCATTGTTTTTTTCTCGCTCTAACACATCGTCTGCAGGATGTCATGTTGCTCTCCCTAATCAATCTTCTGTAGGACTGAGAGCTTTTGTATCAGGACAAGCTAGACCAGTATTCTTTCGTGGTCAGAACAACATGGTCAGATCAACATCTCGATCAGCATTTCATCGACCAATGTCTCGACCAATGCGTCCCACTCGATCAAACCGGTCGACCAACAAGACAGTCAGATCAGCTATTTCTCATGGTCGAACTAGAGCAGTCGAACATAATTTTTGACCAGCCTTCTCTGCTCGTTTAGACTAGTCAGGGGTCAAACTAGTTTTACCAAGGCAGTTAGGTTTGTTTCGACTAACGATGGCCATGTGATCCAATCGACCAGTCGTTAGATCAGCTATGCTGAGGAAGATAGACTGCTCCATGGTTGAACAAGCTTCTCAACGACTATCTGGTCAACAACATGCAGTAGCTAATTCATCACTTAAATCTTTGATATTGTCTGCTGCTTCTCTTGTTTGTCAAATGACACAGTATTGGATTTCTAAATCTTATTTGACTAACCTCAGTACTGCAAGACCGAAGATTTCTGTGAATTAAGACCAGGTGACACGGGATGAAGAACATGTGCTTGAGTGACTTCCAAGTTTTTTCATCATTGCTGACCTTGATTCAACAAATGGTAACTGGAACATTTGATGGTTCTTCTCTTCTTTTGATGGCATCCAAGAGTGCCTTACTAGTTAGACCATGCGGTAAAGTGATGTGATTTTTCAAGTGGTCATTTTTGCGAGAGGTCTTTGAGTTCTCTTCTTGGATTGCTCTTTTTCTCTCTTAATTGCTTGCTCCTTCCCAATTTGCTGTTCTGCTTAGTGAGTTGGGATTATTCTGAGGGGGAGCTTGATATTTAAAATTTCGAAAGCTTTGTTTATTATTCTTGTCAATCTAATTCACTAAGTCTAAAGCCTTTAAGATCCTAGAAGTGGTATCAAATTAATAAAGCTTTTTTTATCATATTTACTCATATGCTATGTAGCATTGATCATAACTGGTAGTAATGAATTTACTATAATTGAATTAAAACATGACATGGCGGAATATTTTGACTAAATTAATTATAGATAGTACTTTGCGATGTTCATCTAAAAAGGATTAGCTTGATTGTGAGTCTTATTTTAAATCTTGACTATGAGGCTAGTATATTTCATATTGCACTCCTTTTATGATCAATCAATTGACATGTTATAAAAAAGGGGAATGAGAAAAAGACAAGTGGAAAAGATGTATGCTTCAAGCATACCATGGTTAAACAAAAGAAAAACACAACAAGTGCATAAATCAAAAGAAGTATGTTTCAAGCATGCCATCATCTTGTTTTATAAAAAAAATAAAAATATGTTACAAACTTGTCATCATAAAAAGAAGTATGCTTCAAGCATGCTACATGGTTAAAATTTTTGAGTGTAAAGCGATATGGTGCTATATGAAACTGCTAATCCGTCTAGATTTAAGGTTTGCTTCACTTTTAGGATTTGACTCTTTGATGTGATATCTCATTGTACTTTTTATAATTAGTTTTGTCATTGTTGAGATGCCTGTCATTAATTTAAAATGCTTAATCATGTTAAATACTAGTTTTGACAGTGGTATATGATATATAATTTTATATGATCTAGTGAGCTCTACTCAAAATAAAGGCTTGTAAATATGCTTAAATTCTTTAGTCAATACAAAAAGACTTGGATAATCCTCAAAGCTTCTGGATATTTACTTTCATTGCTCCTTTTAAGAATTATCCTCTCTTCAGTCCTTGATGATTTCATTACCAAAGGGGAGAGATCAGTAGAGAAAGGGGGAGAAATTTATGAAAAGAAGAGATTTGAGACAGGAGGAGTTTAGAGATTAGAGCTTATTAGAGTTTGAAATTTCTCTTGTAAATTTTCTTAGTTTTTGAGGTGTTGTCAATGTATTCATCAAGGGGGAGATTGTGAGACCATGTGATGGTCGTGCACGTGCTGGTGAAGAAGAAACTGGTGACGCAATAGGTGTAGAAGCTAGAGAAGCTGTCAAAACTGAAGGAATCAACGATAACGATAGTAGGCCCGCACCACGAAGGTGAATCTTCTCAGTACGAACAGCTGTAAGGGCCTCCAGCAGAGTCACCAACTGAGCACGAGTCTACTTAAACTCTGACCGGAGACGTGTTAAGAAGTCGTAGATGCGGTGAAGCTACAGGTAGGACTACTAAAACTGACAGTACTGATAGGTGCGACAAACATCTAGCCCCAAGGAGTCAATCTGATGCCATACCGCGGATAGTTGAGCAAAGAACCCGTCCACAGTGGCATCTCCCTGCTGCAACGACTGCTCATAACGAACAACAGCAAGGTATAAAAAATCACTAAATGCCTCGTAGCAGGTGCGTAGATGTGCCCACATCGCCTGTGCGGAAGCCAAACCAACAACATCACCAATGAAATGCACCTCTATGCTGCAACCAGAATCACAGAAGCACAAGCATCCTCATCAATCCATGTCTTGTGAGCAGCATACTGAGTCTGAAAAGTCTCCATGGCAATCTCAAAAGCCTCAAATGCCTTGGTACGAGCATCTTCGAAAGCATCCTTCGAGAGTATTGGTGCAGCAGGAGGAATGGGGCGAGATGGACAAGGCAACTCGCTAGTAAGAAACTTCCAAAGATGTTGACCACGCATGTGGAGGTGCATGTGCTAAAACTAGTCCCGATAATTGAGGCCATCGAAGATCACCGGACAGCGAGAAATAGAAACAGTGCCTGCAAAAGAAGACATTGTTTCTTTCTTTCTTTCTTTTTTACTCAGTCAAAAACCGATCGAAGAATTGGTCAAAACTGACCGACCGAAGAGTGAAAAGCAACCGGTGCGATCGGTCAAAACTGACCCGATCGTCGGATCCAAAATCGATTGGTGCGATCGGTCAGAACCTACCCGGTCGCTGGATCAAAAAGCAACCAACCCGGTTGCCGAACCCAAAAAGCAAACTCACCACTCACCACGGCGAACTCATCTTGGCGAGGCGACGGTGGATGAGCGCGCGATGGTGGTGGTGGCCCACGGTGCTCCGACAGCGGCGACGTTGGGCAGCACTCCGACGGCAGTGTTAGGCAGCGCTCCAGCAGTGATGGCACAACAGCAGCGCGGGCGCGACGACTAAAGTAGGCGACGGCAGATGAGCGTCCAGGCAAAGGTGGCCAGCATTGTCCTCGCGATGGTGGTGGTAGCCCACAGCACTCCGGCAGCAGCGACGTTGGGTAGTGCTCCGGCGGTGACGTTAGGCAGAGATGGCACCAGATCTGCAGAGAGTCAGCTGCGGACAACACGGCGCTGACACCAATAGCCGGGTAGATCTAGCTCTCCCAGGCTAGATCTGGCAATAAAGATCCAAGTGACGACGGTGGCACCGTGGCATCGGCCGGGGAAAGCGACGACGGCTGTGAAGTCCAAGTGACGGCGGCAAAAGCTGGAGAAAAAAACCAACAACATGAAACCCTAGGTATGGACTTTGATACCATGTTATGAGTAGCACTAGTATTCATCATGAGGTCAAAGGGCCAATATATATACACGTACAGATATGGTATATATGCAAAAAAACCCCTTATACAATAGGGTAAATATATAGTTATATTAAATATATTTAATAGGGCCCATGTTAGAGCATCTGAAGATCAAAGGTGGATGGTGCGTAGAGGCGTGGAGACAGTCATGGTCAATGACGAGGAGGACCAGGACTAGGATGGGAAAATCTGAGGTCTAGGCGGTCGAGATGTCATGCGAGGTGATCGGGCTCACGCTAGAGCACGAGGTGATACGTGGAGAAGATACGGGAGGTGTGATCCCGAAGGCTTCAACACGTGAAGGTGATGGTCGTGATGAAGATACAAGAGGTGCGTCCTAGAGGCCCCATCACGGGGTGAGATCAGAGTTGTAGATGGAGTCCATAACTTGGAAGAGATAAAACCCGTGTTATAAAGGGTTTTGGGTCCCTTTGTTTAAATGGAAAGATAGGGTTGTGTATCTAGATTGTTATGGATATGGTTTGAGTTGGTCGTGTTTGAGATGAACACATTTGAGGACTCTAGCATATAAAAGCAGGCCAAGACTCTATGGATTGGTGAAGCAAGGGGAGCAGGGCTACAAGGCTTTTTATGCTAGGTTTGTAGGGGTGCTGTACGCGTCCTTTGTAACCAGACATATACAGAGATAATATATCAGATTTATTCAAGAAGATTTTGCTTGCATCGGCGTGATATGTTCTGAGCATTGTTTTTCTTCTATCTCCGACGAGTTCTCGGTGTTGATGTGCTAACACTTCTCAACTTGTGTGGCGAGTACTCGGGGTTGTGTTTTCGACTTCATACAACTGCGTTATGAAGCGACCTTGAGTGGTCGTAATCACCATAAATGCTGAGCACAGTCAAGCGAGTAGTCTTACGACTTGCTATTTGGTAATTTCGGTTGATTGCTTTTTTCATTTGGTTTTAAGATCTGTTTCAAGTGCCAATAAGTGACGGTAATTATTCACCCCCCTCTAATTGTTGTCATCGATCCTATAAGTATTATCACTATTTGTTATCGCTATTTGGTTACATTTATTGTTGCTTCATGTTAATGCTCATTGCATCATATTATGGTCCAATATTTATTACCGTGTTGTTAAAATTTAATTGTTCATAGTTGTGTTGAGTTTTTGTTCTTGTGGCTTAGCTGATAGTAAAGTGTAATTAGTGATTTAAATTGGTAGCGATTGTAGTTATGGTGACATTCACACACGAATTTGAAAAACAAAACAATGTGAGTAGGATCGAGATGCAAGCCGAGAACGAAGGAACTTGAGAGGAATTTTTAAGAATACTTGGAAGATGGGTATTGCCAGCTCGCCGTACAAGACCAATGGATGGTATGGATTAGAGAGAGAAGCTGGTCAAATGTGTTGTGTTTTCTTTGTGGGATGAGTCCAACAATAAGTGTCCAAGTAGTTTGGGGTTCATTCACATGGAACGAGGAAGGAACTTGAGAGGAATTTTTAAGAATACTTGGAAGATGGGTATTGCCAGCTCGCCGTACAAGACTAGTGGGTGATATGGATTAGAGAGAGAAGCTGATCAAATGTGTTGTGTTTTCTTTGTGGGATGAGTCCAACAATAAGTGTCCAAGTAGTTTGGGGTTCATTCACATGGAACGAGGTGTGTTTACATATAGAGGTTGTGCAAGAACAATTGATCTTCTTGGTGACCCTGAGTCCCTGGCACAATCAGAGTCAATATAAAGAAGCTCCTTAATTAAAATATATTACAAGCCGATTTCTTTCGAAAGAAGTGGTAGCTTTGCAGTTGGAAGAAGTTTGGTACCACTACCACATGCTACTGTTCTCGATTTTATCGGCATGCTACTGTTCTCGATTTTATCGGCTTCTTGTTGGTGTAGCCGTATAGAACTAGAGTAAACAATAATGGCAAGAGATGCCAAGTTTAGAATTACACTCAACCATTTTGATGTCCTCGAGAACATGAACTTTAAAGAGAAAATTGACACTTGCCTTCTCTAGATGTGCAACCTTTTTTTTCTTTTGACATGTTTACATGTGCAACCTAATAGAGCATATATACGTTAAGTTGAGATTAAAATAAGTTATATGTGACATCAAAGTGTGCATGCTGCATGTTTAAGCCTCTCTATATCCTCCACCCTATCGGGTGAATTTCAATTATAGAGGATTTATAAGAAAAAAGCTACGATAAAAACATTGTCTATCTCTTAGAAAAGATAATCACATGAACCTATGTATGCATGCATCTTGGTATTTAATAGCCTTTAATATTTAATTTAGACTAAAAGACCCCTGTGGTTGTAAGCCTCTAAAGTATTTTTAAACTGGTACCATGGTCAGAGATCCACTATGTGAGTTATCCGACAAGATGACCACTCAGAGAATCTATAAACTAGTATTTGGGCCCGCTGCTAGGAAGATCCCTCTCATGCGGTGGATAGAATTTGTGCATTATCCACTTGAAACAATATGATGTTTTGGCCATGAGTCTCTAACAAATAAGTGCTATACATTGTTCCCCACGTTCATTTCCTACTGATAACAGCTAATGATCATACATTCTCTCTTTGACAACAACCACCTCCCTGATCAGACGCAATGGTTCCATGAGGCATCTTCCTAGGTAGATAACTAATGCCCTTCGATGGTATTTAAAGGCTGACGAGAGAAGAGAGAAGGATGATTAAATTGAATTCAGTGCATTCGACAATCAATCAATCACACAAGATATGCTTTTCCATTCAGTGGAAAGAACATAGAGACTATGGCTAGTTTCATGCTTTTGTAAAGGCGTCCTATAACTAGTTTATTGTAATAAAGCGCATCTCTATTTTATCTTAAGGAATTTAGACATCTTTCTCATATTATTTCATAAGATCGGCGACTCAATCGTCGATAGCTGGCATCATCCGTGGGGAAGAAGGCACCGAATCCTTGAAGTTTTTTTCATTCAGCAATCATCATCATCCTTCCCTATTTCTGTTGTCATCACTTATGTGATCATGGTAGGAACCTAGGATGAGAAGAACTAGTTCTACATGGTACACTATGTTGATCTTGACATGGACACATGTGTTTGTGCCATTGAACATGATGCCTCCTTATCATCCTCTTTCATTCTAGGCTTGCCATTCATTGAGACTACTAAGATTGACCACATATAAGAAGACTCGACACCCCCATTATCACCACTTCTAGAGGAATCAGTTGTTCCGACTAGGTCAAAATGCCCAAGTGCCTCTTCAAGCTCGAAACTCCCAATCGACAAACACGGTAACAAGAGCGCGACACCATGATTTGAGGGTCAGAGTACTCTCAATGCATTCATGGATGCCCACTATTCGCCAAAAGCTCCTATGTATTTCAGGAGCTGACTAACACCTGGTTGCGGTCTCGATAAAGTTACATCTGATAGAAAGCTGGGTGAAAACGATAACACTCAACGTCCAATTGGCAATCCATCAGATCAAGTTGAATCCACCATGAAGCTCTCCAAAGGTGATGGTCTCGAACTACTCCTATCATGGAAGCTACTTGCCAAAGCAGTAGAAGGTTCTCCCTTAGTTTCGATAGGAGTCCCGTTCATTCAAAGATTCATGTTAGAGGCACAAAGTTAAGACAATCGGTGATATCGATTCAGATACCATGCATAATTCTTCACGACAGGATCCCCCAAGACTTGGTGGTATGAATGGTGCAAACACTTCTGCATCATCTCGAGGGGATGGAGATAACAGAACTGGTGGGCATCAATCGACTAATCCACCTACTTCTACCCCCACCATGCTTGACGGGTTGAACGGGATAAGTAGGAGGCAAGGAGAGAAACTCAAATCATCGTACCCTTTCCGCCAATAAGAATCCTCTAAGGCCCTCGGTAATGGTTCAGAACTTGCAATAAGTCCATGATATTTTAAGTAACCTGGATCTTGCTATAGCAGAAACTCTAGGATATGCTCAGATTGTAAGTCAAGTGTTGGAAATCATCTAGCAAACCATGAGAAGCACGGAGATGTAGAGGGATCAAAGGTACCCATAGAGTCATACTCTAACTTTATCCGATCATTCCTCCCTTAGCATAAGCCAACGTGGATGGGCTAGTAACAATCTGACAACTGGAGCATACCCCCTTAAAGATTCTGACAAGGAGGCCATGATAGAAGAAGGCTCTTCTACAATGAAGCCACTCCTCCCTCATTATGAGAGATGAACACATGGATCAGGTGATCTGCGACATCACTTGAACCAAACATCTAGTCGAAGACACCATGCGAGTGTCAACGACTGGATTGGAGCAACAACTCCCCAATACGACTATTGGAGGAATCAATCTCCATCAAACTATAATCTGGCCCCTTTCCAAAGAATGCGCCATGACTTGATCACAGGTTGTCGGGCTTTCTCGGTAGGCTTTCAAACAGTACATTGGCTAGACAGGTTTGAACCAGCAAATCTTGAGAAATTCAATCAAAAGCAAAATCCATTAGAATTTCTCCAAATTTACACCACTACCATTAGGGCCATAGAAGGTGATGATAATATGATGTCAAACTACTTTCCTGCATGTAGCATCCCAAAATTTGACTTCTTTAAAAAAATAATTCCAAAATAATTATTTAAAAATGTCTGGATTTTATTTGGAGTTTTTGTATAGTTCTGGAAAGAAATTCTGAATTCAATTTTTTTTAAAAAGAACTTCCCGTAGGGTCACCCATCACCCAAGCTCACTTAACCTTAAGCGTTTCTCTCATGAGCTATCAGAAAGTCTTTGCTACTTTCTTTCTTTCATCCCTCCCTTTCTTTTCTATCTTGCCACCTGTTACTATTCATCTTCTTCAACGTGGCTGACTGAATTGCTTCTCTCTCTCTCTCTCTCCTATTTTTCTTTAACTAAGCGTCAACAGCCAATGCAAGCTAACAAAAACTAAAACCTCCCAACCAAAATAAATGGCATGCAACAGAGAATGTCCCTCATTTATCCAAGCATCAATTCTTGGCTATGTATTTCCCATTTATTCTACCATTTCTTTGTATTTGGCAGTTTCCAAAGTTAATGCCCAAAAATCGATGCATTCATTTTCTCTTTGGTTTCTTCTTCCCCTGAGATGTTAAATTCGATCATGGTGATCTACTCCAACCCCTGGACCCCTCTTGCTTATTTCCCAAAGCCAAAGCACCATTTTTCCATTGCAAATTCATCGTTCCTGAATGTCGACCGTCGCCATCATCGTGCCACACCATTCTTTCGTGTTCCTCACCAGTGAGTCAAATGCAAAACCATTCACGTCATATCATGTTGCCAAGCCTCAACATCATCCATGCCAATTTAATTTGATTTTTATATAGGGAATCGAGTTTTTGCAAAACCAATCATTTTCAACTTCTACTGTCAATTCATCGCCTCCAGTGAGCAACTCTTCGATTCCTCACTGCTGCACCATCACCACCACTTCCTCTACCTATATCAAGTCCTATTTTTACCCATAGCATTGACATGGAACTTCGTGCACCACGCCACCTGCATTTTCCAATGACGTTCACCATTGCCTCGCCATTCTGGCCACTCTGTAGCCAAACCAACTTCACCTACACATTCCATGGGCCAAGGCCGTGCCCATGCTCCCCTTATTTCTCCGTGCTCCATGCATGTGCACTATCGCCCATGTGAGCTCGCCCGTGGCCGCGTCCTGAGCGTTGCCATTGCCACTACGCCGCATCTTCAACAGTGTCATCACCACCCATGTGCTCCACAGTTCCTGTAATGCTCTAGGGTCCAAACTGGCTTAGGCCTAATCCCATTATAGATAAGCCACACACATATAACAATCTGCTTGCGCTTTCATCCTCGCTTCGCGTAAAACGGTTAACTAGAGGTTATTACCAATGGTGTCATGGGTTTATATGTTGGTGCTTCTCATACTAAACTATCAATGTGAGACTAATCCACACCCTCATGTGCACACAGACATAAGACATCATGGGCCTAATATCACATGGATCGTGGTGTCACATACACCCCCGCTCAAAGAACTCGACATCCTTATCGGTCCAACATACCCACACTGGGGCAAATGACTAGGACCTTCCCCTTTTGGCACACGTCCGTGCGTCCAGTGCTGGTACATATACCATGCCATATGTCCACTCTGGGCCCACACATGCCATGCGTCATATGCCCACGCCCCTGACCTGTACGCGCCTGTGTAACTGCGAGGGTCAGCTCTGATACCATTTGTAACGCCCTAAAGTCCAAATCGGCTTAGGCCTAACCCCATTATGGATAAGCCACACACACGTAACAACCTGCTTGCGCTTCGTCTTCGCTTTGCGCAAAACAGTTACCAGAGGTTAATACCAATGGTGCCTATAGGTTTATATGTTGGTGCTTCTCATGCTAAACTAGCAATATGGGACTAGTCCACACTCTCATATGCATACACACATGGGCCATCATGGGCCTCATGTCACATGGGCCGACGTGTCACAATTCCCTAGCAACCCATTTGGCTAGTTGGCCCCACCTCTCCTGCCTTCCCTCGCCAGCAAGCCACCGCACCCGAGTGCCACCATGGCTGCTTGCGTGTTCTTTTGATTTTCAATGGGGGCTCCTTTTTTTGCTTCATCAATTTAGTTGCTATCCTATATCACATGTAATAACATAAACTGGTGGTACGGCTTGTGGTTGGAATCAATAGGTCTAGAGTTCATATCCTTAGGAACGCATGCTTTGGGTTGTTTTCCAATTTTTTTCCTTGAGCCAATGACATGTGGGACCCACCTGCTACACTCACAAAATTTCCAAAATTCTAGAAAAAATAAGATTCCAAAGAATTCCTTCATTTTGCATTTTCTGGATTTTTCAATCCATTAGATCTTCCAATCGCTTGTTCTCCATTGTCCGAGCTCCAAATCTAGTAAGTTGAGTTTATAAATTCATCTAAAATCATAATATTTCTTTCAGTACAAATTTTATATTTTTTATAATTTTATGTGTATCTATTATTTATTTATTTGTGTTTCTCGTTTTGCTTAGAAAGCGATGTCGCTGAAGAAATCCTTGACCCGTAGCATGAAAGTCCAATCCATGTCCAAGAAGGCAAGTCTCCTTGACCATTTTGTACCTACGACTTTCAAAGATTATTTACTATTTTAAACTTAATTGCATTGCTATGTTACATAAAATGATAACTTTTGTTTTAAAGATAATAGTTAATCCGATAATTATTATGCCCTTATTTGATGTTGAATTCCCTGTATCATTGTCGCACTAGGTTTTCCTTGTCTCAATATTGAGATTACAATGCTATTTGATAATTTTAGATCGGTAGAATTTCTTAGATTAGCTACTCGGTCATTATAACCCTTGGGTTGGAAAATTGATATCATATGTGTTGTAGGGGTGGCCCCCACCTAAACCCAGCTAGCCTGCTGAGAAGGTTATAAATCATGTATTAGGGATGTAGTTGCCCTCAGTCGGAAGCTTCGGTGTAAGGTTACGATTGTAAACACGCTCCTTTCAGGGCAGCACATATATATGTGATATAGGGCCCTTGGGAAAGACCAAGAGGTCATTTGGTCACCTAACTCTCCACTACCATACCCCTCTCTCTCTGTTTGGTCTATAGCCACAACAGTTGGCGCCATCCGTGGGGACGACGGAAGCGAGAAGACCTCAAGAAGGATGGCACCAACATCATCGGCGGCGAAGAGGAGGAAAGGGGTCACGGCGGTCAAGGCGGGGTCTCGCGTCAGCGTCGGCACCGAGGCATCGGCATGGGCAGCCGTGGGAGTGAACGACAACACTCACGACGCAGCGGTCGACTCCAACCCCGCCTTCGCCGACGAAGAGGTCGACTCCAACCCCGCCTATGCCGACGCAGCGGTCGACTCCAACCCCGCCTTCGCTGGCACAACGGTCGACTCTAACCCCGCCTTCGCCGACGCAGCGGTCGACTCCAACCTCATCTACGCCGAAGCAGCGGTCGACTCCAACCCCGCCTTCGTCGGTGCAGCGGTCGACTCGAACCCCGTCTTCGCCGACGCAGCGGTCGACTCCAACCCCGCCTACGCCGACGCAGCGGTCGACTCCAACCCCGCCTACGCCGGCGCCGCGGTCGACTCCAACCCCGCCTACGCCGACGCAGTGGTCGACTCCATCCCCGCCTTCGCTGGCACAGCAGTCGACTCTAACCCCGCCTTCACCGACGCAGCGGTCGACTCCAACCCCGCCTACGCCGACGCAGCGGTCGACTCCAACCTCGCCTTCGCCGGCGCAGCGGTCGACTATAACCCCGCCTTCGCGGCGCAGCGGTCCACTCCAACCCGCCTACGCCGGCGCGCGGCCGACTCAACCTCGCCTTCGCGCGCGCGCGATGATTATAACCCGCCTTCGCGCGCGGCGTCCCTCCAACCCGCCTCGCCGACGCGATGTCGACTCAACCCGCCTTTTTGCGCGCAGCGATGAGCCCGACCCGCCCGGCTACCACAAAGACCGGCCGGCGGAGCAGGGAACTAGCGTCGGCACCCACGGGGACATGTCCACCATCTTCGCCCCCGGTACCGAAGCGCCTAGCGGTCCCGTTAGTACCGCGAACCGGGTCAGCGACGTAGGAATCCACCACACTGTTGTGGCGGGTAATGCGGCTGTCAAGCCAGCGCGATCAGGTGCGCCGCCCGTTTTGACTACGTCGGTAGTGCAAAGATCCCTACCGGCGGCCCTCCATGCGCTCCAGCGGGAGCTAGCAGATCTCCGCGAGACCGTCCGGGCCATACAAGAGGCTTGGAGCCCGTAGACCCTGACGGCCGTCGCATCGGTGACCTGTTCGCAACAGCCGCAGCGAACGCCCCCGCAGGTTCAGGTCATCAACGTCATCTCCGGAGGTTCGTCGTCGGGAGCCTCACAGCAGCCCAGGCCGAGAGTACCTCAAGGCGAAGTCACCTGTGCCTCATTTCCTTCGGGGCGGTCTCACATCATGGTTTCCTGTGCCTGAAGCTCCCGGGCCCGCGAGGCGTCATCACTATTTTCGGCGACCAGGACCTCGCCCGGCGCACAGAGCATACGAGTCCCCGCCGTAGGGTGCACGCCCTCGCAGGTAAGCACAAGGCGAACACACCATCTGCCCCGGGGTGGACCCCTAAGCCTCGACCGGAGGGCGGAGTCAAGAGGGTCCCCCTCCAGGCTGACGGCCGAGTCGTCTCCATAGGCGACGGCTTCCCCCCAGAGATGGAGCAAGAGCTACTCCAGGTTCTCCGGAACAACGCAGATGTCTTCGCATGGTCCCAGGAGGACATCAAGGGCGTGGACCGCTCCCTCATTGAGCAAAACCTAGCGATCGCCGGGGCCACCAAGCCGATCGAGCAAAGGCTTGGCGTATGTCCGTTGACGGCGCAGCAGCCAAGGTAGAAGTGGTGAAGCTCCTACAGGCTGGCGTCATCCGCGAAGTCCAACACCCAGATTGGCTCGCCAATCTGGTGTTGGTAAAGAAAGCCAACGGTGCCTGGCGCATGTGCATCGACTTCACTGCCCTCAACAAGGCGTGCCCGAAGGATGACTACCCTCTCCCACGCGTCGACCAACTGGTCGACGCTACTGCCGGCTGCGAACTCATGAGCTTCTTGGACGCTTACTCTAGCTATCATCAAATCTACATGGCCAAGGATGACGAAGACAAGACCAGCTTTATCATTCCGATAGGAACATACTGCTTTGTTAGAATGCCCTTCGGCCTGAAAAATGCCGGCGCAACCTTCACCCGCCTCATTGCGCTGGCGCTGACCTCCCAACTAGGGAGGAATGTCGAAGCTTACGTCGACGACGTACTCGTCAAAACCAAGCAATTGGCCGCTCACGGCCAGGATCTCAAAGAGACATTCGACAATCTGCGGAAGGTGGGCATCAAGCTCAACCCAGACAAGTGCGTGTTCGGTGTGCGGGCGGGCAAGCTTTTGGGCTTCCTGGTGTCGGGGCACAGCATCCAAGCCAACCCCAATAAGGTCGATGCAATCCTCGCCATGGAGCCGCCCAAAATGACACGGGAAGTCCAAAGGCTCGCTGGCCGCATGGCTGCACTGAGCCGCTTTTTGACCAAGGCAGTGGAGCGCGGCCTACCTTTCTTCAAAACCCTGCGCGACTGTGATGGGTTTCGTTGGGACGTCGATTGCGCCAGCGCCTTCGACGACCATAAGAAGCATCTTGCAAGCCTACCCACGCTGGTCGCCCCGGCACCAGAGGCTCCCCTCATACTTTAGCTCGCCGCCTCTGCGACAGCAGTCTGCGCCGTCCTCGTTCTTGAGGAGGGCGTTCGTCAACGCCCAGTCTACTTCGTCTCCGAAGCTCTCCAAGGCGCCAAGACGCGGTACACGGAGCTTCAGAAGTTGGCTTATGCGCTAGTCATGGCCTCGAGAAAGCTCCGACACTACTTCCTCGCCCATCCAATCACTGTGTCATCCTCGTTCCCTCTGGCGGAGATGTTACACAATAAAGAGGCTACAGGACGCATCGGTAAGTGGGTAGCCGAACTCGCCCCTTTTTCCCTAACATATGCTTCGCGCACAGCGATCAAGTCCCAAATTCTTGCGGACTTCCTGGCGGAGTGGACCCCCGCGGCCCAGCATGGCCAGCAGCCAGAGGACCCAGTGTGGACGCTCGACACCGACGGCGCCTACTGCGTCTCCGGCGCGGGCGTGGGTGCGGTGGTCATTACGCCAGAGCGACACCGCCTGTTATACTCGGCACGCCTCACGTTTCCCGCCACCAACAATACTGCGAAATACGAGGCACTACTCTTTGGCCTAGCGAAGCTCAAAGCTCTGGGCGTGCGGCGAGTCCTCGTCCGCACGGATTCAAGGCTAGTGGCGGGGCAAGTCGACAAGTCATATCAGGCCAAGGACCCCGACCTCGCCAAGTACCTGGTAGCTGTGTGTCGGGACCCGGAACAACAACTCCGGGCCCCTCTGTGTAAATCGCACTATCCCAGGAAAAGCTAGTGCACACAGGTTTAACAGCAATGTATATCATGCAAAAATAACCACGAGATATTATTAAACGAAAAATACAGTCTTAAGGCCAAGTCTTACAATAAGGGCACCAGGCCAACAAAATAAACAAAAACAGCGGAAAGATAGCAAGGGTGGCAGCACAGCCCATCCAGCCTCCCACAGGTGAATGACTGTAAGACGCGTCCTACTCGCTGAAGTAGTCCTCACCGTCGTAGTCGCCCTCGAAGTCTGGCAACAGATTTAGCAAGGTGAGTACAGAAGTACTCCCAAGGTAAGCAAGTAAATGCTTACGCAAGTTACACCAGGAATTATAACAGAGTTGATGCATGCATAAGGGATTTCAAAGGAAATCTTAATAGGGCAATGTGCGGAAAGCAATACTTGAATTTAAATACAATAACGTAAATACGAAAAGCTAAATTTTAATACAGTATATGAAACATTGTTTTTAACAAGTATTATCGTTAGTGTAGGCTCCAGCCCACACTAACCTATCCACGGAATCCACGGACGAGAACCAAGATGCTGTTTGTTTGCTCAAAACCAAGTTTATAAAATCCAAGTCTAATCATGACAACTTTACTCAAGCATGTCCATGACCGTGGACACGGCTACCCGAGATAGATTTAAACTCTGCGAGGTGTACAACTTTACCCACAAGACATTCCCTCTCACTTGAGCCACGCGATCAACACACTGCCTTAGGTGTGCGGTGGAGAGTTCATGACAAGGCTGTTCCGATGATCCATCGCCAAAATAATCACGCCGCCACTAAGGTTTCACCACAACTCGAATCCACGGGTTGGGGCCCCCTCTGGTGCCATGTGAGACTTCCCACAGCCTACGCCGCGCTCACATTCAGCCTATAGCGAGACTATGTTTGGAACTTCACAAATTACTTAGCCAGGTCCGTCCCATACCGGACTTGTGGTAGTACGAAGTGACTTCGTAAAATGAATCACAGAAACGGTCCTTATGTTGGTTTAGGCCCATCCCCATTCCCCCGTACACGACAATCAACCAGGTGTCACCAAACACGAGGCATGCCGGTACCCACCACCTAACCATTAGCCTAAGTCCAAAACATAAGTTTCTAATTTTATTTTTAAACAATTTTCATAAACCATCCTTGACTCACCTAAGTCAAGAACTCAATTTTAAATCGTCATTTCCTGTGAAAGACATTAATCCCACCTAAAATTATACTAAACCAGGCTAAGCATTCTATAAAATTTCTAGTCAATACTATGGTACTAACTAGTTTTCAGCTAGGGTGACAAGGTATAGGAATTCGGGATTCAAATTGGACTATAATCAAAGGATTATGGGTATAACTAAATTTAAAACAAATTTGAATTATATTTGAGTAAAGATACGCATGCATATACAGTAAAACAATATAAATAATTTCAAATATTAGGTTCAACATGGTCAATGGTGTAACTTGCCTTGATCGAAGCCCTGCGGGGAATCGTCGAACTCAGCATCTTCGGAATCGTCGAAATCTAACGTAAAGAGCCAATTCAAAGAAAATTCAAAACAAAATTCAAATAAAATCCAAATAACTTCCAAAAATTATAAAATACTGGAAGACAGAATTTTGAATTTTGGATGTGGGTCAACAATTCTTGAAAAGGAATTGAGGCTTTTAAAAGAAATTGGAAGTTTTAATTTAAATTTAAATCTTGGAATTACAAAATATATTCAAACAAAATTTAAATAAATTTCAACAATTCAAAATTATTCCATAAATGGATAGATCATGATTTTAGAAAAATTTAGAAATTTGAATGGGTCAATTTGGAGTTAAAATGCAAAAGTTATAGCCTTCCAAAGTTTAAATTCAAAATAAAAGAAAAAGGGGTATTTTCTGGATTTATTTTTAAACCGAAAAGGATTTATGACGTCAGCACGAATTATTTTTCTAAAGGAAATTACAGATTATGACGTCAGCCCTAGGATTAATATATTTGGGCAGAGGCTGACAGGTGGGGCCCGGGTGTCGTGGACCGAGTCCATGGACCCGAGAGGTGGGTGAGGTGGCAGGTGGGCGCGCGGAGGCGGCGGGTGGCGCTGACGTGGCTTCCACGTGGCTGCCACTTGGCACCACGTGGTCGCTACGTGGCTACCACGTCACGGCTTTATACCGACGTGGCTGCGTGCGCACGAGGTGGCGCGGGGGCGCTTGGGTGGCGCTGGCGTGGCGCCCAGCTGGCGGCCACGCCTGCTGCAACCTCAGCCCGGCGGCTGACGGGGTGGGCGGCCGGCGGTGGCGCACGAGGATCAATGGTCGCCGGCGCTCCGGTGAGCGGCGGTGCTGGCTGGTGGTACCAAAATGAAGAGGGGGACACGGGGAGCACTCGGGTACCTTCTGCGACGCTCGGGGATGACCGGAACGGAAGATCGGCGGAGAGGGGCGGCGGTCGGAGGAGGTTCACGGCGGCGGGCAGCTCGGTGGCGCAGCGGCTTCGGGAGTGGTCGCGAGGATCGCTGGGCACCGGCAAGGTCGGGAGGCGTCGGCGGGCGAGGGCTCGGCCGCGGCGATTGCTCGCCGGAGTCGCTTGAAGCCGCGAAGGGGATTCGTGCGCAGGGAGACCTTCGGGGCTTGATCGCTGGGATTGAGGAGTGCAGGGGAGGCGGTGTGGGTAGAGGGTGCCCGGGGAGGCCTTTTTATAGCCTGGGGAGGGGAGTAACGGTCGCGCCCATCTCGCCGGAGTTGCAACGGCTCGGAGGTTTAACACGACGGTGGTAACAGCAGCAATTACGAGCGATTATGCCCGTAATGGACGCGGTGGAGGTGCAATGGCTATTTGCTATCGGCGCGGGGCATCAATTCGGAAGGAAACCGAAGCTTTAAAAGCTTCGGTTCGCGGCTTCAATGGCGGCAGCGGGCGGAGATCGCGTGAGGAAGAAAGGAAAGGGCGGGAAGGCGGAGGCGACACGGAGGCCCACCGGTCGCGAGAGAAAAAGCGGGAAAGAAATCGGGCGGTGGTTCGATTAGCGGCGCGTGGCGGAGAAATCGGGTCGTCGGGTGATGTGCGAAGGGTAAGTGAGGAGGTGCGGCTGAGATCCCATCCGGCAGGGGAGACTTGATCTGAGCCGTTGGGGTTTTGGGCGGAGGGTTAAGTGAACGCGGACGGCCGGGATAGAATCCGACAACGACGAACGGTCCCGATCGAACCACATGGCGGTAGGAGCGGAGAGGGGAGCGGTGAAGTGGTAAGTTGGTGCGGGCGGCGAGGATTAAATCCGGCACGGGAGTGGACGGTCCGATGCACGACACGCGCCGCACGCGAGAGAGGAAGCGGGGAGAGGTTTAAGTTTGATCGGATGGTGAGAATCGGCGGGCGGAGGGCTCCGATGGGCGACACTTGTCGGCCAAGGAGGGTTTTAGGATTTTCTTTCTTTTGATTTTCGAAAATGCTATTAAGCTTTAGAAAACTCGAAAAATACCAAATAAATTTTGAAAAATCCAGAAAAATTCAGAGAACTATCTGGAGCTATTCTAGATTTAATAAAAATATTTTCCACTCATTTTAACAAGTATAATTTGCAAAGGCACAATTTGATTTTAAAAGGGAAGGTTTTAATTCTTTCTAAAATCTGGAAAAAATTAATATAACCTCATATTTGACTTTAGGAAGCTGAAATACATTTGTTTTAACTTTCAGTAATGCAATAAATTCATTTTTGACTTTTATAAATTAAAGTTTATAATTTTTCTCAAATCAGGACTTTGACATAACTCAAGAAAATCAAATAAATTCCAGATTTAATTTTAAATAAAGGGATAAAATTTTGGGATGTTACACTGTGCGAGCCAAGGAGCGACATTTCCTGGGCGTCACGGTCAAGGCCATCCCTCGAGTGGAAAATGAGCAAGCGAACATTCTCGCAAAAGCCGCCAACCAACAACTCCCCGCTCCCGGAGGCGCTTTCTACGAGGTCCTGCACGCGGCGGCCATCGCACAAGACAATCGCGACACGGCCCTAGTCCACCAGATCACCCATCAGGGCGACTGGCGAGAGCCAATTTACGCCTTCCTACAAGGCATCGCCGAACCTGACGACCCTGTCGAGCTCCGTCGCCTATAGTACCGCGCCAGATCCTTCCAGATACTCGACGGAGTGCTCTACAAAAAAGGGTCTGCGCACTGCTCCTACGGTGCCTCTCGCGCAAAGAGGGACAGCACCTCCTGGCGGAAATCTACGCGGGCCTTTGCGGCTCGCATTTGGCGCCGAGGTCACTCGTCGGCAAGGCATTTAGGCAGGGCTTCTACTGGCCAACCGCCATCGCTGACGCCCAAGAACTCGTGCACCGGTGTCAAGGCTGCCAATGGATGGGACAGGTCATCCATAGACCCCCCCACCGGCCTCAACCCCATCCCCCCGGTATGGCCGTTGGCGCGGTGGGGCATCGACGTTGTCGGACCTCTTCCCCGAGCCCCAGGAGACTTGCGCTTCATCGTGGTCGCTTTGGAATATTTTTCCAGGTGGCCAGAGGCTGTGGCGCTAGCCAAGATCACCTCGGCAGCCTTGCAGCGCTTCCTTTGGCAGAACATCATATGCCGCTTCGGAGTGCCCAAGGAGATCACTACCGACAATGGTCTGCAGT
This sequence comes from Melocanna baccifera, assembly GCA_036346265.1. NCBI lineage: Eukaryota > Viridiplantae > Streptophyta > Magnoliopsida > Poales > Poaceae > Melocanna > Melocanna baccifera. The sequence continues at coordinate 14,152,696 of CM070704.1, read as the reverse complement.
TCGACTCTGCTCCGTTCAGGGAGTTTTGCGACGATATGGGCATCACGCTTCGGTTCACCTCGGTCGGACATCCACAGTCCAACGGAGCGGCCGAGCGGGCGAACGGTGCCATATCCGCCGGGGTCAAAAAACGCCTTGTCGGACTACCAAAGGGCAAGTGGCCCAGCGAGCTCCACAACATCCTCTGGTCGCTCCGCACAACAGCGACACGCCCGACGGGATTCACGCCGTTCAAACTCCTCTTCGGCGATGAGGCAATGACGCCCGAAGAGATCAAGGTCGGCTCACGAAGGTCTCGCCGAGCACGTGCGAAGAGTGCGGTTGTCCTGGACCTCCTCGACGGAGAGCGCGTCAAGGCCACCCAGCACGTCGCCAAATACGCGCGCCAAATGGCGCGTAGGCAGGGCCGCTCTGTGTATCCGCGAGCATTCCAGCCGGGGGACCTTGTCCTCAGGATGGCGCTCCGCGCAGACATGGTCGGCAATCTGGAGTCCAAGTGGGAAGGCCCGTACATCGTCGCGATAGCACTGCAGCGAGGAGCTTATCACCTCGCCACGCTGGAAGGGCAGACACTCCGCCACACATGAAATGCGGACAGGTTGCGGAGGTACTATGTGTAGGCCAATCAGGGCCACCGTCGTGGCAACGAGTCCAATGGTCAGTCTTTGACTTCTTGTACTCGTTCACCCAAGCAAATGAGAATTTAATAAAATTCGCCATTTGCGGACCTATTCGTGCCACCCACCAAAAACGCGCGGAGGCTCACCTCCGCACGCACTCCCCAGAGTATAAAAAAGACGCGGACGTTTTCCCTGCGCACTCTACTGAGTATAAACAAGACGCGGGGTTCCGCGCACGCGTCGGTGTTACTGCCATGCGTACTCCCCGGAGTATAAAGACGTGGTCGATGTTCCCACGCACCGCACGGAGACTCACCTCCACCTGCGCACCGCACGGAGACTCACCTCCACACACGCACCACACGGAGACTCACCTTCGCACGCGCACCGCACGGAGGTCCGCCTCGGTACACACTCTACGGAGTATAAATAAGACGTAGCGTCGAGGTCCGCCTCCGCATGCACTCTACGGAGTATAAATAAGACGTAGCATCGAAGTCCGCCTCCGCACGCACTCCACAAAGTATAAATAAGACGTAGCGACGAAGTCCGCCTCCGCACGCACTCTACGGAGTATAAATAAGACGTAGCGACGAGGCCCGCCTCCGCACGCACTCTACGGAGTATAAATAAGACGTAGCGTCGAGGTCCGCCTCCGCACGCACTCTATGGAGTATAAATAAAATGCAGCGGGGGGAACGCCTTCGCGCACACTCTACGGAATATAAATAAGATGAGGATGTTTTCCCTGCGCACTCTACTGAGTCTAAACAAGATGCAGATGTTCCGCGCACGCGTTGGCGTACCCTCCGCAGCCTAACTAAGCTGTGGTCGATAGTCCCACGCATGCTCCGAAGTATAAACTAGACATGGACGTTTTCCCTGCGCACTATACTGAGTCTAAACAAGACGCAGATGTCCCGCACACGCGTTGGCGTACCCTCCGGAGCCTAACTAAGCCGTGGTCGATAGTCTCACGCATGCTCCGGAGTATAAACTAGACGGGACGTTTTCCCTGCGCACTCTACTGAGTCTAAACAAGACACGGATGTCCCGTGCACGCGTTGGCGTACCCTCCGGAGCCTAACTAAGTCGTGGTCGATAGTCCCACGCATGCTCCGGAGTATAAACTAGACGGGACGTTTTCCCTGCGCACTCTACTGAGTCTAAAGGAGACGCGCGTGCACGCGTTGGCATACCCTCCGGAGCCTAACTAAGCCGTGGTCGATAGTCCCACGCATGCTCCAGAGTATAAACTAGACGTGGACGTTTTCCCTGCGAACTCTACTGAGTCTAAACAAGACGCGGATGTCCCATGCACGCGTTGGTGTACCCTCCGAAGCCTAACTAAGCCGTGGTCGATAGTCCCATGCATGCTCCGGAGTATAAACTAGACGTGGATATTTTCCCTGCGCACTCCACTGAGTCTAAACAAGACGCGGATGTCCCGCGTACGTGTTGGCGTACCCTCTGAAGCCTAACTACGTTGTGGTTGATTGTACCACGCGTGCTTCGGAGTACAAACTTCGGAGCATGATCGCGTCTGCTTCAACTAGGCGTCAGCTCCGCTGCCACCGCTTTGAAGGGTAGGGGACAGAGCGCGATCGCGTCTACTTCAACTAAGCTCCACTGCTACCGCTTCGAAGGGTAGGGGACGGAGCGCAATCGTGTCTACTTCAACTAGGCGCCAGCTCCGCTGCCACCGCTTCGAAGGGTAGGGGACGGAGCGCGATCGCGTCTACTTCAACTAGGCGCCAGGTCCGCTGCCACCGCTTCGAAGGGTAGGGGACGGAGCGCGATCGCGTCTACTTCAACTAGGCGCCCGCTCGCTGCGCCGCTTGAAGGGTAGGGGCGGGCGCAATCGCGTCTACTTCAACTGGCGCCAGGCTCATTGCGCCGCTTCGAAGGGTAGGGGACGGAGCGCGATCGCGTCTACTTCAACTAGGCGCCAGCTCCGCTACCACCACTTCGAAGGGTAGGGGACAGAGCGCGATCGCGTCTACTTCAACTACGGAGTGCGAGCGCGCAGACTTCGAATATGCGCCAGCCCCGTCGCGCCCACTCTGCGCCCACAGGGCACTGTTACCTTTAGAACAAGTGAACACAGCTGGAGGGTGCCAGCCTCCACCGTATTAACAATCAACTGTACAAGCAGCATGCAGTTGTGCAGTACTCGGCACAACGGTCCTTTTTTTCATAAGCAAGCGAAAGAAAACAACAAAAGCAAAAGTTACATCACAACCACCAGCTCCCGGAATCACACTAGGGGTCAGCGCCGTCTTCGCTGCGCTGACGGGCTTCCTCCAGCCACTGAAGGAAGTTACCTTCCTGGTGTAACGTCCGTCGTAACAAGACGTTGGCCGCTTCCTCTCCAAGGTGGCCCCAGATCCGCTCGTAGAAGCTCTGAACGGTGGGCAGGGTGGTGCGGACCGCACCGGACAATACCCCGGCTCCGATCGGCACACTCAAGTCGGGAGCGGCCAGCTCGTTCACATGCTCACACCCCCGGGCATGGAGCGTGGCAAAGCGAGCGGCGCCGGGCGGCCGCGATGATCGCCAAAGGCTTTCGCACCGCGGAGCGCCAGGCTCGAGCCCTCCTCAATCCATGCCAATGACTACGCCACGTCCGCCGCGTCGTGAGTAAGGTCTGGCATGACGACAGAAAGGTCCCGGAGAGCCCCCTCCAGCGACCCCATGGCCCTCCATGCTGCCGCGGACGTGTCGCCCAGAGCCCAGTACCTCTCCTCCAGGGCCATGATAAGCTGGGCCTTCTCCTCCTCCAGTGCGCTGATTTGCGCAAGTAAGCCACCACGCTCCTCTGCCGCGGCACGTTGGGCCTCTTCCGCAACACATTGCGTCGCCGTCGCCGTGCGAACTTCCGCCTCTAATAGACAGATGCGGTTGTCCTTCATGGCGTGAGCCTTGTCGGCAGCGCGAAGCTGTTCCTCCAGCGCCCTCCACTCGCGGATGCGCGTCTCATCCAGCGCCCGGCCGATGGCGACCGCCTAACAGCAGGAGGACATCGCTATTTAGCATACACGCGGTAGGCGATATCGACGGCGGGCCCAGGTGCTTACCTTCATCCCCGCGGCGCCCACTGCGAGGGCAAGAAGGTCCCCCCCGCACGACGACAGCGCTCGTCGATCCAGCCTGCCGTCACCACACTCCGCGGCTCCGTTGAGGGCACGGAGCGCCTCTGGTTGCGGAACGAAGTCAGACACGGCGAGCCTTGGGAGCCTCACGGCAGCGTCAGGTGTCCACGCTGCATTTTGCGCAACGTCACCACTGACCTCGCAGACAGCACCGCTGCTAGACCCTTGGCCGCGTCCGGGCGACTTCCCCTCTCCTGACGTCTACGACGGCATGAGCGAACAAATCAGAGAGAGCTTCGCGAAGTCACGGGGAGAAAAGGAATTACGCCTACCTCCGCCACCCTGCACTAAGGCGTCGGGAGGTGTCGGCTCAGCCCCCGCACGGGAAGTGATAACCCCCTCCTCGGTCGGAGTGGCTTCGTGGTCGAATCCCAGGCCCCCACCGACCGCACCCGCCACATCGAATTGCCCCGTGCGCGAAGGCGATCACACCCGGCGGCGTTTCGCCGCTGGAGAGCCAGGTGATGCACCCTCTACCGCTCCAGTACCTACACCGACCGGAGCAGGCGATGACGACGAGTGCTCTGCCGCTCCAGTTGTCGCCGGACCTAGGACAGGCGGAAGGCTCGTGGCAACCACCATGGGTGACGACGGCGCGGGAGGCAGGTCCTCACCGACCAGCATAGGCGAGAAGGCCTCGTCTTCAACGACGTCGCTGCTAAGGCCCGTCTCACCACCTAGGTCCTCGCTGAGCGCAGCGTGACCCTCCGCGCTGCTCGGACCCGCCCCCTGACACGTCGTCCGAATCAGCGCGCCTGCTGCTAAGCCGGTGGGCGGGTCAGAGATAGTACCACGGGACCGAGCCCTTCGCCGTCGGGGAGACGCCCCCGCCTCGCCGGCACCATCGCAGTGACGGGGTGAGCTCCGCACCGGCACTAGGCGCTCCGGTACAACGAGGCCAAGGACCTCACGCACCCGGTTTATCCGCCCTAGCTTCGCAGGCCCGGTCGCGGTTTCACGCAGGGTGTGCTCTTTCGGCGTGTACGGCCCCAGTAAAGGAATACGCGTAGGCTACGGAAGCAGAAAACAAAACTTTTCTACCGCGCACCCAAGAACATCATGCTAAGGAAGGATCATGGATCGTTACCACTTAGACGCGCAGCGCATGCGAAGAAGAATTGAAACCGATCCAATCACGCGCGTCGAGGTAGTAGTGGAAGTAGCCGATCGTCCCGAACAGATCGTCTCCTCCACGCACGCCGATCAGCACTGCAACGAGCAGCGCCTCCACCGGTATCCACACGTCCGGGGCTAGAACGCCGATCGCGAGTGTACTAGCACTCGTGAGCAGCTAGGGTTTGGCTCGGGAGGTGGCGGCTAGGGTTTTGCTAGATGTTAACAGGGACGAATCCCTCAGCCCCTCGCCTCCATATATATAGACCTCCTCACGTGGGCCTTGCGGACCAAGGCCCATTAGGAGTCTATTCGGATCTTTATCCGAATTGAGCCCATATCCGAATCATATTCGAATCAGTGTTCCAACCCGTTAAGCGTGCGACCACAGGTTCACGTATACTTGGTCGTGACCGGAAACGCCTTTCGGTCACCATGTTAATAGCGCCTCTAGTAAGACATATTAACCCCAAAGTATATGTAAAGATCATATCGGTGAACTTGTAATGTTCTCTCATGTACGAATCCCTTTGCCTCACGATATAGATTGAGCTCAAGGCGAGACTGTGTCATCCTCTTAATAGCTCAATCACTCTCTCGATTCCGTGATGGATTATAAACTTGTGATTGACTCCTCAATCACCTTGGCATGGCCATGCACTTTCATAATCCATTACATCGAGGCCCGAGAGATATCTCTCCCATAAGAAGGGCAAATTCTATCTTGATCATTCACATCCCACTACATGTTTCATGGCAAATCCGAAGACTACTTTTATGACTACCCGATTCACGGAGTAGTGTTTAGTAGTCCCAAAATAAGCTACTACTCATGTTGGGAACCATGATGATCTCAAGTCTAAGGATTCTACATAAACACTACTCGAGACTAGCGATGACACATGGAATCTCTGCGGTGTCTCATGGCGAGTCTATCAACATATGTTCACTAACACATGTCCATATTATTGATTTGGTATCACCATACCATGATCCATGAGACATGATCATCAATCAATACATATCTTGATCTTTGTCTTTGAATCATATTTGTTCCTCATATGATATACGATCGTGGATCATTTAGAAATAGCAACATTTTAGTATTTAAGAGTCTCATGAATAAGTCACATACTCATTGATCAATAATGATGATGTCTATTCCAAGGAACAAAGTAATGTATCATAAACATAGTATGTGATATATACAACATCTCCATGTTGCCTCTAGGGCATATCACTATGAGTCTCCCACTTGCACTAGAGTCAACCATGTAGGTATCTAATACCCATTGCCCTAGTGTGAGCCTCATGCTTTGGTGGGAAGCGGCTTTGTCAACGGATCTGCAATGTTCAAATCCGTTTGTACTTTGCATATCTTCACATCGCCTCTCTCCACTATCTCGCGAATGAGATGAAATCGCCGTAAAATGTGCTTGGACTTCTGGTGCGATCTAGGCTCCTTGGCTTGCGCAATGGCCCCACTATAGTCACGATGAGGTCCATTGGGCTGGAGGCACTAGCCATCACACCAAGCTCGAAATAAATTTCTTGATCCAAACGACCTCTTTGGCGGCTTCGTGCGCTATGTACTCGGCTTCATTTGTAGAATCGGCAACCGTCTGCTGCTTGGAACTCTTCCACTTACGCACCACCATTCAGCGAACACAAATCCAGTTGCGATCTAAAATCATCTTTGTCGGTTTGGAAGCTAGCATCGGTGTAACCATTTACAACGAGCTCTTCCTCACCTCCATAGACAAGGAACACATCTTTAGTTCTTCTCAAGTACTTCAAGATGTTCTTTACGGCAATCCAGGTGACTTTCACCGGATCTCGACCGTATTTACTCGTAGCACTTAAAGCATCTGAAACATCCGGGCGTGTACAAAGCATGGCATACATAATGGACCCAATAGCGAAGCATATGGAATCGCATTCATTTTATCCGGCCATCGGTGTACTAGGACACCGATTCTTGCTAAGATTTATACCATGTGACATAGGTAGAAAACCTTTCTTGGAATCATGCATATTGAACCTTTTCAACACCTTATCAATGTACGTATCTTGGCTTAATCTAATTAGCCTTTTGATCTATCTCTATAGATCTTGATGCCCAGAATATATCTTGCCTCTCCTAAGTCTTTCATAGAGAAACTATTTTTATTGAAGACTTAACAGATTCGAGCAAAGGAATGTCATTTCCGATCGGTAATATGTCATCCACATATAAGACCGTAAATCTGAGTGCGCTCCCACTAGCCTTTTGTAAACATAAGGCTCTTCTTCGTTCTTGATGAAACCAAACCCTTTGATTACTTCATCAAAACGATGTTCCAACTCGAGATGCTGCTTTAATCCATAAATGGATCTTTGGAGCTTGCATATCTTTCCAATCGATTGCGGATCGACAAAACCTGTGGGCTGTGTCATGTACACATCCTCACTTAGATTTCCATTAAGGAAAGCTGTTTTGACATCCATTTGCCATATTTCATAGTCGAAATATGCAGCAATCGCTAGAATGATCGAATAGACTTTAGCATTGCGACGGGCGAAAAGTTTCATCATAATCAATACCTTGAATTTGTTTGAAACCTTTGGCCTGTCGCGCTTTATAGATGTGAACATTTCCATCTATGTCTATCTTTTCTTGAAAACCCATTTGCATTCAATGGTTTTAACACCATCAGTGGATCAACCAAGTTCCAAACTTGATTACTATGCATGGATTCAATTTGGATCTCATGGCTTCAAGCCATTTCTCGAGTCACGGTCCCACCATTGCTTCTTCATAGGTCTTAGGCTCATCGTTGTCTAACAACAATATGTCCCGTTGTTGAGTAGTCAAGAACATGTACCTCTCGTGTGCACGACGTGACCTTCGACCTACGTGGTGCTGGTGTGTCCACAACAGTTCTTCAACGGTTTGTTCATCTGTTGTGGTTCTGTAGGAGCTGAAACGTTATCGTGTTTCTTGAATTTCTTCAAGTTGCCTTTGTGCTCCCATTATCCCTTCTTGAGAGAAACTCTTTCTCTAAGAAGACACCATGCCAAGCGACAAACACTTTGCCTTCTCCTCGATTATAAAAGTAATATCCTTTTGTTTCCTTAGGATACCCGATAAAGAAGCATTTATCAGATTTAGGAGTGAGCTTATCAGATTGTAAACGTTTTACATAAGCCTCACATCCCCAAATCTTAAGAAAAGACAAGCTAGGGCGTTGTTCTGTCCACATCTCATATGGTGTCTTTTCTCTGATTTTGATGGAACCACTGTTTAGTGTGAGCGCGGGTACATTTCAGAGCGTACCCCAAAAAGACAACGGAAGATCACTTTGGCTCATCATGGGCGTACCATATCTAATAAGGTGCGATTTCTCCGTTCGAATATCGTCGAGACCGAATATGCAAATTCGGTCTCTCTGCGTAAACCGCACTAGTCGAGGATCACGCTAGTACACACAATCAAACATAGATGCCATCATAGTCATACACACGATAATAGTAAAGGTAAACTCGAATATCGATAAAATATCAAGGTACGACCTTATGGCCAAGCTTACAATATCTCTAGCCTAAGGGCTTAACAAAATAGCGTGAAATCCAAAATAAAGCGTGGCGACCAATCGACAAGCCACGGGCTATCGAGTGGAGAACGAAGCCTAATCCGTGAAGTCGTCGTAGTACTCCCCTTACGGCACCTCCTGGCGATAGTACTCCTCTCCTCAATCGAGCAACATAGGCGCAAAGCCGTGAGTACATTGGTACTCGGCAAGTCGTTTGTAACAATTTAATGCAATATAATATGCAAGGCTTACCAAGGAAGGCTGAAAGGTTAATTTGCATAAAGCATTTATTGATGAAATATATTAAATAACTTGAAAGCGAAAGTTAATCAAAATAGTAATAATAGATAATCAAAGGAATAAACAAGAACCACTTGTGAACACCAATTCACAAGTTAAACCAACGATGAACTACCCGTTCACTCCCAACATAAACCACCAAGTTATAAATGAAACACTAACCCTCGTGTGAAATCCCGAGCACCGCCCATGACCGAGGACGCGGCTATTCGAATAGTTTTACACTCTGCGGAGGTTGCACAATCTGTACCCACACGATGTGATTAGCCTAGGCCCAAGGAAATCACAACAAGGCCTTTACAATGCTCTACCTCAACCCAATCCTGCCCGCTAGGTTTCGTGATCACACCCCCCTTGCGCCACATGGAAATCAAGAACCATGTTCATCACAATGGCGAAATTGAATTGAAATATTACAAATTAATCAGCCAGTCCATCCCATAATAGACATGTGGTTTGCACGATTAAGCTCGGATCAATGGCGCACAAAGTTAAGTCCTTAGCATTACCCAGCGAGACTACCACATCCCCAAAGTACAATACTTCCCCCTTTACTGCACGATCACTCGCCCGAGTGCAAAACCAATTTGTATAACCAAGCCAACGTCACACCAATGACATGGCACAAATTTTAATACACGTGGCACCAACCACAATTCCATATATCATTAAGTCAAATTAATATTTTAATGTGTGCGATGAGACCGAACGTAATTATACACTGGCTAAGCAATCTAATCGTACCAACCCATGTGATAAATAAACTAGTATCACTAATAATTTCCCAACCTATGGTGACAAAGGTATCATGGTATTTCAAAGTGTCAAAGAGGTGTAATTGCAATTGGGACAATAACTACCTGTACAACGGTTTGAATAAAAATAGCAATGCAACGTAATTTGAAACAAAATAATTAAATAATAGTTTGTAAAATTGGGTTCAACATGATCAAGGGACACGACTTGCCTTCGTTATGCTCGTGAGGTACTCCTGGTCTTACAGCGCGAAACTCGCTCCTCCTAATCCGAATCTAACGAGAGAAAGCGACCGGAAACAAAGAAACACATAAAATGACAAGCAAAAGAACTCAAAATTCCCAAAAACAGAACCAACAGCTAGAGCTCGATTTTAGATGAATTTAGAAAAAGAAGCGGGTCAATCGGAGCTAGGACGGGAGGAGAACGGGCTTCGGAAAATTAATTCAAAATTAATTCGGGAAAATTGAAAAAGGTTCTTGTCTTTGTGAACCGGTGCACCAAATTCCGAGTTCACCGTGGACCCGGTCCACGTAACGCTGCACGGGGCGGCGGTCGACGCGGCGGGGACGCTACGGCGTGGCGGCGGCATATCTTGCCACGTGGCGCGCCGGCGTGGCGGTGGCGTGGCTGCCACGTGGCTCGGGAAGCGGCTAGGGCCGACGTGGCGGCGTGGCATGCCACGTGGGTGCCACGTCGGCTAGGGCTGGCGTGGCCCGGCCGACGCGCGGCGCCGCGACGCGACGGCGAGGATCCGACGGCGGAGAGTTGGCCACGCGGCGCGTCGCGGCCGTGGATCGAGACTGGATCTGCGGTCGGGATCGGCGGCGGTGTCGGTGGTGCGCGGATTGCCGACGCGTGGCGGCTCGGCGCGCGCGCGCGCCGCAGCGGGCGGCGCGGATGGAGCGCGCGCGGGCGGCGGCGACGATGCGCGGCAGCGTGGCGGCGTCTTGGCGGCGCGAGGCGCGCGGCGCGCGCGCGCGCGGCGTGCGCGGCGCGCGGGCTCGACCGGCGGAGCGGGTGCGGCGAGGGCGACGAGCGGCGACGCGCGGCGCGGCGGCGGCGGCAGCGAGGGGCGGCGAGGCTCACCGGCGGCGTCCCGGCAACGGCGACGAGCTCGAGCGCCGGGAGGTGCACGGCGCGCGGCGCAGGACGGCGAGCGGCTCCGGCGACGCGCGGCGCGAGGGCGGCGAGGCGGCGGCGAGCTCGCTCGGCGACGCACGCGAACCGAGGATGAACGCGGTTTTAACACGCGAACCGAGAAATCCCGATCGATTCTGGCTCGGGCGACGCGATTAGGTTAGACGGCTAGGATTGGGCCACGCGGCGGATCGGACGGCCGGGATGGTTAGGGTTAGGTTTCTGCGGGCGCGGGCGAAGCGGCTGGGATCGCGCGCGCGATCGAGCGCCGAGGCGACGCGGGGCGGCGCTTGTTGCCGCCGCCGCCGTGTGGTATGAATCTTGCGACAGCGTGCGCCTGAAGCGGGATCGGCGCGGCGAGGCGGCGCGCGAGGAAAGGGTACGCCCATGGCGCGGCGGCGGATGGTTGACGCGTGGAGGAGAGAGGAAGATCGGGCGGCGGGGTTATTTCCTTTTCTTTTCTTTTTCCAGAAATTCAAATAAACTTCTAAAAGCTCTAGAAAATAGCAAATAAATCCGGAAAATTCACCAAAAATACCAGAAAATTCCTTGTGACACAAGGAACTCAAATAAAATATTTTCCACTTATGTTAATGTTTATTTTAACCACATTAAATCATTTAAAACTTTGAAAATTCATTCGAAGCTTCAATTAATTTCAGAAAATTCCAGAAAATTCATTTTTGAAATCCAGGCTTTAAAAATCTCAGAAAAACAGGATGTTACAAACCTTACCCCCTTAAACGAGATCTCGACCCCGAGATCTGGGCCAACTAAGAGAATAGGTTCGGAAACTCTGCTCTGAGATCCTCCTCGCGCTCCCAGGTGGCTTCCTCCTCGGAATGGTTGCTCCACTGAACTTTGCAAAAACGGACCGCTTTATTCCGGGTGACTCGCTCTGACACTTCCAAGATTTTGACTGGGTGCTCTTTGTATGACAGATCCTCCTGCAGGTCAACGGCCTCAACTGGCACAACCTCCTCTGGTACGCGTAGGCACTTCTTCAGTTGGGACACATGAAAAACGTCATGTACCCCACTGAAGGACGCAGGTAGTTCCAACTGATAAGCAACCTCTCCCCTGCGTTTCAGAATCCTGAACGGACCAACATATCTCGGTGCAAGCTTCCCTTTTAGCTGAAATCTCTTCACACCTTTGAATGGTGTGATCCTCGAGTACACAAAATCATCGGCTCAAAACTCGGCTCGGCGTGCAGTATCTGCATAGCTTTTACATGCGCCACAGGCAGCTTTCAACTTTTCTGGATCAAGCGGACCTTATCCTCGGCTTCTTTCAAACAATCCGGGCCAAAACACGACCTTCCCGTCTCTTTCCAATTGAGAGGGTCCGCATTTCTGCCATACAATGCCTCAAGCGGTGACATCACAAAACGGCACGATAATCTGTTGTTGTATGAGAACTCGCAAAAGGTAAACAATGTCCCACTTAGACCCATGATCAAGCACACAGGCTCTCAACATGTCCTCCGTCTGATTAACTCGCTCTGTCGACCATCATGTCAGGGGTGATATCTTTATCTTGAAATTCGTGAGTTCCCATAGCCTTATGGAAACTACCCCAAAACCGAGAGGTGAATCTGCGATCCACGATCCGACACAATCTTCTTGGGCACACCATGCAAGCCGACTATCCTGGACATATATAGTTCTGCCAATTTGTCACCACCGTAAGTCGTCTTAACCGGAATGAAATGAGCAACCTTGGTCAAACGGTCCACAATGACCCAAATCGAATCATGACCCTCTTTGGTTTTAGGCAAACCGACTATAAAGTCCATACCAATTTCTTCCCACTTCCACTCGGGGACTTTTAATGGTCAGAGCAAACTGCAGTCTCTCGTGCTCTGCCTTTACTCTCTGACAAACATCGCAAAGGGCTACATACTCAGCAATCTCACGCTTCATGTTTGGCCACCAATACTTATCCTTAATATCCTGGTACATCTTAGTACTGCCTGGATGAATCGAATACAGCGACTCATGAGCTTCTTTTAACAACACAACCTTTATTTCTTGTTTGTTGGGTACACACAAACGCTTGAACCACAAGGTTCCTCGGTCATCCACCAAAAATCGACTCTTTACCTTCACTTAAATTCTTTACGATCCATTGAAATGCCTCATCATCCGACCGAGCAGCGAATCGACCATCCAAAGTAGGTTTGCATCTCCATAGCTGCCAAAAATCCAGCTCAACCAACTCAAGACTAAGCTTCGAATTCCTCATGCAAAGTGGTGACTCTCTCGAACCATCACCTGAATTGCAATATACCTTTCTCGCTCAAGGCATCTGCAACAACATTAGCCTTCCCGTGATGATAATGTATGCCCACATTATAGTCCTTTATCAGCTCTAACCACCTCCTCTCGCTCGAGGTTAAGCTCGGGCTGGTAAAGATGTATTTCGACTCTTATGATCCGTGTAAACCTCACATCCGTTACCCATCGTAGTGACGCCAAATCTTTAAAGCATGCACTACGGTGCCAACTCTAAATCATGGGTAGGGTAGTTCTCCTCATGCGGTCTCAATCGGGCGTGAGGCATAGGCTACCACTCTCTTGTCTTGCATCAAGACACAACCCAAACCTTTGCGCGAAGCATCGCAAAATATCTCAAAATCCTTGTTAATATCAGCAACACAAGCACCGGGCTGTGGTCAAACTCTCCTTAAGTTTCAAAACTCTTCTCGCACTCTGGCCCAAGTGAATTTCTTTTCCTTTTGAGCAATCTGCGTGAGGGTCAGCCACACCGAAAATCCTCAATAAAGCGACGGTAGTATCCTGCCATACCCAGAAAACTCCTGACTTGGGTAACTGAAGTGGGTGACTGCCAATCCAAAACATCACTTACTTTCCCTGGGTCAACTGCGACTCCTTCTGCTGTCAACACATGCCCTAGAAAAGCGACTTTCTTCATCCAAAACTCACATTTGCTGAACTTTGCATACAACTGATTATCCCTCAATTTCTGCAATGCCAACCTCAGGTGCTCCTGATGTTCCTCCTCGATCTTGGAATATATCAATATGTCGTCCAATGAACACAACGACAAACTTGTCCAAATATTCCATAAACACCTTATTCATCAAATACATGAAATATCTTGGAGCATTAGTCAAACCAAATGACATCACTTTGTGAACTCGTATAGACCATAACGAGTCGAGAAGGCCGTCTTGGGTATGTCCTCCTTACGTATCCTCATCCGATGATATCCTCGATCTCAAATCAATCTTGGAGAACACTCCTGCTCCCTTAAGCTGGTCAAACAGTCATCGATCCCGGCAGAGGGTACTTATTTTTGATGGTGACCTCATTAAGTGCTCAGAGTCCACACACATGCGCCGACTACCATCCTTCTTCTTGACAAATAACACCGGCGCTCCCACGGGATGAACTCGGTCCGATGTAACCCTTATCCAAAAGCTCCTGAATTTGCTTCTTCAACTCGCTAAATCATTGGTGGCATCCGGTAGGGTCTCTTGGAAATCGGAGCGGTACCGCACAAGCTCAATCGAAACTCAACCTCCTCTCTCGGTGGCATGCCCGAAGATCATCTGGAAACACGTCGGGTACTCTCCGCAACCGTACACCCTCCAACCGGATTACCTTACTTGGCAAATCATGACCGCTCGCCGACACTCACCGGCCGCGAATCGCACCTTAACTCCGTCTCAATTGGTTAAGGTCACCGCTCGCTCCCACGCCTAACATCGCTTTGCGCTTCGGCCAATCCATTCCCAAGATTACATCTAGGGATCGTGCATATCCAACAAAATCGTCGGCCCTGAACTCAACTCCTGAATGGTTATCCTAACTCTGGACAACCTAGTTGGACCTCAACTTCGGATCCGGGATTGATTAAAAGAATGATCCAAGAGCAACAGTTTTCAATTGTTGCTTTAAAGCAAAACTCAGAAACAAACGAATGCGAAGCTCGAATCAAATAAAACGGTGGCAGGCCGAATGTACGAAACGCATCGATCACAACGTCTCGGCGCTGCTCAGGCATCCTCTGCGGTGGCGTGGTTCACCGACCTCTCACCACCGGCATCCTGCCGCCTGTCCCGGCCGGGTGCTCCTCGCCCCGCTCCCGGGGTAGGGGTACGACCGGTGTGGCTCCCAAGTCAAAGCGAATCGTGTGTCGGGGCTCGCCTCGAGGGCACTTGCTAGCATAGTGTCCCACTTCGTGACACTTGAAGCAAGTGATGGGCGCTTTGGATTATTACTCTTCTGCTGCTGCTTTGCTGTCCACTGGAACCACTAGACGCCGTCTCCGATCAAATCGCGCGCGAGTCCGAGCCGGGTCCAAACTCAAGATCGCTGCTGCTGCTTTGCTGCTTCTTCTTTGTGGCGCTCGTGCAGCCGGTAGGTACCAAAACGAGGCCTCGAGATCGGTGTGACCGTGATCCTGCTGGATCAACCTCCTCTTGCGAGACTCCTCGAGCTCGCGCGACTCTCCTCGATGAGTATGGCCTTATCCACCAATCGCTGAAATCGCATAGTCGCTGCCTCGACTTGCACCTTCAAAGCTGGGTTCAAGCCTTTCTTGAACCTCTTCGCGCGAGCTGCATCTGCCGCTACATCCTGCAGCGCGTGAAGAGCCAAGCGAGTGAATTTATTGAGATATTCACTCACCGATGAGTTCCTCTCGCCGAGCTCCCGAAACTCATCCTTCTTCATCTCAACCACTCCCTCCATGACATGAGCGGTGTGGAAAGCCTTGGCGAATTCCTTCCAGTGATGTTATGCTTTGGTCCTCATGGGCGCACAAGAGTTCTCCCACCACTCTGCTGCTGGTCCTCAAGCCGATGTCTTGCATACAACACCTTCTCCTGTCGGTGCAGGCCAAGTTCAGTTTCTTCTCAATCGAACGGACCCGATCGTCGGCCTCCAAAGGCTCGATGAACCGGAGAAAGCAGGCGGTCTCGTCCTCATAAACTCGCATAGCCGGTCTGGCGGCGATGTCTTGGCGGTGGTACGCTCTCGTGCTTTGCTGCCGCATCATAGTCTCGCATACCACGCATCATGGTCTGCATCATCCGTATGCGCCATCAAGAATCGATCGAGGCGGGGTCCAAGACAGTGGCAGCTGCGCGCGCACTGTTCTCTCGGGTCCCGGTTCCCCAGTTGCGGCCGAGGAGTTCTGGTGTCAACCATCTTGCTCAAAAGAAAACAATCACGATGACCAAAGGCGAAAGACGAGAGGGAAAAGCATAGATAAGAGGTAAATGCGTCTAAGGGGTTTTGCTTAATGGAGACCTAACCTAAACAAACACTTAGCCAGAAGGCTAACAGAGAAACTGAACAAAAATAAACTCCAATAAAAGATTTGACATGATCGCAATATAATGCTTTTAGGGCAATATTTGCAGCTCACATCACACTCAACTGCAAATAAAATCCAACGTGTCTACTCGTACTATCTACTCTGAAGGTTCCCACTCGGGTCCTGACAAATAGGGTACACTGCTATCGTCCTCGGAATCGCTGTAGACAACCCACGAGTTGCGGATCGGCGCGCGCTCGCCTCGATCGGTCCGGAGTGAACCGACCGAGGTAGGCGCGACGATCTCGGTGATACGACGTCTCTCCTCCGGCTCGGCGGTGTAGGCGACGGTAGAGGTACTGGCGACTGCGGTCGGGGCTCCTCCCAGACTGGCTCTGGTAGTCTCGGGGTGGCTCCGCATCGCTCCTTGAACTTCCTGACGAGTCCGCCATGTTGATCTTGTATAGCTTGCAAAGTCGACGGATGGCTTTGTGCGCAACTCCTGGCCGACATCTCCCACCGCACCGTGTTCTTGAAATCGTGATGTAGCACCCGCGCCAACTCGGGTAGTGAAGTATAGCCCGGAGATGCTCCCGATCGTTGACCTTTCGCTTCTCATCCTTAGTGAGGTAGACGGCGCGATCTCTTAAATCCGAGGCTCTGCAACAGAACGCGTAGAAGTGACCTCCATCCTCCTGTCGGGCTGTAAGAAGCTTGGGACATCTAATGCATTTATAAAGGAAAGATCAGTTTATAACTTTAGGAAAACCAATTTTGCAAGAGTTGGGCAAGAGACAAGAATCCTTAAGAATGAGGTAAGAAGATAGAGATATTACTAAATATCAAGTTTAGTTGGTTTGATTTAGAAAATAAATTTTTGGGTTACGACCAATTTAACTAGGGCTTCGTCCTACAGTCGATATGGCTCTGATACCATCTCTGTCGAGACCCGAATATGCAAATTCGGTCTCTCTGTGTAAACTGCACTAGTCCAGGATCACGCTAGTGCACACAGTCAAACATAGATGCCATCATAGTCATACACACGATAATAGTAAAGGTAAACTCGAATATCGATAAAATATCAAGGTACGACCTTATGGCCAAGCTTACAATATCTCTAGCCGGAAGGGCTTAACAAAATAGCAGCGGAAATCCAAAATAAAGCGTAGCGACCAATCGACAAGCCACAGGCTATCGAGTGGAGAACGAAGCCTAATCCGTGAAGTCGTCGTAGTACTCCCCTTCTGGCACCTCCTGCTGATAGTACTCCTCTCCTCAATCGAGCAACATAGGCGCAAAGCCGTGAGTACATTGGTACTCAGCAAGTCGTTTGTAACAATTTAATGCAATATAATATGCAAGGCTTACCAAGGAAGGCTGAAAGGTTAATTTGCATAAAGGCATTTATTGATGAAATATATTAAATAACTTGAAAGCGAAAGTTAACTGAAAACAGTAATAATAGATAATCAAAGGAATAAACATGAACCACTTGTGAACACCAATTCACAAGTTAAACCAACAAAGGAACTACCCGCTCACTCCCAACATAAACCACCAAGTTATAAATGAAACACTAACCTCGTGTGAAATCCCCGAGCACCGCCCATGACCGAGGACGCGCTATTCGAATAGTTTTACACTCTGCAGAGGTTGCACAACTGTACCCACACGATGTGATTAGCCTAGGCCTAAGGAAATCACAACAAGGCCTTTACAATGCTCTACCTCAACCCAATCCTCGCCCGCTAGGGTTTCGTGATCACACCCCCTTGCGCCACATGGAAATCAAGAACCATGTTCATCACAATGGCGAATTGAATTGAAATATTACAAATTAATCAGCCAGTCCATCCCATAATAGACATGTGGTTTGCACGATTAAGCTCGGATCAATGGCGCACAAAGTTAAGTCCTTAGCATTACCCGGCGAGACTACCACATCCCCAAAGTACAATCAGATTCCCCTTTCTCGCACGATCACTCGCCGAGTGCAAAACCAATTTGTATAATCAAGCCAACGTCACACCAATGACATGGCACAAATTTTAATACACGTGGCACCAACCACAATTCCATATATCATTAAGTCAAATTAATATTTTAATGTGTGCGATGAGACCGAACGTAATTATACATCGCTAAGCAATCTAATCGTACCAACCCATGTGATAAATAAACTAGTATCACTAATAATTTCCCAACCTATGGTGACAAAGGTATCATGGTATTTCAAAGTGTCAAAGAGGTGTAATTGCAATTGGGACAATAACTACCGTACAACGGTTTGAATAAAAATAGCAATGCAACGTAATTTGAAACAAAATAATTAAATAATAGTTTGTAAAATTGGGTTCAACATGATCAAGGGACACGACTTGCCTTCGTTATGCTCGTGGGTACTCCCGGTCTTCAGCGCGAAACTGCTCCTCCTAATCCGAATCTAACGAGAGAAAGCGACCAGAAACAAAGAAACACATAAAATGACAAGCAAAAGAACTCAAAATTCACAAAAAGAACCAACAGCTAGAGCTCGATTTTAGATGAATTTAGAAAAAGAACGGGTCAATCGGAGCTAGGACGGAGGAGAACGGGCTCGGAAAATTAATTCAAAATTAATTCGGGAAAATTGAAAAAGGGTCTTCTTTGTGAACCCGGTGCACCAAATTCCGAGTTCACCGTGGACCCGGTCCACGTAATAAAGCACGGGGCGCGGTCGACGCGCGGGGACGCTACCGACGTGGCGCGGCATATGCCGCCACGTGGCGGCCGACGTGGCGTGGCGACGTGGCTGCCACGTGGCTCGGGGAAGGCGGCTAGGGCTGACGTGGCGCTGACGTGGCATGCCACGTAGGTGCCACGCCGGCTAGGGTCGACGTGGTTCGGCCGACGCGGCGCGGGCGCGACGCGACGGCGGGGATCCGACGGCGGAGAGTTGGCCACGCGGCGCGGTCGCGGCCGTGGATCCAGATCTGGATCTGCGGTCGGGATCGGGCGGCGGTGTCGGTGGGGTGCGCGGATTGCCGACGCGTGGCGGCTCGACGCGCGAAGCGTCGCCGCGCGGACGGCGCGGATGGAGCGGCGCGGGGCGGCGGCGACGATGCGCGACGCGTGGCGGCGTCGGCGGCGCGTCGCGGCGCGCGCGGCGCGCGCGGGCGCGGGGTGCGCGGCGCGCGCGGGCTTGGGGACCGAGGGGCGAGCGGTGCGGCGAGGGCGACGAGCGGCGACGCGCGCGACGCGGCGACGGCGAGGAGGGGCGGCGAGGCTCACCGGCGACGCCTCGCAACGGCGACGAGCTCGCGCGCGGAGGTGCACGGCGGCGCAGCAGACGGCGGAGCGGCTCGGCGACGCGCGCGCGAGGCGAAGGCGAGGGCGGCGGCGACGAGCTCGGCGACGCACGCGAACCGAGGGATGAACGCGGGTTTTAACACGCGAACCGAGAAATCCCGATCGGTTACGGCTCGGGCGGGCGATTAGGTTAGACGGCTAGGATTGGGCCACGCGGCGGATCGGACGGCCGGATGGTTAGGGTTAGGGTTTACGCGGCGCGGGCGAAGCGGCCGGGATCGCGCGCGCGCGATCGAGCGCCGAGGCGACGCGGGCGGGCGCGCTGCGCCGCCGCTGCCAGCGTCATGATGCGCGACGCGCGGCGCGCGCGGATCGGCGGCGAGGCGGGCGCGCGGGAAAGGGTACGGCATGGCGCGCGGGCGCGGATGGTTGACGCGTGGAGGAGAGAGGAAGATCGGGCGGCGGGGTTATTTCCTTTTCTTTTCTTTTTCCGTAAATTCAAATAAACTTCTAAAAGCTCTAGAAAATAGCAAATAAATCCGGAAAATTCACCAAAAATACGAGAAAATTCCTTGTGACACAAGGAACTCAAATAAAATATTTTCCACTTATGTTAATGTTTATTTTAACCACATTAAATCATTTAAAACTTTGAAAATTCATTCAAGCTTCAATTAATTTCAGAAAATTCCAGAAAATTCATTTTTGAAATCCAGGCTTTAAAAATCTCGTAAAAACAGGATGTTACAAACCTTACCCTTTAAACGAGATCTCACCCAGATCCGCCAACTAAGAGAATAGGTTCGAACTCCGCTCGAGATCCTCCTCGCGCTCCTGTGGCTTCCTCCTCGGAATGGTTGCTCCACCGAACTTTGCAAAACGGACCGCTTTATTCCGGTGACTCGCTCGACACTTCCAAGATTTTGACTGGTGCTCTTTGTATGACAGATCCTCCCGCAGTCAACGGCCTCAACTGGCACAACCTCCTCTGGTACGCGCAGGCACTTCTTCAGCTGGGACACATGAAAACGCCATGTACCCCATCAAGGACGCAGTAGTTCCAAGCGATAAGCAACCTCTCCCTGCGTTTGAATCTGAGCGGACCAACATATCTCGGTGCAAGCTTCCTTTAGCTGAAATCTCTTCACACCTTTGAATGGTGTGATCCTCGAATACACAAAATCATCGGCTCAAAACTCGGCTCTCGCGTCGTATCTGATAGCTTTTACATCGGCCCAGGCAGCTTTCAACTTTTCCTGGATCAAGCGGACCTTATCCTCAGCTTCTTTCAAACAATCCGGGCCAAAAACCTGACCTTCCCCCGTCTCTTTCCAATTGAGAGGGGTCCTGCATTTCCTGCCATACAATGCCTCAAACGGTGACATCTGCAAACTGGCCTGATAGCTGTTGTTGTATGAGAACTCTGCAAAAGGTAAACAACTGTCCCACTTAGACCCATGATCAAGCACACAGGCTCTCAACATGTCCTCCGTAACGATTAACTCGCTCTGTCGACCATCCATGCTGGGGTGATATGTCAGATCGAAATTCGTGAGTTCCCATAGCCTTATGGAAACTACCCCAAAACCGAGAGGTGAACTGCGATCCACGATCTGACACAATCTTCTTGGGCACACCATGCAAGCCGACTATCTCGACATATATAGTTACGCCAATTTGTCACCACCGTAAGTCGCCTTAACTGGAATGAAATGAGCAACCTTGGTCAAACGGTCCACAATGACCCAAATCGAATCATGACCCTCTTTGGTTTTAGGCAAACCGACTATAAAGTCCATACCAATTTCTTCCCACTTCCACTCAGGGACTTTTAATGGTCAGTGCAGCAAACTGCGCAGTCTCTCGGTGCTCGCCTTTACTCTCTGACAAACATCGCAAAGGGCTACATACTCAGCAATCTCACGCTTCATGTTTGGCCACCAATACTTATCCTTAATATCCTGGTACATCTTAGTACTGCCTGGATGAATCGAATACAGCGACTCATGAGCTTCTTTTAACAACACAACCTTTATTTCTTGTTTGTTGGGTACACACAAACGCTGCTTGAACCACAAGGTTCCCTGGTCATCCACTGAAAATCCTGACTCTTTACCTTCACTTAAATTCTTTCTGATCCGCTGAAATGCCTCATCATCTGACTGAGCCTGGCGAATCTGACCATCCAAAGTAGGCTGCATCTCCATAGCTGCCAAAAATCCTGGCTCAACCAACTCAAGACTAAGCTTCTGGAATTCCTCATGCAAAGCTGGCTGACTCTCTCGAACCATCACTGAATTGCAATATACCTTTCTGCTCAAGGCATCTGCAACAACATTAGCCTTCCTGTGATGATAATGTATGCCCACATTATAGTCCTTTATCGGCTCTAACCACCTCCTCTGCTGAGGTTAAGCTCGGACTGGGTAAAGATGTATTTCAGACTCTTATGATCCGTGTAAACCTCACATCTGTTACCCATCAGGTAGTGACGCCAAATCTTTAAAGCATGCACTACGGCTGCCAACTCTAAATCATGGGTAGGGTAGTTCTCCTCATGCGGTCTCAACTGGCGTGAGGCATAGGCTACCACTCTCTTGTCTTGCATCAAGACACAACCCAAACCTTTGCGCGAAGCATCGCAAAATATCTCAAAATCCTTGTTAATATCAGGCAACACAAGCACTGGGGCTGTGGTCAAACTCTCCTTAAGTTTCTGAAAACTCTTCTCGCACTCTGGCGTCCAAGTGAATTTCTTTTCCTTTTTGAGCAACTGCGTGAGGGGTCTGGCCACACTGAAAAATCCCTCAATAAAGCGACGGTAGTATCCTGCCATACCTAGAAAACTCCCGACTGGTAATCAAGTGGGTGACCGCCAATCCAAAACATCACTTACTTTCCCTGGGTCAACTGCGACTCCTTCTGCTGTCAACACATGCCCTAGAAAAGCGACTTTCTTCATCCAAAACTCACATTTGCTGAACTTTGCATACAACTGATTATCCCTCAATTTCTGCAATGCCAACCTCAGGTGCTCCTGATGTTCCTCCTCAGTCTTGGAATATATCAATATGTCGTCAATGAACACAACGACAAACTTGTCCAAATATTCCATAAACACCTTATTCATCAAATACATGAAATATCTTTGGAGCATTAGTCAAACCAAATGACATCACTTTGAACTCGTATAGACCATAACGAGTCGAGAAGGTCGTCTTGGGTATGTCCTCCTTACGTATCCTCATCCGATGATATCCCGATCTCAAATCAATCTTGGAGAACACTCCTGCTCCTTAAGCTGGTCAAACAGTCATCGATCCCGGGCGGAGGGTATTTATTTTTGATGGTGACCTCATTAAGTGCTCTGTAGTCCACACACATGCGCCGACTACCATCCTTCTTCTTGACAAATAACACCGGCGCTCCCACGGGGATGAACTCGATCTCGATGTAACCCTTATCCAAAAGCTCCCGAATTTGCTTCTTCAACTCGCTAAATCATTGGTGGCATCCGGTAGGGTCTCTTGGAAATCGGAGCGGTACTGCACAAGCTCAATCGAAACTCAACCTCCTCTCTGGTGGCATGCCCGAAGATCATCGAAACACGTCGGGTACTCTCCGGCAACCGTACACCCTCCAACTGGATTACCTTACTCGGCAAATCATGGTAGCTCTGGCCGACACTCACCGGCGCGAATCGCACCTTAACTCCGTCTCAATTGGTTAAGGTCACCGCTCGCTCCCACGCCTAACATCGCCGCCGCTTCCAATCCATTCCCAAGATTACATCTAGGGATTGCATATCCAACAAAATCAGTCGGCCACTGAACTCAACTCCTGAATGGTTATCCTAACTCTGGACAACCTGTGTTGGACCTCAACTTCGGATCCGGGATTGGATTAAAAGAACAGATCCAAGAGCAACAGTTTTCAATTGTTGCTTTAAAGCAAAACTCCGAAACAAGCGAATGCGAAGCTCGAGAATCAAATAAAGCGGTGGCAGGCCAATGTATGCGAAACGCATCGATCACAACGTCTGGCGCTGCTCAGGCATCCTCTGCGTGGCGTGGTTCACCTGACTCTCACCACCGGCGCCCCGCCGGCTCGCCACGGCCGGGTGCTCGCCGTCGCTCCCGGGGTAGGGTGCGGCCCGGTGTGGCTCCCAAGTCAAAGCGAATCGTGTCGGGGCTCGCCTCGAGGGCACTTGCTAGCATAGTGTCCCACTTCGTGACACTTGAAGCAAGTGATGGACGCCGCCGGATTATTACTCTTCTGCTGCTGCTGCTGTCCATCGGAACCACTAGGACGCCGCCCCGATCAAATCGGGCGCGAGTCCGAGCCGGGTCCAAACCACAAGAGGCTAGCTGCTGCTTCTGCTTCTTCTTCTTCTGTGGCGCTCGTCGGTAGGTACCAAAACGAGGCCTCGAGATGGTGTGACCGTGATCCTGCTGGATCAACCTCCTCTTGCGAGACTCCTCGAGCTCGCGCGACTCTCCTCGATGAGTATGGCCTTATCCACCAATCTTTGAAATCGGCATAGTCGTTGCCTCGACTTGCACCTTCAAAGCTGGGTTCAAGCCTTTCTTGAACCTCTTACGCGAAGCTGCATGCTGCCGCTACATCCTCGCGCGCGAAGCGAGCCAAGCTGAGTGAATTTATTGAGATATTCACTCACCGACAGTGTTCCTCTCTTGGAGCTCCCAAACTCATCCTTCTTCATCTCAACCACTCCCTCCATGACATGAGCGGTGTGGAAAGCCTTGGCGAATTCCTTCCAGGTGATGTTATGCTGGTCCTCATGGGCGGCACAGTAGTTCTCCCACCACTCTGCTGCTGGTCCCTCAAGGCGATGTCTTGCATACAAAGACCTTCTCCTGTCGGTGCAGAGCCAAGTTCAGTTTCTTCTCAACTGAACGGACCCAGTCGTCGGCCTCCAAAGGCTCTGATGAACTGGAGAAAACAGGCGGTCTCGTCCTCATAAACTCTGCATAGCTGGTCTGCTGACGATGTCTTTGGCGGTGGTATGCGCTCGTGGTCGCTGTCCGCATCATAGTCTGCATACCTCGCATCATGGTGCTGCATCATCGTATGCAGGCCATCAAGAACTGACTGAGGGCAGGGTCCAAGACAGGTGGCACTGGCTGCGCGGCACTGTTCTCTGGGTCCTGGTTCCCCTGGTTGCGGCTGGAGGAGTTCCTGGTGTCAACCATCTTGCTCTGAAAAGAAAACAACTGCTGACTGACCAAAGGCGAAAGACGAGAGGGAAAAGCATAGATAAGAGGTAAATGCGTCTAAGGGGTTTTGCTTAATGGAGACCTAACCTAAACAAACACTTAGCCAGAAGGCTAACAGAGAAACTGAACAAAAATAAACTCCAATAAAAGATTTGACATGATCGCAATATAATGCTTTTAGGGCAATATTTGCAGCTCACATCACACTCAACTGCAAATAAAATCCAACGTGTCTACTCGCACTATCTACTCAAGGTTCCCACTCGGTCACGACAAATAGGGTACATCGCTATCGTCCTCGGAATCGCGTAGACAACCCACGAGTTGCGGATCGGCGCGCATCGCTCCCCGATCGGTCTTTGAGTGAACCGACCGAGGTAGGCGCGACGATCTCCGGTGATCGACGTCTCTCCTCCGGGCTCGGCGGTGTAGGCGACGGTAGAGGTCTTGCGATCGCGGGTCGGGCTCCTCCCAGCATCGCTCGTAGTCTCGGGGTGGCTCCGTCTTGCTCCTTGAACTTCCGGACGAGTCCGCCATGTTGATCTTGTATAGCTTGCAAAGTCGACGGATGGCTTTGTGCGCAACTCCTGTCTTGACATCTCCCACCGCACCGTGTTCTTGAAACTGTGATGTAGCACCTGCTTGCCAACTCGGGTAGTGAAGTATAGCCTGGAGATGCTCCCGATGCGTTGACCTTTCTGCTTCTCATCCTTAGTGAGGTAGACGGGCAGTCTCTTAAATCCGAGGCTCTGCAACAGAACGCGTAGAAGTGACCTCCACCCTCCTGTCGGGCTGTAAGAAGCTTGGGACATCTAATGCATTTATAAAGGAAAGATCAGTTTATAACTTTAGGAAAACCAATTTTGCAAGAGTTGGGCAAGAGACAAGAATCCTTAAGAATGAGGTAAGAAGATAGAGATATTACTAAATATCAAGTTTAGTTGGTTTGATTTAGAAAATAAATTTTTGGGTTACGACCAATTTAACTAGGGCTTCGTCCTACAGTCGATATGGCTCTGATACCATCTCTGTCGAGACCCGAATATGCAAATTCGGTCTCTCTCGTAAACTGCACTAGTCGAGATCACGCTAGTGCACACAATCAAACATAGATGCCATCATAGTCATACACACGATAATAGTAAAGGTAAACTCGAATATCGATAAAATATCAAGGTGCGACCTTATGGCCAAGCTTACAATATCTCTAGCGGAAGGGCTTAACAAAAATAGCAGCGGAAATCCAAAATAAAGCGTAGCGACCAATCGACAAGCCACAGGCTATCGAGTGGAGAACGAAGCCTAATCCGTGAAGTCGTCGTAGTACTCCCCTTCTGGCACCTCCTGCTGATAGTACTCCTCTCCCTCAACTGAGCAACATAGGCGCAAAGCCGTGAGTACATTGGTACTCAGCAAGTCGTTTGTAACAATTTAATGCAATATAATATGCAAGGCTTACCAAGGAAGGCTGAAAGGTTAATTTGCATAAAAGCATTTATTGATGAAATATATTAAATAACTTGAAAGCGAAAGTTAACTGAAAATAGTAACAATAGATAATCAAAGGAATAAACAAGAACCACTTGTGAACACCAATTCACAAGTTAAACCAACAGTGAACTACCTGTTCACTCCCAACATAAACCACCAAGTTATAAATGAAACACTAACCCTCGTGTGAAATCCCGAGCACCGCCCATGACCGAGGGCGCGCTATTCGAATAGTTTTACACTCTGCAGAGGTTGCACAATCTGTACCCACACGATGTGATTAGCCTAGGCCTAAGGAAATCACAACAAGGCCTTTACAATGCTCTACCTCAACCCAATCCTGCCCGCTAGGTTTCGTGATCACACCCCTTGCGCCACATGGAAATCAAAACCATGTTCATCACAATGGCGAGAATTGAATTGAAATATTACAAATTAATCAGCCAGTCCATCCCATAATAGACATGTGGTTTGCACGATTAAGCTCGATCAATGGCGCACAAAGTTAAGTCCTTAGCATTACCCGGCGAGACTACCACATCCCCAAAGTACAACCTACTTCCCCCTTTCTTGCACGATCACTGCCCGAGTGCAAAACCAATTTGTATAACCAAGCCAACGTCACACCAATGACATGGCACAAATTTTAATACACGTGGCACCAACCACAATTCCATATATCATTAAGTCAAATTAATATTTTAATGTGTGCGATGAGACCAACGTAATTATACATCGCTAAGCAATCTAATCGTACCAACCCATGTGATAAATAAACTAGTATCACTAATAATTTCCCAACCTATGGTGACAAAGGTATCATGGTATTTCAAAGTGTCAAAGAGGTGTAATTGCAATTGGGACAATAACTACCTGTGCAACGATTTGAATAAAAATAGCAATGCAACGTAATTTGAAACAAAATAATTAAATAATAGTTTGTAAAATTGGGTTCAACATGATCAAGGGACACGACTTGCCTTCGTTATGCTCGTGGGTACTCCCGGTCTTACAGCGCGAAACCTGCTCCTCCTGAATCCGAATCTAACGAGAGAGAAAGCGACCGGAAACAAAGAAACACATAAAATGACAAGCAAAAGAACTCAAAAATTCCCAAAAACAGAGCCAACAGCTAGAGCTCGATTTTAGATGAATTTAGAAAAAAGAACGGGGTCAATCGGAGCTAGGACGGAGGAGAACGGGCTTCCGGAAAATTAATTCAAAATTAATTCGGGAAAATTGAAAAAGGTTATCTTGTCTTTGTGAACCCGGTGCACCAAATTCCGAGTTCACCGTGGACCCGGTCCACGAAACGATGCACGGGGCGGGGCGGACGCGGCGGGACGCGGCGTGGCGGCGGCATATGCCGCCACGTGGCGCGCGGCCGACGCGGGCGGTGACGTGGCTGCCACGTGGCTCGGGAAGGCGGCTAGGGCCGCGTGGCGCCGACGGCATGCCACGTAGGTGCCACGTCGGCTAGGGCTGACGTGGCCCGGCCGACGCGGCGCGCGCGCGCGCGACGGCGAGATCCGACGGCGGAGAGTTGGCCACGCGGCGCGTCGCGGCCGTGGATCCAGACCGATCTGCGGTCGGGATCGGCGGCGGTGTCGGTGGTGTGCGGATTGCCGACGCGTGGCGGCTCGGCGCGCGGCGCGCCGCCGCGCGGCGCGCGGATGGAGCGGCGCGGGCGGCGGCGACGATGCGCGACGCGTGGCGGCGTCGCGGCGCGAGGCGCGCGCGCGCGCGGCGCGCTGGTGCGCGGCGCGCGCGCGCTCGGGACCGAGGGGCGGAGCGGGTGCGGCGAGGGCGACGAGCGGCGACGCGGCGACGCGGCGACGGCGAGGGGAGGGGCGGCGAGGCTCACCGGCGACGTCCCGGCAACGGCGACGAGCTCGGCGCACGGAGGTGCACGGCGCGCGGCAGCGACGGCGCGCGGCCCGGCGGCGGCGCGCGGCAGGCGCGGCGGCGAGGGCGGCGGCGGCGAGCTCGGGCGACGAACGCGAACCGAGGATGAACGCTGGTTTTAACACGCGAACCGAAAATCCCGATCGATACGGCTCGGGCGACGCGGATTAGGTTAGACGGCTAGGATTGGGCCACGCGGCGGATCGGACGGTGGGATGGTTAGGGTTAGGGTTTACGCGCGCGGGCGAAGCGGCTGGGATCGCGCGCCCAGCGATCGAGCGGCCGAGGCGACGCGGGGGGCGCTGGCCGGTGCCGCCGCGCCAGTATGCCTTGTGCGCGTGCGCCTTGGCGGATCGAGCGGCGGGCGTCGGGCGCGGAAAGGGTACGTGTGCGCGCGCGCGGATGGTTGACGCGTGGAGGAGAGAGGAAGATCGGGCGGCGGGGGTTATTTCCTTTTCTTTTCTTTTTCCAGAAATTCAAATAAACTTCTAAAAGCTCTAGAAAATAGCAAATAAATCCGAAAAATTCACCAAAAATACCAGAAAATTCCTTGTGACACAAGGAACTCAAATAAAATATTTTCCACTTATGTTAATGTTTATTTTAACCACATTAAATCATTTAAAACTTTGAAAATTCATTCGAAGCTTCAATTAATTTCAGAAAATTCCAGAAAATTCATTTTTGAAATCCAGGCTTTAAAAATCTCAGAAAAACAGGATGTTACAGATACCCCATTCCATTGAGGTGTTCCTGGCGGAGTCAATTGTGGAACAATTCCACAATCCTTTAGATGATTGCCAAACTCATGGCTCAAATACTCGCCTCCACGATCAGATCGTAGAAACTTGATTGTCTTGCCTAAATGATTTTGCACTTCATTTTGGAATTCCTTGAACTTTTCAAAGGATTCGGACTTATGCTTCATCAGTAAAAGTTATGAAGTACTGAAAACCACCTCTGGCTGTTAAGCTCATTGGTCCACATACATCAGTATGTACAAGTGCCAATAAGTCATTTGCCCGTTCACCTTGGCCGGTGAAAGGTGCCTTTGTCATCTTGCCAAGTAAACAAGATTCGCATGTCTCTAATGATTCAAAATCAAATGAGTGCAGAATACCATTTCTATGGAGCTTCTGCATGCGTTTCTCATTTATGTGACCTAAGCGACAGTGCCAAATAAACGTGGGATTCAAATCATTCGGACGTTGCCTCTTTGCATTAATGTTATAGACCGGTGACTCTTCAAGAGTAAGAACGTATAACCCATTCACCAATGGAGTATGACAATAGAACATATCTTTGAAATAAAGAGAACAACCATTGTCCATAGATTTAAAGTCATAACCTTCGCTTGCAAACATGAAGCGAAATAATGTTCTTTGAAAGAGATGGAACACAATAACAATTATTCAATTCCAAAACTAATCCTGAAGGTAAAGACAATGGCATGGTGCCAACACTACCGCAACAACTTTTGCTCCATTGCCAACGCGAAGATCCACTTCGCTCCTCCTCAAACTTCTACTTCTTATTAGCCCACGCAACGATTTGCGGATGTGAGCAACCGATCCGGTATCAAATACCCAAGAATTAGTGGAAGAAGTAGCAAGATTGATTTCTATAACATTTATACCTAGAGTGGAAGTCATACTTCCTTCTTCTTCTCAAGATCCTCCAAGTACTTTGGGCGCCTTTTCCAATGTCCCGATTGCTTACGTGAGTAACAATCAGCATCGGGATGAGCATCGCCCTTCTTGTCTTTCTTGGCCTTAGAACCGCTCGCGATCGCATCGAGCTTTCTTTCTTTTGACCGCTTCTCTTGACATAGGGCTTGCCCTTGCCTTTCTCGCATCATCATCACATGATTGCTGCTTTTCTTAATGCTATCCTCGGCAGATTTTAGCATCCCATACAACTCACCGTGGTCTTGTCCAGGTTGTTCATGTTAAAGTTCATTATGAATGGCTCAAAGCTCGGGAGTAGACTGGAGAATCACATCGAGCCAACTCTTGGTTAAGGGAAAACCAAGCTTTTCCGACTCTCAATGTAGCCAATCATCTTAATGACATGAGGGTGACGGATTCCTTCTCAAGCCTTGCACGCAAATAAGGACTTTGAAGTATTGAACCTCACCCTTACTTGGTTCTCAAACATACCACGAGCCCCACAATGATATTGTAGGCATCTGTGTTCTCATATTGCTTTTGAAGCTCAGAGGACATTGTGGCAAGCATGAGACAGCTCACATCAAGGCAATCATTCGCTTGCTTCTCATAAGCTCTCCGTGCAGCCACAGTAGCATTATCGTGCAAGTCTTCGGGTAAGGAGACTCAAGGACATACTCCTTGCGCTCTTGCTTGAGAACAATTCTCAAGTTGCGATACCAATCCAAAAAGTTTGTTCCATTGAGTTTTTCTTTCTCAAGAACAGATCGCAAATTAAAAGTACTGGATGCGGCGTTAGCTGACATGATCTACAACACAAGAATATGCAAAGTTTAGCACTATGTTTATGTTCATCTTTTATTAAACTATTTAGCAAAAGACTCCCACTATGAGTTTTGCAACAAAAACTCCCTCTAAGTTACATAGTGGGTAAAGATCCTCATTTCACTAATTCCTAGTGAGTTTTGGCATCACGGCTAGAAAACTAGTGACATGGGTAAGCAACACTTTGCTAATCACATCCTTATGTGACTCTACATTGGGTGATATCAGTATGCCTCGGCCCCAATCTATGCCCCAAGGTCCAAAACTATTTTGATAACCTTGTTAAGTAAACCAAATGCTTCCGCATGTAGATGTCCAACATCTACCCCAAATGATGATGATAACCGATGGCACTCTACTTTGGTAGACCTACCATGCGGTGATCATTATCTTTTGGTGCAGCATATGGAAGGGCATTAACACCTAATTTTAAGAGGGATTCTATCCTACCAAAGCAACATATCACATATATCATTGCATAAGAATAAGATAGATAACATCATAGATAAACACATTTAACTGTGAAGTAGTATGGCCCAAAAATGGTGATATCCATCTCCAAGTAGGTGTAGATGATCTCCATCCTCCACATCACTCCTTTAGGCCACCATGCTTAAAAGCTTGTAACCTCAAAACTAGGCTACTACCTATAATAGCTAGAAATTGAAGATTACAAAGATAGATTCAAGCATTAAGGTCGACACGCAGGTCATTAAATACAATATATACAGCTAACAATAGCTGAAATAATCATGACACGCAGGCCATGAACGAATGTTACATGCATCACATACATCTCATACATTCAAATAAGCTATAGGGCCATACTATTCACATCATTCTCTGCAAAAACAAGTTAGACGTAGAACCGCATTCTACCTAACGATGTGAACCCAAGACGCTATACAAGGGGGGGATACACACGGCGGTCCCGCTGACAAATCTTATCGAGCCGATCAAATCAACACAAATCCGAGCCATTCAAAATGTCTCAATTTTCATTAGATCAATCATATTGATCATCGCGATCGGTATACTTGAGGAGACCACAACACAAGACCTCGATCTGTTGTCTCGATCTACTGATTGTGCGCGCAGTTAGCCCCGATGGTGATTCCAGCCGGTAGGGGCAAGTCGCGCGTACATCAAAGAAGGAGCACGAACTAATCTTTTTGGCCTTATGATGCTATCAACTCATACCTATTTCAACCCCTTATGACCGATTGATCTCATCAACCCGTGCTACCTGATTTAGACTGTAATAGATCCGATCTACTACTATCGCATATCAACATATGCGCTGATCCAGATTGCAAACTAAGCAAGATGGCTCGATACCACTAAAGGAATACGCGTGAGGCTACGGAAGCGAAAACAAAACTTTTCTACCGCGCACCCAAGAACATCATGCTAAGGAAGGATCATGGATCGTTACCACTTAGACGCCAGCGCAATGCGAAGAAGAATTGGAAACCGATCCAATCACGCTGCCGAGGTAGTAGTGGAAGTAGCCGATCGTCCCGAACAGATCGTCTCTCCACGCACGCCGATCAAGATCGCAACGAGCAGCGCCCCACCGTATCCACACGCCCGGGCCGAACGCCGATCGCGAGTGTACTAGCACTCGTGAGCAGCTAGGGTTTGGCTCGGGAGGTGGCGGCTAGGGTTTTGCTAGATGTTAACAGGATGAATCCTCAACCCTCGCCTCCATATATATAGACCTCCTCACGTGGGCCTTGTGGACCAAGGCCCATTAGGAGTCTATTCGGATCTTTATCCGAATTGAGCCCATATCCGAATCATATTCGAATCGGTGTTCCAACCCGTTAAGCGTGCGACCAGAGGTTCACGATACTTGGTCGTGACCCGAAACGCCTTTCCGGTCACCCCGTTAATAGCGGCCTCTAGTAAGACATATTAACCCCAAAGTATATGTAAAGATCATATCGGCTGAACTCGTAATGTTCTCTCATGTACGAATCCCTTTGCCTCACGATATAGATTGAGCTCAAGGCGAGACTGTGTCATCCTCTTAATAGCTCAATCACTCTCTCGATTCCGTGATGGATTATAAACTTGTGATTGACTCCTCAATCACCTTGGCATGGCCATGCACTTTCATAATCCATTACATCGAGGCCCAGAGATATCTCTCCCATAAGAAGGGGCAAATTCTATCTTGATCATTCACATCCCACTACATGTTTCATGGCAAATCCAAGACTACTTTTATGACTACCCGATTCACGGAGTAGTGTTTAGTAGTCCCAAAATAAGCTACTACTCATGTTGGGAACCATGATGATCTCAAGTCTAAGGATTCTACATAAACACTACTCGAGACCAACTGATGACACATGGAATCTCTGCAGTGTCTCATGGCAGGTCTATCCAACATATGTTCACTAACACATGTCCATATTATTGATTTGGTATCACCATACCATGATCCATGAGACATGATCATCAATCAATACATATGCTGATCTTTGTCTTTGAATCATATTTGTTCCTCATATGATATACGATCAGGGATCATTTAGAAATAGCAACATTTTAGTATTTAAGAGTCTCATGAATAAGTCACATACTCATTGATCAATAATGATGATGTCTATTCCAAGGAACAAAGTAATGTATCATAAACATAGTATGTGATATATACAACATCTCCATGTTGCCTTTAGGGCATATCACTAACACCCAGGAAGGCCTCGACGGCGCGCTCCGCGTCTTCGAACGAAAGCACTGCATGCGAAGTGTGGCCCCATTTACAACAGTTACATATATATACGCAGCACAGGGTCGAAGTACCTACCACGCCCGGTGGGCTACTGTAGCGACGACACCGAGGGGCGGACGCCATCCCGCCGGGTATCACCTCGCGCATATCTCCACAGGCCGGAGAGCGGAGACACCCCGTACATGGTAAGCTCTTCGGCAAGATCACGCATGTTGAACCGGAGGGTGACGCCGCCGAGTCTCCACGCCTGCCATTGATCGTCGCCACGGCTTCACCCCGGCAGCAATAAAGCTATCGGCCGACCGAAGCGATCGAGGTTGCTGGTCGGCGTCACGCGGTAGTAGAACCACTGTCGCATCCACCCTTCCCACTTCCCCTTCGTCGCCAGAGCGGGGACCAGATGCGCGTAGCCCGACCTCACCACAAAGTGGATGCTGCCAAAATTGGACACTGCCCCTCCTCTGACTCTCTTTGGCTAACAGCGCGCATTATGAAGAAGGGCGAACAAGCTCGCATCATGAGCGCCTTCCACTCGAACTGCCCAGGCAAACACCGCCAAGCAAACTATCGCATTCGGGGTCAGCTGCGCCAACTCCAATCCATAAGCCTGCAAGACCTCACCGACGAAGAGCGTCGACGGCATCCGGAGCCCAGCCTCGAAAAAAGCGGCGAAGACAATCGCCTCTAACGCCTCGGGATGAGGCTCCACTTCGTCGCGGGCGGACAGGCGAGCCCTGTCATGCTCATCTATCTTCTTCTCCCACAGGAGGGCTGTGATCATCTCCTTCGTGGCAAGGCTCCACCCTGGCACCCCGGAGCAGTGCCCTTGCGAGCCCCGCCTAGCGTCGTACTGCTTGCGGGCCTACAATGGCTTACGAGCCACCACCGAAAATTCCGCTGCTGGCGGCGCCGCGCCGCGCTGGCCCGACGAGGCACTACCGCTAAGCTGGCGGCCGGAATCTCCGTGGCTTGCCATCCTTCTTTCTGCACGGAGGACTGATGGAGCAGACGCGGGCGGATTTCGCGCAACAGCACAAAGCAACCAAGCGATCGCACGTGAACGAGAGGCACGCCCGTGCGCCAATAAAGCGCCCTTTATATAGCCCCTTCGCATCCCACAATTGGGAGGGCAACCGGCGGGAGCCCGTCGATTCGCCACCCCCCCACGATCGAGAAGCGTAACCATCCGCGAGATGGCTCGACACGTGTCCCGCCTCTCTTGGGAACGGACGCGGGCTCGCGATCACAAGCCTGCTGACATCCCACGGCGCACCAACCAGGCGACGCCGCATGTACCCCTCCCTCGGGACCGTGCGTACGACTACCGCAGATCGCCTCAGCTTTTCCAGGCCCGCACAACGACTGGATCGAGCGAGACTCGCCACCAAAGATCAAGCAGCGTGGCAACGCTGGTCCAACCCACGCCAAACAAAGGTCTTCACACCACTCGCGCATTCGAGGCTTTCGGCCCGCAAAGACGGCCTGGCGACGCCAGGGCCGTGGGGAAGGCTCCGAGACCGTGAACGGCTTCGACGCCTCGACGAAGTCTCCGCCCCCTAGGCCAGATATGGCTGCTCCAAGCGACCTCAACTCCGCCCTCCGCGAAGCCTTCGCCTAGGCCAAACGACTACGGCTCCGCCCTCGACGATAACTTCACCCCTGAGAGGCAACCCCGTGTCCGCACGCCACGCCCGAAGGCGCCCTTTCCTCTCCGCTGGCTCGGGGCAACCCTGGCACTCGCTGCACATCATACCTGTTCACCCTTACCACAACCGTTCTCGCACCTAATGTGTCCTATCCCTTTGCATGGATGCTAGGTTGCAGAGAGAACTAGCGTGGCAGGTCAGTTGGAGGGAGTCCGCATCAACAAAGTCTTCACCTCTGCACCGCAAATGCGACCCCACTGCAACCACCCAGCGCAAGACTTCAACAGCGACTCCGCTGCGGCCCCCCGGCCTCGACTCCGCGGAGCCATGAGGACCTATATACGCCAAATCATCTGCGCCCACAACCACACAATGTCACAGGCCGCAGGGACGGAGGGGGCCAAAGGACTCGGCAACATGGCTTCGCCTTGTGAAGCCCTTCACCATGAGAGGCTCCTGTTGTAGAGGTGGCCCCCACCTAAACCCAGCTAGCCTGCTGAGAAGGTTATAAACCATGTATTAGGGATGTAGTTGCCCTCAGTCGGAGGCTTCGGTGTAAGGTTACGATTGTAAACACGCTCCTTTCGGGGGAGCACATTTATATGTGATATAGGGCCCTTGGGAAAGACCAAGAGGTCATTTGCTCACCTAACTCTCCACTACCATACCCCTCTCTCTCTGTTTGGTCTGTAGCCACAACAATATGCTCTAATCATTTTACTTAGTGCGCTCAGTTGAGCTGTGGGCGATGGGCTTTTTGAGATGAAAACATTGTAGCAGCGACAAGAGTATTGTAGCAATTTTGTCTTTATTCAATTTTTTTTTGTTTTTTTAATATTTTTGTGTTTTATTTTTTTCTGTATTCCTTTGCATCGTTCACTCTAGATTAGTGTGCCACTTTTATTTTTACATTTTTTTAGATTTAATTATGCCCAATAAGCCAACTCATCTACAGTAAAAAAATAAGCCAGCTACAGTAAAATTTCAGCAAAAGCCAAAAGCCATCGTTATTCCGAACGCTACCTTAAATAAGTTAGTAGCAATAGGCATTGCTACTGTTTTTAAATTAAATAAAATGGCAAAAATGATTTTTAGACTTGGGTGGATAGTAAGATTTGGGTTGGTGCAGATTTAACATGAGAACTTGTATTGTGAATGTGTCGCCCTAGTCAATTAAGGATCGACGCTTATGATTGTCCAATCTGAGCACTACCATACAACCACAAGACTAAATGGGTATGACTTAACTGATTAATTTAGATAGGTTAGTTTAGATATCATCAATGGTAAATAGGTACCAAGGTTTACTGGTTTAACTTATAATGGGGCACAAGGAATTAATATACTCATACGGCGCAAGAGGGGTCTTTTGACTGTGGTGGATTTAACTCTTGAACGGTGAAACATCAACAGGTGGTATCTAGCTAGATTGAAGTGAGGTAAAATCTTTGTGATAAATTATCTAGATCTTATGCCTAAAGAAGCATGTTGGCTATTAAGATGACTTATCTCTTGCAGATAAAGCCGTATAACATTTACAGAATATAAAACTCGAATAGTCATTCCCATGGTCAAGGGCAGGCAGGATGCACTTTCACATGGTAGACCTTGAGTTTTGGTTTCAAAGTAAAAGTTTTGGAAACTCGGGAGTGGTTAGAACTCTTGGGAGTGTGTCCAGGTGGATAGAGATAGTGCGGGTGGACAGAACCCGTAGTTCCTGAACCCTAGCGGTTAGAGCCTGTCTACTAGTTTGGAGTTGGAATCTTCACTAGAAAATTATGATAGTTTCAATTACTGCAATTACTTTATTAAAATTCATGCTTTCATAAATATATAATGGTAATTGAAATAAAATGCTACATTGTGCAAAAGAACCATATTATCCTTCCTTTGTTAAGTTCTACATATAATTGCATTTTTTCCAAGACTTGCGAAGTACTTTATGTAATCACATGCTACACTCAAACAAATCTCAAAAGACGTGGAAGGAGGAGTCTATAACTACTATGTGTGTGGATTTGACGAAGGCTTTCTAGAATTCTAGGTTATGTTTCCCTAGTCAATTGCCTGTAGTGACTTGATGGACCATCATCAGAGTTTCTTTTGCTTCCGCTGAGTTTGTAATTTTGTGAGGTTTTAGCAACCACATTTGTAATAAGTGTCCTGAAGGCCGGTATTCTCTATTATTGTAATAAAGTGTTGTTGGTTATGTAATCATCACTATTTGACTATGTGCATTAGCTTTGATCTACGACTAGTGCGGTATTATACAGATGGTTTGGATTTAGAAATCTCATCCTGACACTACAATTCTTAAGGGATCTTCCCAGTCATGGTTGCTTAACCAACTGGTCAGATTAATCTACACTTGGGAGTAGTTCTATGACTTGTTGATCGTAAACTTCCAAAGGACGTACAATTGCCCCGGTGTAAGGTCAAGGAGGCCAACTAGAGGGGGGTTGAATAGGCACTTTTAAAATATCCTTTGGCTAAAATCAAGTTTATAATGGGAAGCATAAATCAATTAGCTTTTGCACAAATAAGGCTAAAATCAACTGGTTCACCTAAGTGTACAAACAACCTAAGTCTATATCAAGGTTTACAATCCTAGAGTGATAAGCAAGCAATTTAATTCTAGAAATATAAATTGCAAGAATGCAAATTAAGCAAAAGAAAGCAAACCATAATTTACATGGTCTATTTTTACCGTGGTGTTAGGAGACTTGTCAATCTCCCCTAGTCTACGTTGAGGTAAACCAAACGAATTAGACTGGCTCCATGAATTAAGTAAACACCTTAATTCCATTAGTGGTATCTCTCTCCCCCTTCCGGTTGGTGAGCACCAACCTTCACAATACGTCGGCCCTCTTCGCAATCTTCTTTAAATAGATTACTGGACACGATGTCTTCAACACCATCTACGAGTCGGTAACCTCCAAGAGTAACAATCAAGTCCCTTATTTGAGTCTCACCAAATGCAATACATGCACAAGCTCAAATAGATACTCAATCCATATCTAGATGCAACACATACAACTAGAGACCTCTCTCCTTACTCACAAGGTATAACACATGCACAATAGAGAGGAGAAGCTTACACTAGCTCAAGAGAATGAAATAGAATGCCAAAAGATTGTATCCTAACCAGCCAAGGGGGTATTTATAGCTCCCACCACAAAAACTATCCGTTGGAGACAAAATCAGCAAAAATCAGTAGGAGCGATGGTATTGCAGTTTATATGGCGGTACTACTATGTTACAGTGTCAACAGCTATAAACTTTAGAATTAAATGCTCAAAAATAACTAATGCAAAAAGGTGTGGTAGTACCGGCCTAAAGTGATGAGAAGAGTTTAAAAAACATGCTCTCTTAAAAAAAGCAACTGCCATACAAAACCCGGTCATACCAAAAACCCCGGTCCGACTGGCCAGTCACATCGGGTGGTAGTACAGTAGGAAAATGGGCGGTAGTACCGGAATGGGTCCTCATACCACAAGTATAAGGGTCGTAGTACCGTCCTTGAATTTCAGCATAGACAACACTCGAAAAACAGTCGTAACTTTTGACTCTGATGTTGGAATTGAGTGATCTTATACTCTATAGAAAACTTATTCACAGAGCTACACAACTAACCTATTTGCATAATCTCAAACACATTAGATCAATGTAGAAAGCACAAGAGCTCTAAAGAGTCACTATCATGATCTAAGTCTAGGGAAATAGCAATAAGTGATCTTAGGCTATACCAAGGGAAAATGAATGACTTCCAACAATTTGCAAAACATATTTGCATACTTATATCATGCTATAAGGAGTAGGTACATGGACTTCAACTATTTGCGAAACATATTTGCAAAGTATTAGCACATGCTACAAGGATTAGATGTATAAGCCTTAACTATTTGTACAACACATTCACAAATAATAGTATTATGCTATGGAGAGCTAGAGCAAGCGGAATTGAGCTATCAACACATAAGACTCAAACTACTAGACAAAACCCCTCTTAATATATGGCAATTCTATACTAGCAATCTGGTCTTTCAACCAAACACCAAGATCAGTAAAAGACTATGAATACAACCTTTGCTCTAGCTAGTTATACCTTTGCGTTGAGCATCCTTTTAAAGCTTGATGACCTATATCTTTAGTTCAAGTCTGGGTCATTGTCTTGATATGCATCAACTCATGATGCATCCTTCACTTACCCTCTATCAACACTTGATGGGTCTTCTCTTGACTTGATGATCAACTCTTGGTCAGCTCCTCTTCGAGATTCTGATATGTATCAACACATAATGCATCTTCTTCTTGAACCTTCACTTGATGACAATCAACTCATGATACCATCCCAAGTCATACTCATCATGGGACCTAACCTATTTCACCAACTCATAGAAAATATTAGTCCCATAAATCGATTGTCATTAATCACCAAAATTCACTATTAACTCATAATGGAGGGACTAGATTTTTCAAACTTTACCTTTTTGACAATTGCTAACAATCTCAATAAATAATGAGATAATAGTTGATTTGCGAGTATACACAATAGTTGTATACTCTAGGAAAAGCTTTCAAAGAAATTAACTCTTTAAAATGGGAGTGTTTGATTCTAAATTAATTGCTAGCAAAGCTACATATCCAGTTGTCATTAATCATCAAACCATTAACACATAATTAAGGAATTAAATTCTTCAATCTTTCCCTTTTGGTAATTAATGACAATCTGATTGCAAATGATTAAATTTAAATCAACATCAGTATATATGAACTACATAAGCTTTATATACTAAAAGGATAGGATTCAAAGTAAAGATCATCAATATGTGTAGATGAAGAACAAAGATGAATACTAACAAAACCACACAATATAGAGTGAACTCTCCCTAAATTTATGTATATACAAATGTGTAATAATAATATATATGCATATTCAAGTTAGACTTTTGGTAGAGTTCAACCTATATTTTGTATCTGAGGAATGTAACAAGATATACTAATATGATGTCAAATACATATCTCCATGATTTTCAAATTTCCATCAAAATGAGACTAAACAATATCCTATTGAACCAATGAGTTAATCTTTCATTTAGATTTGTCATTAATCGTCAAAACTAATTTCGTGGTGCTTGAACTTACACTTAGAAAAGATGACAATCTCCACCCAATCTAATAAGAACCCAATGAGACTCTGCGAAAGTACATCAAGAGGTTCAATTAGGTTCGTAATTCTATTCCAAAGGTTGTAGATTGTTCTGTCATGCAGGCTTTCAAAACTGGGTTAAGGAACCAGCGATTTCTAGAGGACATAGCAATGAACCCAACAATCATTGAACTATTCAACATGGCAGACAAGTATACAACCACTAGTGAAGTGGTTGAATGGAACAAGGCCATCGTTCAGATAGACAAGATTCCTCAACCTGGCCTAGAGAAGAAAGAGAAGAAGCCAATGCTATAGAGGTCCTTCCTATTCCAAAGAAGTATACTAAGGGCAAGAAGTATACAAACTTCGATCGACGAATCCAAGAAAAATAAAAAGTGGTGTCCACTCCACCAAGCGGCAGGGCATGATCTGCATAGCTACTATGCCTGACAAAGAAGCTGGAAGATTATTACTCGGGTAAGGATCATTTCCCTTCCATTCAAGAGATTGGAGAACCAAGCTCTAAGAAGGACAAGAATGGCAATGAAGAGATAGACTATCAGGTGCCACAACACATCGTCAATATGATCTTTGGTGAGTCCTCCCCTTTGAGTCCAGACAACATCTGAATACTGTAGAGTGGGAAGTGAGCCTGACCGGAACGGCGATCACCTTCAGTTGGGAAAACTACCACATTCCTTCAACTCGACCAGTTAGGTTCTCTATCATTGTAGAACCTATCATAAATAATTGCAAAGTTAATCAAGTTTTAGTAGATAAAGGTAGTTATCTCAACATTCTGTTTACGGGAGCTTTATAAGAAATGCAAGTTCCTAAGTTGAAAGTAAAGCTCATGAAGTATGCCTTTTATGGTATAGTCTTGAGATCTATGGCCAAACTGATAAGGCAAGTTTCCCTACTAGTTATGTTTCGAAGCCCAGATAACTTTTGAATAGAAAGAATATTGTTTGATGTGGTAGACTTTGAGACCGCATACAACGGGATCCTTCATCGACCGACGTTGGCCAAATTCCTAGTAGCCATGCATTATGGCTACTAGAGTCTTAAGATGCTAGAACCAAAAGGGGTCATAACGGTTTGAGTGGATAGGAAGATGACTTATGCATGAGATTGTAAATCCCTAGAATTGGTTAATGAACTTTCGACCAGGAATGCTAACCCGCCTTCTATGTAGGACAAGCACTTAAGACCAAAAGTGGCTCCTAAACCCTCTAATTAGGTCAAGGAGGTTCCACTTGACATGGAAAATTCTTCGAAAAACATCAAAGCATCATTTGGACTCGAAAATACTAATGGTACCTTCCAAAAGATATTGATTAGGGTAGGACTCGACCCCAACTAGGAAGAGTCGCTTGTGTTCTTTCTCTGAGCAAACTTGGATGTATTCGCATGGGAGGCATCCGACATGCTTGGTGTCCCTAGGGTGGTGATCGAGCACAGGCTAGCACTCCCGCCTGACAAAAAATTGATCAAGCAAAAGCTACGGCACTGTGTACCTAATCGAAAGGAGGAAATCTAGTCGAAGATCAATAAGCTCCTCAAGGTTGGATTTATTCATGAAGTCGACCACCTAGAGTGGCTCACCAATATGTAATGGTTAGGAAGAGTAATGGCAAATGGCAAATTTGTATAGACTTCATGGATCTTAATAAAGCTTGTCCGAAGGATGACTTTCCCCTTCCGCATATCGATCAGCTTGTTGATTGTACTTTCTAGGTGCAAGTTATTAAGCATTTTAGATGTATATTTAGGTCACCACCAGATTTATATGAGTAACGAGGATGAAGAGAAAACTTCCTTCATCACACTATATGGTACTTTTTGCTATGTTAAAATGTTGTTTGGTCTAAAAAACGCTGGTGCTACTTTTTAAAGGTTAATGCAAAAAAACCTTTAGTCCATAGATTGATCGTAACTTAGAGGTCTATGTTGATAACTTGATCTTGAAAAGTATCAATA
The DNA here is from genome assembly GCA_036346265.1 of Melocanna baccifera. Taxonomy (NCBI): domain Eukaryota; kingdom Viridiplantae; phylum Streptophyta; class Magnoliopsida; order Poales; family Poaceae; genus Melocanna; species Melocanna baccifera. Next base: position 14,110,817 of record CM070704.1, on the reverse strand, counting down.
TTGGAGATCATATCTCCGATCTATAAAAAACTTTTGCTAACTTAAGAAGACATAATCTTAAGTTAAATCTGGATAAATGTATATTCAGGGTTTTCTCTAGAAAGTTTCTTGGTTTTCTAGTTTCGGCTAGAGTAATAGAGGCAAATCTAAACAAAATAGCGATCATCAAGCATATGCATCCTTTGACCATAAAGAAGTCTATATACTAACTGACTGTATGGTAGTGCTAAACCGTTTCATAGCACGGTTAGGAGAAAAAGAATTGCCTTTCTCTAAGCTTGTTCGGAAACATGGAAGTTTTGAATGGACTAAGAAAACAAATGATGCCTTTGAGAAAGCTAAAAGGTACCTTATGAGTGCCCCAGTTTTAGTCTCTCCGAGACCAAGAGAAACCTTACTCTTCTATCGGACTGCAATACCACAAGCAATCAGTGTCGTACTAGTCATTGAGTTTCACAATATCCAATGACTAGTATATTACATAAATAAAGTCTTACATGGACTAAAAGAGCGATATCCAGAAATACAAAAGTTGTTGTATGTCTTCCTTATGATTTTGAGAAAACTAGGGCATTACTTCCAAGCACTTAGCCCATATTTGCATGCTTTTCAAAGCATGACTTTCACATAATTTCAATAGCTCGATAAGACGCTCCATCCTCCAAGACATGACCTAAACTACTTAGGCCACCGCCACGGTTTCGCAAATCGCCTTTCCACCCGGTAACTGATAATTTTTTAAATGGCTACCCACCGGTCTTCACGGTGCTTCTCCTCGAAGCAACCTCCACACAAAGTCAGTGATGCCCAATGACTTGCTGCAAAAATCGTACGCTTGCTCTGAGGACCGCCACCACCTAAAATGCTCAAGTCCAATGGTACATCACATGCATACACGTACCTCATCATGACCATTATTTTTCTCTTGTGCTTCTCCACTTAAGTGATGCTCCACTAGATTTACGCAATACACCATAGCCTCAATGTGCCTCTCCTAACATTAGTCTTGCCATTGATCGCAACAATCACTAGATGCCCTACACATCAAAGAATAAGCAATCATTTCGAGCACAAGTGATGTGCACTTTACTCTCATCAACATCACATGGCACTCTCGCCCATGATTAACACAATGTATGAACTCCAGCCATGATTAACAATTGCATGGACTTCGCCATGGTCGACACCTTGCATAGACTCCCGCCATAACTAACTCAACTGAAATCAGCTCAACTCACTCAACTCAGCACTGGCCGGTTGGACCGCAAACCAACGGCCTATCGACCGCCACAACCGACTTAAGAACTCCTGGTAACAGGGTACTGGTCTGACCATAACACCATGCCAGTCATACCATCCAACAACCTCCAATCAGACCACTGTGCACGACCAATCAGGTCAACCCCAGTCAGACCGCCTCTGTAGGTTGGTCAAACCGTCTCTACACAGCGGTCAAACTGCTATCTACCAAACAGCAAAAGCCACATAGCAAATGATACAAAATCAAACTCAAAATTCGGCACCGAAGTACAAAAAAATAAAATACTCATCACACTTATTGGGTGACCTCAACATGGTCACACACTTTCTAGCATGTACCACTTGATAATGTGAGCCATGAGGGATGTTGCTTAAGGTGTAGGATTACGGAGCAATATAAATGTCAATATTGAACTCGTAAACCTAAAAAAATACTATGGGTTTAAGGGAGAAAATCGTAGAACTGTATGTTGCGTGTTTGGTACATACATCTAAATAAATATTTATGAGGATACTAATATCGCAACATGTTTTTATTGCAGGAATTGTTTGCTGCCGGAAGTGACATGAGCTCCAGCACAGTAGAATGGGCAATGGTGGAATCGTTCCAAAACCTGGACATCAGATCTGCCAGGGAATGCCATTAGTTATTAGGATGGTGCATTTGGTTCTTGCCTCATTGCTAAATCAGTTCAAATGGAGCCTCTCGGTTGAGGTGGAAAGAAATGGAATTGATATGACAGAAGAGTTTGGTGTGACACTCAAGAAGGCCGTGCCTCTCTATGAACATGTGCACTAGAATCTTAATTATTTTAATTAGATCAGACTTCCTGTGGGTGTATTTGATTTGTATCGCAGTCTTGGGTACGACTGTGGCGCTCCTAGGTGTGCGCCAGGCTTATCGCGCGACCCTCCCTCACTCCTCTGTTTTTATGTGCGCATACTATGTTTAGCTTTAAGTCACGCGGCCTATGACTTGGGGCCTGTTCTTTACGGTTTCTAGAAGCCGCTTTTGGCTTTTGTTACAATAACTAACTTTTAAACGGAGTATTTTTTTTAAGATGGAGTCTACAAGTTAATTGTAGTACACGTTAAAAAACTAATATCTGTATTATCAAAAATCGCAAGCGAGTATCTCTCTTTCCGCAATCTCTGTCGCAAACAGCTAAAAAGCCATCAGCCACAGCCAAAAAGAACAGGCCCTTGGTCTGCCATTGTTTTTGTCTGTTTACAGCCAAGAAATGTGGAGCCCACAAAAACCAGATGCCACAAGTTGGGGGCATGCAGACATTGTGGGACCCACCTTTGCCTCTATACCATGAGGCAATTGGTGGACATATGGACATACGCAATCTGGGCCATTGAAAATGAAATCAGTGCTCCAAATTGAAGCAAGCAATCCCACCTCCCCACTCAGTGGCTCTTTTGCGAAATTAGCCCTGCCTCCAATCGATCCCCACCTACTCAAGCGTTGCTCATCCTCATCATTCCAAATCAAACAGCCCCGAGCTAGGGTTTGCAAGAGAGGTGAGCATGGTGGAGGCGTTGCCCATATCCGTCGCCCGTGGTCGCCATCGATGTGACATCCATGCCTTGTTGCCCACCTACGCCACTCGTGCTCCCGCCCCTGGCCGCTTGTGCAACCACCCACGCATTGATTTGCAGTGCCATCGTACAAATCCGGTTGAGGTACGTGTGATTCCCATTGACAACATAGTTGGGTTTTGTTGGAGGTGTGTCAATGTTTATTGTTTTTATTTTTGATGAACATTGCAGCCGTATTGATTCAATGGAAGATGTGAGCGGTGTCATGAGGCCACTAGCCTTGCCAAGTTCTGAAATGGCCGATGCGCACTCACTCATTGCAAGCAGTCTGTGTAAAACCCCATAGAAGGCTACCAGCATTCTGTTCTATGTGAGTCTGCACACACTGCAATTTGTTAATTTAAATTATTGACGTCATTTGCAGGCTAAACCATCATTACTGATGTAGGGTTTATCATCCACACTGGTAGTTAATGAGGACTTGAAGCCTGCCATGGGGATGATTTTTGAAGATGAGGATGCAACCCTCGAGTTTTACAAAGCATATGAGCATGTTATCGACTTCTCTATTTATATTGGACAACAGATGACTTCTAATGGTATTTAGCAATAGAGGTGATACTATTGTGCCAGACGTGGCTGGAAGGAAGAAAAAAGGTAAGGACAAGTTCGAGGTCAAAAAGAAGAGGACATATGAGTCTAAATTGACTAGGTGCGGATGTGAGGCCACGTTTGGTATCAAATAGACTAAGGACAATAAGTTCAGATTGGAGACATTTGTGCGTAAGGACTTGGAAAATGTGCTACATCAAGCTAGATCTTCACTCAACAACTACATGTAGAATGTGAGAGGGAATTTTTTAAAAAAAATAGGATGAAATAAATCTAGAACTTCCCGCCCCACAACAAACTAAAGTCAAGGAGGTTGAAGGATATCTTGGTTGTAGCATCCCTAAACATAATTCCATATTGCCACCAACTGATATTCTCACAAAAGGAAAATGCAAGAGGAATCGACCTAGGGGGAGAAAGAAGAAATAGTCAAATGGAAAGATGATTCGTATGTACAGACATGCAATGAGATTGGCACCCATGACAACCACAATTGCCCTGTAAGGAAACTAACAAAACAATCTAGCTGAGAATCTTTACTCTCTTGAATTTTGTAATTTTCAACTTGAGTGAGAAAAATTCTATGTACAATGTCTCATTGGATGTGTTCAAACTATCTCAAATTTTATGAAATTTCTTTTGTTTTGTGATGGAAGCAAAGACCTGTGTGTATGACTTGTTTGATGGAAATGAATGAAATGAGTTTTAGATGATGTGTGTGTGTATGATCCGAAGCAAATTGTTATGCCTCATATCTTGGCATGATGTATGTGTGTGTTTATGAATGCAATTAGTTTCACTTGTTTGCTGCACTGTAGGTGGAATTGGTTTGGTTTTTGCTTTCCATGTGGACAAAGTAATGCTATAGTATAAGCTTTTCTCTTAGTTGGATTCACTGCAAAAAGTTGCTCAATTTCATATATAGTCTAGTTCCTAAGTTATCGTCTACATTTTAAAAATACCACCCCAAAATTTCAAAATTACCATCATTAATTTTGTGAATTTGAAAAGATCCTAAATTTACCATCAGTTGCATTGTAAGTTACTATTCTCAACTTTAACAAATTATCACCCTAATTTGAAGAATTTAACATCATTTTTGTGAGTGTAACAGAGCTTAAAAATTATCATCCATTGCACCTTAAGTTATCATTGTCAGCTTTAATAAATTACCACATTAATTTTAGAATTTACCATCATTTTTGTGTAAAAAAGTTCAAATTTACCATCATTAGTGCCATAAATTATTACTTGTTGTTTTAACAAATTACCATCCTAAGTAAAAAATTTACCATCATTTTTATATGTAAAAATAGTTCAAAGTTTACCATCCTTTGCACTCTAAGTAATCATCTATAACTCGAACAAGTTACCATGTTCATTTAGAAATTTACAACCCTAAGTCACCATCCAAATTACCACCCAAAAAGTAATGCTTCTTCCCAACTTTAAACATATCTGATATTAGTCTTATGTTGTTGTGAGAGACCATGTAGAGGTATCCCCATGTTTGTGATGAGCAATTGACATTCTTGTTAGAAAGTCTGAGTTTGTTTTTGGATATTTGTGATTGAGTACCTTTCACTAATATTATTGTTGATTATATTTGTGCGGTGCTATGTGATGTGTTTTCTTGTCTATGATGGCTACAGGACTTTAAGACGGAGTCGTGGCGAGGCACGGGGTGACCGGACTAGGCATAGGCGGTGATGAGGTCGGAGCGGTCGGGATGTGTCGAAGACGGCGAGGACTCGAAGTGGTTGCGAAGCTTGGACGGCAAGAAATGAGGAAGCTTCCCGGAAGGTGCCGGAGTGGAGTTTTTGGTAAATTCGCAGGGCTGCACAAAAGGAAGCGGATTTGATTAGGAGATAATAGGTAAAGTGATGAGTTGTTGACAACTAATGGGTAAAGTGTGTTGTAAACCCATTAGTGGAGGCTATAAATAGAGAGGGTGCTCTTTAGTGCAAGTGGAGAGTTGGGAGAGTTAGGGTTTTATTTCTCTTTCCATGTGTGTGTAAGCTCTTGTGCTTGAGTGAGAGATAAGAGTGATGGGTGTAAACAAGTTTATTATCTAATCATTCATGTCTCTTCCTCTATTCTATGAGTTATTTTTCTTCTTGTGTTCTCCTTGTTGTCTCGATCTTTTCAGATTCCTTTGATGTTTGATTTCTTTTTTTGCTAGTCTTCTTAGTTTGTCTGAATTGTTGATCTGAACTGGGTTTCATCTAAAGGCCCCATGGCTAGATTGCCCGAGATCAAGCATGCAAATCACTGATCTTTGCTGCAATTTTCGGCTGCTCTTCTCAGTTCTGAATTTGAGTTCTTGTGAAGAATAGACACTCATTGATGCTTTGAAATCAGCCTCAAGGTCATTTGACCAAATCATTTCCAAAAGCAAATATCAATGGGGTTTACTTTTTATCCTAAGCAGAAGTTTCCAGTCCTTGTTTATTTCTGTTTTATCAGTTTTTTAGTCTGCTTTTAGGTGCAGTTTTGATCGTAGGACTGCAGTCTTGATCTCCCTGTTTACTACTGTTTTATCAGTTTCTTTCGGTCTGCTTTATTATCTGTTTTGAGCAGCAGCCTATGGTATCTTTGATAGCTGTTTCCTGCTGTGTTTTGACCAACAGGCTGTGTGCTTTTCAGCAGCAACTTTGTTCTTTTTAGTCTGGTTTTGGACAGCAGCATGTGCTCTCTTTTTCTGCAGTTTCTAGTCTGTTTTAGGGTGCAGTTTTCTGCAGTTGTATTCTGGTTTTTAGGTGCAGTTTTTCTACGATATTTAGTTAGTTTTCGGCTATTGTTCTCTGCTGTTTGATTGCCAGATTTCAGTTCTTGTTGGTTGCCCTTCTCTCCTGTTTATTTTCAGCAATTTATTTTTTTAAAAGCAAAATTTGTTATGTTCTGAAGATTGTTTCTACTTTTTATTTTGTGAATTTTTGTCGGTCTATTTCTTCATCTTAGGATCTGATTTTGTTTGGTTGTTTCTTGTTTAGTTTCTAGTGAGTTCTTTTTTTCTTACTTTATAGCTTTCTTAGCTATCGGAGAAGAAAAGTATATGAATACTCGAGGCGATTTTTAAAAGCACCATTTACGCTCCATCTGTTGCCATTTTCGATTCTTCATATTGATATCATCACAAAGAATAAAAAATATAGTGATTACAAGTCCAAAGTACTGTTTGTAAGATATGACTATTTAAATCTCTTTAGGTAAATAAGAAAAGAATGTCATATGGAGTGACAGAAAAGTTAAGGAGTCTCCATGCAAAAGTAGAGGGATACCAAAGTCCTGTCCAACATGTGGGGGTGGGGCTTCACATGAGTTGGACTCCTGACCACCAGCCTCAACTATAAGCCATCAGCTAAAAAAAAAAAAAAAACCTATTAGCTACCGTTTTAAACTATGAGCCGTGACCAAAAAATCAACCTGCAAGCTTCCTAGCAAATTCCAAAGCAGACATTAACATATAAAAAATGAAGAGATCAAGTAGTATAACATGCAGCATGACTTTGGCGCGTTTCACTATACTTACTCGTCAACATGGCCTTGCTGCTCCCGTTGCTGCCATGGCTTCTGCTCTCCCTCCTCTCCGTCTACGTCCTCAACCTCCTGGCCCACCGGCGACGCCGCCTCCCACCAAGCCCGTGGCCGCTGCCACTCATCGGCAACTTACACAACCTCGGCGCGCTGCCGCACCGCTCGCTCGCCCGCCTCGCTAAGATCCACGGCCCGCTCATGTCCCTCCGCCTGGGCGCTGTCACCACGGTGGTCGTCTCCTCCCCCGACCTCGCCCGCGACGTCCTGCAGAAGCACGACGCTGTATTCGCCACCCGCTTCATCCCCGACGCCATCGGCGACAAGCACGCTGGCAACTCCGTCGCCTGGCTTCCGCCCACTCACCGCTGGCGAGCCATCCGCAGGATCATGGCCGCCGAGCTCTTCACGCCGCACCGCCTCGACGCGCTCCGGCACCTTCGCCGCAACAAGATGAGGCAGCTAGTCGAGCACGTGTCGCGGCTGGCAACGGAGGGCGCGACGGTGGACATCGGCCGTGTGGCGTTCATGACGAGCCTGAACCTCCTGTCGTGCACGATCTTCTCCTGCGACTTCGCGGGCCTCGACGACACCGACGCGTCCAAGGGGTTCCAGGAGCTGGTGACGCAGATCATGGACATAGGGGGGAGCCCCAACGTGTCGGACTTCTTCCCGGCGCTCGCGGCGGCCGACCTGCAGGGCGCACGGCGGCGGATGGAGCGGCTGTTCACGCGCCTGCACGTGGTGTTCGACGCGGAGGTGGACCGGAGGCTGCGGGGCCGGGACGCCGGCGAGCCCAGGAAGAACGACTTCCTAGACGTTCTGCTCGATGTCGCCGCGCGGGACGACGATAAGGCCGGGCTGGACCGCGACACGCTCCGGTCATTGTTCACGGTAAGCACTGTTGTGTTAATTATTGCAAGTTGCACCATTTTTTGTTGGAAATTACTACTCTGTGATGTGTATTGAAATATGTAAGTATTCCAGAGCGTTGACTAGAATACTATCCTGCGGTTTTGCGGTTATACATTAGAACAAGTGGGCACTACTTTTTTCCCCCTTGACGTGCACTCCTTACCAATATACATCATTTTTAAAAATATATAACCAAACTTTTAAAATATTGACTATCAATATATTTTACATATTTATATTAGATCCATCCTATGACAAATATATGCCGTTTTTGGAAACATGTAGTAAAACTTTCAAAACTTTGGCTATCAGTATCTTTTTGAATATTTATATTAGACACATAAAAATTATATTTGCAGTTTTGTCGGATATTATAATTTGTCTCAAAAAGTACTTTCGTAATATTATAATTTGTCGGATATGAAAAAATAATTCCAAACACTGTATGTTTACCGTGTTTGACCCATGATCAAGACTATATACATATTACAATGCATCACATCCATACATAAATAAATACAATAAAGTATTTTGCGCTAATAAGTGGATGCATGTAGGCCATTATGACCACGATTTACACAAGGGTTCAACCGGCCAAATGTATACATAAAAGAGTAATTCCAGTGGAATTAAAAGATAAATAAAAGATATCGGGCCCTTGTGGTATGCCTCATTCCACAGGCAACTGACTGGATGTTAAACCTTAAAACACGACATCATCAATACTGAATCTTGTAGTGTGAAAGTAAACGATCTTTGAGTCTTCATCTTCTCCCACTAATAATGTTCAACAAGCAACAATAAGTACAAATTATACTCCATAAAACTTGCATCAAATGCTATTCGCTGCATATTTGGCTTGTCAAAGGAAGGCTTTATTATATTAGTTTGTTGCTCAAAGCAAACTTTACATTTACACTATAAGTAGTAGATTGCAAAAGACATTGTACAGCAATAAGTAATGCAGAATTATAAAAGCCGAAAGTAATAATAAATAATCGTAAATTGTATAGTGTAGGTCTCTAACAACTAAGATGGTGCTAGGAATAATCCCACATTGGTTGTGGGAGAGGAGAAAGTACAACTTATAAGTGTAAAGAAACCCTCACCCATTGGACTAGTCTTTTGGGGGGAGAAGATCCAATACCACTTATAAGGATGTTACTCCATCTCCATGGGCTTAATTGTGTTCAGTCTATTTGGACCTGTGGCCCGGGGAGTGAACCCAAGGGACCTAAAGTGGGTCTGAATCTAACATTTGGTATCAGAGCTCAGGCGCCTAACATCTCCTTAAACCTCATGGTTGCAGAAGTGTCCAACCAATGTGTGAGGGGGAGATTGTTAGGAATAATCCCACATTGGTTGTGGGAGAGGAGAAAGCACAACTTATAAGTGTGAGGGAGCCCCCACCCATTGGACTAGTCTTTTGAGGGGAGAAGGCCCAATACCACTTATAAGGTTGTTGTTCCATCTCCGTGGGCTTAGTTGTGTTCAACCTATTTGGACCTGTGGCCCGGGGAGTGAACCCGGGGGACCTAAAGTGGGTCTGGATCCAACAGATGGCACCTGCCACCAAAATATCATCATAAATCTCATACTTGAACAAATGGTTTTCCATTGCCTAACTCTTTCTAGTATAAATGCCCATCATTCACACCCTTACCAAAATATTTTGAAACCATAAAATCTAACCGAGTGGGGTATCACCAAGCTCGTCCATAACTGAAGGTATGGCTATTTGAATAGATTATACACTATACATAGATTATACACTATGGCTATTTGACCAAGCGCGTCCTTGAACTCTATTTGGAGGGAGACGCTAAAATGCAATCGGCACACAAAGAGAGCAAACACATATCCAAATAAAATTCAAATGAACTCCGAATTAAACAAAATTAGAACAAACGAAAGAGCTTGAATTTAAAAAATTTTAGAAACAAGTTCTACTAAATTCATAGCTACGACGAGGAAGAATGAGCCCTCCAAAGTTTATTTCTAGGAAAATTCTAAAAATAAATAGGGGAGAGAGAGTTCTCTCTGACATGTGGGTCCCACCAAGATTTATTTAATAAAGAAAAATATTTTTCTTTTTTGGAAATGTCCAGAGACTGTCATGTGGGGCTTCAGCACTATGCAAACAGTGTCTTAGGTCCACATGTCAGTGGCCCAGGTTTTTAATTCGGGTTTTGAAAGATTAAAAGTAAGGTAAGGCCTGCATGTCGGTCTAACTGAGGATTTAAACCAGTATGGGGGCCCACTAGTCAGCGGCTCATTAACAATTGCTAAACATGGTTATTAAATGCTAATGATAAACTTAAGATAAAGAGACAGGAACAGTAGTCTTACCGGCTGAGCGGCAGCAAGGGAAAGCATAGCGGCGCAAGAGCATTTCCAAAATGGGTTTAGTGAGCTTGCACACACCTCGGAGTACATGGTTCAGCCCTAATTGGCCATGGCTATCACCGGCGGTGAGCCGGGCGGCAGCAGAAGCAGAGCAAAGGGCTCGTTGGCGTTGTTGGCGATTAGAACTCAATTAAACGAGAAGGGAGCTACTAGGAGAGGGCAGGAGCTCATCGAAGAAGGAAGATGGGCTCAGGGATGCCAGAGGAGCTGGCGACGGAGATCTCGAACAGCGACGGTGGGTGATCGGCACTAGAGAAGACGAGGCAACGGAGCTTCAAATTGGCATCGGGGTGGTCTTCATCGAGCGGCGAGGATGCTCTGGATGGAAGGATTTGGATGATGACAATTGGAGTCATCGGCGAGGAGAGGTGGCCAGAGTTGGAGAAGAAACGATCTCCGACGAGCTACGAGGGAAAGGAAGCCAATTAGGCTCAGTGAGAGCATTAGAGGAGTAAGAAGAGCTCAAGGAAGGGTCAATGCCGCTTGGGGTTTCTCCAGAGCGAGCTAGCAGTGATGGCAGCTGAAGAAGCTTTTGGTGACAGTGAAATTGAGCTCGGGCGTTTGGGAGTGGACTGGGGATGGAGGAGGAGGATTTGGGAAGTTGACTGTGCTTTATAGCAGAAGGGATGGAGTGGGGAGCGTTGGCCGCTGAGCAAGAGCGCAGTGGTAGTGGAGCTACTACATGCACTCTAGTGGAGGGAAGGAGAAGCGAGGCTGGTGCCAAGCTAGGGAAGAGAGGGGGTGCCGGGCACACGCAACGGCTCACTGAGGTGTCAATGCGCATGGCAAAGGGCGAAGCTAATGGAGCGCTCGGTCATTCAGGTACGGCCATGCGGCGACGAGGCCATGGGGCGGAACTAGATGGGAGGGCGACGCAACCCTGGAGCAGGCAGAGCAAATGCAGCGTGGCATCAATGTCATGGCCAGCACGCACTGGCTCGGAGACTAGCAAAACCGTGGGCGGCGACGTGGCGTGCAGTGGAGGAAGGCGACGTGCGGTGGGGCTAAGGGGGAGAGGCAAGGATCTAGACCTGCGGAGGAGTTCGGGCTGGTGGTGGAGCTGCCACGTGGAGGGCTAGCGCCAGGGAGGAGGGGAGAAAATGGGGTCGGCAACGCGGTGCAATCGACGCGGCATGCTCGGGCGAGAACAGAGGGAGGGAGAGGAAGGAGGAAGAGCTGGGCCGGCTAGGCTGAAAGGCTTGGGATGAGAGAAGGAAAAAGGCCGGCTGGGTCAGAAGGAAAAAGGGGCCAGGCCCACGAAGAGAATTTGAATTTTGGCGGGAGAAAAAAAATTTAGGAAGATTAGGAAGCCAAGAATTAAAATTTTAAATTCCAGCTTTTGAACTTTGAACACCAAATTCAGCAAACGCCTCAAATTACAAGCAAGGGTAATATGCAAAAAAAAAATGGGATGTGACAATTGTGGAGGTATTTGTCACAAATATACTTGTAGAGAGGTAAATCAAACTCAGAATTACTTCGTGGGACTATTTGCAATTTTCCTGACAGAAAATTTAAGAAATTAATTGCTACCCTGCGGGCGCCCACTGGATGCTTATCCAATGCATGCCCGCCATCGTGCATGAAGCATGCTCGTGTATAACATGTCTCTGCTAAATGGCCGTTGCCAAGCAGATGTATTTTCCCACGTTGGCTTTGGCAGTGAATTGCTCAGCTCAGATTATGCCTAAGGGATTCCATGCCAACCAACTGTGCCAACAAATTATTTTGCTCACAATCCAAACACAAGTGTCGGCACAAACTCGCTCTTCATGCACTCCATTAGCGTATGAAGACGGCACAAACTGAAGAGCGAGCACTCCCTCCTGCACCTGTGAGCGAGTGTATGAAGCATCTACACCAATATGCTTGGTGAGCTCATGCTTTACTAGATCTCGAGCAATACTGATGGCACCTGTACTGTCAGATATAAGGGGCGTAGGTCCCCTCACCGGCACTCCAAAATCAGCAAGTAACCACATCAACCAAGTTATCTCTGCTGTCACTGTTGCCAAAGCTCTCAATTCAGTCTCTGCACTCGAACGAGAGACTGCAGTCTGTTTCTTTGTCTTCCAGGCAATCAAGGATGAGCCAAGAAAAACACAGTAAGCAGAAAGCGAACGACGATCAAAAGGGTCACTAGCCCAGGACGCATCGGAGTAGGCGTGAAGCTGTAGTGAGGTGGAGCTAGGGAAAAACAAACGACGAGAGATGGTTCCACGCAAGTAGCGAAGAACACGAAGAAGGTGGCTGTAGTGAATATGAGTAGGACGGGCCATGAACTGACTCAAGATATGTACAGCATGAGCAATATCAGGGCGAGTGCTCACAAAATAGACTATACTCCCAACAAGATGGCGATAACGAGTAGGATCATCAAGAGGAGCACCATTAGTAGCTCGAAGCTGAAGGGAGAGCTCCATAGGAGTATCAGTAGTGCGAGTATCAGTCAGACCAGACCGATCAAGAAGATCCTGGACATACTTTTGCTGGGAGAGGTAGTAGCCCTCAGGCGTGGAAGAAACCTCAATCCTAAGGAAGTACGTAAGCAAACCAAGATCAGACATAAGAAACTGCTCACTGAGATGCTTCTTCACATATGTGATGAAGGAGGAATTATCACCAGTAATGAGTATATCATGCACATAAAGAAGAAGCAGTGTCCGACCTCGAGGTGAGATGTGGACAAAAAGGGTAGGGTCATGAGCACTGACAGTGAAACCGGCAGTGGTAATCACTGAGGTAAAACGAGCAAACTAGGCACGGGGGGCCTGTTTTAGGCCATAGAGAGCACGACGAAGACGTCAAATATGACTATCGGGAATAGAATACCCAGGGGGTGGCTACATATAAACCTCCTCATGTAAGACACCATTAAGGAAGACATTCTTAACATCGAGCTCAGAGATAGACCACCGACGAATAGAGGCAACCGCAATAAGGGTGCGAATAGTGGTCATATAGGTAACGGAGGCAAACGTCTCATCGTAATCACGGTCATACTTTTGCTGAAAACCGCGCGCCACAAGACGAGCTTTGTAGCGCTCAATGGTACCATCAGATCTGGTCTTGATCTTGTACACCCACTTGCATGTGATAGGGCGAGCATGCACAGGTGTCTGTATGATGTCCCAAGTCGCCGTACGTCGAAGAACATCAAGCTCTTCTACCATAGCGAGCTGCCACTCAGAATGGGAAGCAGCCTCACAATAGAAAGTGGGCTCATGAACAGAGAGAGCATGAGCTGTCGAAGTAAGTCCAAAACGAGCAGAAGGCTGAAGAGATACCCAGTCACGAAGGACATAACGAGGAGCATCATCAGATGAATCTGATGTCGGTGTCGGTAAGATACCAGGAGATGAGTCTGGTGAGGGCCGAGGACGTCTGGAGTAGTGTACCCCCGAGAAACGAGATGACGGTGCTGTAGGAGCAGGAGGTGGTGCTGTAGAAGGTAACACAGGGGGTGTAGGTGCAGCTGGAACCACAGGAGGCAAAACAGATGGTGGCGTTGAAACAGAAGAAATGGGTGATGAATCAGAGAGAGACAACCAGGAGATCGTCTCAACAGTGGAGACAGGACGAGGAGCCAAATCAAGAAAGGTCGAGATTCGTCAAAGACAACATCTCGTGAGAACCTGATCCGACGAGCAGAAGGATCATAGCAGCGATATCCTTTATGCTCAGATCTGTACCCAAGAAAAACGTATTCAACGGACTGGACGGATAGTTTGGTGCGCTCATGAGACTGTAGAAGAACAAAACAGGTGCAACCAAAAACACGAAGATGACTATAATTCGGAGCGCGAGAGTAGAGACGCTCTATAGGAGTCGCACCCTTAAGAGCAGTAGAGGGTTGCATATTGATAAGATATGCAACTGTAGAAACAGCCTCAGCCCAGAATTATGGTGGAACATGGGAGGCAAGAAGAAGAGTGCGAGCAGTCTCAAGCAGATGACGATGCTTGCGTTCAGCGACCCCATTTTGGGCATGGGCACCAGGACAAGATGACTGATAAAGAGTGCCCTACTCAGAGAGAAATTGTCGGAAAGCACCAGAACAATATTCACCAGTAGAGTCACATCGAAAGGTACAAATGGAGCTCTCGAACTGAGTATGAACCATCGTTGCAAAGCTACGGTAGATCGCAAGAAATTGGCCACAAGTAGACATAGGGAAAAGCCAAGTAAAACGGAAATAATCATCAATGAAAAGAATATAGAATTTATGCTCGCCTTTTGAGATAATAGGCGTAGGTCCCCATACATTTGAATGAACCAAATCGAAAGGTCGAGCTGATACAGAATCACTAGAATGATAAGGAAATTGTAGTTGCTTACCCAACTTACAATCTCGACAAGACATGGACGTGTCAACAGTAACATGTCTAAGGACTGCCTGACGAACTAATGAAGAAAGACGGGACCCACATAGGTGACCTAAACAGTGATGCCATTGCGCAAAAGCTCCAGAAGTGGTGGCAGCAGCAGTGGCGGTGAAAGTAGACGTGGTAGCAGCATCTTGGGAGTGTGGAAGGTGAAGGCGGTCGAGAATGTAGAGACCCTAACGATCCTTACGACGGCGGCCAGTACCAAAAATTGTCCCTGTCTGTCGATCCTGAACAAAACAGGTGTGAGAGTCAAAACCAATCCTACAACCAAGATCAGTGAGCTGTCCTACCGAAATGAGCTGTATGGTAAGCTGAGGAACATAGGAGACAGCTAGAACAGAAAAATCAGTAGACAAAAGGTGCCCTGACAGTTGACCGGTAAGGAAGTGCTGTCAGCTATCTGAACATTGATAGGAAAAGGAGGAGATCCTACTGAAGTGAGAGATGTGGACTCCGGTGTCATGTGAAACGAGGCACTGGAATCCAGAACCCAAGATATACCTGGAGGAGATGTCTGAGCTAGACTAGCAGAACCCGTAGAGTTGTGAGAGAGTTGCTGAAGTAGGGCCTGGCAGAACTGCTAGACAGAGTGATCTCGCTAAGCAGAACCTATTGAGTTGGTTTGTCCTCCTGTAAAGGAAGGGCCTCCCTGCCCCCCTTGTGTCGTCCACTCGTGCGCTCCTTGTTCCATTTTCTTCACATCGCACAACTCTGGTAGTCATGTCCAAAGTTCTTGCAGTAATTGCACTAAACCCCAGTCGGTGCAAAGGCAGGAGCAGCAACTGGCGCCGGAGAAGGAACCGTAGTCGAAGAAGGAGCAGCAAGCACAGTCAGAACAGATTGTGCTGCTAATCCGAGGCGAATCTCCTTAGCCCGAAGCGTCGAAAGGGCTTCTGTGACGATCGGTCATGGCGAGCGGCTCAGCAGTTGAGCCCTGACAGACTCAAACTCTGGGCGAAGACGGCAGACGAAATCATAAAGGCGAAGACGATCATGATCCACCTTCTGCACTTTATGACAATCCTGACAGAGTGGAGAGGCCAGCTCATCCAGCTGGAGCCAGAGACTGGCTAGGGCTCGAAAGAAGTCGTCGACGGAAGAATCTCCCTGGCGAAGCATCTCCAACTCATGTTGAAGCAAGAAGAACTGGGCATAATTGCTCTGCTGGTAGCGCTCACGTAGGTACTCCCAGATTTGTCGGGTAGACCGTAGACCGACAATATCTGGCTGGATGGAGTCATCGACGTTGACAACAAGGATGGCACGGACCCTAGCCTCATTAGCACACCAGCGCTCAAAAGCGTCAGCGGCATGCTGAAAAGCCTCATCAGCAACATCAGCAACAACGGCAGCAGCCTCGGCCTCTTTCTTGGTAGCCTCATCTGCAGGCAGTGCAAGGATAGGCTTCCTGGGAGGAGGTTGAACCGGTGGTGGCGGAGAAGGTAGTGCACCGGTAACATGTCCCAAGAGGCGAAGACCATCGAGCGTGATCTCCATGAGAGAGGACCACATCCTGTAGTTCGTCCCATGAAGTTTTGTTCCCGAGAATAGGATCGCAGCAGGTGGAACTGAAGCCATCGGTAGGCGGTGCTAGACGGCGCGGCGACCAATGAAACGACGTCTAACAGGCGGCGCTGGACGGCGCGGCGGTTAGATCGATGTTTTTTTCTTTTTTTCTCTTTTTCTTAAGCTTCTAAAGGAAGCTACTCACTCCTTAAAGGATCAGATCGAAGAAGATATACCAGATGGCCGGGCGGCGGGATCTGGGGGTCAGGCGACCGGGCCGGACGGTGGGATCTGGGGGTGTGACACCCTGGCCCATTATGGCCCATGTGTGTGTGCACATGAGGGTGTGGATTAGTCCCATATTGCTAGCTTAGCATGAGTAGTACCAACATATAAACCTATAGACACCATTAGTAATAACCTCCAGTTAACCGTTTTACGCGAAGCGAGGACGAAAGCGTAAGCAGGTTATTACGTGTGCGTGGCTTATCCATAATGGGGTTAGGCCTAAGCCAGTTTGGATCCTTGGGCGTTACAGGAGGCCAGGCGCCCGGGCTGGGCGGCGGGGGCCTAGGACCAAGCGGCCGGGCAGCACGATTCGGCGGCCAGACGCTGGCCAGCGGCGGCCAGGAGGCGGAGGCCGAGGACCAAGCGGCCGATCAGCGCGGGTTGGGAGCCAGGCGGCTGGAGACAACAGGTGGCCCGATCGGACGGCGGGATCCGGAGGCCAGGTGGCCGGGTGGCAACGGCCGGGCGGCGGGGGGCCGAGAGCCAGGCACAGTCGCCACTGGCAGAAGATGATGCCGGCAGAAGATGGCGAGTCCTTCTCCTTGCAGTAGATCGGATCAGATCGGAGTAACTACGAGGAGGACGGGTAGCCGGAGGCGGCACACGGAGGGCGGCAACTGGTGGGTGGGCCGACGTGCAGAGGGCGGCACCAAAGGCAGCAGAAGAACAGGTCAGAGTCCAAGCTCTGATACCATGTTATGAATATTGTGTGTATTGCCATGAGGTCCAAGGGGCCATATATATACAGGAGAGTACAGGGGTATACCATATACAGATACAGAAGCATACATGGAAACGAATAGCAATCCTACTCTATCTTCTATTCGTTTCTATCTCTAACAAGTTGAATACACTGACAGTGTCCCTGCTCATCTGTCATTACTCATTAATTAATGTCCCAAATTATCCATGGAACTATGGAAGTAGCTTGTTGCAGGTTTTTGCCCCTTTTTGACCTCGATTTTTTCTTGGCATCTGGTTCATTGAAAGATTCTTTATTTTCTGCAATGCTACCACATTATTGCAACAGCCATTAGTTGCTGCAATGCTGCTCCTGCTCAGCTTTCTCCACCCTATATTCCATCTCTGTCTACTCTCGTTAACAAGCTCTGCTTCTGTGATGTCTTAGCGGCCAGCAATGTTTTTCTGAAACCAAGGGCAGAAGCTCTCGTATTCATTTCTAGGAGAAGAGACATACACCGTTCACAGCGGCTAGCAATCACAGTATGCCTAGGGCAAGTGCTGAAAAGGGACGGTGAGTTGAACAAAGGGCCAGTTTTCGATTGTTGTGACGCGTTGTGGAATTTAGTTCTGTTTACAATAGCTTTTCCAAGATTTTACGGACTTTAATTGAAAACTCTTTTAAATCATAGCAATAAAATCTTACTAGACTTGCTAACGATTCGTATAACTAACAAGATTTCACGGTGAAGCGCAACAACCGCAAACTGACCCTAGTTTTTTTTATGGGAATCTATGCTAATTCCAGTAACATTTTGTTGTTATTGTTCCAAAATAAATTCTCCAACTAGTTGTATATTCAAAAGTCGAAAATTTCAGGTGCTTTTCGGAAATAATTTCAGCGTTGCTTTCTCGTTCGTCTCTCCCCTGCTGATGATTTGCATGGTTCACACCGTGACACTGACTGGTTTTGTCGGCAAAACTTTAGAACAACTCCTTGCTATTGCCACACCAGTTTAGAGTGCCTGCGCTATTTCAGGCTGCACAAATTTGCCGGATTTGCTGCTACTGCGGTAGTTCTAACAAAAACTCCAAGCAGGATGACGCTGCTCTCTATGCAGGACTGACCAAGAATTCATCATTTGGAGGCAAACCGAGAGTCAGATCCTCAACGATCTGGCTTCTATTGATGCAATGCTTCTATTGAAAATAACATGTCCCTGTTGATTTCAGGATTTGTTCTGTGCTGGAAGTGACTCAACCTCTAACACAGTGGAATGGGCGATGGCCGAGCTACTTCAGAACCCGTTAATAATGGCCAAAGCCTGTGATGAGCTTGGACGAGTTATTGGATCAAGAACAGAGATTGACGAAACTGATATTGATCAACTGCCCTATATGCAGGCTATAATAAAAGAAACTTTTCGACTACATCCTCCTGGTCCACTGTTGCTACCACACCAAGCTGAGACGGCAGTACAAATGAGAGGTTACACTGTACCTAAGGGCGCGCGTATCCTTGTTAACATCTGGGCAATCGGCCAGGACAACGAGATATGGTCTGAACCAGAGAAATTCATGCCCGAGAGATTCTTGGCAAAGAGTGTTGATTTCAAAGGAGGAGACTTCATTCTCATTCCATTTGGTGCCGGATGCCGAGTGTGCCCTGGCATGCCGCTAGCTATCCGTATGGTGCATGTAATGCTGGCATCATTGTTGAATCACTTCAAGTGGAGGCTCCCGGAAGACGTGGAGAAGAAAGGGATAGATATGCAGGAAAAGTTGGGTGTCTCCTTAACAAAGGTTGAGCCACTTTGCGCTATACCAATGGCGTATTGAGTTAATCGAGGGTTTCCTTTTCGGTGAAAATAAGTGTACTAGCATTTACAACTAAAACTATGTACTCCTATTGTTAGACCATGTGGCCATGTCTAGAATATTTTAGGTGATGAATAATTGACAACGTTGATTATGTTTTTACTTATAGTGTGTTGCGTGTGCGGATTGACGTTCGCGTGTACGGATTGTCGTATGTTGCATGATACGCTCGTGTGAGGTATCGTGTGGATTGACTTGAGTCAAGTCGTGGACTTGTGCTCGTACGAGGTTGTGTGTTTGTTCATGTGCAGGTGTTGCTTGAGGCGGAACATGGTCGATGACGGGACTGAAACTAGGTTCAGGTGGAACCGAGGTTTCGGGACTAAGTTCAGAGAGGAACTGAGGTCCTATCGGTCAAGAATGTCATGCGGGATGTTCAGGCTAGAGAACAATGTGCATGGAGATCATGCGTGGAGAAGATACAGGAGGTGGCTGTATGGAGCCAAGATGCTGCATGCATGTCTCGGACGGCGTGTATACGAGTCGTATACAGATTGTAGGTGTATACGGTCATATAGTTAAATACGGAGCCGTGGCGTATTTTGTTTTTCGAGTTGGAGTCGGAAACAAGTGTTTCCGTGGAGAATATAAAAGGAGCTGCGTGCGTTTTGTAACGTTGCCGTGGTTTTTTGAGAAATAAAGAAACGTGAGGGCTAGGCTTTGGTTGGCCGTGGCTTTTGGGAACAAACAGAGCTTTGTGAGTTTGGCTGCCAATCAACGCACAGCGACGGCCACCTCGCGCCAGATTGCCACCTCGCCGGAACTTCCTCCCGTCTGCACACAAAGCATCGTCGTGGCAAGCGGCGGCCGTGCGCGGTGATTCTCGGTGGAAAAAGAAAGAGAGCTGTGCGGCAGCTTTTCTCGGTGGCAGGCGTGATTAGAAAAAAGTGAGTGCATGTACTGCTTATCTCTGGCCAAGATTTGATACTAAGGTCAGTTGTTTTATTTTACGTCTTCGTTTTTGTGTTTGCTAAGAAAATCTCTTGATTTCTTCTTATCTCTTTGTTTGCATGATCTGTTAATAAATGCTTGCATGCACTAGCTTTTACGTGTGCACATGATGCTACTTTTTGTTTTGAGCTGCATGCATGAAGGAGAGATAACACACTTTGTTAGGAAAGCAAAACCGAATTGAGTTGTATGCATACGTGACGGGACTACATGCAAGTTAGTTAGAAGACATCACTTTTATTTTTATACATGCATGCTAGTTTTGATTAGGAGAGATGATTAGTGCCGCATGCAAACAAGCGTAATGACAGCATGCAGGCTTTGATCTGAGAGTTGTGCGTGAGTTAAAAAGGTGCTCTGGCCGAATTGTTTTGTGGGCATTAAAGGATCTGATTAAGGAGTGATTAGTAGACTTTTATTGCATGCATGTTCACGTGACATGAACTTTCCTAGATGCCGCAAGTTTTCTTTTTAATACATACTGGTATTTATTTGCAAGTTAAGATTTAATCCATCCGATATAGTTAGAGCATCAAGTTTGTGATCTTAAAAGTTTGGTTGATTAATTCTTTACGGTTTTTGCTTAATCACTTAATTAGGGCTTAATTAATTTTCGTTATTATCTGTATCAGCGAGCTTGTTTATTTTATATCTCGAGTTCTAGACCTCCGATTGATATACTTCCAGTTGGGTTAGTTCAATAACTTTCTCTAGTTTATTCTGACAAAGTTTGAGGTCAATCAGAGTTACGGATTTTTATTGAGATCATTTTTAGTGAGGTCGCAGTGTTCTGTCCGGTTTGTTTAAACGCGGCTTAAATAGGATTTGTGTTTTAGGGGGAACTCTTAAAATATATTTTTAGCTTCCGTAATCATTCACCCCCCCTCTGATTGCCTATCTTAGTGTGTATCGATCCTACACCTATCCTCATTTGAGATTACGTAGCACTACGTTTATTATTCTGTACATGCTCAATTGAATGATGGAGCTCTTCAATAGTTCAGTTATATCGTTTAGACAAGAATATATTAAACCTCACACCATGTTTTTTTACATGAGTTTCAGAAAGAACTCTTTTACGCTATCCACCAATTAATGTGGTCTATCCATTCTTTCTAGTCCAGTGGGTCAGATTAGTCAGAATTTGTTTGTATCCACCACAAAGTATGGGAGAGTATCATCATCTTAGAGGTAAGAAAACAACCATACAAAAAACAAATCTCAGCGATATTTAAAAAATAGAAAAGGATCCTACTGCATATATATTATACTAGTTCTGTGCCCGTGTGTTGCAACGAAAACTCAAACTATAGAAGCAAGTACCTCAATGAGTCAGTTTTCCTGGGGCAGGTGCAGCTGCTGGCTTCGGTGTGCCTTGAGGTTGTTGTGAGGAGTCCCACCAGCTTGTTTTAGAATCTATAGGAATCAGCGGGTAGGGAGCAAAGTGATCCCTCTTCTAGGCATAGAACGGGTTTCCTCCGACGTCCTCCGTCTCCATTGAGCTATGGCCTAGTAGACCTGGTGGGAATAGGAAAAGGTTGTGCTATCCAGAAGTGATGGCACAGCAGGCCCAGTATCTCCTAGTGGCCGCACACCTCTTGATAGCTAGTTTCTATATGCTTTTGTCCTGTGCTTTGTTGAATCAAAAATCAGAGAACAATAATGTCATGCACTTGCTTCCATCTTTGCTGAGTTTAGGAGCACTCCGAGGAAACAAACAGATAATCCAGTCGCACATATGACAAAAAATGCAGTTAATATAATCATGCATACAACAAAATGTTGACCAGTGTTTGACACTTGTAGTTTTGCAGAAAACCAAAAATAAGGTGAAAAGATCATAAAACCATAGTTATTGCAAGGATATTTTGACTGGTATTCAACATTTACAGCTCATCACAAAACAAAAAAAAGGTGAAAAGGGTCATAATGCCATAGTGTCTACATGGATGTGAGCAAAATGTACCTATTCTGCTAATTTTGTCCTGGCGTGCATCTATCTGTAACAAATTGGTCCTCGATAGCACCTACATTTCAATACAAATAGCAAACATAAATTATGATCTTTTCATCTTAACAAAACTTTGACTGCACCTTTTTGTTGATAGGACCCTAAAAGATTTCTAAAGGCTAATCACAGGGAAAGAATTAAAGCAGTGACAGGAAGGATGAAAGTTTAATATCTGCAAAGCATAAGAAATGCTTTAACGAAAGCCTAATTATTACCTAGACAACAACTTGTTTAACTTCAATAGAAATTCCATGACTAAACTCGAAACAAAGTTTATCCAGCTACAATCCCCTATCCATGTTATGTTTTACGAAAAATATGCCAAATTAGCCCTTACCAATAGAGTTGTTTTTCTAAACATCTTATAGGCAAAAATAAAAGTTGAACAATTAAATTACATACTAAAAACTATGTCTAATCTACCATGGCTAATATAATGGGCTACAGAAAAAGGTCACGAAGCTGATTCTTTGAGGGTCCATGCTTCTCAAATTGTCCTACCATTTTGAAGTGCCAAATAAACATAAATGTTAAAAATGTCATGCATAATCATAGGGAAAAGTTAGGCATGAAAGGCCTGCATTCCTAAAATTATTTTCCTATACCTTAATCATCTACTGTAAATATTAAATAACTGCCATGTTAGGAACTTTCCTGTAGGCTTATTTAGTTAACAGTAATCCTTGTGTACTTACAATCTAATGATGAATATTAGTTGAGTTCACAGGGTTGTTTTTATACATAATTGAAAAACCATAAAAAGTGGTCATAGATAGATTGAGCATTCAGATAGGCCACACGATAGATGAAAGGGACTGCTAATATACAATGATGCATTCATACAACTATTAGCACAAAATATAGTACTGCCATATTATTATTTGTACAAACTGAAAAAGATATGTGACACAGAGAAGCAACAATAAACTGTAGACAACAAAACAATTATTTCATTTTAGCACTGGATCGCTAGGCAGCAACGATAATATGAATAACAGAGAAGCAACAACAAATATCTGTTTCTAGCTATATTACTTTTAAATCAAATTATGCTGGCACACATTGTAGAATAAATGTTCAAGCAACAGGCAATTTATTTAAACAAAATATGAATGGGATGATGTAGATAGATCAACCACCACATAAAGATAGTGTAAGGGAAGATATGAAGAATGTAGTATAGAATGAAGAATCTAGATATACATGACGCAATCATCTTTTGGACACTGGCTTCCAATCCTGTTCAAGAGAACAAATAATTGAACAGCTAGCCATATCATCCTGGTTAAGAGATAACTAAAAACCTGAGGCCCTTCTTCCTCTTCTTCAAAAACACTAGTTATGATTTGATCCCTGAGAGCATCATAGGAATAAGGTTTCAGAAAATTCACTATATCAGTCCAAATTATGATAGCACTGGACAAAGCCTAAAGGCAAAAACCACTAAACATCTATTATCTAGAGCTGGAAAAGTCAAATACAAACCAACAAGTCATTTAGCTTCAATGCCTACCAAGATCAAATAAAGCACCTAAAATAGAAACACATGCATATGCAAGTTCACAAAGACATGCATACAAGAAACTTCATCCATTTTTCGAGTCCTCGCGGTGTTAGAAGCCTTACGCCAGTGAGACCATAGTTTAGACCATGTAATCGAAGATCTCATGGTGATTGGATGTACAAATGTATAGATCTATTAAACATGAAAAAAATGCACCTGAGAAAGTATCCCCTTGTGATTGTGGACTACACCTTTTGGTTTACCAGTTGTACAACTTGTGTAAAGGATAAGAGCAGGATCATCTTCTGCATAATCAAACTCCAGCGTAATTAGGTTAATAGGAGCTAGCCGCAAAATATCTGGGATTATTATTGATTATTGAAAGATTTTTGATGATTGAAGAGACAAATAGTGGAAAACACAAGTACAGTATAAGCAGCAGCAGAAATCAAATATAAAGTTACAATAAAAAATAGAAAATAGAAAATGTTCACCTTTAATTTTCTTTGAACTATCAATCTTAGCAATTAAACTAGAAATTGATGAAGTCACTTCACTACTTGAAGGTTCTTGGGAACCTATCCTTGGGGGTATATTTGTCACAGCTATAAGAAGAGAACAATGAATGAAATATTAGGTATACATATGATTACTTTCCAACCAATGTTGGCTGTAATCGTATGTCACCATAAAATTATTAAGTTCTTTTTCATTTTCTGTCCAACGGTGATGTGAATTAGAACTATAGTTTTGCATGTTATTAATCAGACCAACGTAGGGTTAATAGCATGCAATATATATTTTGCCCTGTATTTTATTCGGCAATAAATGCTTCCAATGTTGTCGCCACATTTAATAACATTGAGCAACTAACGGGGAACAATTTTTCCCACATGGAAAGAGAGAATTCTTGTTGTCCTTAGAGTATTGGACCTTAATTATGCTTTGAGGGTAATCGCTCTCGTTCATCCCACTGAAGGTGAGGAAAATTATGATGAGGAAAAGAAAGCTTATGAAACTAAATGGGAGCAGTCAAACTGTCTGTCACTAATGATTATGAAGACTTCTATCTCAGTCAGGATCAGGGGAGCAAACCCCGATTCCGAAAATGCTAAAGAGTAATGTTGGTCTTGCCTTTAGACAAGACAAGCTCTATATGCTTTCCCTTAATGAAACTTCTGTATTCTTGAATGTTTGTGATGCTGAGCGTAAAGATAATTATGAGACTTCTTCAAAACTATGGCACTGTCATTTAGTCCACATTTCGAGGGGGAGAATGTTGCCCACCGTACACTTATGGATATGATACGAAGCATGCTTAGCCATTCTAGTTTACCAATTGGCTTGTGAATGGAAGCATTAAAGACAGCCGCACATATTTTTAATATGTACCTAAAACACCTTATGAATTATGGACTGGGAGGAAACCGAGTATGAAATATTTACGAGTGTGGGGTTGTCGTGCTGAAGCTAAGATATCTAATCCACATATTGGAAAATTAGACCCTAAGACAGTAAGTTGCCATTTTATCGGGTACCCTGAGAGATCAAAAGGGTATCGTTTTTATTGTCCTGATAGGATAACTAAGTTTATTGAATCAAGGCACGCTGTGTTCTTAGAGAATAATGAGGACCTGGAGCCTAGGAAAATAGATCTTGAGGAGAAGCGGGTTTATGTTTCTTCACCGCTCATCCCAGAGACCTTTATTCCTGTGCCTCAAGCGGTTGCACCTTCAGTAGAGAATACTGTAGTTGCACCTACTGTTGAGGTCTCTGAAATCCCTAATGTTACACCTAATGATGAGCCTCAGCTGTCTCCTGTAATAACTAATGAACCTCTTAGAAGATCACAGCGGGAGAGAATACCTGCCATCCCAAATGATTATGTTGTTTATATGAATGAGGATATTAATGATATGGGGAAGGTAGATGATCCCACCTCTTATAAAGAGGCCATAATGAGTGATTCTTCTAAATGGCTTGAAGCCATGGAGGATGAGCTAAAGTCTATGAGCACTAATGATGTATGGGACTTAGTAGAAATTCCTGACAGAGTCAAAATAGTGGGCTGTAAATGGGTCTACAAAACCAAGCATGACTCTAAGGGAAATGTCGAAAGGTTCGAAGCGAGACTTGTAGCAAAAGGCTTCTCGCAAAGAGAGGGGATTGACTATAATGACACTTTTCTCTTGTCTCAACTAAAGATTCATTTAGAATTGTTATGGCACTTGTAGTTCATTATGTTTTAGAGCTGCATCAGATGGATGTTAAGATGGCATTTCTTAATGGTGACTTGCAAGAGAACGTATACATAACTCAACCGGAAGGTTTAGTCGTGGAAGGCAAGGAGCATATGGGATGTCGACTTAAGAAATTCATTTATGTTATGAAACAAGCATCAAGGCAGTGGTACCTTAAATTCGATAAGATCATAAGAAAATTTGGATTTAAGGAGAATGATGTTGATAATTGTACATATGTTAAGTTCAGGGGGAGTAATTACACCTTCTTAGTCCTTTATGTGGACGATATATTGTTGGTCAGCAGCAGTGTGGACATGCTGCAGGAAACTAAAAGATTTCTCTCGTCCAATTTTGACATGAAGGATCTCGGTGAAGCATCTTATGTTCTTGGTATTGAAATTCACCGAGATAAGTCCAAAGGAACATTAGGTTTATCACAAAAGGTATATATTGACAGAGTACTAAAGAGATACAATATGCATAAATGCTCTACCTCGCCTGCTCCTATTGTTAAGGGCGATAAGTTTGGGAAATTTGAATACCCAAAGAATGACTATGAATCTGATCAGATGAAGGATGTACCTTACACTTCTGCTGTCAGAAGTATTATGTATGCTCAAGTATGTACACGCCCTGATTTAGCTTTTGTTACCGGGATACTTGGGAGATATCAATCAAATCTAGGACCGAACCACTGGAAAGCCGTTAAGAAAGTCCTACGCTATATACAAGGCACTAAAGGTCACATGCTCACATATAGAAAATGCGATAACCTCGAGGTTGTCGGTTATTCTGATACTGATTTTGCGGGGTGTAAAGACACTAAGAAGTCCACATCAGGTTATATTTTCACTCTCACAGGAGCAGCAATATCATGAAAAAGTGTAAAGCAAACACTTACTACATCGTCGACAATGCAGGTTGAATTTGTGGCATGTTATGAGGCTACCAGGTAAGCTGTGTGGCTTAAGAATTTTATCCCGGGATTAAGAGTGGTAGACAGCATTTCTAGACCACTCATTTTGTACTGCGATAATCAACCCGCAGTCTTCTATTCGAGTAACAACAAGTCGAGTGCAGCTGCCAAGCACATTGACATAAAGTATCATGTTGTGAAAGATAGAGTCCAGGATCAAATAATTAAGGTTGAGCATATAGGAACTAAATTTATGCTCGCGGATCCGCTCACAAAAGGCTTACCACCCAATATTTTTCGTGATCATGTTGCCGGCATGGGTTTATTGGAGAGCCTATGATCCTGGAATAAGAGGACCATATAAAGTAACCAACTCCCATGAAGTATTATGTTATCCGATCGATATAGAATGGAGCACTGTAAGTACTGATGTCCAGCGGTAGTTAATTGACTGTTGTGACGTATTACTTTGGTGTGAACTTTTATTGAGAGAGGGCTTATGATGTTTAGCCTTACGATCAAAGGGGAGAATGTTGGGTTGATCTCGGCTAACCGAACTTGAGATTTTAGGGAGGCACACCTCCACTCACGCGCCTTGATCGGAGGCGGTTCCAACAGGTTTTGGTTCATGGTCCCGGTCACCTAGCACTACATAAAAAGGAGGGGTTTTCGGCAGGGCTAAGCGACGAGTTGTCCTAAGCCCACAAGATCTCAAACAAAAACCGATCCATTACGGGTGCTCAGGTGGACGAAGGCCGAAGCCCCTTCTTAGTCCCTGCCCATGGCGACAATTGCAGACCGGCGACCGCAGCACCACCGACGCTGTCAACACTTCCACATCAACAGATCCAACCACAAACATGGACTCCCTGAGTTCGGGTACGTCTTCCGCACTAAAGTTTATTATTGTGTTCATGAATGTTCTAGGGATTAAGTCTAATGTTCATGTTTAGCCTTAGATCTTAAGTTAACACTCATATCCAACGAAATTCCTCCATGAATCGCAGTTGACACCATCAGCCACCTTCTGAAGCTCCTCCGTTGCAAGGTTCAGCGCATAGGTACCAGGACTACTGGTACCTTCACAGAGCGTGAAGAAGAGGACGCCGCTCTTCTCGCAGAACCACCGCAACTTAATGGCGGCATAACACCATATCTTCAGCTCAGTTAAAGTGATGCCACCTTTTATTTCCCATTTGCCGGTGCACCTGTCATCGCCGACTGTGTGAAAGACTGTTGTCGTCACTCTGAGAGAGTCGTCAAATCGAATCGCCGCGTCATGGAAGCTCAGCTTGCCGTCGGGAGTAACGCCGAGCAAATGGTCGTTCTCCCAAAGGTTCGGAAGGCCACACGACGCCATGAGCACTTCTTTGGGTTCCGATGTGTTGATGCGCACCGCGAACGCCGTGCGTGCCATGAGCCAGTAGGCCACGCCACCGAGCACGACACTCTGGCGTAACTGGTGCAGTTTGTTAGCTTTCATCTTCGGACCTGACCTTCTAGCCTCCGTGCTCCAGCAGCCCGTGTCTGATGAGTACGAGTGGAGCGCGGTAAATGTTCGACGGTTGTAGACGATGAGCACGCGGAAGAAGGTGGACGACTGGTATGGCGGGTCGAGATCATCAATAGTGAGCCAGGGCGAAGCCAAGGAGAGGCTTAGTGAGGCTCACCTCCTCCTGGTAGAACCCCCTGGTGCGCTGAAGCTCACAGCGGTCTGGCTGCTCCTCACCCCCACCAAAATACAATAAACTCACAAATCACAAACCTAGAAAATAGCAATCTAGATCTCAGTTTTCAATTCAAACAAAGGTAACAGAAAGGGGGGGTTGGGGAGACCTATCGCGCGCCGAACAGTAGAGCTGTAGAAGGCCCGGGAGCTCAGCGCCTCTGCGGAGAGAAATAGGGGGAGGCGGGGACAGAGCGGAGTCAGCCGGGCGATCAGTGAAATAAGGAAAGGGCCATGAGTAATTTTTTTTAGTAATAGCACTGTAAGTAATTTGTTTTCTTATAATCTTTCTTATCAATTTAGTATTTTACAGCTTAGAGTTTAGATTTTTAGATTCAATGTATATAGATAGTTTAGTCTTTATAATTAATTCATTATAGATTTGTAATTCATTATAGATGTATATAGATAGTTTAGTCTTTATCAATCTAATTTTTATAGCTTTGTACTGATAGAAATTAATACGTTATTTATAGATTTTGCTATAATGGAGAAACAAACTTTGTGTAACTATTTTGCAAGCAATTCAAGTAGTTCTCGTCCAACCAAGCGAGAGATCTTTAAAAGCATTGATGATGATAAAATCCTAAATCGCTTTCAAGGCATGAAGTCGCGTAGAATGCATTTGCCTCGTGATTCAAATTTGTCTCGTGATTCAAATTAACTTAATTCTAATATGTTTATATGATCTAAATTTTTATTACCATTTACAATTTTATATTATATCACTAATTTTGATGTGTTTCATATATAGGTGACTTATCGCTACCCCGCACTCATGGCAGAATAATTATATATTTTTGGATATGCGCTTTGTATTATCGAGATACCTACTTTGTATTTCTTTGTTTTCATTATTCATCTCTATCCAATTGTGTAATTTATGTTAACTTAGTTTAAATCTATAAATAGTTTAACCCCCTTCAATTTCATTCTTAGCTTCACCCACTGCTAGTGAGCAATGCACAAGCGTAGAATCCCGACATGTCATCGCCGGACAGAGGCGGAAGCAGGGCGACGTCTCCTGTCATGGGGTTGCAGACGCAGAGCTTGAGGCCGTCGGCGTGCCCCTCACGCCGGAGCTCGAGGACGACGCGGCCATTGTGGGACGCGATCGGGCGGGAGTACTCAAAGAGCCTGCCGAAGTCCCCGCGAACGGCCTATGCCAGCGCGCTGAAGGAGGGGCCATGGAAGACAAGGAGCCGAGTGCCGGAGGCCGTCGGGACGAAGCAAGGCTGCGCCAGCGCAGCGGAGCGCTTCCGCTTGAGCGCCTCCTGGTGGAAGAAGCCGAGGGCTAGGCGCAGCATAACGGGCAGGGCATGGTAGAGGACGCCGGCCACCTTGGCCACGACATGGCCCCATCGTCGGCACGTGGCGGCGCAGCGGACTACGTCGGCGGCGTCAAAGAGCCAGGTGAAGACCACCGCAAGAGCGTCGTCTGAGACAGACGTGCCGTTGCTGTCGAGGTCGCCTCCGTCCGTCAGGCCTCGCCGCGGGAGCCAGCCTTTGCTGTATGGCGCTGAGAGGTGGACACCTAGGGCTTGGCGCAGCGGCGACGGCATTCAGGACACCCAGGATTGGTGGAGCGACGGATGTTGGATTAATCAGTTGCCCTTTAGTTTCTACGCTCATCAGTTTCTACGTTACTAGTTGTTTCAGTTTGATGTTTTTTAGTGCCTTCAGTTTTTACGTTTCTGATGCTTTTAGTGCTTACGTTTCTGTTGTTCTTCAGTTTCATGTTTCTAGAGTCTTGTTTGATTTGCTATAAATAAAGGGAAAATGCAGCAGCAAAGTTGAGCACTGCACAAACTCCTCTGCGTTCTTCATGTTCTGTGTGTGTACGTGAAAACAAGGCCAGTTCTCTGTGTGTTGTGAGTGAGAGATCGGAGGGAGCCATTTCTTTCATTTGGTATCAGAGCAAGGCTGTCGATCCCTACGCATTGTCGGCTCCAGTGAGCGATGGTGACCTGAGTCCGTCGCTGCGCCGTGGAGGCCGAGGCCGAGGGCGGCGCTCAATCTCGCCGATCGTCCCTCGTCGTGGCCGTACTCGTGGCTGCGACGTGGTGATCCAGAAGACGGTGCGAGAGGTTGGAGGCGCGTCCTACCCGATGCTCACACGCAACAACTACACGGATTGGTCGCTTGTGATGAAGGTGATGCTCTAAGCGAGGGGCCTGTGGGACGCCGTCGAGCACAGCGACGCCGATGTACAAGAGGATCGTGCGGCGCTCGAGGCGCTCCTCAAGGCGGTCCCGCAAGAGATGGTTCGCGCGCTTGCCATCAAGGGATCGGCCAAGGAAGCATGGGACTACGTCAAGTCCATACGAATTGGCTCCGATCACGTCCGCAAGTCGAAGCTCCAGAAGCTACGCACCGAGTTCGAGACACTCGCGTTCAAGGAAGGTGAAGATCCTGAAGATTTCGTGCTTCGCTTGAGCTGCCTGGTTGGCCAGCTCTCGGAGAACGGCGAACCCGTCGACGAGCAGAAGGCCGCCAAGAAGTACCTTCGCGTCGTCCCACCCAGGTTCGGTCATGTTGTCTACACCATGGAAACAATGCTTGATCTCTCCAATCTATCCATTGAGGAGGTCACCGGGCGTCTGAAAGGGGCCGATGATCGTTGTCTTCCGCAACTGGCGCCACCAACATTCACCTCTGAAGGCAAGCTCTTGCTAAGTGAGGAGGAATGGATGGCGCGCCTCAAGGAGAAGTAGAGCGGCGAGGGATCATCGAGCAAGTTTGGTGGCTGCGGTCGTCGCCGTGGCAGGGGTAACCGGCGACCCAAAGGCGAGGGTGGCCGTGACACCGGGCGCGACAGGCGCGAAGCAGGACGTGAGTGCGATGTCAGTCGTGACAAGTGCCGTAACTGCGGCAAAATTGGCCACTGCGCCAAGGATTGCCGGCAGCCACGGCGCGAGCAGGTCCACCTCACCCAGGAGGATGATGAGGAACAGACGCTGCTCATGGCGCAGGTGTGCACCCTCACCGACGACGTCGAGCAGCCGCTGCCAACTCTCGTCGAGCTCGACGAGACGCACGCCCAAGTGAACCTCGGGTGCGAGGGAGAGCGGCGCAGCGACGTATGGTATCTGGACACGGGGGGCCAATAACCACATGACCGGCTTCGACAGCTTATTCGCGGAGCTAGACACGGGCATCATCGGCTTGGTGAAGTTCGGTGACGGCTCGGTGGTCGACATCCGCAGGCAAGGCACTGTGCTCTTTACCTGTCAGAACGATGAGCACCGAGCCATCAGCGACGTCTACTATATTCCGAGACTTCGGAGCAGCATGATCAGCATTGGCCAGCTCGACGAGCGTGGCTGCCAGGTGCTGATTGACGGGGGAGTGCTGCGGATCCGCGATCGGCAACGTCAACTACTTGCCAAGGTAAAGCGCGCCAAAAACCACCTCTACATGCTCAACTTGAACATTGCGAGGCCGGTGTGCTTGATGGCGCGGCAAGACGATGAGGCTTGGCTGTGGCATGCCCGCTATGGTCACCTCAACTTCGACGCCCTGAAGAGGCTGACTCGAGACGGCATGGTGCGTGGACTCCCGGTGATCAATCATCCTGGTGAGGTTTGCGATAGCTGCCTCGTCGGCAAGCAAAGGCGTGCCCCGTTCCCGGCGGTGGCCCACTACCGTGCCAAGGGAGTACTCGACCTCGTGCACGGCGACCTGTGTGGTCCCATCACACCGGCGACTCACGGTGGCCGGCGCTACTTTCTTCTTCTCGTCGACGATCAGGCGCCCGCTGTCATCAAACGGTTCAAGGTCGGTGTCGAGGTCGAGACCGGGTGGCGTCTGCGCATTCTGCGGACTGATCGAGGAGGGGAGTTCACCTCAATCGAGATCGGGCAATATTGCGCGGATCAAGGAGTTGCGCAGCAGCTCACGGCACCATACTCGCCGCAACAGAACGGTGTCGTTGAGCGGCACAACCAGACGATCGTTGGCATGGCACGTAGCTTGCTCAAGGCGAAAGGGATGCCGTCTGAGTTTTGGGGGGAGGCGGTGACCACCGCTGTCTTTCTCCTGAACCGTGCGCCTACGAAGAGCTTGGACGGCATGACGCCATTTGAGGCCTGGCATGGGAGGAAGCCTGATGTCTCCTTCCTGCGCACAGTTGGGTGCATCGCGCACGCTAAGGTAACTCGCCCCAATCTGAAGAACCTCGATGACCGCAGCGTAAAGATGGTGCTTCACGGGTTTGAACCGGGGTCGAAAGCGTACCGATTGTTCGACCCAGTTGCGCGCTGCATCCACGTCTCCCGCGACATGGTGTTTGACGAGAAGTCCAGCTGGGATTGGGCGAATCCTGGCCAGCTGGAGAAGACATCTAGTGCAGGCACGTTCGTCGTCGAGCACGAGATCATCGCTGATCCAGTGGAGGTCGCTGCTCCGAGGGAGCAGCCGCACTCGCCACCGTCTCGCCAAGGCCCGCCACCACCTAGCACTTCGAATCACGCACCGAGTGTGCGGTTCGTGTCACCAATGGCTGAGGTGCTCGCTGAGCTCGATCATGACGACGACGGCGACGCACAACACCGGTTCAGGACGCTACGGGACATCATCGGTCCCGCACCTGCTGGTGCTCCGTCACGGTTCCTGGAGCCAGAACAGATTACCCCTGCCGAGCTGCGCATGGTGAGTGCAGAAGAGCCGACCACGTTTGGCGCGGCGGAACGCGACCCGTCTTGGCGTCGGGCGATGCTGGAGGAGATGAAATCTATCGAAGAGAACAACACTTGGGACCTCGTCGAGCTTCCTGCCAGGCATCGTGCGATCGGGCTCAAGTGGGTGTTCAAGGTAAAACGAGACGAGCATGGCGCCATCACTAAACACAAGGTGCGTCTCGTGGCAAAAGGGTATGCGCAGCGTGAGGGGATCGACTTCGAGGAGGTCTTTGCCCCTGTCGCGTGAATGGAGTCGGTGCGGCTACTGCTGGCTCTGGCAGCGCACCAAGGATGGTCCGTACACCACATGGATGTGAAGTCCGCATTCCTGAATGGGGATCTCATGGAGGAAGTCTATGTGGAGCAGCCGCTGGGTTTCATCGTTGACAAGCAGGAGCACAAGGTGCTTAGGCTACACAAGGTATTGTATGGGCTGCGTGAAGCCCCGCGCGCTTGGAATGCCAAGCTGGACGCCAGCCTTCAGGAGCTGGGTTTCAACCGGTGCAGGGACGAGCACGCGCTGTACATGCAGCGGGCGCCCGGAGGAACGCTGATCATCGGTATCTATGTCGACGACTTGATTATCACCGGGACAACTCAAGTAGGCATCGACAAATTCAAAGGCGAGATGATGTCCATGTTTTGCATGAGCGACCTAGGACTACTCACCTACTACCTCGGCATTGAGGTGAGCCAAGGCATCAGCGCGATCACGCTTTGTCAGAGCGCATACACCGGGAAGCTCCTGGAGCAGAACAGCATGGCAGAGTGCAATTCTTGCCACACACCGATGGAAGAGAGGCTCAAGCTATCCAAGTCATCGACGGCACTGCCTGTGGATGCAAGCCGCTACCGGAGCATTGTGGGGAGCCTGCGCTATTTGACTCATACCCGACCAGACATCACGTTCGCCGTGGGGTACGTGAGTCGGTTCATGGAAGATCCGCGAGAAGATCACCTCGCCGCAGTGAAGCACATCCTCCGGTACATCGTCGGGACACGGAGTTTCGGCGTCATCTACCCGAGGGAAGAAGGAGGAGGGCTGGCTTTTGTCGGGCTACAGTGATAGCGACATGGCCGGTGACCTTGACGGGCGAAAGAGCACCAGTGACATCCTCTTCTTCCTCGCTACAAGCCCAGTCTCCTGGCAGTTGCAGAAGCAACGGGTTGTAGCTCTCTCTTCTTGCGAGGCAGAGTACATCGCCGCTGCAACGGCGGCCTGTCAGGGGGTATGGCTTCACCGGCTATTGCAAGAACTCCTGGAACGGAAGCTTCCAGCGCCGGAGCTCAGAGTGGACAACAAGTCTGCTATCGCACTCAGCAAGAACCCCATCCTCCACGACTGAAGTAAACACATTGACACCCGATTCCATTTCATCCGTGATTGTGTCGATGGAGGACAAATCATCCTCGAGTTCGCTGACACCGGGCGGCAACTCGTGGACATTCTGACTAAACCACTCGGTCGCGTTCGCTTTCTCGAGATCCGCAACAGAATTGGCATAATCAGGATTAAGTGAAGGCAACAGGATTAGGGGGAGTTTGTTGGATTAATCAGTTGCCCTTTAGTTTCTACGCTCATCAGTTTCTACGTTACTAGTTGTTTCAGTTTGATGTTTTTTAGTGCCTTCAGTTTTCACGTTTCTGATGCTTTTAGTGCTTACGTTTCTGTTGTTCTTCAGTTTCATGTTTCTAGAGTCTTGTTTGATTTGCTATAAATAAAGGGAAAATGCAGCAGCAAAGTTGAGCACTGCACAAACTCCTCTGCGTTCTTCATGTTTTGTGTGTGTACGTGAAAACAAGGCCAGTTCTCTGTGTGTTGTGAGTGAGAGATCGGAGGGAGCCATTTCTTTCAACGGATAGCTCGGCAGATTGATTTGAGATCCATTCGGAACCGAGTCCCTTGGGGGCGTAACCTCCGGAATTTATGGCCCCCGCGCTTCCCGTTCCCAATCCGGAGAAGGATTCCGAGTCCGAGTTTCGCTTGCTTGTCATGCATGCACCGACTACTTCCATTCCAATCCCGGCCGTCCATATCCCAATCGTCCTTCTCCAACGGTCCAGATTGCATTGGCTACTTGAATCGTCACGTAGAACAATCCGAGTCTGGCCTCCTAGTCATGCGCCGATTCCTCCCATTCCAAATAGTCAAAGACCTCCCAATCTCCCATCCATCTATCGCGTGGACCATACAAAATCCGAAAAATCATACTTACCGACGCACTGTCATCCGAAGATTGGTACCAATTTCCATGCAAACACACGTTGCCAAAAATGAGCCAAGCACAAGCAAGTTGACACGTTGCCAAAACTGAACTGTGAGGGGATTTCTAAAAGGCGTGTCTATATAATATTCATATTTTTTAAGATTAAATTAGTCAGATTTTAAGGTGTTAAATAAAAAATCCAACGTTTTAGATTTGAACCACTCATTTTTTTAGGGGTATAGGGGATCCTTTAAATGGAAATCTAACGCCCACCACTTATTTCTTTTAGAGGGGATATGGAGAGATCCATTGGATGGAGATCCAATGTCTCAAAATCTGACTAATTTGAGGGAAAAAACAGTGAAATGTTGTATAGCACTTCTCTTTCTAAACTCTGTCGCTTTGTGGTACATCTATTCCCTTGAATCTAGAGTTATTCTAGATACCCATTTCTCCATTCTGTATTCGTTCCATAAATCTTCGAACGGTTGGTCGGACAAAAATTATCCACTTTCTTTTGAACACCTACACATGACATTGGATAGTATAGTATAATCAGAGCAAACATAGAGGACTAATCGCTGAGATGTTAAAGAAAAAGTACTCAATATTTTTCATCTATTTAGATAGGACAATATGATTATTATTATTTTTATTCCTAAATTAAATCACAATAGGCTACCTCAAATTATTTAACATACAAATATATGCCAACAGATATCACTCGTCCCATTTCTTTTCTCATATTTTTTTCCATCTTTTTACTGAATCGACTTGACCAACCTGGCTTCTCCAGTCCCAAGACCATGCTCTCCAGTCCCAAGACCATGCATGCTGCACCCACGCCAGCCCATGCACCTGTGTTATTTCCTCCACGCACATCTGCCACAGCCGCCCCACACGCGCACTGTTCTTTTTTTAATAGGAAAAAAATACATTCTTAGAACTTAACTTTTTCAACAGTTTAATTTTTATCTCTTATTATTAAAGCCAGGTAAAACACAGCTCTAACTTTTAAAACCATTTAGAATCAATCCCTTCTATTAGTAAAAGACAGTTTTGACTAAGTTTAACGTATGTGGCACACCACATTGAATATCAGCTAGCCAAAACGATGTGTCGACCACCTTCATTTTTAAATTAAAAACCAAACATGCTTAATATTTTAGTGATACATGGGTCCAGCCTACCCTGTGAGCTCTCAGTGGACTCGGTGTATCATGGATATGCTAGTCCCACCTCATTTTGGCCGACTGAGGTCCAATATAGTGTGCTACATGAGTCAATCTTGAGTAAAACCGTCTTTTGCTACTCGGAGGGATGGGTTCCACCCCATGGAAAGAAAGTTCCGCGGAGAAAAACTCCAGCACGCACCGGCCCTGCCCTGTATTATTGCACCACCTTCGGTTGCAAACCATCCAGATTTTGTGTCCCTTGAAACAAGATTTGTCTTTTCTTTATCTCCAAAAAAATGCAGAGATGCTACGCTTCCTAATACCCGAGAAAAAGAGAAGGAAGGCTTGCAAGGCAAAGCTCATAAGCACCAAGAACTGGATCTCCCATTCATTCAAGAGCTGTCGGACATGGGCACTACTATCCAAATTATCATTATAAACAGTTTAAAAACATCATCACAGATGGTTTTTTGAACCGTCTGAATTTATAGGTCAATGATAATCGAAGGTTATCACAGACGGTTTACGAGCCGTCTATGATAAATACAATACAGATGGTTTGTAACTAGAACCGTCTGTGAAAAACACAGTTCTATATATAGAATCGTCTGTGATGTTCTTCACAGACGGTTTATACTACAAAATCGTCTGTAATAGTTCATTCTAGACCTAAATTTGTTTCTATTTTTGAATTAACCCTAGAAAATATTAGCTATACCGTT
Source organism: Melocanna baccifera (assembly GCA_036346265.1). Classification (NCBI taxonomy): domain Eukaryota; kingdom Viridiplantae; phylum Streptophyta; class Magnoliopsida; order Poales; family Poaceae; genus Melocanna; species Melocanna baccifera. Next base: position 14,073,670 of record CM070704.1, on the reverse strand, counting down.
TGAAAACAAGCAAACACGATAGCAAACATAGTAGAGAACATTCTATTTATATTACAATTCACCATTACAATACCACAAGATTATAATGCACTATTACAATATCACAAGATTACAATCTACCATTACAATATCACAATATTACAATTCACCATTACAATATCACAAGCTATGCCTCTCATCCCTGATGCAGCTCGGTTACTTCTTCTTGGTGGTCGCCTCACTGTAAGTAGAAGAAACAATGGAGGGAGAAAGCCTTAAACCCTACAAAGTAGCAACACAAAGTTATAAAATCAAATATTAGAAGAAACAATAGAGGGAGGAAATACTAAACGCCACAAAGTAGTAACACAAAGTTACGGAATCAAATACTAGAAGAAACAATGAAGAGAACTCTAACCATAAAGAGGTCGATTGAGGAGGAGACAGTAAGGAGCTTGGAGAGATTTTGAGCGCACAAAGGGTAGGGGATGGGTTCAGGTGAGTATTTATAGGGGAGGGAGAGGTGGACGATCTGTGGGTTGTGGATTAGTCGGTTTCTTTTGGCTGAAGTTGGGTTGGGGAGGATTGACTAGTCTAGCGGTCAAAGACCAATTTATCACAGACGGTTCTTACCAAGAACCGTCTGTAAAAATATCATAGACAGTTCTTATTAAGAACCGTCCGTGATATTAGCTATATATATATACCAATACAATATAAACAACTAGTCTCAAAATATAAAATAGCAAAGTTCTGTATAACTTATATATACTCATTTGAAAGGTTTCGACGTGATCTACAATTTTGCAGTTGAGACAAACCCCAAATTTCGAAGAGAAGATCATAAATTTTGGCAAAAACAGAATTCAAAAACTTACGATACGAATTTGAGGCTACAATTGGCCGATTTTGGGGGTCTTCGAGGGTGACTAGCGCAAGCGGGTCATTTTGTTTGGATTGGGCTCGTCGTTAGCTTTCCAACGAGTACAAGAACATCGAAAACGGACACCGTATGCAAAAGATATGTCCGTTTTACTGAAGGTGTGTCAAAACGGAATCCTACTCGAACTCAGACGAAAAATTATGAAATTTTAGGGATATATGAGGCAGAAAACATATCACAGACGGTTCTTATTTATCTTAAATAAGAACCGTCTGTGATATTGCAGAATATCATAGACAGTTCTTAATTAAAATCCGTCTGTGATGTTGTGGAATATCACATAAGAATCGTCTGTGATAGTATCACAAACGGTTCTTATCAAGAACCGTATGTGATTGCAATTAATACAGGCGGTTTTTATGAACCGTCTGTGATGAGACGTCTAATATAAATCTTTTTGTAGTAGTGGGGATGTCAACGTGACCAGCAGTAGAGTTAAAAAATGAATTTGCTAGATGATTTCCTGTTTGTACTTAAGATAGAGTTTCACTAATTTGTATTAACATTCCCCGCACACGCAAATCATCCTCATTCCCCACACACGCAAGTGGATAGAGCTATGGTGGCGCCGGCGGCGTGTCTGATGCAGATAGAACCTCATGACGAGATTAAATCTAAAGGTTACTCCATCTTTCGCATTGGAAACAACGGTAACAACTTTTCTCAGTTTATGATATTAGGACAACAAGGTGTTGTTTAGATGCAAAGCAAGAACGACGAACTCGTGAACCAATCCGAAAGAGAGAATCACGAGACTGGACCACAAGGATTGGCCAACGACGCACTAGTGTTTAATCCATAATCATAATTATGACTTACATGATTGCATTCCTTTGCTATTTATAGCCTTGCAGCACACCTAATTTCAATAGACTCGGAGTCATGTCCTAATTAATCAACCTGAACACGCCTTTCGGCTTTTTTCGACTTCTGTTTCTAGCTTCTGTTTTTTTTTCACTATTCAGTATTTCATCTTTTTCTGAATTTTTTTTAGATATTTTAGGCTTTTTTGTATTTTCTTTTTTTCCCATGTTCCTTTGTACTGTCCCTAATGGGTTAACATGTTCTTTCTATTTTTACATTTTTTAAAATTAATTATGCCAAAAAACCAAATCAGATACAGTAAAAAAACTAGTTATAGTAAAATTTCAACCAAAAACCATCGTTAAAACGAGTGCCCCCTAAATGACTCACGCGTGCACCATATAGTCACGTACAAATAAACATAGTTTTTTCTGCGAAACTTGCAGTTCTACAAAGATACTCAATTAAACCGACTAAAAACAGTATAGATAAACTAATTTGGATTGCGCCATATTTACCTTTCATGGACTTGTCCACGAGGTGCTAGGTGGGTCCCACCCCATGGAAAGAAAGACTCGCAGAGAAAAACTCCAGCACGCACAGGCCCTGTAACTTTGCACCACCTTCGGTTGCAAACCATCCAGATTTTGTGTCCCTTTAACAAAGATTTGTCTTTTCTTTATCTCCAAAAACATCTCCTTAGAACGCATCAAAATTGGATTCGTATCATCTTTGTTTTTTTGCTTGTATCCATCTTTGCTTGGTACATGAAAAAGTTAAGTTTGCATACAACTCGATTCATTTGCTTGTTGCTGCAATTGACATTTATAAAATTATTTTCCATTCAATACTTTGTGGCACCATTTTGTAAATAAGTTTACATATCTTTTTTGTAGGCTAACAAAGAGTATGCCAAGTTCCGTTACACACCAATGGAGAACCTAGATGAGTTGGAAGTTATGTTTGTAAATAATTTTGCATATCTTTGGTGTGCTAAAGATGAAGTGGCGAATTCTATTGCATATGCCAAGCTATAAGGTTGAGAGGCAAAATAAGATCATCATTGCTTGTATGGCGCTTCATAATTTCATTCGAGACAGTGCTTTGAGTGACCATCTCTTTGAGAGGTGTGATGATGATGAAGAGTACATGCCACATGTTGATTCAAACATAGGAGGTGGTTACATTGGCACGACACAAGATGATGGTGATATGTGTGCCTTTCGTGATTCCATAGCTAACGACTTGATGGCTTCAAGAATATAGATAGTACCATAGAAGTTTCTTTTGATGGTGATATGTGCACCTTATATGTCTATAAACACCTTTTGTACGTTCTTTTTGTATGGAGACATGGTAGTTATCCATATTAATATTTAAAATTATGATTTGGAGTCAAATTTATTATCATGAAATTTTACGATTAGTTTTTCACCTAAGGGATATCTCTTCTATCAATACATAATCAGGACATCAACTCACCTAAGAGCATTTCAGTCAATACATCTATCAGGATACCAGCTGCACAGCTAGAATCCAGGATACCAAACAGACTAGCTACTCAGACCAGCTGCTACTCAGACTAGCCAGCTACTCAGCCTAACCAGTTAGCTACTCAGACCAGCTAGCTACTCAGAATCTCCAGCTCCTCCAAATAGACCCTAAAAACAGTACAGATAATCTAATTTGGATTGCGCCATATTTATCTTTGATGGACTTGTTCACGAGGTGCTAGGTGGGTCCCACCCCATGGAAAGAAAGACTCGCGGAGAAAAACTCCAGCACGCACAGGCCCTGTAATTTTGCACCACCTTCGGTTGCAAACCGTCCAGATTTTGTGTCCCTTTAACAAAGATTTGTCTTTCTTTTATCTCCAACAAAAATCTCCTTAGAACGCATAAAAAAAAATCTCCCAAAATATCCATCTTTGCTTGGTACATGAAAAAGTTAAGTTTGCATACAACTCGATTCATTTGCTTGTTGCTGCAACATAAGATTGCATCTTTTAAAGCATGCAATTCTTGTGTTTGAGTTTAAATAGGTGGAACTTTTACCTACATTGATCCATCTACATTTTTTTTTGCAAGACCATGCATGTGGTGCAGCCTCATGAGAGTTATAACAGCCCAGTTATTTATTTTAAAATTTAAAAAATAATTTAATTTAAAATAATTCAGTACTACAGAAAACGTTATCATAGACGGTTGAAAAACATTATTACAGACGTTTCTTGAGCCATCTGAATTTATGGGTCAGTAATGATACGAGGTCATCACAAACGACTTTCAAACCGTCTGTGATAATTATTATCACAGACGGTTTTTAACTACAAACTATCTGTGATAGTTAACTACGAACCGCCTGTGATAATCAACTATCACAGACGGTTTGTAGTTAAAACTGTTTGTGATAATAACTATTATATACGGTTTGTAGTTAAAAACAGTTATTATCACAGACGATTTATAGTTAAAAACCGTATGTGATTTTCTTTCTTTTCCTAAATCTATTTCTGTTTGTTGGCTAGCCCCAGGAATTACTAGCTATGCCCTCTAAAACAAGCAGATCAACACATGTACACATCTAATTCACATCTCAATTCATTTTAGAAACAAAAACATCCATTTCATAAATCAATTAATTAAAATAAAATAAAATATCCTTTATCAAATCCACATGTACAATTAAGGCCAATCTTATCCCAAACAAAATCATTCTACGTTGTGAAACTCTCCATCTGATTTTATGACTTTAGCCACCAAAAAGAACGCGCACTCCCCTCGAATTTGTGCAAAGTTGGCTTATTCCAACACAATTATAAGGATGGGTGCACTTTGTCGATAGGAATATCAATATGTTTACATATATAACTTGATAGGTATGAAATAATTATTGCAAGATTGACAAACCTTAGAATTGGTGATCTTTGAGGAATCGAGTAATAGTTTCATATGGTGGCAAACATAGAATCCACATGTATTGCCCGGCGGCTGCTGGTGGCACTGCAAAAATAAAATTTGTTAATTCAAGAGGCATTACTACCAAGTGTTATATAGGATTAATGTGTACTAGCAAATACCAAAAAATTTCGAACATATCGCAGAACGTTGGCCCCTTCCGTCAAGCCACGTACCTATGAATTGTACGTGGCGAACGACCTAGATGATTCCAAAAAGTTAGTCTTAGTCATTCGAAAGGAAAAAAGAGTACAATATAGTTATGTATAAATAAAATGTATTTACCTATCGATTAATCGACCGATAACTGTAAAGTTGATTTTGTTCTTACTTAGGGAATGAAGGTATGTTACCTTGTTCTATTTTGGAATAATTACAATTAAAATCTAGTGAAACCTACACAGGTATGTCGACTGCTGTCATTAAACATAATCTCGTGTTGCTTATGAAGTAGAAATCAACAAGTATAGCCACTAGTGCAATACTTACCACTGATTGTAGGGTATTAGTACAAATTCTTTATTACGGTGAGCCACCAATACTGTTGTAATGTAACTCTCGATGAAGGACGCATTCTCATTGATAGTATCTGTGGTGACCAAGTGTGGGTCCAGGAAACCAATTGGTGATTTGGATAATCTGCCTTCAGTCACTATGTATCTATATATATAGACACACAAAAGCAACAAATTATATATGATATTTATCAGTATTACATGAACGGAGACTATGATTGTACACACTTACAGCATTCAGTATCAAACGAGTGAGGCGTCGAGAGCGTTGAGCGTGAAGAGATCAAATAAATCCTTGAAGGTCACCGTGAAGACACAATCATGAACTTCGTGCTGAAAATGATGCGGCCTGAATTTGACAGTGAGACCCGAGCGCCATTATCCCTCTGGCTTATTAGCTTGTTCCATATACAATGAGTGTAATCTCTGAAAACTAAGTCCTAGGGTTAGGAGGCGCTCTGTCAGGACAATCATCGGCTCGCCTAGCACGAATTTGCAGGCCAACGGCAGGTAGGGGATATCATCATTGGTTTTTTTATTTGCCCCTGCTGCCTCGCCTGTAGGTCAACTTCATGGTAGTCAACTGTAAAGGTAGCATCGGTGCATGTTTCTTTGGTAGGAATAGCACCCGTGGACATGGCACTGGTGCAGGTAGCGCTGGTGCAGATAGCCCCTGTGGACACGGCACTGGTGCAGGTAGCTCTAGTTCGAATTGGCCCTGTGGACTTTGCACTGCTGTAGAAGCCTCCAGGTAGAAGTCGCTTTTGGGCCACTGGATGAATGTTTCAATAGCTTGCCCTAGAGTCACGACCTCATCGTTGGGGGGCTTCGGTAGTAGGGCGACCTCGAAATTGGCATGAAAGTTTCACTTTTCCAAAGCCTAGCAATAAAGGTGCAACGTGCACAGAGGCTATAGGACTGGATGGATATGCCTGACCCCAAGCAGCGCATAGGGCAACAAAGGCATATCTCACTTGGAGCTTGCACTTCGTAGCCACCTATATAACGATACAAAATTAGCTACTCCAAAAGACCTGTCAATGGATCGAGCACTCCAGAGATAATAATTATTACCAGGATGTCATCGATAGAAAATCTGGGCTCGCTTTCCATGGTAGGGTTGGACGCGCAGCTACACCGATGGTTGGAAGGCTGGCTAGCACAAGAGCGGCGGCAGCGTCGTGCTGATTTTCTCTATATCTTCGCATCTCATCTCTGATATAATCAGCGAGCTCCTCTCTAAGAGATGCCTTAATCTCCTCTCGTAGCCGTGCCTCATGCTCGGCTTTGGCTCTCTTCCTACTCCGATACGATTCAGATTCATCTGAGAAACCCTGTTTCCAAGGAACATACAGACGAAGGTCTCTCGTGCGACCCAGGTGCTCCTTGTTTGCTAGGGCCACGGAGAGTATATCTCTCTTCCTACTTGCCTGGAATGATCCTTGGGAAGATTCAACACTCAGCGCTTCTTATAAGAGCCCGACATGTCATTTCACTTTCTACGAAGTTGTGGAGTAATTATAAGTTACGTAGTTCGATATCTTAACAAGCGGTAGGACACTTCCTCGTCTGCAGGGTTTCAGAAGAAGATGTCTCCCGACGACGTGGTAGATGACCTTACTCTAATTTAATTTTGAGCGCGCTCATTTGGGATCATGGCAATGTCCCGCAGGATTGCCTACTCGTCCTCCTTCCTGCATTGCGGGATTTTACCCGTATACCTAGCTGTGCCTAGTCTGTGGGAGTACATGTTTTTTGCCTAGAGGGCCTTGTGCACCGCGCTTGCCACTACTACAAAAACGTTTATATTAGACGTCTCATCACAGACGATTCATAAAAACCGCTTGTGTTAAATGCAATCACAGACGGTTCTTAATAAGAACCATCTGTGATATTATCACAGACGGTTCTAAATTAGAAACGTCTGTGATATTTCGAATATCACAGATGGTTCTTAATCTGTGATATTATCACAGACGGTTCTAAATTAGAAATGTCTGTGATATTTCGAATATCACAGATGGTTCTTAATTAAGAACTGTCTGTGATATTGGCATATCACAGACGGCTCTTAATTAAGAACCGTCTGTGATATATTTTCCGCTTCGCACATCTCTAAAATTTCATAATTTCCTGTCCGAGTTCAAGTAGGATTCCGTTTTGACACACTTTCAGTAAAAAAGGCATAATTTTTGCATACAGTGTCCGTTTTGACGTTCTTGTACTCATTGGAAAGCTAACGACAAGCCCGATCCAAAACAAATGACCGTCTTACACCAGTCGCCCTTGAAGACCCCTAAAATCGGCCATCTTTAGTCTCAAATTTGAATAACAGGTTTTTGATTTCTGTTTTTACCAAAATTTTCAATATTCCCTTCAAAATTTGGAGTTCGTATCAACTGCAAAATTGTAGATTTCGTCGAAACCTTTAAGATGAGTATATATAAGCTATACAAAGCTTTATTATTTTATATTGTGAGACTAGTTGTTTATATCGTAGCTCTCCCTCATCTATAAATACTCACCCGAATCCATCCACCCCCTCCCTTCAAATGCGTCTTAAGCTTCCTCCCTCCATTGTTACTTCTAGTATTTGATTGTGTGGGGTTTAGGTCTCTATTGTAGCCTTCATTGTTGCTACTTTGTTGGGTTTAGGGATGCCCAGGAGCTCACAGTGAGGCAGCTACTAAAAAGGACTACCCGAGCTTGTGATGGTGGATTGTTCTCTGCTCTGTTGCTTTCATTGTTCTCTTCATCGTAGCCTTCATTGTTGCTTCCATTGTTTTCTGCTATGTTCTCTGCTATTATAATAGTAGATTGTAATTTTGTGATATTGTAATGGTGAATTGTAATAGTAATAAAATGTTCTCTGCTATGTTTGATATCGTATTTGCTTGTTTTCGCTTATTTTCAAAAAGCATAGCTAACATTTCCTGAGACTAACTAAAAAATAGAAAAAATTTTAGGTATAGAATGAACTATCATAGACGGTTTTGTAGTATAAACCGTCTGTGACTCACACATCACAGACAGTTCTAAACTAGAACCGTCTGTGATACTCACACATCACAGACGGTTCTAATTTTAGAACTGTCTGTAATGTGTGATAGAAACTTAGAACCGTATGTGATACTCACACATCACAGACGGTCCTAGTTTAGAACTGTCGGTGATAGTGTTTTTCACAGACGGTTCTAGTTACAAACCATCTGTATTGTATTTATCACAGACGGCTCACAAACCGTCTATGATAACCTTCAATTATCACTGACCCATAAATTCAGATGGTTCAGAAAATCATCTGTGATGATATTTTTGAATCGTCTATGACGATGGTTTCTGTAGTAGTGTGCACTTCTAAAATTTTCGATCGTGTTCATCGCCGTAAACTCTTCCCATTGTAGTTCCAGGAATGGATACTTATGAAAGGTCGTTAGATTCTTCTCCACGTACTACTTGACAAGCAGGTTCTTGAAGTTCTTCTATGCTTTGCACGCCGCTAGCAAGACATGTCGCTGCACGAAGTCGTAGTGTTCTTCTGGGATCTCGAACAATGCAAAAATTTCAGTCAACAGCTCACGATTCTGAGTTTGAGTCATAGTCTTCCACGAATTGAATGTGATCTCAATTCGTTCTCGTGCAACTATTCCGACCATTCTTCAGAATGCGGATGCTATTGTCGAGATCGGAATATGTAAATTCAGACTCTCTGTGTAAACTGCACTAGTTCAGGATCACGCTAGTGCACATAGTCAAACATAGATGTAATCACAACCATACACACGCTAAAATAAAGGAAAATCTCAAATAATAATAAATCTCAAAGGTATGACCTTATGGTCAAGCTTACAATATCTCTAGCCAGAAGGGCTTTAAATCTAGTACCGAAAAATCCAAAAAAAAGCGTAGTAGTCACTCGATATGCCCACAAGCTATCGAGTGGGCAATGAAGTCCTAATATGTGAAGTCATCGAAGTACTCTCCCTCTAGAATCTCCTGCTGATAATACTTCTCCTCCTCAACTAGGCAAGAAAGGCATAAAGCCATAAATACATTGGTACTCAGCAAGTAATTTATAACAAATGAATGCAATATAAAATGCAAGAGTTACCAATAGAGGGATGAAAGGTTAATTTGCATAAAGCGATATTTTGGAGTAAATATGATAATTAGATTGAAAGCGAACTTTAAGTAAAAACAATAATAGATAAATAATCAATAAAATTGAAGTAAACCACTTGTGGACATCCTATCCATAAGATAAACCAACAGTGAACTACCTGTTCACTTTCCAACAATAAACCAAAAGTTTAAATGAAATCACTAACCCTCGTGTGAAATCACCGAGCATTGTCCACGACCGAGGATGCGGCTATTCGAATAGTTTTACACTCTGCAGAGGTTGCACAACTGTACCCACACGATGTGATTAGCCTCAGCCTAAGAAAATCACAACAAGACCTTTACAAAGTTCAACATCAACTCAATCCCGCCCGCTAAGGTTTCACCGTCGAGTAGGCACCAACCTAGTCGACAATTTCCCTCTCTTGCGCCACATGAAAATCATCAACCATATTCATCACAATGGCGAGATTGAAGCTGAAATATCCCAAATTAATCAGCCAGGTCCATCCCATACTTGACATGTGGTTTGCACGGTAAAGCTCAGGTCAATAACGCACAAAGTTAAGTCCTTAAATCTACTCGGGCGAGACTGCCATATCCCACGAAGTGAACCTGCACTTCCCCCTTTACTGCACGATCACTCGCCCAAGTGAAAACCAAGTTTGTATAACTACACCAATAACACACCAATATCATGGCACAAATTTTATAGCTATGGTACCAACCACGGTTCTATATCTTATTAAGTCGAATTAATTATTCACATGCGATGATAAACCTTTTCGTAAATTAAGCAAGACTAAGCATTCTAGTTGTACAACCCATGTGACATCTAACATAGCATCACTAATAAATTTTCCAACTTATGGTGACAATGGCATCATGGCATCCAAAATAACAAGGAGTTATTCAATTTGGGACGATAACTACCAGTACAAAGATTTGTATTAAAATAGCGATGCAGGATAAAGTAAAACAAATAATTAAGTAATAGATTGCAAAATAGATTCAACATGATCAAAGGTTACGACTTGCCTTGGTTATGCTCAGCGAGGTACTCAGAGTCTTCTAGCGTCGCTCCTGCTCCTCCGGAATCGGAATCTAACGAGAGAGAAAATAACCGAAACAACAGAAACAAATCAAATAAAATTTAAATTAACTTCAAAAAACCTTAAAATCAAAATCAACAGATAGAGCTCAATTTTAGATGAATTTAGAAAAAAGGGGTCAATCGGAGCTAGGACGAAGGAGATCGGGCTCTCAGAAAATTAATTCCAAAGAAAATGCTGAAAAATCAGAAAATGTACTGTGTTGTAGACCGGGTGCATGAAAGAACAAGTCCACGGTGGACTGGGTCTATGGAATAGTGCGCGCAGGCGGTGGTGCTGACACGGCGGCCTAGGGCTGACATGGCTGGATGTGGGGCTGACACGTGGCACGGCTGACGTGGCGCTGATGTGACAGGTGACATGGCAGCTGACGTGGCACCGGGGGTCGCATTTTGCTGACATGACATGAAACGTGGTGTTGACGTGGCAAGGTAGGACTGACGTGGACGGGTTGCGCGACCGTCGGCGGCGGGGATTGGACGGCTGAGATGTGGGCACGTGTCTAGATCCAAGCCATCGATCCAGATCTGGATCAATGGTGGTGATCGGGTGCGGGAACCGTCGGATCTCCGACGTGTGGTGGGCATGCCGTACGAAGCATCGTGGGCCGAGACGACGTGGTGCGGATGTGTCTGGCGTAGGCGCGACGATCGAGGGAGTAGGCGTGGGGTCCAGCGAGCGCGTGTGCGGCAATGGCGGCGAGTGCACGGCCGAGCGTGGGTGCGGCGGCGAGGTCCGTGGAACGGCGGAGGGCACAAGAAAGAGGTGACGGCGATGGACTTACCGGCGGCGACGTCTGGAGGTTGGCGGAGGGCACGGGAAGGTGGCGGGTTTGGCTACGGCAATCTCCGGTGAGCGCTCGAGACGGCGGAGACGACGCACGGTAAGGGTGCGACGAGGGGGCGACGGCGGGGACTCCGACGGGCGCACGGGACGGCGGAGGCACGGTTCGATGGCGGCGACGGCGGCATGAGGCGGGGAACGGTGGCACGGCACGGGCGAGGATAGGAGGTGAGGACGGCGGCAGCTTTTAAGCACGGGGCCCGAGGAGGCGGAGTTCTGCTCGGGCACGGCGGTGACACGGTTCGACGGCGGCAGCGACAGCACAAGGAGGGGAACGACGGCGCGGCACGGGCGAGGAGAGGAGGCGAGGACGGTGGCGGTTTTTAACCATGGGGCCCGAGGAGGCGGAGTTCTACTCGGGCACGGCGGCGTCCGAGTTCAGATCGGGGACGATGCACGCGGGCTTGACATGTGGCGGCAGAGATGAATCGGACGGTGGGCGAAGCGGCCGTTGCCCGGACGCGAGGGTGCTAGGGCAAGCGTGGCACGAGCCGCAGGATGGCTGCCGCGTGGCGATGGAAGGGATCGGGCAGCGGGCGAGCGCACGCTGGCACGAGCAGGCGCGCGGGAGCGGGGCAAGTGTGGGCGCGCGGCGCGGTGCACGGGATGGCACCATGCGGTGCGGCGATGGCATCGGACGGCGGTGGGCGACGCGGACCGGCGGTTGCGAACGTGCGGGATCGGGGAAGCGCGGGCCCGACGCTTGGCATGGAGGTGGGCCGAGGAAAGGTGGGCGGGGCCGAGGTCCGGCCCACTAGGGGTTGGGGGGTTTTAGGGTTTTTCTTTTTTAACAAGAATCAAATAAAATACTAGAAGCTCCAAAAAATAGCAGATAAATTCCAATAATTCACCAAAAATACTAGAAAATTCTTTGAGACGTAACGAACTCAAATAAAATATTTTTAGCTTATGTTGAAGTTTATTTTATTCAGATTAAATTATTTTAATTTGTGAAAATTTATTTTAAGCTTGTTTAATTTCCAGAAAAATTCCAAAATTTTACTTATAAAAACATGACTTTAAAAACTCTAGAAAAATAGGATGTTACAAACCTTACCCCCTTAAATGAGAATAGGTTCGGAAACTCAGTTTTGAGGTCCTCTTCGCGCTCCCATGTGGTTTCCTCCTCTGAATGGTTGCTCCACTGAACTTTAGAAAATGGACAACTTTATTCCGGGTCACGCGCTCTGACACTTCCAGAATTCTGACCGGGTGCTCTTTATAAGACAGATCCTCCTGAAGATCAATGGCCTCAACTGGCACAACATCTTCTGGCACTCTCAGACACTTCTCCAACTGAGACACATAGAAGACGTCATGTACCCCATTGAAGGACGCAAGTAGCTCCAACTAATACGCAACCTCTCCCCTGTGTTTTAAAATTTTGAATGGTTCAACATATCTCGGTGCTAACTTTCCTTTTAACTGAAACCTCTTCACACATTTGAACGGTGTGATCCTGAGATACGCGAAATCATCTGACTCAAAACTCAGCTCTCGACGTCTGGTATCTGCATAGCTCTCTGCCTGGCTTGAGCAGTTTTCAGTCTTTCCTGAATCAAACAGACCTTGTCCTCAGCTTCATTTAGACAATCTGGACCAAACACCTGACCTTCCCCTGTCTCTTTCCAATTGAGAGGGGTCTGCATTTTCTGCCATAAAGTGCCTCAAACGGTGACATCTACAAACTGGTAACTGTTGTTGTAAGAAAACTCTGCAAAAGGAAAACAATTGTCCCACTTGGCTCCATGATCTAGCACGCATGCTCTCAACATATCCTCAAGAATCTGATTTACTCGCTCAGTCTGTCCATCTGTAAGTGAGTTCCCATAGCTTCGTGGAAACTTCTCCAAAAACGAGAGGTGAACTGCGATCCACGATCAGACTCTTTGGCACTCCATGTAGACTAACAATCCTCGACATATACAGCTCTGCCAATCTGTCACCAATGTAAGTCGTCTTGACTGGAATAAAATGTGCAACTTTGGTCAAACGATCCACAATGACCCAAATCGAATTATAACCCTCTTTGGTCCTTGGTAATCTTGTGATGAACGATACCAATCTCTTCCCACTTTCACTCAGGGATTTTTAATGGCTGTAGTAAACCTGCTGGCCTCTGATTCTTTGCCTTTACTCTCTGACACACATCACAAAGTGCTACATACTCAGCGATCTCACGCTTCATGCTTAGCCACCAATACTTGTCTTTAATGTCTTGGTACATCTTCATACTGCCGGGGTGAATTAAGTATAACAACTCATGAGCTTTCTTGGTCATCCTCTGTAAATCATGACACTTTTTCTTTACTCTTGTTCTCCTTGATCCGCTGAAATGCCTCATCCTCTGACTGAGCCTGACGAATCTGACCATCCAAAGTTGGCTGTAACTCCATCGCGGCCAAAAATCTTTGCTCAACCAACTCTAGGCTAAGCTTATGAAATTCCTCATGCAAAGCTGGGTGTCTTTCCTTAACCATCACTGTATTGCAATAGACCTTCCTGCTCAAAGTATCTGCAACCACATTGGCCTTTCCAGGGTGATAATGTATACCAACATTGTAATCCTTTATTAGTTTCAACCACCTTATCTGCCTAAGGTTAAGTTTGGACTAGGTAAAGATGTATTTCAGACTCTTATTATCCATGTAAACCTCACATCTATTACCCATGAGATAATGACACCAAATTCTTAAAGCATGCACTACGGCTGCTAGCTCCAAATCTTGAGTGGGATAGTTCTCCTCATGCGGTCTCAACTGGTGTGAGGCACATGCTACCGCTCTCTTTTCTTGCATCAACACACATCCCAAACCTTTGCGAGAGGAATCGCAATAAATCTTAAAATCTTTTTTTATATTTGGTAACACTAGCACTAGGGCTGTGGTCAAACTCTCTTTTAACTTCTGAAAACTTTTCTCGCATTTTGGTGTCCAAGTAAATTTCTTTTCCTTCTTAAGCAACTGTGTAAGGGTCTGGCTACACTGAAAAATCCTTCAATGAAACGACGGTAATATCCTGCCATATCCAGAAAACTCCTGACCTGGGTCACTGACGAAGGTGATTGCCAATCCAAAACATCATTTACTTTTCTGGGGTCAACTGCAACTCCTTCTACTGACATCACATGGCCTTGGAATGCGACTTTCTTCATCCAGAACTCACACTTGCTGAACTTAGCATACAACTGATGATCACACAATGCCATCCTCAGGTGTTCCTCATGGTCCTTCTCATCCTTGGAGTAGATCCAAATATCATCGATAAACACCACGACGAACTTATCCAAATATTCCATGAACACCTTATTCATCAAATACATAAAGTAGGCTGGAGTATCGGTCAAACCAAAGGACATCACTGTGAACTCATATAGACCATAACGAGTTGAGAAAGTTATCTTAGGTATATCTTCTTTTCGAATCCTCATTTGATGGTATCCTGACCTCAAATCAATCTTGGAGAAAACTCCAGCTCCCTTAAGCTGATCAAACAAATCATCAATCATGGGCAAAGGGTACTTGTTCTTGATGGTGACCTCATTAAGAGCTCGGTAATCCACACACATGCGCTGACTACCATCCTTCTTCTTGACAAATAACACTGGTACTCCCCACGGGGACAAACTCGGTCTGATATAACCCTTGTCCAAAAGCTCCTGGATCTGCTTCTTCAGTTCTGCTAAGTCATTGACAGGCATCCGGTAGGGTCTCTTAGATATCGGAGAGATACTGGTTACTACCTCGATCAAAAACTCAACTTCTCGCTCTGGTGACATGCCTGGAAGATCGACAGAAAATACGTCATGGTACTCTCGGACTACTGGTGCATCCTCCAACTTGATTACTTTGCTCTAGCAAACAATGGCTTTGTCTAACTGAATCATGCTGGCTGCAAACTGTACTTTACTCCCATCTGAATTAGTCAAGGTCACTGCTCTACTCCCACAATCCAACACTGCTGAGACTGACTCCACCGGGTTTTAAAGATGAGAGGGAAAAGTATAGGTAAGAGGGTGAATTCGTCTAGGGGGTTTTCTAATGGCAAACCTAGACTAAGCAAACACTTAGCCAAGAGACTAACAACAAAAATAAGTGAATAATTCCAATAAACAAATTTTGATATGATTGCAATATAATATTTTTAAGGGCAAGATTTGCAGCTCACATCACACACAACTGCAAGAAAAAGCAAAACGATCTACAGCAGGGTTTTAATCTGATGGCTCTCAATTCTTCGCGGTAGTCTTTAATCTTGTCTTGGAACATATTGGGTGCTTCCTTGTGCTGACTCCTCTCTACATACACCGGTATTATTGAAGCCATGATGTAGAACTTGCTTGCCGACTCTCGTGGTGAAGTACAACCTGATGATGCTTCCGATGCGTTGACCTTTCACTTTCTTGTCCTTGGTGAGGTAGACAGGCAATCTCTTTAATCCAAGACTCCGTAATCTCATGTCCTACAGTCGATATGGCTCTGATACCATCTCTGTCGAGACTTGAATATACAAATTCGGACTCTCTGTGTAAACTACACTAGTCCAGGATCACGCTAGTGCACACAGTCAAACATAGATGTAATCACAACCATACACACGCTAAAATAAAGGAAAACCTCAAATAATAATAAATCTCAAAGGTACGATCTTATGGTCAAGCTTACAATATATCTAGTCAGAAGGGCTTTAAATCTAGCAGCGAAAAATCCAAAATAAAGCGTAGTAGCCATTCGACATGCCTACAAGCTATCAAGTGGAGAACGAAGTCCTAATCTATGAAGTCATCGAAGTACTCTCCCTCTGGAACCTCCTGCTGATAATACTCCTCCTCAACTGAGCAACATAGGCATAAAGCCGTGAGTACATTGGTACTCAGCAAGTCGTTTGTAACAAATGAATGCAATATAATATTCAAGGCTTACTAATGGACGGCTGAAAGCTTAATTTGTATAAAGCGATATTTTGGAATAAATATGATAATTAGATTGAAAGGTAACTTTAAGTAAAAACAATAATAGATACATAATCAATGAAATTGAAGTAAACCACTTGTGGACATCCCATCCATAAGCTAAACCAACAGTGAACGCATCTGGCGCGGGCGCGACGACCGAGAGAGCGGGCGTGTGGTGCGGCGAGCACGTGTGCGGCAACGGCGGTGGGTGCACTGGCAGGTGTGGGTACGGTGGCGAGGTCCGGGGAATGACGAAGGGCACAGGAAAGCGGTGACGACGATGGGCTTACCGACGGCGAAGTCTGGAGGTTGGCAGAGGGCTCGGGAAGGCAGCGGGTTCAGCTAGCGGCGATCTCCGGTGAGCGCTCGAGACGGCGGAGACGACGCACAGTGAGGGTGCGATGAGGGGCGACGACGAGGACACCGATGGGCGCAGGGGACGGCAGCGGCACGGTTCGACGGTGGCGGCGGCGGCACGAGGCGGGGAACGGCGGTGTGGCACGGGCGAGGAGAGGAGGCAAAGGCGGCGGCGGCTTTTAAGCACGAGGCCCGAGGAGGCGGAGTTCTGCTCGGGCACGGCGGCATCTGAGTTTGGATCGGGGACGATGCACGCGGGCTTGTCACGTGGCGACAGACATCAATCGGATGGTGGGCGAAGCAACCGTAGCGTGGACACGAGGGCACTAGAGCAAGCGCACCACGAGCCATAGGATGGCTGCCGTGTGGTGATGGGAGGGATCGGGCGACGGGGTGTACGGTATGGTGCCACGTGGCATGGGGATGGCATCGGACGGCGGTGGGCGACACGGACCGACAGCTGCGGACTAATACCTGAGGAACTCAAATAAAATATTTTTACCTTATGTTGAAGTTATTTTAATAAGATTAAATCATTTTAATTTCTGAAAATTCATTTTAAGCTTGTTTAATTTCCAAAAAAATTACAAAAACTTACTTTTAAAAATAGGACTTTAAAAACTCTAGAAAAACAAGATGTTACAGCTGTTCGCGAGGAGGGAGAGGGGTCCCAGATACATCGACCTCCACGGTGGTAAATCGACCCTCGGGCATCCGGTGACGATGTTGAAGAATGTGCGGATGACTTGTTGGCCTTCTCATATATGAAAATTAAGCATAATGTAACATATATATATATATATATATATATATATATATATATATATCAATATGAAAATGACATGAAAGTATATGATTAAGAAGCAAATGTAGCATATATATATATGTATATATCAATATATATATATATATATATATATATATATATATATATATATATATATATATATATATATATATATATCAATATGACAATGTCACATTTATATTTTATTTTATGTTGTTATTTGTCCAGAACAAATCTATATTGCTGATTATTAAATATGAAGCAACTACATGAAACAAATCTTAATTAATTGATCTTCATTATTCTATATGAAACAAATCTTCTTCTTCTTAATTACATGAAACATCTACACAACACATGAATAACAAATCTTAATTATTCTATATGAAACATGAAACAACTACATGAAACAAATCTAAAAAGTTTTTCTTCACATCATATTTAAGAGAAAGATCTTCTTCACATCATCACAAGTCTTCTTCACCTCAAATACACGAAACAACTATCCTCATAAGCTCTACATTATACTATAAAGAAGACATTTCATCTAAAAAGATCAGAACACGCATTCTCGATATAATAGGGATTAAAGAACCGAGAGAGAAACCATCAAGAACCAAACCAGAGACAGTTCTATTTTATAAAGAAGGGCTCAGGGGAGGAGGGAGCCGGAGTCAGGGGAGGAGGGCGCCGAAGTCAGGGGAGGAGGGTGCCGGGCTCGCAGGGGAGGAGGGCGTCGGAGTCGAGAGAGGCGGCGATGAGCTCAGGGAAGTCGGCGATGAGCTCGGAGGAGGAGGAGGGCGCTGAGCTCAGGGACCGGAGGTGGCGACGAGCTCGGGAGAGTGTCAATGTTAAGTCTGAGTGCTGTTGGTTGGTGTAGCTAATAACTCCAGTACACGCAAAAAACCCCTAGCTGGAGGCATATATATAGAGGCTTATTACAGATGGTTCTATTTCAGAACCGTCTGTGATATTGGTTATCACAGACGGTTATAAAATAGAACCGTCTGTGAATATTTTTATTACAGACGGTTCTAAAAATAGAACTGTCTGTGATAATGAATATCACAGACAGTTCTGAAACAGAACCGTCTGTCATAAGACCTCATAGACTATTTTTCTTTACAATAGCCCAATGAAGATTCATATATATAAATGTAAATTCACATATGTATGACTTATTCTCATATGCATAAATGCAAATTCACCTATACATCACACATGAATTATTATATACATAAATGCAAATTCAGTCATTTGTTGCAAGACTATGAAATTGGCTTGAGCATACGCGTCCATATCTATAGTGATTGCTTTCCTTCTGATGGTTCCGATACCCTTGAGTCTCCCCTCATGACGAGATTGAAGCACACCTATCGGTTCAATCTGAGCCATATAATCGACACAAAACTCAATGACCTCTTCGCTTGCATAACCATCGATGATGCAGCCCTCCATCTGAGATCGATTCCATACATAGGACTTGAGAATTCTCATAAATCTCTCAAACGGGTACATGTTACGTAGGAATACGGGCCCGCACATTTTTATCTCACACACAACGTGAACAAGGAGATGGACCATGATATCGTAAAATGAAGGAGGGAAATACATCTCAAGATGACATAGAGTCATCACCACCTCGTCCTGCAGAGCATCTAGTCCTTCGGGATCAACGACCTTCTGAGCAATTGTGTTAAATAAATAACATAGCTTCATTATTGTCTCTCAAACTTTGATCAGTAAAATATTTCTAATTACAATAGGGAGCATCTGTGTCATCAACACATGACAATCATGAGACTTCATACCATTTTAACTTCAAATCTTGCATCGAAACAAGTTTATTCATATTGTCGAAATAACCAGACGAAACTTTCACACTATGCAAGCACTGGTATAGTTTTGTTTTCTCGGCCTTGGACAAAATGTAACAAGCAGGGGGAAGGTACGTTCATCCATTATCTGTTTTTATCAGTGCTAACTCAGGCCTGATGTCCATATCAACCAAGTCAAGCTATGCGTTGACACCAACTTTTATTTTATCACGAATATTCACTAAGAGACCAATCAAGTTGTCACATACATTTTTCTCTACATGCATGACGTTGATGCAGTATCGAACATCTAGATACTCCCAATAAGGTAAGTCCCAAAATATTGATCTCTTTTTCCAGATGTTCTTCTCATGAGCCCTCAATTTACGTTCCTTTCCGAGAACAACATCTAAATCCTTCACCATATTATAAACCTCTTTTCTGCTTAAATGCCTTGGACCTGAACTATTCTCCTTCTCTACGTCAAATTATTTCTTCATCTTGCGGTATGGGTGAGCCCTCCGAAGGAATCTACAGTGATACATGTACACGGTTTTGTGTGAGTGTTTCAGCCACACACTCTCAGTACCATCTAAGCAGTGAGTACAAGCTTTGGCACCTTTTGTACTCTGACTCGACAGATTAGCAAGAGTAGAATAATCATTTATGATGCAGAACAACAAGTAGCGCAAAGTAAAATTCTCTCGTTTGTATGCATCCCATACCTATACCCCTTTATTTCATAGTATTTTTATATCTTCCACCAACGGTGCTAGGTACACATCAATATCATTCCCAGGTTGTTTTGGCCCTTGGATAAGTATTGACAGCAAAATATACTTTTGTTTCATACACAACTAGGGAGGAAGGTTATAGATGCAGAGAGTTATGGGCCAAGTGCTATGTCGGCTGCTCATACTACTGAAAGGATTCATTTCATCTGTACTTAATCCAAATCTTATATTTCTTGGTTCTACACCGAAGTCTGCGAACCTTCTATCGATATTTCTCCACTGGGTGGAATCAGTAAGGTGCCTTAGCATTCCATCATTCTTGCGCTCCTCCGAGTGCTAACGCAGTAGTTTTGCCTCCTTTGGATTATAAAAAAACCGCTTCAAACGGGGAATTATAGAAAAATATCATGTCACCTTAGCAGGAGGTCCTTTCTTCACCTCTATTCCTGTAACATCCTGATTTTCTGGGATTTTTAAAACCTTCAATTTAGAAATAAATTTTCTGGAATTTTCTAAAATTAATTCAAGCTTCAAATGAATTTTTAGAAATTAACTTGATTTAATATGATTATAATATACTTTAACATAAGTTGAAAATATTTTATTTGGATTCTTCAGGTCTCAAGGAATTTTCTGGTATTTTTGGTGATTTTTTTGGATTTTTTTGCTATTTTCTAGAGCTTTAGTTCATTATTTGAATTTATGGAGAAAGAAAAGAAAAAGGAAACCCAAAACCCTCCCCATTCTTCTGCGCATCTCTTTGCCACGCCCTCGGCTGGCCGCCCCTCGCCTGCCGCTGCGCGCGCCATCGCCTCCCGCCTCGCCACGCGTCCCCACCAGACCGAGCCTCCCTCGGCCCGGTCCACTCCCACGCGCCCCTCCCCTGCTCACCCCCGCTCACGCCGCGCACCATCTGATCCCTTCCCACCGCCACATGGCAGCACCAGCCGCTCGCCCGTCCGATCTCACGCCTGCGCCTGCGCCCGCGCGGTGCCCTAACCCTGTCCGCAGTGGCTGCCCTCGCGTCCTCACCGTCGGATTCCCCCGTGCCGTCTCCTCCTCGGCCTCGCCTCAGTTCACGTGCCATTTAACCCGCAGCTGCCTCGGTTCATGGGCTTGCCCCTCAGTTCGTGCACCGTCGACGCCGCCGTCGCCTCCTCAGCTGTGCGCCGCCGCTTCCCCCGGAGCCCCGCTGCTGTCGGAGCCCTCGCCGCCGAGGACCTTCGTCGCCTCCGTCGCCGCCAAGGACCTCGCGCCTCCATTCTCGCCTCGCGCCCGCGCTGACATCGGAGTATTCCGTGCGTCGCCGTCCCTCGCTGACCGAAGCCATGCTGTCTCCATCACCGTTGAGCCCCGCGCCCGTCTCCCTCTGACCCGCCGCCGGAACCGCTCTCGCCGCTGGAACCGAGCCGCATCCGCTCACCGAAGCTGACCCCGCGCTCACCGGCCCTCCTCCCCTCCGTTGCGCGCCGCTCGCACCGGAGCTCATCTAACCCCTATTGACTGATTGATCTCATCAACCCATACTACCACCGATTCATCACATGAACCACCTGATCTAGACTGTAATAGATCCAATCTACTACTACCGCATATGAACATATGCGCTAATCCAGATTGCAAACTAAGCAAGATGGCTCTGATACCACTAAAGGATTGCGCGTAGGCTACGAAAGCAGAAAACAAAAAATTTTCTACCGCGCACACAAGGACATCATATTAAGGAAGGATCATGGATCGTTACTACTAGACGCGCAGCGCAGCGGAAGAAGAGTTGGAAACCGATCCAACCACACGCGTCGAGGTAGTAGTAGAATTAGCCGATCGTCCCGAACAGATCGTCTCCTCCACGCGATCAACTACACCACGAGCAGATCCAATCTATAGTTTGTTGACGCCGATCAACACCGCAACGAGCAGCGCCTCCACTGGTATCCACACATCCGGGGCTGGAACGCCGATCGCGAGTGTACAAGCACTCGTGAGCGGCTAGGGTTTGGCTCGGGAGGTGGCGGCTAGGGTTATGCTAGAGGTTAACCGGAGAGTGTCCCCTCAGCCCCTCGCCTCCATATATATAGACCTCCTCACTTAGGCCTTGTGGACCGAGGCCCAATAGGAGTCTATTCGGATCTCTATCCAAATTGAGCCTACATCCGAATCATATTCGAATTAGTGTTCCAACCCGTTAAGCATGCGATCCTGTAGGTTCACGTATACTTGGTCGTGACCCAGAAATGCCTTTTCGGTCACCCTGTTAATAGCGGCCTCTAGTAAGACATATTAACCCCAAAGTATACATAAAAATCATATCGGCTGAACCGGTAATGTTCTCATATATGAATCCCTTTGCCTCACGATATAGATTGAGCTCAAGGCGAGACCTGTGTCATCCTCTTAAAAGCTCAATCACTATCTCGATTCCGTGATGGATTATAAACTTGTGATTGACTCCTCAATCACCTTGGCATGGTCATGCACTTTCATAATCCATTACATCGAGGGGCCCAGAGATATCTCTCCTATAAGGAGGGGCAAATTCTATCTTGATCATTCACATCCCACTACATGTTTCATGGCAAACCCGAAGACTACTTTTATGACTACCCAGTTACGGAGTAGTGTTTAGTAGTCCTAAAATAAGCTACTACGTATGTTGGGAACCATGATGATCTCAAGTCTAAGAATTCTACATAAACACTACTTGAGACCAACTGATGACACATGGAATCTCTGTAGTGTCTCATGGTAGGTCTATCCAACATATTTTCACTAACACATGTCCATATTATTGATTTGGTATCACCATACCATGATCCATGAGAAATAATCATCAATCAATACATATGCTGATCTTTGTCTTTGAATCATATTTGTTCCTCATATGATATATGATCAGGGATCATTTAGAAATAGCAATATTTTAGCATTAAGAGTCTCATGAATAAGTCACATACTCATTGATCAATAATGATAATGTCTATTTCAAGGAACAAAGTAATGTATCATAAACATAGTATGTGATATATACAACATCTCCATGTTGCCTCTAGGGCATATCACTAACAGTCTCCCACTTGCACTAGAGTCAACCATGTAGGTATCTAATACCCATTGCCCTAGTGTGAGCCTCATGCTTTGGCTGGGGAAGCGGCTTTGTTAACAGATCTGCAATGTTCAAATCTGTTTGTACTTTGTATATCTTCACATCGCCTCTCTCCACTATCTCGCGGATGAGATGAAATCACCGTAAAATGTACTTGGACTTCTGGTGCGATCTAGGATCCTTGGCTTGTGCAATGGCCCCACTATTGTCACAGTAGAGGTCCATTGGTCTGGAGGCACTAGCTATCACACCAAGCTCAGAAACAAATTTCTTGATCCAAACAGCCTCTTTGGCAGCTTCAGAAGCTGCTATGTACTCAGCTTCAGTTGTAGAATCAGCAACCGTCTCCTGCTTGGAACTCTTCCAGCTCACCGCACCGCCATTCAGGCAGAACACAAATCCAGATTACGATATAAAATCATCTTTGTCAGTTTGGAAGCTAGCATCAGTGTAACTATTTACAGTGAACTCTTCCTCACCCCCATAGACGAGGAACACATCTTTAGTTTTTCTCAAGTACTTCAAGTTGTTCTTTACAGTAATCCAGTGACTTTCACCTGGATCTGACTGGTATCTACTCGTAGCACTTAAAGCATACGAGGCATCTGGATATGTACAAAGCATGGCATACATAATGGACCCAATAGCCGAAGCATATGGAATCTCATTCAATTTATCCCGCTCATCAGGTGTACTAGGACACTGATTCTTGCTAAGATTTATACTATGTGACATAGGTAGAAAGCCTTTCTTGGAATCCTGCATGTTGAACATTTTCAACACCTTGTCAATGTACGTATCTTGGCTTAATCCAATTAGCCTTTTTGATCTATCTCTATAGATCTTGATGCCCAGAATATATGCCACCTCTCCTAAGTCTTTCATAGAGAAACTATTTTTTAATGAATACTTAACAGATTCGAGCATAGGAATGTCATTTCCGATCAGTAATATGTCATCCACATATAAGATCAGAAAGACGAGTGCACTCCCACTATCCTTTTTGTAAACACAACACTCTTCTTCGTTCTTGATGAAACCAAACCCTTTGATTACTTCATCAAAACAAATGTTCCAACTCCGAAATGCCTACTTTAATCCATAAATGGATCTTTGGAGCTTGCATATCTTTCCAACTGATTGCGGATCGACAAAACCCATGGGTTGTGTCATGTACACATCCTCACTCAGATTTCCATTAAGGAAAGCTGTTTTAACATCCATTTACCATATTTCATAGTCGAAATATATAGCAATCGCTAGAATAATCTGAATAGACTTTAGCATTGCGACGGGCGAAAAAGTTTCATCATAATCAATACCTTGAATTTGTTTGAAACCTTTGACCACCAATCGCACTTTATAGATGTGAACATTTCCATCTATGTCTATCTTTTTCTTGAAAACCCATTTGCACTCAATGGTTTTAACACCATCAGGTGGATCAACCAAGTTCCAAACTTGATTACTGTGCATGGATTCAATTTTGGCTTCATGGCTTCAAGCCATTTCTCAGAGTCTGGTCCCACCATCGCTTCTTCATAGGTCTTAGGTTCATCGTTGTCTAACAACAATATGTCCCGTTGTTGAGTAGTCAAGAACATGTACCTCACAGGTGCACGACGTGACCTCTCTGACCTACGTGGTGCCGGTGTGTCCACAACAGGTTCTTCAACAGTTTGTTCATCCTGTTGTGGTTCTGTAGGAGCTGAAACGTTTTCAAGTGTTTCTCGAATTTCTTCAAGTTGGACTGTGCTCCCACTATCCCTTCTTGAGAGAAACTCTTTCTCTAAGAAGACACCATGCCGGGCGACAAACACTTTGCCTTCTTCTTGATTATAGAACTAATATCCTTTTGTTTCCTTAGAATACCCGATAAAGAAGTATTTATCAGATTTAGGAGTGAGCTTATCAGATTGTAAACGTTTTACATAAGCCTCACATCCCCAAATCTTAAGAAAAGACAAGCTAGGACGTTGTCCTTTTCACATCTCATATGGTGTCTTTTTTACTGATTTTGATGGAACCCTGTTTAGTGTGAACGCGGCTGTTTCAAGAGCGTACCCCCAAAAAGACAATGGAAGATCACTTTGGCTCATCATGGAGCGCAACATACTAATAAGGTGCGATTTCTCCGTTCAGATACCCCATTCCATTGAGGTGTTCCTGGCAGAGTCAATTATGGAACAATTCTATAATCCTTTAGATGATTGCCAAACTCATGGCTCAAATACTCGCCTCCACGATCAGATCGTAGAAACTTGATTGTCTTACCTAAATGATTTTGCACTTCATTTTGGAATTCTTTGAACTTTTTAAATGATTCAGACTTATGCTTCATCAGGTAGATATACCCATATCTACTAAAGTCATCAATAAAAGTTATGAAGTACTGAAAACCACCTCTGGCTGTTAAGCTCATTGGTCCACATACATCAGTATGTACGAGTGCCAATAAGTCACTTGCCTGTTCACGTTGACCGGTGAAAGGTGTTTTTGTCATCTTACCAAGTAAACAAGATTCGCATATCTCTAATGATTCAAAATCAAATGAGTGCAGAATACCATCTCTATGGAGCTTCTGCATGTATTTCTCATTTATGTGACCTAAGCGACAGTGCCAAATAAACGTGGGATTCAAATCATTCGTACGTTGCCTCTTTGCATTAATGTTATAGACCGGTGACCCTTCAAGAGTAAGAATGTATAACCCATTCACCAATGGAGTATGACAATAGAACATATCTTTAAAATAAAGAGAACAACCATTGTCCACAGATTTAAAGTCATAACCTTCTACTTGCAAACATGAAGCAAAAATAATGTTCTTGGAAAGAGATGGAACACAATAATAATTATTCAATTCCAAAACTAATCCTGAAGGTAAAGACAATAGCATGGTGCCAACAGCTACCGCAGCAACTTTTGCTCCATTGCCAACGCGAAGATCCACTTCGCTCCTCCTCAAACTTCTACTTCTTTTTAGCCCCTGCAACGATTTGCAAATGTGAGCAACCGATCCGGTATTAAATACCCAAGAATTAGTGGATGAAGTAGCAAGATTGATCTCTATAACATTTATACCTGGAGTGGAAGTCGTACTTCCCTTCTTCTTCTCAAGATCCTCCAAGTACTTTGGGCAGTTCCTTTTCCAATGTCCTGATTGCTTACAGTAGAAACAATCTGCATCAGGATGAGCAGCGCCCTTCTAGTCTTGCTTGGCCATAGAACTGCTCGCGATCGCATCGGGAGCTAACTTTCTTTTCACCGCGCTTTTCTTGACATAGGGCTTGCCCTTGCCTTTCTGCATCATCATCACATGATTGCTGCTTTTCTTAATACTTTCCTCGGCAGCTTTTATCATCCCATGCAACTCAGCCAGGGTCTTGTCCAGGTTGATTATGTGATTGTTCAGTATGAATGGCTCAAAGCTTGGGGGAAGCGACTGGAGAATCACATCAGTAGCCAACTCTTGGCTAAGGAGAAAACCAAGCTTTTCTAGACTCTCAATGTAGCCAATCATCTTAATCACATGAGGGTGGGATTCCCTACGCAAGCTCGCACGCAAATAAGGACTTTGAAGTGTTGAACCTCTCAGCCCTTGCTTGGTTCTCAAACATACCACGTAACCCCACAATGATATTGTAGGCATCTGCGTTCTCATATTGCTTCTGAAGCTCAAATGACATTGTGGCAAGCATGAGACAGCTCACATCAAGGTAATCATTCGTTTGCTTCACATAAGCTCTCCATGCAGCCACAGAAGCATTATCAGGCAAGTCTTCGGGGTAAGGAGACTCAAGGACATACTCCTTGCGCTCTTGCTTGAGAACAATTCTCAAGTTGCGATACCAATCCAAAAAGTTTGTTCCATTGAGTTTTTCTTTCTCAAGAATAGATCGCAAATTAAAAGTACTAGATGTGGTGTTAGCTGACATGATCTACAACACAAGAATATGCAAAGTTTAGCACTATGTTTATGTTCATCTTTTATTAAACTATTTAACAAAAGACTCCCACTATGAGTTTTGCAACAAAAACTCCCTCTAAGTTACATAGTGGGTCAAGATCCTCATTTCACTAATTCCTAGTGAGCTTTGACATCATGGCTAGAAAAGTAGTAACATGGGTAAGCAACACCTTACTAATCATATCCCTATGTGACTCTACTTTGGGTGACATCAGTATGCCCCGCCCCAACCTATGCCCCAAGGTCCAAAACTATTTGACAACCTTGTTAAGTAAACCAAATGCTTCCGCATGTAGATGTCTGACATCTACCCCAAATAATGATGATAACCGTCGGCACTCTACTTTGGTAGACCTACCATACGGTGATCATTATCTTTTGGTGCAACATGTGGAACGGCATTAACACCTAATTTTAAGAGGGATTCTATCCTACCAAAGCAACATATCACATATATCATTGCATAAGAATAAGATAGATAACATCACAGATAAACACATTTAACTGTGAAGTAGTATGGCCCAAAAATGGTGATATCCATCTCCATGTAGGTGTAGACGATCTCTATCCTCCACATCACTCCTTTAGGCCACCATGCTTGAAAGCTTGTAACCTCAAAACTAGGCTACTACCTATAATAGCTAGAAATTGAAGATTACAAAGATAGATTCAAGTATTAAGGTCCACACGCAGGTCGTTAAATACAATATATACAGCTAACAATAGCTGAAATAATCATGACACGCAAGCCATGAACGAATGTTACATGCATCACATACATCTCATATATTCCAATAAACTATAGGGCCATACTATTCACACCAATCCCTGCAAAAACAAGTTAGACGTAGAATCGCATTCTACCTAACAATGTGAACCCATGACGCTATACAAGGGGGGGTACGCACGGCGGTCCCGCTGACCATGCTGATCCGATCCGATCTGAACACCCTACGAAATTTACAGATCCAATCTATGAAATCGCTATGAAAAACCATTCGGCACAACCACCTTATGCCGATCCGAGACATTCTCTAGGACACTAGTTTTTCCACTAGGCCGAGGCTATCAGATCCATAACCTACTAGTATTCGACATAACCACCTTATGCCGATCCGAGACAATCCCTAGGGCACTAGTAGTGATACAATCTGTGCCTCATCTAACCCCTATTCACCGATTGATATTATCAACCCATGCTACCACCGATTCATCACATGAACCACCTGATCTAGACTGTAATAGATCCAATCTACTACTACCGCATATCAACATATGCGCTAATCCAGATTGCAAACTAAGCAAGATGGCTCTGATACCACTAAAGGATTGCGCGTAGGCTACGAAAGCAGAAAACAAAAACTTTTCTACCGCGCACACAAGGACATCATGTTAAGGAAGGATCATGGATCGTTACTACTAGACGCGCAGCGCAGCGGAAGAAGAGTTGGAAACCGATCCAACCACACGCGTCGAGGTAACAGTGGAATTAGCCGATCGTCCCGAACAGATCGTCTCCTCCACGCGATCAACCACACCACGAGCGGATCCAATCTGTAGGTTGTTGACGCCGATCAACACCGCAACGAGCAACGCCTCCACCGGTATCCACACGTCTGGGGCTGGAACGCCGATCGGGAGTGTACTAGCACTCGTGAGCGGCTAGGGTTTGGCTCGGGAGGTGGCGGCTAGGGTTATGCTAGAGGTTAACCGGAGAGTGTCCCCTCAGCCCCTTGCCTCCATATATATATACCTCCTCACTTGGGCCTTGTGGACCGAGGCTCAATAGGAGTCTATTCGGATCTCTATCCGAATTGAGCCTGGATTTGCATATCCGTGTCTCGACAGAGATGGTATCAAAGCTATATTGACTGTAGTATGAAGCCTCAATGAGAGTTGTCGTCTTAGCCAATTTCAAAAATCTATTTTCTAAATCAAATCAACAAAATCCTCGTCTTCTCTGCGAATTTGTTTTCAAAGCTTAATTTGACTTCTTATCTTCACAATATCCATAGATGTTTCGAGTGTCCAATAATCAAAGAGAAGGTTGGCCCGTAATTCTACAAGCTTTACGGTGAAGATTGGATCGAGCAAGCAACCAATTTGTTCCAAGACAAGATTGAAGACTATTGTGATGATTAGGAGCTGTCAGATTAAAGCCTTATTATAGTTTTAGCATCGTGCATACTGTTTTGCTTTTTCTTGCCGTTTGTGTGTGATGTGAGCTGCAAATATTGCTCTTAAAAGCATTATATTGCAATCATGTCAACTTTTTATTGGAATTATTTTCTCCGGTTTCGTTGTTAGCCTTTTTCGGCTAAGTGTTTGTTTAGTTTGGGTTGCCATTAGAAAATCCCCCTTAAACGAATTTACCTCTCGTCTATGCTATTTCCCTCATCTTTAAAACTGGCAAAGACAGTCAGCAGTTGTTTCCCTTTTCAGAGCAGCAGTAAGATGGTTGATACTAGGACTACAACAGGCCACAACCAGGTAAACCAGATCGAGAGAGCGATGCATCACGCGGCGGTTCCACCAGCTTGGACCACGCCTCGGTCGATTTTGGTGGCGGACTCAGATGATGCAGACAATGATGCAAAATATGCAGGCTATGATGCAGCGACAGCACCAGGAGCCAGTACCACCTCAGGCACCATGACACCACTCCAGCTATGCAGAATTCCTGAGGACGAGACCACCCACCTACTCCAGTTCTTCAGAGCCTATGGAGGCCGATGATTGGGTCCGGTCGATTGAAAAGAAGCTGAACTTGGCCCAGTGTTCAGACAGGGAGAAAGTGCTATATGCAGCACACCAGCTTGAGGAAGCAGCAGCAGAATGGTGGGAGAACTACTGTGCCGCTCATGAGGACCAGAACAACATCACATGGGCTGAGTTCGCCAAAGCCTTCTATAACGTCCATGTCTTGGATGGAGTGGTCAAGATGAAGAAGGACCAGTTTCGTGAGTTGCAGCAAGGGAACATGTTAGTGAGTGAATATCTCAATAGATTCACTCAGTTAGCTCGCTACACGCCAGAGGACATAGCCACAGATTTAGCTCGCCAGAAGAGGTTCAAGAAGGGCATGAACCCAGCTTTGAAAGTGCAGATTGTGGGTAACGACTATGTTAGTTTTCAGCAGATGGTGGATAAGGCCATACTTATTGAGGAATCCCGCCGCGAGTTGGGAGAATTTCACAAGAGGAAGTTGAGCCAGCAAGGAGTTCACCTACAGCAGTCTCAAATAACAAGACTCAACACCTATCAGCCTGCACGAGTGCCTCAGCAGCAGCAGCCAGTTTTCAAGACCCTAGCTCCAGTGACCCATCATGACAATTCAGGACCTCGCCCATCAATGTCAGCTATCAACCTCAGAAGAGCGCAAACCCTGAAGGTTCAGCTAATTGTTTCAATTGCAAAGAGCTAGGCCACTTCGCTCGCAGTTGCCCGCAGAAGCGTCAAGCAATCACCCCAATTCCATTCAACCTTGGAAGCACGCCTGTCAAGACCCTTCCCCCGGGAGCAAGCCATGGCAGCCAGCAATCTCAGAGCGTTGCAAGAGGAAGCCTGAACCACGTCAGCTCCGTCGTCGCACCCGATAAACCTATTTCTCTTACTATGCCCGGATCTCGGGGTCGAGATCCCGTTTAAGGGGGTAAGGTTTATAACATCCTGATTTTCTGGGATTTTTAAAACCTTGAATTTAGAAATAAATTTTCTGGAATTTTCTGAAATTAATTCAAGCATCAAATGAATTTTTAGAAATTAACTTGATTTAGTATGATTAAAATATACTTTAACATAAGTTTAAAATATTTTATTTGGATTCTTCAGGTCTCAAGAAATTTTCTGGTATTTTTTGTTATTTTTCTGGATTTATTTGCTATTTTCTAGAGCTTTTAGTTCATTATTTGAATTTATGGAGAAAGAAAAGAAAAAGGAAACCCAAAACCCTCCCTCGCTTGACGCATGTCAGCCCGGCCAGCCCCTCGGCCCGCCGCTGCTGCCGCGTGTCACCCTCCCGCCGTGCCGCGCGTCCCCACCAGACCGAGCCTCCCTCGGCCCGGCCCACTCCCCCGCGCCCCTCTCCCACTCACCCCCGCTCGCACCGCGCCCCATCCGATCCCTTCCCACCACCACATGGCAGCACCAGCCGCTCGCCCGTCCGATCTCGCGCCATCGCCTGCGCCCGCGCGATGCCCTAACCCTAGCCACCGCCGCTGCCCTCGCGTCCTCGCCTCATCTCGCCCGTCCACATGCCCCGCCCGAGTTCCGCCCACGCCCACGCCGTCTCCTCGTCGGCCCCATCCCGGTTCACATGCCATTTAGCCCGCAGTTGCCTTGGTTTGTGGGTTTGCCCCTCGGTTCACGCACTGTCGACGCCGCCGCTGCCGCCTCCTCTCGCCTGCGCCACCCCCGTCAGCTGTGCGCCGTCGCCTCCCCCGGAGCCCCGCCGCTGTCGGAGCCCTCGCCGCCGAGGACCTTCGTCACCTCCATCACCGCCGAGGACCTCGCGCCTCCGTTCTCGCCTCGCACCTGCGCCGACGTCGGAGTATTCCGCGTGTCGCCGTCCCTCGCCGACCGAAGCCCCGCCGTCTCCGTCACCGGTGAGCCCCGCGCCCGTCTCCCTCTGACCCGTCGCCGGACCCGCTCTCGCCGCCGGAACCGAGCCGCATCCGCTCGCTGTAGCCGACCCCGCGCTCACCGGCCCTCCTTCCCTCCATCGCGTGTCGCTCACACCGGAGCTCACCCGCACCCCCGCCCGCGGAGCGTCGCCCCTCGTTCGTCGTGCCACGTCGGACGCATCTGCTCGCTCCCGCATCGGTCCACAGCCAGACCGCGCCGCGTCCACGATGCCTCGCACGACGAGCCGGGACACGCGTCTCCCATCCAACCGCCGTCGTGCCCGATCCGAGCTGCTCATCCAGATATGGACCAATGCGCCAGATCGTGCCACGCGTCGCCTTCCAAACCGTCGGATGAAGCCGCCGCCGCCGCGCCTCGAACCATCCATGTCAGCCTCCGACATGGCAAGCCACGTCAAACCCTAAGCCACGTGGCAGCCATGTGTCACACCACGTCAGCCAAAATTGGCCCCGAGGTGCCACGTGTGCGCCACGTCAGCCCTAGCCACATGGTGGCACCAGCGCGCGATACATCAGCCCTAAAATGCCGCATCAGCACCGCCTCTCTGTGCGCACTATTTGGTGCACTGGGTCCACCGTAGACCTGGTTTCTCGTGAGCCCAGTCCACAGCACAGTGCGATTTCGTATTTTCCCGAATTTCTTTAGATTAGATTTTCCGAGAGCCCGTTCTCCTCCGTCCTAGCTCCGATTGACCCCGTTCTTTTTTCTAAATTCATCTAAAATCAAGCTCTAGATTTTCGTTCTAGTTTCATGATTTGTGGAGTTCATTTGCTTATCATGTTATGTGTTTTTCTTGTTTCGATCGTTTTCTCTCTCGTTAGATTCGGATTTCGGAGGAGCAGGATCTACGCCCGAAGACCAAGAGTACCTCGCTGATCATAACCAAGGCAAGTCATGTCCTTTGATCATGTTGAACCCAGTTTGCAATCTATTATTTAATTATTTTGTTTTAAATTACATTGCATCGCTATTTTATTCAAACCCTTGTATTGGTAGTTATCGTCCCAATTAAATTCATCCCTCCTTGATAATTTGGAATGCCATGATACCATTGTCACAATAGGTTGGAAAACATACTAGTGATGCTAGGTTACTTGTCACATGGGTTGGTACGATAGAATGCTTAGCTTTGCTTATTGTTACGAGTGGGTTTATCATCACATGTGAATTAACAATTTGACTTAATGAGATATGGAACAGTGGTTGATGCCACGTTTATTAAAATTTGTGCCATGACATTGGTGTGTCACTGGCGTGGTTATACAAACCTGGTTTTGCACTCAGGCGAGTGATCGTGCAGTAAAGGGGGAAGTGTTGGAGCACTTCGAGGGATGTGATAGTCTCGCCTGGGTAATATTAAGGACTTAACTTTGTGCACCATTGATCTGAGCTTTACCGTGCAAACCACATGTCTAGTATGGGATGGACCTGGCTGATTAATTTGGGATGTTTCAACTTTAATCTTGCCATTGAGATGAACATGGTTGCTGATTTCTATGTGGCGCAAGGGGGGTGTGATGCGAAACCCTAGCGGGCGGATTGAGTTGTAACTGAACTTTGTAAAGGCCTTGTTGTGATTACCTTAGGCCAAGGCTAATCACATCGTGTGGGTACAGTTATGCAACCTCTGCAGAGTGTAAAACTATTCGAATAGCCGCGTCCTTGGTCATGGACAATGCTCGGTGATTTCACATGAGATATAGTTATTTGTGAAAACTGATGGATTGTGGATAGACAGTAAATGATTAATTCACTGTTGGTTTAGTTTATGGATGGGAGGTCCATAAGTGGGAAGTTTAACTTGTGGATGGGAGGTCCACAAGTGGTTATGTCCATTCCTTTGATTATTTACTTATTATTATTTTACTTAAAGTTCGCTTTCAATCTATTTACTGTATTTACCTTCAACTGTCATTTATACAAATTAACCTTTCAGCCTTCCTTTGGTAAGCCTTGCATACTATATTGCATTCATTTGTTACAAACGACTTGTTGAGTACCAATGTACTCACGGCTTTATGCCCAATGTTGCTCAGTTGAGGAAGATGAGTATCACCAGCAGGAGGTTCCAGAAGGAGAGTACTTCAACGACTTCACGGATTTGGCTTCGTTCTCCACTCGATAGCCTGTGGGCTTGTCGATTGGCCGCTACATTTTATTTCGGATTTCTGCTGCTAGTTTTTGTTCAGCCCTTCGGGCTAATCTATTGTAAGCTTGACCATAAGATCGTACCTTTCAAGATTTATTGATATTTGAGCTTTTCCCTTTATCTTAACGTGTATATGGTTGTGATGACATCTTTGTTTGACTGTATGTACTAGCGTGATCCTGGGACTAGTGCAGTATACACAGGGAGTCCGGATTTGCATATCCGGGTCTCGACAATTCCCTCGTCGTCATTTGATAGATTGTCACATTTGTATCAGGATGTGTTGCACACCGGATATACATGCATGTTTGCATACTCTTTACAGAAGAGCATACAGTCGTTCGGACATGCATGTATTCCTTCTACTTCCATTCCCAATGGACAAATAACCTTCTTAGCTTTATACGCGGTTTTAGGCAACCCATTTCCTTTCAGAAATATATCTGCTAAAAGACCTAACAGCGCCATGAAACTCTTGTCGGACTAACCATTGCTTGTCTTCAATTTCAATAGTTCAAGCACGGCTGACAACCACGTGTACTTTGACTTGCAACACGTAAACAAATATTTCTCTGAGTCCTCCATCAAGCCCCAGAATTTAACATACTCTCTCTCATCATAGTTCTCTTCTACATCGCGAAGCATCTGATCCAGATTATCATCGTGTAGCCTATCCGAATTCGAACCATAATCGACATCATTAGCAGCATATCATTGACTTCACCGGCGATGTCATCCAGCGGCATATCATTGACTTTACTATGACTGGTCCAATACGTATACCCCTTTTTGAAACCACTCCGAATCAAGTGCGCTTCAATCTGCTCTCGGTTCTTAAATATCTTTAAATTCTTGCAGTCAATGTATGGACAGTACATATATTCCACTTCCTTTTTCAACATATCCTCATCGGCAGCTCTTGTAAAAACAGACACACCATTAATGTACTCTTCACTCACACGGTTCGAGGTATACATCTAGCTTCGGTCCTATGTTATGCATATATATAACAACTTAGTATTAAAAATTAAATTAATTAATTAGTATACTATATATATACCACATGCATTGAGACTTTGCTAGCTTAATATTAACACAACAGCTATTTTCCCAGCGAGGAACCAATTATAATCAACAATTTTGACAAATTTGGCCTCCCACATGACGGAAACTGATCATGTATAGCCAAGTAGATGCAAACCATCTTCAATAACAGTCACCAAAAGTTAGATCTAAATTTTGATGTAACAAAAAATAAATTTCATTACTAACCATATCTAGAGCAAACAAGAACTTGATGAATCTTCAAACTCTCCTGCCAAATAGTTAGGATCCTTCCACCAAATTAAATGGCCTGAAAGTCTTGTCTCAAGGTGTATCACCAGGCTAGATCTGGAATTGAAGACAGAGGTCATAGTTCTGAGCAGCGCAATTAATATATAGCCGGATTATCACAGACGGTTTTTAATAAAAACCATCTGTGATGAGTTGATTATCTCAGACAGTTTTTAATAAAAACCATCTGTGATGAGTTGATTATCTCAGACAGTTTTTATTAAAAATTATCACAGATGGTTCAAACTAAAAACCATCTGTGATATTTATAGTATCACAGATGGTTCATGGCAAAAATCGTCTGTGATACTTCACAAACGGCTTTACCATGAACCGTCTGTGATATTAAATCTTCACAGACGGTTTTTACCAAAGACAACAACACAGACGGTCTCTAAATTAAAATCATCTGTGATAGTATATATTAGAGACGGTTTCACAAAACCGTCTATGATGTTGCGTCTAGTAATAGTTTTTCTATAGTAGTGATTGCTTTTGCTTGCCAAAATTTTGAAATTATATTTGCCTGATTTTTCTGCTTTCAAAAAGATTTTTACTTGAAAGGTAATTTAAGTAAAACATAAAATATTATTAAATAAAGGGTATTTTGAATTTCTATTAAAAATACTAATTCAAATAAATTATTTGAACTTATTTGGCTTTTATCTAGATTTTTTTATGCTTTTTTAGAGTTCAAAATCTATTTTAAAATTAAAAATTAATTTGATTATAAAATTAAATACCAACTTGTGATGGAAATAATTGTCGTAAGTCCAAAATGGTTTCAAGAATTTCTGTGTATTTGTTTCGAATTTATTTGGTGTTTTTCGAGCCTTTTTGAGTCTTCTAGATTTTGCAAAAAATTAAAAACAAAAATTTGACATATTAAAACCTCTCGTCTCCCTCCCCGGGCGACATGTAGACAGACAGGATGCATCCACATTGCCGCCTAGCTCATCCTACCATCGCCCTTCCCCTCGCTCCTGGGCCGCCACGTGGCCTCATCTCCTCTCACCCATGCGTTCGCTCTCTCCCCTCTCCTCAAGCCCACCGGTCAGCGACCCCCCTTCTTCTCCTTCCCCTTCCTCTTGCACTGGCACCCTACAACCATCGCTGCCATTTTCACTGCCCCTTCAACCCTTCTTTCCTCTTGCCCTTGGCCGCTGCCGCCTTTCCTTTACTCCCCGTAAGTCTCGCGCCGTATCCCCTCAAATCCATGCCAAAATTTCCACAATCCCATGCCCTTTCCTTTCTGTCTCTCCACCGACCACCATGTCTGGTGAGCAATCCCCGCCGCACCTTCCCCCCTTGGCCCTGTAAAAGGCCCACCCTCGGCGTCACCTCACTCCGCACCACCCCTCTCCGTCCTTAGCTTCCTCTCGCGGGACCTGAGCCATCTTTGCACTGCACCTTCTCTCTCCAAGTGCCAGAAGCATCTCCGATGAGCCGAGCCGAGCCGGCTCGATCCAGGCTCGACCGAGCTCATTGTACAGTGCGGCTCGGCTCGATTTTGAAATGAGCCAGAAGGACGGCTCGGCTCGGCTCGAAACTTAGCTCGAGCTGGCTCGCACGGTTCGTGAGCCAACAGAACATCAGAGCTAGCGTCATTAGCACAATACAACAGAATACAACAGCTCGAGTCAGCGTCGTTACATTTATAGAACATCAGAAGTCAGAACAATAGAATAAAACAGCTCGAGCTCAATTCAACAGAGATTTCAGCAGCAGCAGCAGCTAAGCAACAAACAAGTTTTCATCAACTCAGTTTGTCCTCCATATCTGTATCAGCAACAAACAAGTTTTCATCTACTGCAATATACTGAAAAATAAACAATCTGATTGATTCTAACTGCAAATCTGCAATATACCATAAGAGAATTTGATTGATGCCCCAAAATACTGCAATATACCGGGGAGGGAGGCGGCATAGGGGGCGGGGGACCAGGGAGGGAGGCGGCAGCGGCGCAGGCGGCGGGGGACCGTGGAGGGAGGCGGCGACAGCACAAGGGGCAGGAGACCGGGAGGGAGGCGGCGGCGCAGGTTGGGGGGCGACCGCCGGCGTGGGGTGGGGCGGCCGGCGTCGCGGGATGTGGGGCGATCGGCGGCGCGGGGTGTGGGGGGGCGACCGGCGGCTCGGGGTGTGGGGGGGCGACCGTCGGCTCGGGGTGGAGGTTGCGACCGGCGGGCGGAGATTCGAAGAATGCAGGGTGGGGGAAGATCGAGCGAGTGACGACCGAGGAGACGAGTAGGATGACGAGATTTGAGACCGGATGCGAGTAGGCGATGCGAGCGATTGGAAACTGAATGTTTTCGAGTCCGGCTCGATTTGGCTCGTGAGCAGCTCGCGTGCAGCTCGAGGCTCAGCTCGTTTTTGAACTGAGCCGCAGCATAGGCTTGGCTCATTGAGAAAATCTTTGAGCTCGAGCCGAGTCAAGCCGAGCCCATAACGAGCCCGAGTAGCTCGCAAGCCTCGAGCTTTTTGTCCAGCCCTAGCCGTATCCCCTCAAATCCATGCCAAAATTTCCACAATCCCATGCCCTTTCCTTTCTGTCTCTCCATGTCTGGTGAGCAATCCCCACCGCACCTTTCCCCCTTGGCCCTGTAAAAGGCCCACCCTCGGCGTCACCTCACTCCGCAGCACCCCTCTCCGTCCTTAGCTTCCTCTCGCAGGACCTGAGCCATCTTTGCACTGCTCCTTCTCTCTCCAAGTGCCAGAAGCATCTCCGATGAGCTTCTCTGGCTAGGCCAAGCCTCAGCGTCGTCATCCTCAGCCTCGCTGCCCCTCTGCGAACACCTTCCTTCCCTTGGCCACAAAGGAGCACCATTGGAACCCCTCCTCGCCAATAGCCAAGCCCACATTGCCTCCTTCCACACCACCGCCCTCCCTTCATCGTCCTTGACCACCGTGCTTGGGTAAGAAGCAACCACCGTGCTTGGTTTTTAATACAAATCGTCTGTTAAGTATCACATATGGTTTAAATAACAATTTAATAAAACATCATCTGTGATATTTGGCAATATCGCAAATAGTTCTTGTTAAAAACTGTCTGTGATGCTTCATAGATGGTGTTCACCATGAACCGTCTATGATATTACCTTTTCACAGATGATTTTTAGTGCTAACAACAACACAAACGGTTTAAATCTAAACCAGATTTGATTGTATTTAATAATGATGGTTTTAGTAAACCATCTATGATGATTCTAGTATTAGCTTTTTTGTATTAGTATGGGCTGCCTGGCCGAGTAGCCCCTTATTTGGGATGAGATTTCATCATCATTAATTAATATGCAATATTGAATGTTATCAGATCAACAAAAAGAAGATTTCTTGGTTGGCTACTTTTATGCCACTGGATTTGGTGACGATAATGTCGATTACTATGTGTTAACTCTAATCGGTTACATGTGGGAATGTGAAAACACTTGGGCCATTACCCTTTATTTACCATTTATTTCCATCGCAAGTACTCTCTATGTGAACATTTGGCCGGTCAACTCCTTTTGTGTAAAATTCAATCTTATAGACCTATGTATAACTGCTTAATATTATGTGTTACTCGGTTTTGTTTAATCATGTATGGATGTGATGCACCAATGTGATATGTCTGTGCTAACTACTGATCATAAGACTAACATGATATACATATAGAGTTTGGCATTAATTTATTTTCTAGGTCCGACATTCTTGCATCCTCCATCCATCCTCCCAAATCGCTTCGACACCATACATGCTCGTGATGGATCTTGCCCTCTCTACGAATGCCCCTGCTAGTCCCCCCTCATTGGAAGGCGGTGCATCCTCAGAGGTGACACGATTAGTGCAGCGGATTTGTTGGTGGCCTAGCAGGACTAGGATTAGTGGCTGCCATGCTTTGGGCGCCGGCGCAGAGGAGCGAGTATATAGCGTGGTGCGGTGGTCTGAAATTGCAGAGTTATATTTCAAAGGCTTTTCGGTTAAACACCCTAATATGGATATTATGGAATTTTTACATAATGCCTCAGAAAACACGTTTTATTTGGGCATTTTCTGAAACCTCCCAAAAACCCATGAACCTTTTTTTTTTTTTTTGCATTTCCCAGTAAATGACTACAAAAACCATTGTTTTTCCAAGCGTTTCTCAAAATCTCCTTAAAAGGGTGAGACTTGTTGGGACACAACACCAGGATCACATATACTGTTTATCCGTGGACACACACTTTTATGGGGAAGACAATGAACAATAAAGAATACAAGAATTTACTAATGCGTAACACAGCTTACACCGTTTTTTCTTTTTTCTATTATTCACTCCACGCTTTTTAACAGACTGATTACAACGAATATAAATAGACACTCTGTGACCTGGTTCTACCGCCTACGACTCCATGACTCACACACATCTCACACCACAACTCAATGACTCGCGCACATCGCACACTACCCGAAAAGTTCGGTTTCATTGAGACCATGTTCAGACTCCTACGACTTATGACTGCTCCCTGCTACAGTGATTCTATGGCTTCGACTATGACTTCGAGCAGTCGGCTATGAATTCGAGCACTCGACTTCAAGCTTGAGTCAAGATTAGTTTCAATAATCTCCCCCTAATCTTGACTTGCTAAACTTCACAAGACGAAGTTCGATCTGCTGACATATCTACAAGGAGTTTTACCTTCTTCTTGCTGACCATATCGCCGATAATACACCTCTCCGGCATCTTTCACTTCCTTACCGTCGGTGACACACCTTACCAACGACTTTGACGCTTTCCTCAGTTCCAATTGTCTTTCTCCGATGACACAATTTGACGGCGACAGATACTCTTATCAGAGCATACACACCTGATAACTTGGACACAACTACAAGAACTCACACACATCTGCATCATGCACTGACACGACTATGCTCATGTATGTAACACACCTCCTACGTGCATGACCCAAATAAATAACACATGCAACACTCGTACTGTGCCATATACACAAACAACTCAAAAAATGCAATTGTGCACTAATACTCATATACGGACTCAACTAAATGCACCAAATAAATGATGAAGACTTCTTGTTGGATTTAAAATAGCGCTGGCTCGGTCTCTACATCTACTGGAGCAAGAAGAGCCACATCCTTCTTTGGCTCATGGCACTCCTTTCCAAAATGTTCGTACTCCTGGCAGTTGTAGCAGCATACCTTCGCTTTGTCAAAAGCTCTCTTCTTCTTGAATAAGCCATAGCTCTTCTTGGATCGAGCCTCCCACTCGCTCCTTGTCAATAGCAGGTGCTGATCCCCTGCACCTATAGCACGAGATGCCCACCGTTCTTTATGTGCCTTCAAGCGGCTGATCAACTCTTCGATCGTCATTGTCTTGAGGTCACCAAATTACTCGATTAGGGAGACTACCGGTATAAACTTGGCAGAGACTGCACGAAGAAATTTTCTTACCGCGTAGCTCTCCTCTATCTTGTCACCGAGTCCTCTGATTTTGTTGACAATTATTGTCAACCGGATGGCAAAGTCATCGAACGACTCCGATTCCGTCATGCGTAGCACTTTAAACTCAAATTTGAGGGTCTGTACCTTGGCTTCCCTCACACACTCGGCTCCCACGTGCATGGTCTTCAATGCCTTTTATGCGGCTTTGGCTGTCTCTTTTTCAGCCAGCAGGAAGAGTATGTCTTCAGGGATACCTTGGTAGATAGCCACTAATACCATCTGGTCCTTGCATGTGTCAGCGTCACTGAGCTCGATGGCGTCCCATACGCCTTAGGCCTTCATGTACACCTTCATCTTTATCGTCCACCATAGAACTCTCCTTCGTCAGTGCACTTGCTGATGCTGACGCCGTCAGGTTAACGATCTCCATTCTTCTTGGCATGATTTTGGGCATTCACTAGGCTCTGATACCAATTGTTGGGACACAACACTAGGATCACACGCACGGTTTACCCGTGGAGACACACTTTCATGGGGAAGACAATGAACAACAAAAAATACAAGAATTTACCGACACATAACACAGCTTACGCCTTTTTTTCTTTTTCTCTGTTATTCACTCCTCTTTTTTAACAGATTGATTATAACGAATATAAATAGATACTCTGTGATCCGGTTCTACCGGCCATGACTTCACTACTTACGCACATCTCGCACCATGACTCCACGACTTGTGTACATCGCGTACTACCCGAAAAGCCTGGTCTTGTTGAGACCATGTCTAGACTACTACGACTTATGACTGCTCCTTGCTACAGTAACTTCAGACTGCTACAGTACTTTTACGACTGATATAGTGATTCTACGACTGCTACAGTGATTCTACGACTTTGAGTAGTTGGCTACGACTTCGAGCACTCGACTTCGAGCCTGAGTCAAGATTAGTTCCAACAATATTAAGGGGAGAAGAATGTTATGCTAATCTTATTGTCTGAGCATTTTAGTAGCATGTTTATTGGAGTTGTACCCTGCATGGTGCTATGCACGTTTGCACGTCACGTTTCTTTTATCGAGTCATGTAGCTGCATGAGTTAGCTAAGTTGCATGTAGATGCTTTAGTTGTTTTAGTGGGTCGAGTCATTAGGCCACGATGTGTATGGCTTAAGAATAGGTATATGTGCTTGCATGTAGGAGGCGACGTGCAAAGCTAGCGGAGTCGTGACACATGTAGCTCAGTAGGAAGCGGTCCAGGTTGTTTAGACTGCATGCAGCGTGTCCTTGTGTCTTATTTAAACTAGGGAAGTACTAAACAGCTATGTACTCAGCTAGTTGAGATGAGTGAATAACAGAGAAAAAGAAAAAACAATATAAACTGTATTATGCGTTGGTAAATTCTTGTATTCTTTGTTGTTTATTTCTGGTGTTGTGTCCCAACAAGACTTTGAGGGTTTTCATAAAACGCCTTTACATCTCTTCAATGTTGTAATGGGTTTGACACTATGTCTCAATACATGGGATCTCAGATTCGACACACGATGTATGACTTATGACTCAATACATGATCTTAGATAAAAAGCAAATGTTTGTTTTTTAGAGGTAAAAGCAATGGTTACACATGGTCAGACAGTTACACCGTGTGCATGGTCACTAGGAGGCTACAGACGCAAGGTAAGCCGCCCCGTCCATCTCATATCCAACGAAATTCCTCCATGAATCGCAGTTGACACCATCAGCCACCTTCTGGAGCTCCTCCGTTGCAAGGTTCAGCGTATAGGTGCCCGGACTACTGCTGTTTTCACCGAGCGTGAAGAAGAGGACGCTACTCTTCTCGCAGAACCACCGGAACTTAATGGCGGCTCCACACCGTATCTTCAGCTCGGTTAAAGTGATTCTACCTTTTATTTCCCATTTGCCGGTGCACCTGTCATCGCCGACTGTGTGAAAGACTCTTGTCACCACTCCGAGAGAGTCGTCAAAACAAATCCCTGCATTATGGAAGCTCAGCTCGCCGTCGTGAGCAGGGTTTTGATTACCGTTTTTAATTTTTTACCGGCGGTCACCGATAGAACCGATTATAACGATTTTCGGAAAATTTCAGTAGTTTTCATGCCGAAATTTTCAAATGAAATTCAAAATTCAAGTAAAAATTGGCCAAAAATTGGTGAAAATCTGCCGAAAATTGGTTGAACATATCGGAGGAATTTCGGATGATATTCTTAGATACATACACGTACATTCATAACACATCCAAGTAAACCCTAAACAAAATCGGTTGTAAACATGTTCCTTGACAATAGCAAGCAAGGTATGAGCTATTGCATAAATTCTTCAACGAATTACAGGGTGGTGACTAAGTTTACCTGATATGCCATTGCCGAATCTGCACACCCGTGCACGTTGATCCGCTGCTCGCAGCTACTCCGCGCCTCGCCATCAATGCCATCATGGCCACCTCCACCTCCTAAACCTTCTGCTGCCCTCTCCTAGGTAGCCTCATCGCCATAGCTCCCCACTGTCCATCTCTTTGGTGCCACCACACGCGTCGCCGCCGCTAGCCTATCTAGGACCACATCAGACCAAGTCGCCACCACCACGAGATTCCTCATATCCACACCATGGTCATGCGCCCGCCAATCGGCCGAGGGACCGCCGGAATTAGCCTCTGACGAGCCCACCTCTGCTCCACCCCAGCCGCCATCTTCGCCCCTTGTGTCTCCTCACAGGACCTTGAGAGCTTGAGGAGGAGCTCGGGATGGGTCGTCGACGTTGCCCTACACCTCCATCCGCTCCTGATTTGCCGATTTGGGTGGAAGAGAATGGATCAGAGGAAGAGCACCGAAGAAGACGTCGCTTGCGAGCAGCCGCCAAGAGGAGGCATGACTCAGGAGTGAGTCGTCAGCTAGGGCAACGTTTAGAGGACGTGGAGTGGGCCAGTTGGGCCGCTTTTGTTTTCAAATGGGCCAAAAGTTTTGGGCCCGGTTTGTACACTAACCGGTGCTGGCCGGTAAAACCGGTTTTCGCCGAAAATCGAAAAATATCGGACGATAAAGTTATCCCTGGTCGGGAGTAACGCCGAGCAAATGGTCGTTCTCCCAAAGGTTCGGAAGGCCACACGACGGCATGAGCACTTCTTTGGGTTCCGATGTGTCGATACGCACCGCGAACGCCGTGCGTGCCATGGGCCAGTAGGCCACGCCGCCGAGCACAACACTCTGGCGTAACTGGTGAAGTTTGTTAGCTTTCATCTTCGGACCTGACCTTCTAGCCTCCGTGCTCCAGCAGCCCGTGTCTGATGAGTACAAGCGGAGCGCGGTAAATGTTCGGCGGTTGTAGACGATGAGCACGCGGAAGAAGGTGGACGACGACGGGCGCGGCGGGTCGAGATCGTCACCAGTGAGCAACGCACAAGCGTAGAATCCCGGCATGTCATCGCCGGACAGAGGCGGAAACAGGTTGACGTCCCCTGTCATGGGGTTGCAGACGCAGAGCTTGAGGTCGTCGGCGTGCCCCTCGCGCCGGAGCTCGAGGACGACGCGGCCATGCGGGACGAGACCGGGCGGGAGTACTCAAAGAGCACGCCGAAGTCCCCGCGCACGGCCTCCGCCAGCGCGCTGAAGGAGGGGCCGTGGAAGCCCAGGAGCCGAGTGCCGGAGGCCGTCGGGACGAAGCAAGGCTGCGCCAGGGCGGCGGAGCGCTTCCGCTTGCGCGCCTCCTGGTGGAAGAAGCCGAAGGCTAGGCGCCGCAAAACCGGCAGGACATGGCAGAGGACGCCGGCCTCCTTGGCCACGACATGGCCCCATCGCCGGCACGTGGCGGCGCAACGGACTACGTCGGCCGCGTCCAAGTGCCGGGTGAAGACGGCCGCGAGCGCGTCGTCCGAGACAGACGCGCGTGCCGTTGCTGTCGAAGTCGCCTCCGTCCGTCGGGCCTCGCCGTGTGAGCCAGCCTTTGCCGAACGGTGGACACCCAGGGCTTGGCGCAGCGGCGGCGGCATTCAGATAGTTGATCGAGAGGAATGCTGGATGGATGGATCAGTCGAGCGACGGATAGCAAGGCAGATCGATCGATGAGTTCGGTTTGGAACCGAATCCCTTGGGGGCGTAGCCTCCGGAATTTGTGGCCCCCGCGCTTCCTGTTCCCAATCCGGAGAAGGATTCCGAGTCCGAGTTTCGCTTGCATGTCATGCATGCACCGACTTCTCCAATTCCCAATCCCGGCCGTCCATATCTCAATCGTCCATCTCCAACGGTCCAGATTGCATTGGCTACTTGAATCGTCACGAAGAACAATCCGAGTCTGGCCTGCTTGTCATGCGCCGATTTCTCCCATTCCAAATAGTCCAGATCTCCCATCCATCTATCGAG
This sequence comes from Melocanna baccifera, assembly GCA_036346265.1. Lineage (NCBI taxonomy): Eukaryota > Viridiplantae > Streptophyta > Magnoliopsida > Poales > Poaceae > Melocanna > Melocanna baccifera. Next base: position 14,028,765 of record CM070704.1, on the reverse strand, counting down.
TGGACCATACAAAATCCGTCTTTGTACTGAATCGACGTGACCAACTTGCCTTCTCCAGTCCCAAGACCATGCATGCTGCACCCACGCCAGCCCATGCACCTGTGTTATTTCCTCCACGTACCACGCACGTCTGCCACAGCCGCCCCACACGCGCTATGTTCTTTTTTTTAATAGGAAAAAATACAATCTTGGAACTTAACTTTTCCAACAGCTTAATTTTTATCTCATATCATTAAAGCCGGGTAAAACACATTTTCTAACTTTTAAAACCATTTAGAATTATTCTCTCCCATTAGTAAAAGATAGTTTTAATCGAGTTTAACACATGTGGCACACCACATTAGATATCAACTGGCCAAAACATGTGAGGACCATCTTCATTTTTAAATTAAAAACCAAACATGCTTAATATTTCAATGATATGTGGGTCCAACCTACCCTGTGAGCTCTCCGTGGACTCGGTGTATCGTGGATATGTTAGCCCCACCTCGTTTTGGCCAACTGAGATCCAATATAGTATGCTATATGAGTCAAACTTGATCAAAATCATCTTTTGCTACTAGAAGGGATGGGTTCCACCCTATGGAAAGCAAGACCCACGGAGAAAAACTCCAGCACGCACCGGCCCTGCCCTGTATTATTGCACCACCTTCGGTTGCAAACCACCCAGATTTTGTGTCCCTTGAAACAAGATTTGTCTGTTCTTTATCTCCAAGAAATGCAGAGATGCTACGCTTCCTAATACCCGAAGGCTTGCAAGGCAAAGCTCACAAGCACCGAGAACTGGATCTCCCATTCATTCAAGAGCTGTTGGACATGTACTACTACAGAAAACGTTATCATATATGGTTGAAAAATGTCATCACAGATGGTTTTGTGAGCCGTCTGAATTGATGGGTCAATAATCATACAAGATCATCACATATAGCTTTCGAACCATCTGTGATATAAATATCACAGACGGTTTTTAACTACAAATTGTCTGTGATAGTTGATTATCACAGATTATTTTTCTTAAAAACTAATATCACAGACGGTTTTAACTACGAACCGTCTGTGATAATCAAATATCGCAGACAGTTTGTAGTTAAAACCATCTGTGATATTTAGCTATCACAGATGGTTTTTACGAAAAACCGTCTGTGGTAATCACTATCATAGACGGTTTGTAGTTAAAAATCATATGTGATATTCTTGTCACCTATTTCTGTTTATTGGCTAGTCTCAAGAATTACTAGCCATGCCCTCTAAAACAAGCAGATTAATGCATATGTATACGTTTAATTCACATCTCAATTTATTTCAAAAACTAAAACATCCATTTCGCAAATCAATTAATTAAAATAAAATAAAATATCCATTAACAAATGCATATGTACAATTAAGGTCAATCTTATCCCAAACAAAATTATTCTACGTTGTGGAACTCTTCATATGATTTTATGACTTTAGACACCAAAAAGAACGCGCACTTTCCTCGAATTTGTGTAAGGTCGGTTTGTTCCAATGCAGTTGTAGGGATGGGCGCACCCTGTTGATAGAAATATCAATGTTGTGTGTACATATATAACTTGATAAGTATGAAATAATTATTGGAAGATTGACAAATCTTAGGATCGGTGATCTTCGAGGAATCGAGTAGTAGTTGCATATGGCGACAAACATAGAATCCACAGGTGTTGCCAGTGACTACTAGTGGCACTGCAAAAATAGAATTTGTTAATTCGAGAGGCATTACTACCAAATGTTATATAGGATTAATGTATAGTAGCGAATACCGAAAATTTTTGAACATGTCGCGAAGCGTTGGCCCCTTCCTTCGAGCTACGTACCTCTACAACGTACGTAGCAAATGATATACGTGATTCCAAAAAGTAAGCCTTAGTCATTCGGAAGGAAAGAAAGCGTACAATATAATTATGTATGGAGAAAATGTATTTACCTATCGATTAATTGGCCGATAACTGTGAAGTCGGTTTTGTTCTTCCTTTGGAAATCAAGGTATATTACCTTGTTCTATTTTGGTATAATTACAATTAAAATCCAGTGAAACCTACACAGGTATGTTGGCTACTGTCATTAAACCTAATCTCGTATTGCCTATAAAGTAGAAATCAACCAGTATAGCCACTAGTGCATCACTTACCCCTGATTGTAGGGCATAAATGCTGGCTCATTAATTAATACAAATAGTTAAAGGAGGTTAAATATTTTTTGTGATTATTTACACATGGTTTTCCTATCATCATACGTGTACATTTGACATCATGTTGCCATGCTATGCATATTGTCATCCAAGCTAGGAACATGGACGGCCAAAGGTAAAAGAACAAAAACAACAAAGATGCCCCTGCAAGCCAGTAACGGTAACCAAAGATTAAAGAACACGCATTCTCGATGTAATAGGGATTAAAGAACCAAGAGAGAAACCATGCATCAAGAACCAAACCAGAGATCAGAAGGAAGGGCTCGAGGGAGGAGAGCACTGGAGTCGGGGGAGGAAGGCGTCGGGCTCGCGGGGGGGGAGGGCGCTGGAGTCGGGGGAGGAGGGTGCCGGGCTCGCAGGGGAGGAGGGCGCCGGAGTCGGGGGAGGCGACGATGAGCTCGGAGACTCGGCAACGTCTTGGGGGAGGAGGAGGGCGCCAGGCTCGGGGGAGGAGGAGGGCACTGGGCTTAGGGACCAAAGGCGGCGACATGCTTGGGAGAGCGGCGACATTAAGTCTGAGTGCTGCTGGTTGGTGTAGCTAATAACTCCAGTACGATCAAAAAACCCTAGCTGGAGGCATATATATAGAAGCTTATTACAGACGATTCTATTTCAGAACTGTCTATGATAATGAATATCACAGATGGTTCTAAAATAGAACCGTCTGTGAATATTTATTATCACAGACGGTTCTGGTTTAGAACCGATTGTGAATATTTTTATTACAGGCGGTTTAAAACTAGAACCATTTGTGATAATGAATATCATAGACGGTTCTGAAATAGAATTGTCTGTAATAAGACCTTAGACTAATTTTTTCTTTACAACAGCAGGAAGGCCTAGGCGAATCGAGCTTGGCTCTCCCGTGCATACCTTTGCCTATCAGATGCCGTGGGTCGAGAACCCATTTTACAAGGGCTATGTCCTAGCCTGTGTGTTAGCATAACTTCAACATTTAGGCAATCAACGCCTGACTCCATAGCTATTCAAGACCCCAACTCCCCGATACGACATAAAATCGACCAAGCGAAGCAACAACCCTTTGATGAACACCAAGTTCACACGAGGACTAAGGTATTTTAATGTGTTGTCAGAATGCATTGCAGGCTACTAATGGGATCGTTGACCCAAGGGCGCATGTCAACCCCTTTTGCAAGTCAATATGCTAGCCCGGGCGGGCAGTTGAGGACCACCCAGATCGGCGAGGGGCTATGTAGGATCAAGGATTACCGACTAGAGGGGGTGAATAGGAGGTTTTAAAATTCTTTGCTAATTTAAACAATTAATAACAAGATGATCACTAAGCAATAGAACTAAGTGAAAACAATGCTACACAATTTAAGTAATTCTAAGCAACTGACAATAAGCAATAAGTGATCAACAACAATTGCTATCCAAGATAAGAAACAAACATAATTTGACACATGATGTTTTTACCATGGTATCGGAAACTTGCCGGTTTCCACTAGTCTACGTTGAGGTTAGCCCAAACGAATTGGACCGGCTCCACGAATTAAGCCGAAACACCTCGATCACTATTGGTAGCTCTTCCTCCGCTCCGGAGATGGCGAGCTCCAAACCACTCACAATTTGGCTCGGGCTTCTTCACAATCTTCCTTGAAGAAGTCACCGGCAAACAACTACCTTGCCATCTAGGTGCTGGCAGGCACCAATAGAATAGACCAATGATTCCACTTGACGACGCTTGAGTGCAATTGGATCAAGCTAGAAATGAATGCGCTCGAAAATCTCTTCACCACTCAAAATTAGTGATTATGAGGAATGATGGGAATCCATTTTCGTTGATCAGATCTGAGCCTGTGTATTCCACTCTTGTCACACCCTGATCCGCGAGCATCCTCCGCACGCATGGTGGGGGCACCCCAATGAACTTTGTCTGCAAGGACAACGTGTGGGTAAGAAGCAAGCCGTAAATGCGTCCAAAATCATGTATAATAACTGCAATTACGCCGCTTCAACTAATCACACATAGTATCAATCACCCAAGTCCATACGCCACTTCAAAAGTAGTTAGCCTTCCTAATACCCTGTAAAAGAAACGAGAGAAAGAGTGGAAGCAACCAAAAAACCATATGATTATAACATGAACGCCAATCGACCAAAGAACCAATCAACCAAAGAACCAATCAACCAAAATACCCTAGCAAGAAATAGGCAAGAACTAGGGCGGGATTAAATTTACGCGTGTTTACACAAAGAAACAGCAATTGGAAAGCTAAATTGCGAAAGCTCGGATGCAATCCTAGCATATCCCTGAGAAGTAAAGACCAAGAACCAATCAATAGAACAAGAAACCAAGAATCCGGACATCTGTCACATGAAAGCAAGAAAACAAGAACAATTAAAGAAACAAGAAACTAACAGGAAAGAAAGAAACCACGAACCCTAGGAACCTCACGGGAGAGAATCAAATGGCAAGCCAAATCGTGAATGCTCGGATGCAATCCAAGAAAATCCCAGAGAAGTAAAGACAAAGAACCAAACAACATAACAAGAAATCAAGAAACATGAGTTGGTTAGAAATCTTTTTAGTATAGTACATATTGTTTGAGGGTATTTAGAGTCATGTTTTTGTTAAGTTGGTATTAAGCTCCGTGCGAAGCACAAATTAGCTACGGAAGGGTACAGAAAAGCAGAACAAGCAACAATAACAAAATAAAACAGAGAGGGCTTACCCTGAAAGAGAAAGAGGAGTACAGGGAGCGCGTCCATGCTTGGCGGTCACAAATCGTGCACTGCCCCATATGACAAAATTCTTGAGGATTCAGAGGAATGATTGGAATCCATTTTCGATGATCGGGTTTGAGCCTGTGTATTCCATTTGTGTCTCACCCTGATCTGCGAGCATCCTCAGCATGGATGGTGGGGCACCCCCAATGAGTAACGCTGTAATAAAAAGCATTTGATCGTGTTATTCCTATTCACTCTGAACTTAATCTCCAGCTGATTGTCTTTGGGCGCAACTGAAAACTTTGTTTTTTCGTTTTGTTTTCTCGTTTGTCGCTATAGTGGGGTTTATATGGATTGTATTCATAAAAAAGGGAAGCTCGTTTGCTACTTCTGCTATTCTAAAAAGATTCCACAATTGTTACGTAAGCGCCAGCTCTAGCTCTAGCTCCAGCTCCAGCTCTCGCTTTCTCCATACTCCAGCTCTAAAAGGCTTCTAGCTTAAAGTTGGTTAGCAAAGATGCATGGTGTGATACTTCACCGTGTCAAGTTTATGTAATGCTACATTACAAGTCATGAAATCTTTTAATACAGTACATATTGTTTGATGGTAAATAGTGTCATGTTTTTATTAAGTTGGTATTTAGCTACGCGCGAAGCACAAATTAGCAATGGAATGATACAGAAAAGTAGAACAAACAACAATAACAAAATGAAACAGAGAGAGCTTACGCTGCAAGAGAAAGAGCAGTACACGGAGTGCCTCCTTGCAAATCTTGCATTACCCTATCTAAGGAAAATCTTGAGGATTCTGAGGAATGATGGGAATCCATTTTTGTTGATCGGGTCTGAGCCTGTGTATTCCACTCGTGTCATACCCTGATCCGCGAGAATCCTCCGCACGCATGGCGGGGGCACCCCAATGAACTTTGTCTGCAAGGACAACGTGATGAGGACATCATTAGCAAACACAATAGTAAACACACTACAAGTGTTGAAAATAATGGACCAATCACAAGAGCTAAAGCAAAACAAATGCGACAAGAGGTGAATCGTTTCCTTAGTGATTATTCTTGTACTCATGAGAATTTGTTGCTACCTAATTATCCTATTTTATGTGTTCTCAGATTCAAGGAAAAGATAACAGAAGGAAAAGAAGCTTTAATAACATGGGCAGCATAGCCACAAAAGATCGTACAAATATGATGTCAGCGCTTACCTCATTGCTTTCTTCGCCCTCAAGTAACCTTAGCCACAGAAGATCAAAGAACGTGATGTCAGCGCTTACCTCATACGCTTCTTAGCCCTTAAGTCACCTTAGCCATAGAAGATCACAGCATGTGATGTCAGCGCTTACCTCATACGTTTCTTAGCCCTTAAGTCACCTCCACTATAAATAGAGGGGCACCTCCCCATGTATGAAGCAAGTTCATTTCTTGGAAATTTTAGTAGAACACTTGTTCCTTTTGTGTGTGAGCCATTTCCACCACTAATTGGGATAGGGTGTTATTTCTGAGTTGCTACTCCGTTGTTCTTGTGAATCCTTGATGATTGCTTGAACGTGTCTGCTCCACATTAGCGAGTAGGCGAAGGCCGTAGCGTGTGGTTGAGTAATTTGAGTGCTGCAGGTTGCCGTATAGAGACGGTGGTTGCCTGCATCAATTGCTAGGTTGCACGGGCTAGTTATCCTTAATCCTACGTCGTGAAGATCGGGCCACCCCATCCCGCATCACAACGTGTGGGTAAGAACCAAGCCGTAAATGCGTCCAAAATCATGTATAATAACTGCAATTACACCGCTTCAACTAATCACACATAGTATCAATCACCCAAGTCCATACGCCACTTCAAAAGTAGTTAGCCTTCCTAATACCCCGTAAAAGAAACGAGAGAGAGAATGGAAGCAACCAAAAAACCATATGATTATAACATGAACGCCAATCGACCAAAGAACCAATCAACCAAAGAACCAATCAACCAAAATACCCTAGCAAGAAATAGGCAAGAACTAGGGCGGGATTAAATTTACGCGTGTTTACACAAAGAAACATCAATTGGAAAGCTAAATTGCAAAAGCTCGGATGCAATCCTAGCATATCCCTGAGAAGTAAAGACCAAGAACCAATCAACAGAACAAGAAACCCAGAATCCGGACATCTGTCACATGAAAGCAAGAAAACAAGAACAATTAGAGAAACAAGAAACTAACAGGAAAGAAAGAAACCACGAACCCAAGGAACCTCACGGGAGAGAATCAAATGGCAAGCCGAATCGCGAATGCTCGGATGCAATCCATGAAAATCCCTGAGAAGTAAAGAAAAAGAACCAAACAACATAACAAGAAATCAAGAAACATGAGTTGGTTAGAAATCTTTTTAGTATAGTACATATTGTTTGAGGGTATTTAGAGTCATGTTTTTGTTAAGTTGGTATTAAGCTCCGTGCGAAGCACAAATTAGCTACGGAAGGGTACAGAAAAGCAGAACAAGCAACAATAACAAAATAAAACAGAGAGGGCTTACCCTGAAAGAGAAAGAGGAGTACAGGGAGTGCGTCCTTGCTTGGCGGTCACAAATCGTGCACTGCCCCATATGACAAAATTCTTGAGGACTCTGAGGAATGATTGGAATCCATTTTCGATGATCGGGTTTGAGCCTGTGTATTCCAATTGTGTCTCACCCTGATCCGCGAGCATCCTCAGCATGGATGGTGGGCACCCCCAATGAGTAACGCTGTAATAAAAAGCATTTGATCATGTTATTCCTATTCACTCTACACTTAATCTCCAGCTGATTGTCTTTGGGCGCAACTGAAAACTTTGTTTTTTCGTTTTGTTTTCTCGTTTGTCGCTATAGTGGGGTTTATATGGATTGTATTCATAAAAAAGGGAAGTTCGTTTGCTACTTCTGCTATTCTAAAAAGATTCCACAGTTGTTACGTAAGCTTCGTGCTCCAGCCCCAGCTCCAGCTCTCGTTTTCTCCATGCTCCAGCTCCAGCTCTCGCTTTGTCCATGCTGCAGCTCTAAAAGGCTTCTAGCTTAAACTTGGTTAGCAAAGATGCATGGTGTGATACTTCACTAGGTCATGTTTATGTAATGCTACATTAGAAGTCGTGAAATCTTTTAGTACAGTACATATTGTTTGACGGTAATTAGTGTGATGTTTTTATTAAGTTGGTATTTAGCTCCGCGCGAAGCACAAATTAGCAATGGAAGGATACAGAAAAGTAGAACAAATAACAATAACAAAATGAAACAGAGAGAGCTTACGCTGCAACAGAAAGAGCAGTACAGGGAGTGCCTCCTTCCAAATCTTGAATTACCCTATCTAAGGAAAATCTTGAGGATTATGAGGAATGATGGGAATCCATTTTCGTTGATCGGGTCTGAGCGTGTGTATTTCACTTGTGTCATACCCTGATCCGCGAGCATCCTCCGCACGCGTGGCGGGGGCACCCTAATGAACTTTGTTTGCAAGGACAACGTGTGGGTAAGAACCAAGCCGTAAATGCGTCCAAAATCATGTATAATAACTTCAATTACGCCGCTTCAACTAATCACACGTAGTATCAATCACCCAAGTCCATACGCCACTTCAAATGTAATTAGCCTTCCTAAAACCCCGTAAAAGAAACGAGAGAGAGTGTGGAAGCAACCAAAAAACCATATCATTATAACATGAACACCGATCGACCAAACAACCAATCAACCAATCAACCAAAATACCCTAGCAAGAAATAGACAAGAACCAGAGCGGGATTAAATTTACGTGTGTTTACACAAAGAAACATAAAATGGAAAGCTAAATCGCGAAAGTTCGGATGCAATCCTAGCATATCCCTAAGAAGTAAAGACCAAGAACCGATCAACACAACAAGAAACCCAAAATCCGGACATCCGTCACATGAAAGCAAGAAAACAAGAACAATTAAAGAAACAAGAAACTGACAGGAAAGAAAGAAACCACGAACCCAAGGAACCTCACGGGAGAGAATCAAATGGCAAGCCAAATCGCAAATGCTCGGATGCAATCCAAGAAAATCCCTGAGAAGTAAAGACAAAGAACCAAACAACATAACAAGAAATCAAGAAACATGGGTTGGTTAGAAATCTTTTTAGTATAGTACGGATTGTTTGAGGGTATTTAGAGTCATGTTTTTGTCCAGTTGGTATTAAGCTCCGTGCGAAGCACAAATTAGCTACGGAAGGGTACAGAAAAGCAGAACAAGCAACAATAACAAAATAAAACAGAGAGGGCTTACCCTGAAAGAGAAAGAGGAGTACAGGGAGTGCGTCCTTGCTTGGCGGTCACAAATCGTCCTTGCTCCAGCCCCAGCTCCAGCTCTCGTTTTCTCCATGCTCCAGCTCCAGCTCTCGCTTTGTCCATGCTCCAGCTCCAAAAGGCTTCTAGCTTAAAGTTGGTTAGCAAAGATGCATGGTGTGATAATTCACTGGGTCATGTTTATGTAATGCTACATTACAAGTCGTGAAATCTTTTAGTACAGTACATATTGTTTGACGGTAATTAGTGTTATGTTTTTATTAAGTTGGATTTAGCTCCGCGCGAAGCACAAATTAGCAATGTAACGATACAGAAAAGTAGAACAAAGAACAATAACAAAATGAAACAGAGAGAGCTTACGCTGCAAGAGAAAGAGTAGTACAGCGAGTGCCTCCTTGCAAATCTTGCATTACCCTATGTAAGGAAAATCTTGAGGATTCGGAGGAATGATGGGAATCCATTTTCGTTGATCGGGTCTGAGCCTGTGTATTCCACTTGTGTCATACCTGATCCGCGAGCATCCTCCGCACACATGGCGGGGGCACTTGATGGGGACGGGGTCCCGATCTTTCAATAGGTTCTAGATAAGTTCGATTTGGTGGAGGCGCGACACAAATCGATCCGGCTTCCGAACAACACGTCCCGAACTCCGCAATCGCAGCACCACGTCTCCTCAGGTTATCAACCGTGTGCAGCCGGTTGACCTCGCCAAGAAGGCTAATCCTCGCCTGCGAATCGAAGAACACAAGAAAGAACAAGGAAGAACACAACGCAATTGCAGATGTATTGATTTAGCACTCGAAAATTGGGGTCTCACAAACCGATAAACGGCGAAACTGTTCAAGACAGAATTAATCTAAGCAAAACCCAACCCTAATGGTGGGGGTGAAGGCTGTATATAAAGGAGTGAGGGGCGTGCAAAACCCCTGGACGCGCCCTAATGGGCTCCAACACGATACAAAGCCGAACGACCCAAAATACGGTGGCGCAGCACCCTGACAGATTCTGAACGTCCACTTGTTTCGATGATTCCTGTTGACTCAAAAGGAATTTTGATATGGGACCAGAGCCATTGGAAAGGTCTCCTTCTCAGCTTTCCATACATATATGGAACGTCCAACACGGAGTCCGTATGCATCCTGGGTGTCCGTTTTACTGCAGGTTGGTCCTGAAGGCCGAGGCAGACGCGAACTCGAGTTGGACTGGGCCTCCGGCTTGACTTGGACGTCCTTGCTGGTCTTCTCCGCCTCCACACCTCTCTTCATGTACTTCATGACCCTCCAATGTTTCTAAGCAAGATAACATCATTAGGTAGCAATCTATTCTCAAAACTATAAAAAGGATCGCTTAAGAACGAGCTCACCTCTAGATTTAATTGTCGCATGCAAGCTCGGGTCATTGGACTCAAGTTTATATGCATTATCATTTATTTTCTCAGTTATCTTAAAAGGATCAACAGCTCTAAGCATCAATTTTGACTTTCTTAACTCAGGAAATCTATCCTTTCGCAAGCGCAACCAAACAAAATCACCTGGTTCAAGTTTAACTTTCTTTCTACCTTTACTACCAACAATCCTATATTTTTCATTCATCTTTTCAATGTTTGCCTTAGTAGTCTCATGCATTTTGACAATAAAATCAGCACGCTCCTTAGCATCATTATGAACTCTCTCACTAGTAGGCAAAGGTAAAATATCAATAGGGGCACGGGGATTGAATCCATACACTTCCTGAAAAGGACATACCTTGGTGGTGGAGTGTTCCACTCGATTATATGCGAACTCAACATGCGGTAAACACTCTTCCCACAGCTTCAAATTGTTCTTCAAAACAGCTCTCAACATGGTAGACAATGTGCGGTTCACCACCTCGGTTTGGCCATCAGTTTGTGGGTGACATGTTGTAGAGAACAACAACTTTGTACCCAACTTGTTCCATAGAGTACGCCAAAAATGACTCAAGAACTTGGCGTCACGATCTGAAACAATAGTAGAAGGCATACCATGCAAACGAACTATCTCTTTGAAAAAGAGGTCAGCAATATGAACGGCATCATCGGTTTTATGACATGGTATAAAGTGAGCCATCTTAGAAAAATGATCCACAACAACAAAAATGCTATCCCTCCCCCTCTTAATCCTGGGCAATCCTAAAACAAAGTCTATAGAAATATCTTCCCACGGAATAGAAGGAACAAGAAGAGGCATATATAAACCATGTGGATTCAAGCGAGACTTAGCTTTTTGACATGTCGTGCAGCGAGCCACAAACCGCTCAACATCTCGCCTCATCTTTGGCCAAAAGAAGTGTGCGGCCAGAACGTCCTCCATCTTCTTAGCACCAAAATGTCCCATCAAACAGCCTCCATGCGCCTCCTGCAACAACAAAAGACGAATGGAACCAACTAGAATGCATAGGCGGTTAGCTCTAAACAAGAACCCATCATTGATCACGAATTTATTCCATGCTTGTCCCTCTTTACAATGCAACAACACATCCTTAAAATCAGCATCAAAAGCATATTGTCCTTTAATGGTTTCAAGACCAAAAATGCGAAAATCAAGTTGAGACAACATGGTATAGCGTCGAGACAAAGCATCAGCAATCACATTATCCTTCCCTTTCTTGTGTTTAATGACATAAGAAAAAGATTCAATAAATTCAACCCACTTAGCATGTCTACGATTCAAATTGGTTTGACTACGAATATGCTTAAGTGATTCATGATTTGAATGAATGACAAATTCTTTAGGCCATAAATAGTGTTGCCACGTCTCTAAAGAACGAACAAGAGCATACAATTCTTTATCATATGTGGAATAATTAAAAGTAGGACCATTCAATTTTTCACTAAAGTAGGCAACAGGTTTGCCTTCTTGCATCAAAACACCACCAATACCAATTCCGCTAGCATCACATTCCAGCTCAAAAGTCTTACCAAAATCCGGAAGTTGGAGCAATGGTGCGTGTGTAAGCTTGTCCTTCAAAAGAGTAAAGGACTCCTCTTGTGATGGCCCCCAATGGAACACGACTCTCTTCTTTGTCAACTCAAACAACGGTGTCGCAATGGTGCTGAATTCCTTGACAAAGCGGCGATAAAATCCTGCAAGGCCAAGAAAACTCCGCACTTGGGAGACCGTCGTGGGCGTGGGCCAACTCCATATCGCCTCCACCTTGGCTCTATCAACCTTAATTCCCTGTGGAGTCACAACATAGCCAAGAAAAGAGACTCGATCCGTACAAAATGTGCACTTCTCAAGGTTACCAAATAAACGTGCATCTCTCAAAGCATTAAAAACAGCACGTAAGTGATTCACATGTTCATCCATTTACTTGCTATAAATTAAGATATCATCAAAGTAAACGACCACAAATTTGGCAATGAAAGGACGTAAAACCTCGTTCATTAATCTCATGAAAGTGCTAGGTGCATTAGTTAAACCAAAAGGCATGACTAACCACTCATACAAGCCGAACTTAGTTTTAAAAGCAGTTTTCCATTCATCGCCAAGTTTCATTCTTATTTGGTGGTATCTACTACGCAAGTCAATCTTTGTGAAAATTATAGCACCACACAACTCATCAAGCATGTCGTCTAGCCTAGGAATAGGATGACGATACCTTATAGTAATGTTGTTAATGGCTCTACAATCTACACACATACGCCAAGAACCATCTTTTTTAGGAACCAAAAGAACTGGAACAGCACAAGGACTAAGCCTCTCACGTACGTACCCACGGTCCAAAAGGTCTTGGACTTGTCGCTGAATCTCCTTAGTCTCTTCGGGATTGGTCCTGTATGCTGCACGGTTTGGCAAACTCGCTCCAGGGATCAAGTCAATCTGGTGCTCAATCCCTCGAATGGGTGGAAGTCCTGGAGGTATCTCATCAGGGAAAACATCTCTAAAGTCCTGCAAAAAGGTTAGTGACAGGAGCAGGCAAAGTGCAAGGCATATTATCAAGAGAAAATAAAGCATCTTTGCACACAAAAGCATAGCATGTATCATTAACATCATCAATTTCAGCAAGGTTTGATTTTGTGGCAAGCATAACAGAATTTTTCAAATTGATAACTTGCTGTTTTTCAGATTTAACATGTTCCTTTGGATCATTAGCAGCAGCAGCTCTCTCCCTATCGGCCTCTATAATCTAAGCTGGGGACAAAGGCAGTAAAGTAACTTTCTTTCCCTTATGCATAAAAGTGTATTTGTTACTACTACCATGGTGTAAAGTATCATTATCAAATTCCCAAGGTCGACCCAATAAAAGAGAGCATGCTTGCATGGGAACCACATCACAATCTACATGATCAACATAACCACTAATAGAAAAATGGACTCGGCATGTTTGTGTTACCTTAGCTTTTCCAGAGTCATTTAACCACTGAATATGGTATGGATGTGGATGCGGTCGCGTGGTCAAGCCAAGCTTCTTGACCAAATCAGAACTCACCAAGTTGTTGCAGCTTCCTCCATCAATGATGACACGTGCGCGCCGGTTCTTGATTGCAAAGAAAGTCTGAAACAAATTTTGGCGTTGAAGCTTATCGGATTGTTGTACCTGTGTGCTGAGGACTCGCTGCACAATGATGCTCCGTAGCGTTGCTGTGGACGCCCCACCAAGGACCAAGTCGTCATCACCACCGCCATTGTCGTCCGAGGCAGCAGCAACATCATCATCCTCCTCGACATCCGAAGTGCTGATGTAGCCTCCATCTTCTGTGGCGATGTATGCCCGTTGGCTAGGGCAATTCTTCTGGACATGACCAAGCCCATGGCAGCGATAGCACTGAATGTCGGAGGAGCGGCCCGTTGAAGCCACGGAAGAAGAGCTCTTGGCTGGACCCTGCAAAGAATTTTTTGTAGAATCTGCAAGGCGTGTCGTGGAAGGTGGCTTCGGTGGCGCTGCTGAAAACTTGTTCACAGGTGGTGGAGGAGAACGAAAACTCGAAGAAGACTTGGGCAGTCCCGTCGATGTAGTCATTCGCGGTGTGTAGGAGGGTCGTCCGGTGTTTGCCTTCGCTGATTCCTTGCGTCCCTGCAATTCTTTTTCTGCAAGCATAGCAAGCTGGAACAAGCGGTTGTGATAGTAAATTCTTTATAATCAACAATGTCCTGAATTTCACGCCGTAACCCCCCGTATAAACGACAAATCTTATCCTCCATTTCCTCAACAACCCCACAACGCACCATACCCTTTTGAAGCTCAGCATAATAGTCCTGAACAGAACTATCACCTTGTTCTAAGCGCTGTAATTTTTTTCTCAAATCACGTTTATATGATGGAGGAACAAAACGATTACGCATAGCTTCTTTGAATCGCTCCCATGTATCAGGTTGTAAACGCATGGTACCAAGTTCATTCCACCAGATAATAGCAAAGTCCTTAAACTCACTAGTAGCTTGTCTAACTCTATGTTGTTCAGAAACCAAGTGAGAATTAAACTTCTGCTCTACCGTCATCTCCCAATCAAGATATTTTTCAGCATCATAAAGACCAGAAAAAGATGGAATGGTAAATTTGACTTTAGCAAAAGGATCATCCTTACCATGACGGTTCTGGTTATTACCTCCCATACCATGTCGGTTTTGCTGAAGACGCCGACGTAGTCGTGCATCTTGTGTCGCCCGCTGAGCAATGTTGCCATCCGCATCAGACATTGTGTCATCGTCATGACGATGGCCATCATTGACAGGTGGCAGGCGTGTCTCCAATGTGTCCATCCGACCAGTGAGGTCAGCCATCCGCTGCTCCACCCGCTCAATGCCTTCTGTGGTGTTCAACTGGGCAATGGCGGCGACGATGGTGTCCATTCGCGCGTCGAGATCAGTGAATGAAGCATTTTGTTTGTCGAGCGCAGCTTGTAGCTAGCCGCGACTAACACACTCGTTGAAGTCGACCGGTGTCTCGTCCCCTTCGTATCCTGCCATGGTTAGTGGAAACACAGGGAAACAAAAGGATTATCCCTATCAACTACAAAGGAGGACAGTGGAAATCCGCAAAGGAAGTGGCTTACCAAGCTCTTACAAGTGTTCTTACCATCGCAAATAGTAGGTGGTACAACCGGTGGCTGGTTCGTGATACCTCGAGAGTATGACCCGGCGATTGCAAGGGTCAAAAACTGTGCTGTCCGGAAGTATGTATATGGAGTTTGGAAGGCCAAATATGTGAGTGGAACACAAATCAATAACAGATAGTAATGCTGAATAAATGTCCAAAGCACTGGTCCTAGTTGCTGGCCTAAATGTGTCCTATAGCAGGTATGATATGATGAACAAGGAATCGACCAGAATAGTAAAACAAAGACAGCAACAAAGATGGCCAGGCAAAGACAGCACAAAACAAATGAAGCTCTGTCACCTAAAACTGTGCTCTCTCTTTTTTTTCTCTTTTTTTCTTTTCTTTTCTTTCTTTTTGGCCACGGAGAGCACTCTCTCTCTTCTGGTGCCGAAAATTTTTTATTTTTTTTATTTTTTCTGTTATTTTTTTCACAAAGCAGAGCACAGAAATAGAAACCACACAAAGTTTCACCTTAATCTGATATAAGGTGTGGCCTATAGAAAATAATGAATATGCTGTAAATTCGGGGATGAAAGTTCGGAGCTCGAGTACTACACTTTCCAGGCCGAATTTGGGCAAAATAAATTCGCCGAATTTAATTTCACCCAATTTCAAAAAAAAAATCGCCTGATTTTGAGTCCGTATGCAAAAGTTACGGTCGTTTGAAGTTGGGCCTCCGAGTTATGGTTTCTGTGGAGGTCAAAACGAGATCGGGTGGAGGAAATTGGTGGAAATTGGGGGCGAAAGCTCGGAAAAAGGGTGGGGGATGGTGTTGGGTGATCATGAGACAAAAACAGAGGGTGGGATATGGGTGGGAAGCTGGGTGATCACGAGACAAAAACAGAGGGTGGGATATGGGTGGGAAAACAAAAGTCGGCTAGGGTTTGTATGAGAGGTAGCGGAAGCAAGACAACCCGAAACAAAACACGATCTAAACCAGCAACACAACTTGACTAAGGACACAAACTCAACACTACGGACTCTAAAATCAAATTGTGCAAAAGGCTAAAAGAGATCTGGGACAGGAAACAACCTATGACTACAATTTTTTTTGTAGGGCTTTTTCTTGGACTCTAGGATGAAACCGAAAGCAACAAGGGTAGGGTAAACTCGAACCTGAAGGAACACCTGAAGCTCTGATTACCACTTGATGGGGACGGGGTCCCGATCTTCCAACAGGTTCTAGATAAGTTCGATTTGGTGGAGGCGCGACACAAATCGATCCGGCTTCCGAACAACACATCCCAAACCCCGCAATCGCAGCACCACGTCTCCTCAGGTTATCAACCGTGCGCAGCCGGTTGACCTCGCCAAGAAGGCTAATCCTCGCCTGCGAATCTGTAACATCCTGATTTTTGGGGATTTTTAAAACCTTGAATTTAAAAATAAATTTCTGGAATTTATTTGAATTTAAAAGCAAGCGTAAAAGAATTTTTAGGAATTTAAAAGAATTTAATATGATTAAATTATACTTCAACATTATCTGAAAACATTTTAATTAAGTTCCTTAAGTCACAAGAAATTTTCTGGAATTTTCTGAAATTAAATTGAGCTTCAAATGAATTTTAGAACTTTGAAATGATTTAATCTGAGTAAAATAAACATTAACATAAGTTGAAAATATTTTATTTATGTTCTTCAGGTCTCAAGGAATTTTCTGGTATTTTTGGTGAATTTTTGGGATTTATTTGCTATTTTCTAGAGCTTTTAGAAATTTATTTGATTTTCTGGAAAAGGTTTAATCGGAGAAATCCCCTCAGCCGCCCGATCTTCCCCCCCTCCGCGTGGCGCCATCCCGGCCGCCCACGCGTCGGCCTCCCGCCCCTCTCCCTCGCGCCCGCTCGGCCCGGCCCAGCTCCCGCGCCGCCCTCGCATCCCCGCCGCCCAAACCGCCACGCGGCAGCCATCCAGCGTGCCCGCGCTCGCCGCCGCCTCGCTAACCCTAGCACCCGCGCCGCACTCGCCCGGCCGTTCCCGCACCGCTCGATGCGCCACGCGTCACGCATCCGCGCTGACGCGCGGCGGCACCAGCAGCGCCATTGCCCCCACTCCGCCCGCGCCATCCGATCCTCCGTTCGCTCGATCCGAGCCGCCCACGCCCTCGCGTTGCCCTAACCCTAGCGCCGCTCCGCCCCCGCCGTCGGATCCTCCACGTGGCGGCACAAGCCCGCCCGTGCCCGCACGCCCGCCCGATCGCGCCCGCGCTCAGCCGCAGCCGTCCGTTCGCCCGGCGTTGCATCCGTGCCGTTCGTACCCGCGCCCGCGCCCGCGTAACCCTAACCCTAACGCCGCGCCGCCACTCGATCCCAGCCGTTGGATCATCCCCGGCAGCCACGCGTCGCGATGGCCGTCTTCGTCTCCAAGTCGCACCTGCGCCGTCTCCATCCCGGACTCCCTCGGTTCGCGTGCCATTTAAGCCGCGCCGACCTCGGTTCGTGCGCTCGAAGCGCGCCGCCGCCGACCTCGGTTCGTGCGCTCGAAGCGCGCCGCCGCCGTCGTCTCCGTCCTCTCGCTCGCACCGACGCCGGAGTCCCTCCCCGTCGCCGCCGCTCCTCGCTCCGCCGTCGTCCTCGCCGTCGGTAGTCCCGCACCGCCGCCAGACCTACGCCCCGGGCGCCGTCGCCCCGAACCCCGGCCGTGCTCACCGCCCTCCGTCCATCGGCGAAGTACGCCGCCACCGGTAAGCCGCGTCACCGGACCTCTCCCCGCCTCCCCTTGCCGCTGCCGGACCCCGCCGCCGTTGACCCTCCGCCGTGCGAGTTGGTCGCCGGAGATCCACCCCGCCGCCGCTCGCCTCGCCGGACCCCGCAGCGCCGCCCCTCGTCGCGTGCGAGCCCGGACCCAGCGCGCGCCGGACGCATCCGCCCTCGGTCCCGCGCCGCGCTCGCTCGCGCCAGCGCTGCGCCGCGTCCGCGACGCCACGCGCAACGCGCCGCCACGCGTCGCCATCGGTGGCTTCCGCCCCGCGCGCGCGATCGCAGCCGCTCGATCGGATCCAAAACCGACGCCCGGATCGTGCCACGCGCACGACCTCCACCGTCCGTCTGCCGTGCTTGCTGCGACCACGCCCGAGCCACGTCGGCCCTAGGCGGCGCGGCAGCCACGTCAGCCCTAAGCCTACGTGGCAGCCACGTGGCAATGCCACGTCTGCGCCACGTCAGCCGATCCCGAGCCCCGGTGCCACGTGGCAGCCACGTCAGCTGCCACGTCACCCTTGCCACGTGGCGGCACCAGCGCACGCCACGTCAGCCCTACCCCGCCGGCCGCGCGTGCACTGTTCCATGGACCGGGTCTGCGGTGAACTCGGAATTCCGTGCACCGGGTTCACAAAGCCAGATGCACTTTTCGAATTTTCCTGATTAAATTCTAGATTAATTTTCCGAGAGCCCGTTCTCCTCCGTCCTAGCTCCGAATGACCCCGTTCTTTTTTCTAAATTCATCTAAAATCGAGCTCTAGCTGTTGGTTCTGGTTTTGTGAATTTTGGAGTTCATTTGCTTGTCATTTTATGTGTTTCTTTGTTTTCGGTCGTTTTCTCTCTCGTTAGATTCGGATTCCGGAGGAGCAGTTTCGCGCGCTGAAGACCGGAGTACCCACGCTGAGCATAACAAAGGCAAGTCGTGTCCTTTGATCATGTTGAACCTATTTTGCAATCTATTATTTAACTAATTTGTTTTAAATTACAATGCATCGCTATTTTTACTCAACTCTTGTACTGGTAGTTATTGATCCCAATTGATTAATCCCTCCTTGACACTTTGAAATGCCATGATACCCTTGTCACCTTAGGTTGGGAAATATACGGTGATATTAGATTATTGTCACATGGGTTGGTGCGATAGATTGCTTAGCTTTGCTTATAGCTCCGATTGGGTTTATCATCACATGTGAATTATCCAAATTTGACTTAATGAGATATGGAACTGTGGTTGGTGCCACGTATATTAAAATTTGTGCCATGACGTAGGTGCGTCATCGGTGATGATTATACAAATTGGTTTTCACTCAAAGCGAGTGATCGTGCGATAAAGGGGAAGTGCGGTGCACTTTGGGGATGTGGTAGTCTCGCCGGGTAATGTTAAGGACTTAACTTTGTGCGCCATTGATCCGAGCCTTACTGCAAACCACATGTCCGGTATGGGACGGACTGGTGACTAATTTGGGAGGTTTCAACTATAATCTTGCCATTGAGATGAACATGGTTGCTGATTTCCATGTGGCGCAAGGGGGTGTGATCACGAAACCCTAGCGGGCGGATTAAGTTGTAAACTGAACTTTGTAAAGGCCTTGTTGTGATTTTCTTTAACGTGAGGATAATCACATCGTGTGGGTACAGATTGTGCAACCTCTGCGAGTGTAAAACTATTCGAATAGCCGCGTCCTCGGTCATGGGCGGTGCTCGGGATTTCATACGAGGTTAGTGTTTCATTTATAACTTGGTGGTTTATGTTGGGAGTGGACAGTAGTTCATTGTTGGTTCAAACTTGTGAATTGGTGTTCACAAGTGGTTCATGATTATTCCTTTGATTATCTATTGCCACTTGTTTTGATTAACTTTCGCTTTCAAGTTATTTAATATATTTCATCAATAAATGCCTTTATGCAAATTAACCTTTCAGCCTTCCTTTGGTAAACCTTGCATATTATATTGCATTTATTGTTACAAGCGACTTGCTTGAGTACCAATGTACTCACGGCTTTACGCCTATGTTGCTCGATTGAGGAGAGGAGTACTATCGGCGGGAGGTGCGGAAGGAGAGTACTACGACGACTTCACGGATTAGGCTTCGTTCTCCACTCGATAGCTTTGTGGCTTGTCGATTGGTCGCTACGCTTTATTTTGGATTTCATTGCTATTTTGTTAAGCCCTTCCGGCTAGAAATATTGTAAGCTTGGCCATAAGGTCGTACCCTTGATATTTTATCGATATTCGAGTTTTCCTTTATTATTATCGTGTGTATGACTGTGATGACATCTATGTTTGACTGTGTGCACTAGCGTGATCCTGGACTAGTGCAGTTTACACAGAGAGACCGAATTTGCATATTCGGGTCTCGACAGAGATGGTATCAGAGCTATATCGACTGTAGGACGAAGCCCTAATTAGAAGTTGTCGTCTTAGCCCAATTTCAAAGTTTATTTTCTCAATCAAATCAACAAATTGAATATTTAGTGATCCTCTATTCTTACCTTATTCTTAGGATTCTTAATCCTCGTCTTTTCGGTAAATTTATTTTCAAAAATTTAATTTGACTTCTCATCTCATCAACATCTATAGAAATTTTGAGTGCCCAGTCTTCAAAAAGGTGGTCGACTCATAATCCTTCATGCTTTACGGTGAAGATCGGACCAAGCAAGCAGCTAATTTAGTCCAAGACAAGACTGAAGATTATCGTGAAGATTAAGAGCTGTCAGATTGAAGCCCTGCTATAGTTTTTAGCGTCGTGTAGATCGATTTGCTTCTTCTTGCTGTTGTGTGCGATGTGAGCTGCAAATATTGCCCTCAAAAGCATTATATTGCATTCATGTCAACTTTTTATTGGAGTTCTTTTCTCCGGTTTTGTTGTTAGCCTTTCCGGCTAAGTGTTTGTTTAGCTTAGGTTACCATTAGAAATCCCCCTTAGACGAATTTACCTCTCCTCTATGCTTTTCCCTCTCGTCTTTAAACCCGGCAAAGGCAGTCAACAGTTGTTTTCCTTTTTCAGAGCAGAAGCAAAATGGTTGAAACCAGGAACTCCTCAGGTCGTAGCCAGACGAACTCGGATCCAGAGAATAGTCTTTGCGCGCGGTGCCACCTACCTTGGATCCCGCCCTCAGTCAATTTTTGGTGGCCCAGACTCAGATGATGCAGACTATGATGCAGAATATGCAGACTATGATGCAGCGACAGCACCAGGAGCCAGCACCACCACCAGCACCTCGTCAACAGTCCAGCTATGCAGAGTTCATGAGGACGAGACCGCCTGTCTTCTCCAGTTCGTCGGAGCCGTTGGAGGCCGACGATTGGATCCGTTCAGTTGAGAAGAAACTGAACTTGGCTCAGTGCACTGACAGGGAGAAGGTACTCTATGCAGCACATCAACTTGAGGGACCAGCAGCAGAGTGGTGGGAGAACTACTGTGCCGCCCAGGAGGATCAGACCCGCATCACTTGGAAAGAATTTGCTAAGGCCTTCCACAACGCCCACGTCATGGATGGAGTTGTCGAGATGAAGAAGGACGAATTCCGTGAGTTGCAGCAGGGGAACATGTCAGTGAGTGAATACCTCAACAGATTCACTCAGCTCGCTCGCTACGCGCCGGAGGATGTAGCTTCGGATTCAGCTCGTCAGAAAAGGTTTAAGAAAGGTTTGAACCCAGCGTTGAAGGTGCAGGTCGTAGGCAATGATTATGCCAGTTTCCAGCTGTTGGTGGATAAGGCCATCCTGATTGAGGATTCCCGTCGTGAGTTGGGAGAATTTCACAAAAGGAGGATGAGCGGCAAGGAGTTCACTCGCGGCGATCCACAGAGGACAAGACTCAACACTTATCAGCCTGCACGAGTGCCACAGCAGCAGCAGCAGCCAGTTTTCAAGACTCCAGCTCCCGTGACTCGTTATGAAAACTCGGGACCACGCCCCATTAATGTTAGCAATCAACCCGTAAGAGTGCAAACCTGCGCAGATCGCCTAATTGTTACAATTGCAAGGAGCGAGTCATTTTGCTCGCGATTGCCCGCGAAGCGTCAGCGATCACGCCATTCCGTTCAATCTGAGATCGCCGGCCAAGACCCTTCCTCCAGGAGCAAGCCGTGGCAGCCAGCAGTCTCAGAGCGTTGCAAGGGGAAGCCTGAACCACGTCAGCTCCGTCGTCGCACCCGGTAAACCCATCTCTCCTAGTTAGCCCGGATCTCGGGGTCGAGATCCCGTTTAAGGGGGTAAGGTTTGTAACATCCTGATTTTTGGGGATTTTTAAAACCTTGAATTTAAAAATAAATTTCTGGAATTTATTTGAATTTAAAAGCAAGCGTAAAAGAATTTTCAGGAATTTAAAAGAATTTAATATGATTAAATTATACTTCAACATTATCTGAAAACATTTTAATTAAGTTCCTTAAGTCACAAGAAATTTTCTGGAATTTTCTGAAATTAAATTGAGCTTCAAATGAATTTTAGAACTTTGAAATGATTTAATCTGAGTAAAATAAACATTAACATAAGTTGAAAATATTTGATTTATGTTCTTCAGGTCTCAAGGAATTTTCTGGTATTTTTGGTGAATTTTTGGGATTTATTTGCTATTTTCTAGAGCTTTTAGAAATTTATTTGAATTTCTGGAAAAGGTTTAATCGGAGAAATCCCCTCAGCCGCCCGATCTTCCCCCCCCCTCCGCGTGGCGCCATCCCGGCCGCCCACGCGTCGGCCTCCCGCCCCTCTCCCTCGCGCCCGCTCGGCCCGGCCCAGCTCCCGCGCCGCCCTCGCATCCCCGCCGCCCAAACCGCCACGCGGCAGCCATCCAGCGTGCCCGCGCTCGCCGCCGCCTCGCTAACCCTAGCACCCGCGCCGCACTCGCCCGGCCGTTCCCGCACCGCTCGATGCGCCACGCGTCGCGCATCCGCGCTGACACGCGGCGGCACCAGCAGCGCCATTGCCCCCACTCCGCCCGCGCCGTCCGATCCTCCGTTCGCTCGATCCGAGCCGCCCACGCCCTCGCGTTGCCCTAACCCTAGCGCCGCTCCGCCCCCGCCGTCGGATCCTCCATGTGGCGGCACAAGCCCGCCCGTGCCCGCACGCCCGCCCGATCGCGCCCGCGCTCAGCCGCAGCCGTCCGTTCGCCCGGCGTTGCATCCGTGCCGTTCGTACCCGCGCCCGCGCCCGCGTAACCCTAACCCTAACGCCGCGCCGCCACTCGATCCCAGCCGTTGGATCGTCCCCGGCAGCCACGCGTCGCGATGGCCGTCTTCGTCTCCAAGTCGCACCCGCGTCGTCTCCATCCCGGACTCCCTCGGTTCGCGTGCCATTTAAGCCGCGCCGACCTCGGTTCGTGCGCTCGAAGCGCGCCGCCACCGTCGTCTCCGTCCTCTCGCTCGCACCGACGCCGGAGTCCCTCCCCGTCGCCGCCGCTCCTCGCTCCGCCGTCGTCCTCGCCGTCGGCAGTCCCGCACCGCCGCGGACCCTCGCCCGGCGCGTCGCCGCCAACCCGGCCGTGCTCACCGCCCTCCGTCCATCGGCGAAGTACGCCGCCACCGGTAAGCCGCGTCACCGGACCTCTCCCCGCCTCCCCTTGCCGCTGCCGGACCCCGCCGCCGTTGACCCTCCGCCGTGCGAGTTGGTCGCCGGAGATCCACCCCGCCGCCGCTCGCCTCGCCGGACCTCGCAGCGCCGCCCCTCGGTCCGCGTGCCCGAGCCCCGAGACCCCGCGCCCGCGCCGGACGCATCCCGCCCTCGGTCCTCGCGCCGCGCTCGCTCGCGCCGCGCTCGCGCCGCGTCCGCGACGCCAGCGCAACGCGCGCCACGCGTCGCCATCGGTGGCTTCCGCCCCGCGCGCGCGATCGCAGCCGTTCGATCGGATCCAAAAACCGACGCCCCAGATCGTGCCACGCGGCACGACCTCCACCGTCCGATCTGGCCGTGCTGCTGCGACCACGCCCGAGCCACGTCAGCCCTAGCTGACGCGGCAGCCACGTCAGCCCTAAGCCTATGTGGTAGCCACGTGGCAATGCCACGTCTGCGCCACGTCAGCCGATCCCGAGCCCCGGTGCCACGTGGCAGCCACGTCAGCTGCCACGTCACCCTTGCCACGTGGCGGCACCAGCGCACGCCACGTCAGCCCTACCCCGCCGGCCGTGCGCGCACTGTTCCATGGACCGGGTCTGCGGTGAACTCGGAATTCCGTGCACCGGGTTCACAGCACAGTGCACTTTTCGAATTTTCCCGATTAAATTCTAGATTAATTTTCCGAGAGCCCGTTCTCCTCCGTCCTAGCTCCGAATGACCCCGTTCTTTTTTCTAAATTCATCTAAAATCGAGCTCTAGCTGTTGGTTCTGGTTTTGTGAATTTTGGAGTTTATTTGCTTGTCATTTTATGTGTTTCTTTGTTTTCGGTCGTTTTCTCTCTCGTTAGATTCGGATTCCGGAGGAGCAGTTTTCGCGCCAGAAGACCAGGAGTACCCCGCTGAGCATAACAAAGGCAAGTCGTGTCCTTTGATCTTGTTGAACCTATTTTGCAATCTATTATTTAACTAATTTGTTTTAAATTACAATGCATCGCTATTTTTACTCAACTCTTGTACTGGTAGTTATTGATCCCAATTGATTAATCCCTCCTTGACACTTTGAAATGCCATGATACCCTTGTCACCTTAGGTTGGGAAATATACCAGTGATATTAGATTATTGTCACATGGGTTGGTGCGATAGATTGCTTAGCTTTGCTTATAGCTCCGATTGGGTTTATCATCACATGTGAATTATCCAAATTTGACTTAATGAGATATGGAACTGTGGTTGGTGCCACGTATATTAAAATTTGTGCCATGACGTAGGTGCGTCATCAGTGATGATTATACAAATTGGTTTTCACTCGGGCGAGTGATCGTGCAGTAAAGGGGGAAGTGCAGGTGCACTTTGGGGGATGTGGTAGTCTCGCACGGGTAATGTTAAGGACTTAACTTTGTGCGCCATTGATCTGAGCCTTACCGTGCAAACCACATGTCCGTATGGGACGGACTGGTGACTAATTTGGGAGGTTTCAACTGTAATCTTGCCATTGAGATGAACATGGTTGCTGATTTCCATGTGGCGCAAGGGGGGGTGTGATGCGAAACCCTAGCGGGCGGATTAAGTTGTAAACTGAACTTTGTAAAGGCCTTGTTGTGATTTTCTTTAACGTGAGGATAATCACATCGTGTGGGTACTGATTGTGCAACCTCTGCGAGTGTAAAACTATTCGAATAGCCGCGTCCTCGGTTATGGACAGTGCTCGGGGATTTCACACGAGGGTTAGTGTTTCATTTATAACTTGGTGGTTTATGTTGGGAGTGGACAGGTAGTTCACTGTTGGTTCAAACTTGTGAATTGGTGTTCACAAGTGGTTCATGATTATTCCTTTGATTATCTATTGCCACTGTTTTCAGTTAACTTTCGCTTTCAAGTTATTTAATATATTTCATCAATAAATGCCTTTATGCAAATTAACCTTTCAGCCTTCCTTTGGTAAGCCTTGCATATTATATTGCATTTATTGTTACAAACGACTTGCTGAGTACCAATGTACTCACGGCTTTACGCCTATGTTGCTCGATTGAGGGAGAGGAGTACTATCGGCGGAGGTGCGGAAGGAGAGTACTACGACGACTTCACGGATTAGGCTTCGTTCTCCACTCGATAGCCTGTGGCTTGTCGATTGGTCGCTACGCTTTATTTTGGATTTCCGCTGCTATTTTGTTAAGCCCTTCCGGCTAGAAATATTGTAAGCTTGGCCATAAGGTCGTACCCTTGATATTTTATCGATATTCGAGTTTTCCTTTATTATTATCGTGTGTATGACTGTGATGACATCTATGTTTGACTGTGTGCACTAGCGTGATCCTGGACTAGTGCAGTTTACACAGAGAGACCGAATTTGCATATTCGGGTCTCGACAGAATCGAAGAACACAAGCAAGAACAAGGAAGAACACAACGCAATTGCAGATGTATTGATTTAGCACTCGAAAATTGGGGTCTCACAAACCGATGAACGGCGAAACTGTTCAAGACAGAATTAATCTAAGCAAAACCCAACCCTAATGGTGGGGGTGGCGGCTGTATATAAAGGAGTGAGGGGCGTGCAAAACCCCTGGACGCGCCCTAATGGGCTCCAACACGATACAAAGCCGAACGACCCAAAATACGGTGGCGCAGCACCCTGATAGATTCTGAACGTCCACTTGTTTCGATGATTCCCGTTGACTCAAAAGGAATTTTGATATGGGACTAGAGCCATTGGAAAGGCCTCCTTCTCAGCTTTTCATACATATGTGGAACGTCCAAAACGGAGTCCATATGCATCCTGCGCGTCCATTTTACTGCAGACTGGTCCTGAAGGCCGAGACAGACGCGAACTCGAGTTGGACTGGACCTCCGGCTTGACTTGGACGTCCTTGCTGATCTTCTCCGCCTCCACACCTCTCTCCACGTACTTCATGACCCTCTCCAATGTTCCTAAGCAAGATAACATCATTAGGTAGCAATCTATTCTCAAAACTATAAAAAGGATCGCTTAAGAACGAGCTCACCTCTAGATTTAATTGTCGCATGCGAGCTCGGGTCATTGGACCTTGCATAATGGTTGGAGGATCAGCGGTTGCATCCGAAGGAGTGATGTCCTCATCAGCACACCAATGAACTTTCTCTACAAGGACAACGTGTGGGTAAGAACCAAGCCGTAAATGCGTCCAAAATCATGTATAATAACTGCAATTATGCTGCTTCAACTAATAACACATAGTATCAATCACCCAAGTCCATGCGCCACTTCAAAAGTAATTAGCCTTCCTAATACCCCGTAAAAGAAATGAGAGAGAGTGTGGAAGCAATCAAAAAACCATATGATTATTCCTATTCACTCTGAACATAATCTCCAGCTGATTGTCTTTGGGCGCAACTGAAAACATTGTTTTTTCGTTTTGTTTTCTTGTTTGTCGCTATAGTGGGGTTTACATGGATTGTATTCATAAAAAAGGGAAGCTCGTTTGCTACTTCTGCTATTCTAAAAAGATTCCATAGTTGTTACCTAAGCTCCAGCTCTGGCTCCAGCTCCTGCTTCATGCTCCTGCCCCAGCTCCAGCTCTCGTTTTCTCCATGCTCTAGCTCCAGCTCTCGCTTTCTCCATGCTCCAGCTCTAGAAGGCTTCTAGCATAAAGTTGGTTAGCAAAGATGCATGGTGTGATACTTCACCGTGTCATGTGTATGTAATGCTACATTACAAGTCGTGAAATCTTTTAGTACAGTACATATTGTTTGACGGTAATTAGTGTCATGTTTTCATTAAGTTGGTATTTAGCTCCGCGCGAAGCACAAATTAGCAATGGAAGGATACAGAAAAGTCGAACAAACAACAATAACAAAATGAAACAGAGAGAGCTTACGCTGCAAGAGAAAGAGCAGTACAGGGAGTGCCTCCTTGCAAATCTTGCATTACCCTATCTAAGGAAAATCTTGAGGATTCTGAGGAATGATGGGAATCCATTTTCGTTGATCGGGTCTGAGCCTGTGTATTCCACTCGTGTCATACCCTGATCCGCGAGCATCCTCCGCACGCATGGTGGGGGCACCCCAATGAACTTTGTCTGCAAGGACAACGTGTGGGTAAGAACCAAGCCGTAAATGCGTCCAAAATCATGTACAATAACTGCAATTACGCCGCTTCAACTAATCACACATAGTATCAATCACCCAAGTCCATGCGCCACTTCAAAAGTAATTAGCCTTCCTAATACCCCGTAAAAGAAATGGGAGAGAGTGTGGAAGCAATCAAAAAACCATATGATTATAACATGAACGCCGATCGACCAAAGAACCAATCAACCAAAGAACCAATCAACCAAAATACCCTAGAAAGAAATAGACAAGAACTAGAGCGGGATTAAATTTACGCGTGTTTACACAAAGAAACATCAAATGGAAAGCTAAATCGCGAAAGCTCGGATGCAATCCTAGCATATCCCTGAGAAGTAAAGACCAAGAACCGATCAACAGAACAAGAAACCCAGAATCCGGACATCTGTCACATGAAAGCAAGAAAACAAGAACAATTAAAGAAACAAGAAACTAACAGGAAAGAAAGAAACCGCGAACCCAAGGAACCTCACGGGAGAGAATGAAATAGCAAGCCAAATCGCCAATGCTCGGATGCAATCCAAGAAAATCCCTGAGAAGTAAATACAAAGAACCAAACAACATAACAAGAAATCAAGAAACATGAGTTGGTTAGGAATCTTTTTTGTATAGTACATATTGTTTGATGGTATTTAGAGTCATGTTTTTGTTAAGTTGGTATTAAGCACCGTGCGAAGCACAAATTAGCTACGGAAGGGTACAGAAGAGCAGAACAAGCAACAATAACAAAATAAAACAGAGAGGGCTTACCCTGAAAGAGAAAGAGGAGTACAGGGAGTGCGTCCTTGCTTGGCGGTCACAAATCGTGCACTGCCCCATATGACAAAATTCTTGAGGACTCTGAGGAATGATTGGAATCCATTTTCGATGATCGGGTTTGAGCCTTTGTATTCCACTTGTGTCTCACCCTGATCCGCGAGCATCCTCAGCATGGATGGTGGGGCACCCCCAATGAGTAACGCTGTAATAAAAAGCATTTGATTATGTTATTCCTATTCACTCTGAACTTAATCTCCAGCTGATTGTCTTTGGGCGCAACTGAAAATATTATTTTTTCATTTTGTTTTCTTGTTTGTCGCTATAGTGGGGTTTATGTGGATTGTATTCATAAAAAGGGAAGCTCGTTTGCTACTTCTGCTATTCTAAAAAGATTTCATTGTTGTTACGTAAGCTCCAGCTCTAGCTCCAGCTCCAGCTTCATGCTCCAGCCCCAGCTCCAGCTCTCGTTTTCTCCATGCTCAAGCTCCAGCTCTCGCTTTCTCCATGCTCCAGCTCTAGAAGGCTTCTAGCTTAAAGTTGGTTAGTAAAGATGAGAAAAGAAGAAGAAGAAGAGTGATCTTGAGGAATTCCCCTAGGTAACTGTCCCTCACCTCAATCCCTCTGTTTTCTACTAAATTTAGGGTTCTTGGTCAAAGTTTTGTGGGGATTAGCATTTTTGAAACTCCCGATTAGAGAATCCCGGTTGACTGTCTGTAGATGCAATTGCGCGGTGTTACTGTTCGTGCGGTTTAGGCCCCTAAGACGATTTTTTCCGAGGGTCTCCCTAAAAGGAAAAACGTAGAGGACGATTATACGCATCTACTATATTTTTTTTAGATTGTTTGGCCACGTACTTTAGGTGTACCAGGGTCTGGAATCTCGCTGTCCATCAGGGGTGCAGACAGGGACAGACCGCTGTTCAGATGGGAATTAGGGGTAGAAGATGATTTTTAAATTTTTGGTCATCATGGAGAAAAAGGTAGGGAATTCAGTAATATAACTTCTGTAAAAGAACCAGAATTTTTAGAGCCTTTATCTGTTCTGGGGACACGTTACAAGTTAGCTGTCCAGACTTTCAGAACAGAGGACGTCCTCTGTTTTGTGCATTAGATATCACCTTGTTAATGACAAGATAAAAATATGTGATTTACATGAAAAGTGTAGGTATTTAAGTGAGGAATCCAGATATATAATTTTTACTGTGATTAGTTTTATATTTTTAAAGATAGGAAAATATTAAGCAGCGCCGCTGCAGTGAAAAGATTGTAGAACCGTTACGCGGGGAAGGATGTTGTGTGGTTTTGGGGTTTAGCGATATCTTTTCTTCGAGAGTCGCATTTTTATTGTTGTAATGTGTGCCGAGTGGTACCTTTTTGGACAGGAGGTTTTGCTTCTAAACGCGCGTGATTTCGTCGCTTCGCCGGTAGAGGTAAGTAAACATAGCGGATGTGCTACCGTTTAACCCGTTATCTTACTACTTGCAATATGTATGATTTTCCATAATGATAAATGATATGCCATGATTACATATTTTCTGAGTAAAAATGTGGTAGCAAGATATTAATCAATTGCCATGTTTGGATGAGTTTTGGTAGTATTGTGGTAATTTACGTAATGAGCTAATTGTGGTATATGAAAGTAAATGCATGGTGGATATGAAGATATTTCCTCGTTGTTAAATTTATGAGTATCATATTGATGCCCTTGAAGTTGGTATTTTTGATGGTCTTGGTGGTAGTATTCTTAGTGAATATTTGTGGTTGTGGTGGTAGCAATCTTGATGAATATATTGTGGTCTATGTGGTAGGATTCACTATAGATCGATTGATTTTGATCTTGGTGAACCGAATGTTGGTTATGTGGCTGACCTTCGTGGTTAAATTCTTGTGATTTATTATTATCATATCATTCATAACATGTCATGACATTGCATTGTAGATATCGCCGCTTATAGTCGCGACCGTACCGGTACAGCATCGTGCATTGACGTAGCACGATGCACACTTTTACCTTGTTGGGTAAAGTTGCAGTGGAGCATAGCATGCATATGCATTGTATTTGTGGAAAGATCATTTGCATACTTATGCAATATATTGTGGAGAAGTTATTTTACAAACAACTAGAACTTCATAGTTGTATGGTGGAATTGGCTCATGAGGGCCACTTGTGGTATGAGGAATGTGGCTGCGGTCGTGGAAAGGGGTTCATTCCTTGTGGTATGGTAGGGGTTGTGTTTGTGGTATGAGATTCTTTTCTCTTGTGGTAATTGTTGATAGCAGTTGTGGATGCGTGAAATAATAAAGTTAGTGAGGTAAAACATGTTAATGCTTTATTATCATTGGTAGTGGTGGATGATATGAAGTAGTTAATCAAGATTTATTTGCTAATATTTTATCATTGTTGGTAGTAGATATGGTTGAGGCTATAATTGTGGTCATTATGGAAAATGAATATTGATGTTTAATATCATTGTAGTTTAATTAGCTTGATAATGAATGTGGATGCACATTGTGGATGTGGACATGTGGATACTTTAATGATGTTGTATATTTGTTTGTAGTCTGAATAGCATGTTAAACAGTTTGCTTGCTGAGATCTTTATCTCACCCTTGTTTCCCCCCTACAGGTGATTCTTGAGCATTCATGGGATGGGTAGAGCGGCACCACAGTAATGCACTTGGTTCATCAATTCATGCTGTAATAAAGTCGATGGAATTCTAGCCAAATGCTTAGCAAATTCATGGATGATTATTTTATTTAAGAATGATGAACTTGTGAACAATTCGTTGATTAATCTGCTAGAGGTTGCTTCAATTATTGAACTTGATACCGATATCTTTGTTCTCTTAGTTGTTTATGCTTTCGCTTATTGCTTCATGTATAGAAATTATTGCCGGAATAAATTATCTTGAAATTTTGGCTAACTGTAGAGTGGTTTAGTGGCATTCCAGGGTAATGTGGGTCCTGGGGTGTTACAGTTGGTATCAGAGCGGGCTTTAGGTCCGTGGTAATTAAATTAATAAATTGACACACTGTGCACAATAGGATGGGATGGGTCAAGCATTGCATTCATGCTTTTGACATGTTGTATTGATGATTTATGTTATGAGATAATCTTGTACGATTATGATTTGTTTCTATGACTGCTATGAGTGAGGATAGTCAATGATAAGAGGTAAGGATTGTAGCTATTGCCTTGGGCATTGCCAGTTTATACCACCGTTCGTGGTATGGGGATAGTGATGTAGTTACCTTGGGTAACTTAGTTGCGGATGTCGTGGGTAAGTTTCTTAGGAGGGTTGTTATCTTCCTTAAGTTGATTTTGGCCAATTCTTGGCCTATTGCAGTTAATGAATTTCTCTCGAGTTAGCAGTTCATTGCAGTTGTTGGGTGCCAATAGGCCTTTAATTTTCCTTGAGACAAATATTGTTTGTTTTTTATTGTTGAGTTGCTTTTGCTACTTATGAGCGTTGTTATTTGGCGAGACTGGTATTTTCCATGTTTGTCCCATCTTTCTTACTGGAAAATGTAACTCATTAATTTGTTGATATTTTGAAAAGAAATCAAAGTTTTATGTTGGAAGTTCGTTAACTTGTGGAAGTCTTGGCTCTATGCATTTCTTTTGAGATATTTCAACTGTAGAAGATGGATTCCTCTCTTTTCTAAAAGGAAGTGTTGAAACCCTTTGTGATGTTTTGTTGTATCTAAGTAGGAGATGGCAATTATGTAAATAATTGATAAGTTGTGAATTATCAAGTTGAAATGCTAGCGTGGTACATGATTAATTTCTACCAATATCCTTAGAAGTAAGGTTGATTAATATGATGTTGTCCTATTATAGTTTCTTGAAGAACTGTGGCTAAGAATTTGTCGATACATGTTTAGAAGTCATGCAGTTATTGAGGAATATAAAAAAAAGGTTTCATATTTGTGGTTGTTTAAAATTCTAACTTGTTGGATAGATTGGATTGATTAATCTTAAGTAATTAATCTGACCATTCAGGATGGTTAAGTAAGGAGGTGATGGAATATTGCCTTAGTAGTATTAATCTTCAATGTGACCTCTCTTTTTTATATACTTGATGAGCATGCACAACCGCTAAATTCAAGTAACTTTTGCCATGATGAATTGTTGAAACCTGTATAAATAATTAGATGAATGTTGATGTATTGAATTGTGGAATCTTGTCTTATAAAGCTGGTATTATTAATGTTTAAAGTTATTTTGTTCTAACTTCTGAATATAAGGTGGAATATTGAATCTGTGCTCATAATTATTTTTGCGATTGCAAAACAGAGATAGGATCATTAATGCTATGATGATGAAAATTAATAATTAATTATTGACAGTAATTACTAGAGTGCAATCAATTTGTGCTAAATTAGAAGTTGAGCATTGGTAAGAGTTAAATGTATGAAATCTAATAAGAGATTTATACTAGCATGTTTGTGAGATTGTCATGTTCTATATTATCTTGTTAAAAAGTTTTGTTTTAATATGGTGACTTATGCACTAGATTTTCCTAGATTAAGTAGTTGAAATCTTATTTAGATAATAAGAACATGATGAAGTTATTTATGGTGTTCCTTTTGAAAAAATATGGAATAAGAGGATATGATGATCCTTGCAAAGAATGTTTTATCTTGTTATTAATACAATTTATAGTATATAGTTGCGCTTATGGTGTTGAATGCTTTACAAATGAAGAAATTTGTTAGTTCCATGTTACCAATTGAATTTAAGGATTTGAGTTTCGCGGTTGGGGTCTTCTTTTTGGACCTTAAGACTTATGTGGTAGCCGAAAATTATTTTTGAGCAAAGTGGTGTGATGAATGCTTTTATTGGTTTTATCTGAACCTTGTGTTGTGGTCTTCAAGCATCCTTTGTTGGAATTGGTGGGATGCTGTTATCAAAGAAAATTGTTTCTTGTTAAAAGAAAGAGTTGTACTAGAAGTATTTGAGGTACATGTGATCTCATCTTGTGTTTTCCAACCTCATTGCTATTTATTTTTCCCTTGGTCTTGTGACTGCTGTGAATGGTGGCGATTTTCTATGTGCTGAAATTTATTTCTTCTTACCTCTTCTTCTAAGATAAGGGTAACCGATTTGAGTTGCGAAGTTTTCTTGGTTGCGTGATTGCAACTGGATAGTGGTGGTAATAGATGTTTTTGTGGAAGCCTTAAATATCACGATGTTTATGGTACATTGATATATTGTTTTCGTTAGATAATCCTTGGGAAGGATTTGATTTAAATAGAATATTTGTCTTGGAGTCGAATAATTTGTTGATGTTAACAATTGAGTGTGTGTAAATTGTGGAATAGTAGGGGCTTTCACCTGAGGATTTCCTTATCTTTATACGGGAGTTGTTGTAGGAGTCTTGAAAGCTGAGTCTGAGCTTTACCTTTTGTTATGTTAGAACCTTAGAGGCCCAATGTCTCTGTGTGGGAATAGTGGATCAAAGTGGTATTCCAATAGTGTGAGGATCGTGGATAGCATC
The DNA here is from genome assembly GCA_036346265.1 of Melocanna baccifera. NCBI lineage: Eukaryota > Viridiplantae > Streptophyta > Magnoliopsida > Poales > Poaceae > Melocanna > Melocanna baccifera. Next base: position 13,994,915 of record CM070704.1, on the reverse strand, counting down.
CTCGAGGTGCAGTAGTGATTGTGTGAGTGATAAAATTTTAAGTTGTACCCTCTAGGGGAATTGAGGTGCATTAAGGATTATCTGTCAAAATAATTTCATTGGTCGAGAGTTGGGTTAGAGTATGATTCGCGGGGACAGTAGAGTCTCCCTACAAGGGTGTAGACGATGTATTCAGCTTGAGCTCATTGTTGGTGTCGCCAACCTAAGATAACTACATTGGTGTGTTGAGCGATGATTTGGAAATTCTTGGTTCAAGGAAGCTAAATTATTAAAAGAAATGTATTGGAAAATATTTGTTATCTCGAGTAGTGAAATGCTCGCTTGATGCTTGTTTATGTTGTGTATTTTGGCAGAGGTCATCTGCAAATTGAATTGTTTTATGTTGAGGCGTAGTCTTTTCCCAGTTAGGAAAAGAAAATGATTGTTTCGGTCTGTCGAGTGATTTTCACTCTTGGTTTATGTGGTGTTGTTTCTCCAATTGTCTGCTTGGAGAGTGGAAAATGTTTTGTGGTGAATTCTTTGATTTGGATTGTGGTCGAAGGAAAGTTGGTTACTAGTGTGTTGTTTGAGCATCCTTTACTCTTCTTTTGTTGGGTTCTATTAGTAAAAGATATTGTTTGTGCTTCAAGTAGAATGATTTGGGTGAAATTTATGATCAAATTCTCTAAAAGAGGTATAATGTATTATCCCGATTATAATAAATAAAGGGAAATATTTTAAGAAGGAGGATGGTATTAGATAGTGATTTAATAGTTGTGGTGGGGGATTTTGCGAGAATGGCAAGACCTGTTGGCCGCTCAGAGCCGACAGAAGAGTTGCGGGTGCACGGCGTCGACCGCGCGTGTCGTGGACTCATTGTAGTTGGTCATAAGGAAGAGGGCCACCAGGTATGTGGAGGCCCTCTTAATGAATTAGTCTGAGCGAGGGGTGACGTGGGAGCTTGAAGTTTAGATGTAGAAGAAGAACCTGAGTTCTTCCTGGTGAGTGAGAACCCATAGTTGTTGTGCCCTTGGAATGTTCTATCCTTGGGATGCTTTATCCTTTGATTGTTCTTTTCTTGATTGTTCTTTGTCTCGTGGGTTAAGAAGTTAGATTCGAGGACCAATCCTTTTTTAGGTGGGGAGAATGTAATATCCTGATCGTCGATTCGGCGTAGGTTTTTTAAAAAAAATAGGGAGTTTTCTGTTTTTTCGGTGAATCGCGGGAGGCGGAAATGTAATATCCCAAAAGATTATCGAATTAATAAGTGTGGTTTGTGGAGAGGGACTTTAAAGGAAAGAGCGAAATATCGATTTTTGGGGGGGTTTCTGAATTTTCTGGGCAATCTGGGCCTTGGCCCAGGGAGAGATCCGGCCTAGAAGGGGGAGGCGCACCTTCCTCCAACCCTAGCCGCCCCCCTGCTGTCCCTGTGCCCCTCCCTCCAACCCTAGCCACCCCCCTGCTGTCCCTGCGCCCTCCCTCCCCTGGCCGAGCGCCTCCACCTGCAGCCTCTCCTGCGCCCAAGCACTCAAAGCGTCCAAGAAGGTCCCCCATCTCAAGTCTGCATCCAACCCCGACGCCGTGCTCGCCCTCCTCTCTGGCGTCGGCCTCTCCCGCCCCGACATCGCCACAGTTGTCGCCGCCGACCCGCTGCTCCTCCGCTCCAGGGTGGACAACATCGCCCGCCACTTCGCCTCCCTCCGCGACCGCGTGGGCCTCTCCGATCCCCAGATCGCCCACTTCCTCCTGATTGGCGGCGCCATGTCGCTCCACTCCTGCGACGTCGCCCCGAGGCTTGTGTTCTGGATCCCCTTCTTCGGCTCCTTCGACAAGCTCCTCCAGACCGTGAGGAAGAGCAATCGCATCCTGACCGCCGATCTCGAGAAGGTCGCCAAGCCGAACATCGCACTGCTTGAGGAGTGCGGGCTAAATGTTTGTGATATGGTCAAGATATCAGTGCGCTGTCCAAGGCTACTCGTGTGCAATCCGAAACGGGTGAAGGCGTTCGTGCTGCGCGCCGACAAGCTCGGTGTGCCCCGCACCTCATATGCATTCAAGCACGCGGTGGGCCTTGCCTGTTGTGTCACCGAAGACAAGGTTGCCGCGAGGCTGGAGTTCTTGAGGAGCACTCTTGGTTGCTCCATGGAGAAGATCTGTGTCGCTGTTTGCATGGTGCCGTATATTCTAGGACTATCCGAGGAGAATCTTCGCCGAAAGATAGAGTTCATGGTCACTAAGATTGGCTTGGAGCCAGAGTACATTGTGGAGAGGCCCATGCTGCTCAGCCTGAGCCTGGAGAAGCGGTTGGTGCCGCGGCATTATATCGTGAAGATCCTGCAGGCGTAGGGATTGGTGATGAAAGGTGCTAGCCTTTACCGAATGTTTTGTTATGCCGACAAGGATTTCATAGCAAAATACATTGACAGTCACAAGGATGCTGTTCCTAGGCTCGCAGATGCTTATGCTGCGGTTTGTGCAGGGAAAGTGCCCACCGAAATCCAACTTTGACAAGTTTGGACAGAGATATTGGAGGTTCATTTTATCTTTCCGGCTTATAGCTAGTGCAACACCACATGCTCTGATGCTCATTAGTTAATGCACACTCATGGTGAAGGTCGGATCCCAGAGGCGACGCCCTCTGCACGTTCGCCGTTTTCTCACGGTTAAGGCAAGTATAACGGTGGTTTAAATTTATTAGTGTGGAATGTTGATGTTTAGTCCATATTAGGACCATGAATAGGTGATGTGGTTGTGGAAAGAAATGCATTGGTGCCGTTTATGGTAGTTTCTATTTACAATGCTCATGAATAATATCGATACCTGGATGATGTGAGTGCAAAGTTTATTTTATCGAGACATTCACGCATCTGCATCATGCTGATTTATTGAAGTCTTAGTCACGAGTTGACTAAGCGTCGAGGTCCCCGTCATGTGGATGGCATAATGGCCTAAAGGTCCCCATACTTGTGGAGTATGGGCAATTGGTCCCTGTACCAGGTGGTACAGGCATGGGTGTGCGTCGACGGATGCACACTCTGCATTACCGGTAAAAATGCAAAAGAGAAAGAGATAAAGAGTTTTTTTATCATCTTTCATAGCATGATTCGATTATATGGTTGGTGAATGGGTTGTGAAGGAATGTTTATAATCGTATTTGTTTCTATCCATTATATTTGCTGAGTCGTTGGACTCACTCTTGCTGTTGTTGTGTTTTTTTCTTTTAGGTACCAATTTGAGATCAGCATGCATGGGGAAAGGGACCGAGTAGTATTGTTGCACCTTACACGGACTATCCACAATAGAAGAGGAAAGAAAATAAAAAGCTATTTGCCTGAATTACTTAAGTAGTGAATGATCATTTATTTGTCGGATTCAAATTGTAATAAAGGATTAAATATCTCTTAAGTTGTTTTCCTTCTTTATTTAATTGATTTAATGGTGAATGATTTAGGAAACTTTAACTATTCTGCTTAGGTTTTATTATAATCTTAATGTCATTCATTGCTTCTACCCATATTTGTTGCTATCCCTGTCGTGAGCCACATTGTAGGGGAAGTTCTGTCGAAATTTTGTACCTAGCATAGTTGGATACTCTAGTCTTATCTCTAGTGGAGTAGCATTCCGGGTCTTTGCTTGACTGGGGTGTTACAGGAAAGTAATTTGGGAAATTGTCCAAAATAAAAGAATGAATTTAATTCATTAAAAAAAATATAGAATTTGGACTTCCTAGAGGGGGGCCTAGCCAATTTGGGCCAACCAGCCCAAAGGGGGCCCAAGCTACCCCTTTTTCTTTCCTCAAACCCTAGCCAAGCCCCCTCCAACCCCCTTGGCCACGCCCACCCCGTCTTGGATGTCCTCCCTGCCCTCTCTCTCTCCCCAAGGCTGCCATGGCTGAAAAGAAAGGAAGAAAAGGAAGAAGGGAAGAAAGGGAGGAAGAGAAGGGAGAAGGAGGGAAGAAAAGAGGAGAAAAGAAGAAGAACAAGAGTGATCTTGAGGAATTCCCCTAGGTAACTCTCCCTCACCTCAATCCCTCTGTTTTCTACTGAATTTAGGGTTCTTGGTCTATGTTTTGTGGGGATTAGCATTTTAGAAACTCCCGATTAGATAATCCCAGTTGACTGTCTGTAGATCCAATCGCATGGTGTTACTGTTTGCGCGGTTTAGACCCCTAAGACGATTTTTCCTGAGGGTCTCCCCAAAGGAAAAATGTAGAGGACGATGATACGCATCTACAGTATTTTTTCCAGATTTTTTGGCCACGTAATTTAGGTGTACCGGGGTCTGGAATCTCGCTGTCCGTCAGGGGTGTAGACAGGGACAAACCGCTGTTCAGATGGGAATTATGGGTAGAAGATGATTTTTAAATTTTTGGTCATAATTAAGAAAAAGGTAGGAAATTCAGTAATCTAGCTTCTGCAAAATAACCAAAATTTTTAGAGCCTTGATCTGTTCTAGGGACGCGTTACAAGTCAGTTGTCCAAACTTTCAGAACAGAGGATGTCCTCTGTTTTGTGCATTAGATATCACCTTATTAATGACAAGATAAAAATATTTGATCTACATGAAAAGTGTAGGTATTTAAGTGAGGAATCCAGATATATAATTTTTGCTGTGATCAGTTTTATATTTTTAAAGATAGGAAAATGTTAAGCAGCGCCACTGCAGTGAAAAGATTGTAGAACCGTTACGCGGGGAAGGATGTTGTGGGATTTTGGGGTTTAGCGATATCTTTTCTTCGAGAGTCGCATTTTTGTTGTTGTAATGTGTGCTGAGTGGTACCTTTTTGGACAGACGGTTTTGCTTCTGAAGGCGCGTGATTTCGTCGCTTCGTCGGTAGAGGCAAGTAAACGTAGCGGACGTGCTACCGTTTAACCCGTTATTCTTACTACTTGCAATATGCATGATTTTCCATAATGATAAATGATATGCCATGATTACGTATTTTCTGAGTAAAAATGTGGTAGCAAGATATTAATCAATTGCCATGTTTGGATGAGTTTTGGTAGTATTGTGGTAATTTGCGTAATGAACTAATTGTGGTATATGAAAGTAAATGCATGGTGGATATGAAGATATTTCCTCGTTGTTAAATTTATGAGTATCATATTGATGCCCTTGAAGTTGGTATTTTTTATGGTCTTGGTGGTAGTATTCTTAGTGAATATTTGTGGTTGTGGTGGTTGCAATCTTGATGAATATATTGTGGTCTATATGGTAGGATTCACTATAGATCGATTGATTTTGATCTTGGTGAACCGAATGTTGGTTATGTGGTTGACCTTCGTGGTTAAATTCTTGTGGTTTGTTATTATCATATAATTCATAACATGTCATAACATTGCATTGTGGATGTCGCCGCTTATAGCCACGACCGTACCGGTACAGCATCGTGCATTGACGTAGCACGATACACACTTTTACCTTATTGGGTAAAGGTGCAGTGGAGCATAGCATGCATATGCATTGCATTTGTGGAAAGATTATTTGCATACTTATGCAATATATTGCGGAGAAGTTATTTTACAAACAACTAGAACTTCGTACTTGCATGGTGGAATTGGCTCATGAGGGCCACTTGTGGTATGAGGAATGTGGCTGTGGTCGTGGAAAGGGGTTCATTCCTTGTGGTATGGTAGAGGTTGTGTTTGTGGTATGAGATTCTTTTCTCTTGTGGTAATTGTTGATAGCAGTTGTGGATGCGTGAAATAATAAAGTTAGTGAGGTAAAACATGTTAATGCTTTATTATCATTTGTAGTGGTGGATAATATGAAGTAGTTAATCAAGATTTATTTGCTAATGTTTTATCATTGTTGGTAGTAGATATGGTTGAGGCTATAATTATGGTCATTATGGAAAATGAATATTGATGCTTAATATCATTGTAGTTTAATTAGCTTGATAATGAATGTGGATGCACATTGTGGATGTGGACATGTGGATACTTTAATGATGTTGTATATTTGTTTGTAGTCTGAATAGTATGTTAAACAGTTTGCTTGCTGAGATTTTTATCTCACCCTTGTTTCCCCCCTACAGGTGATTCTTGAGCATTCATGGGATGGGTAGAGCGGCACCACAGTAATGCACTTGGTTCATCAATTCATGCTGTAATAAAGTCGATGCAATTCTAGCCAAATGCTCAGCAAATTCGTGGATGATTATTTTATTTAAGAATGATGAACTTGTGAACAATTCGTTGATTAATCTACTAGAGGTTGCTTCAATTATTGAACTTGATACCGATATCTTTGTTCTCTTAGTTATTTATGCTTCTGCTTATTGCTTCATGTATAGAAATTATTGCCGGAATAAATTATCTTGTAATTTTGGCTAGCTTTAGATTGGTTTAGTGACATTCCAGGGTAATGTGGGTCCTGAGGTGTTACAGTTTGAGCCTGTGTATTCCACTTGTGTCTCACCCTGATCCGCGAGCATCCTCAGCATGGATGGTGGGGCACCCCCAATGAGTAACGCTGTAATAAAAAGCATTTGATCATGTTATTCCTATTCACTCTGAACTTAATCTCCAGCTGATTGTCTTTGGGCGCAACTGAAAACATTGTTTTTTCGTTTTGTTTTCTCGTTTGTCGCTATAGTGGGGTTTATATGGATTGTATTCATAAAAAAGGGAAGCTCGTTTGCTACTTCTTCTATTCTAAAAATATTCCACAGTTGTTACGTAAGCTCCAGCTCTAGCTCCAGCTTCATGCTCCAGCCCCAGCTCCAGCTCTCGTTTTCTCCATGCTCCAGCTCCAGCTCACGCTTTCTCCATGCTCCAGCTCTAGAAGGCCTCAAGCTTAAAGTTAGTTAGCAAAGATGCATGGTGTGATACTTCACCGTGTCATGTTTATGTAATGCTACATTACAAGTCGTGAAATCTTTTAGTACAGTACATATTATTTGACGGTAATTAGTGTCATGTTTTTATTAAGTTGGTATTTAGCTCCGCGCGAAGCACAAATTAGCAATGGAAGGATACAGAAAAGTAGAACAAACAACAATAACAAAATGAAACAGAGAGAGCTTACGCTGCAAGAGAAAGAGCAGTACAGGGAGTGCCTCCTTGCAAATCTTGCATTACCCTATCTAAGGAAAATCTTGAGGATTCTGAGTAATGATTGGCATTTTCGTTGATCGGGTCTGAGCGTGTGTATTCCACTCGTGTCATACCCTGATCCACGAGCATCCTCCGCACGCATGGCGGGGGCACCCCAATGAACTTTGTCTGCATGGACAACGTGTGGGTAAGAACCAAGCCGTAAATGTGTCCAAAATCATGTATAACAACTGCAATTACGCTGCTTCAACTAATCACACATAGTATCAATCGCCCAGGCCATACGCCACTTCAAAAGTAATTAGCCTTCCTAATACCCCGTAAAAGAAACGAGAGAGAGTGTGGAAGCAACCAAAAAACCATATGATTATAACATGAACGCCGATCGACCAAAGAACCAATCAACCAAAGAACCAATCAACCAAAATACCCTAGCAAGAAATAGGCAAGAACTAGAGCGGGATTATATTTACGCGTGTTTACAAAAAGAAACATCAAATGGAAAGCTAAATCGCGAAAGCTCGGATGCAATCCAAGCATATCCCTGAGAAGTAAAGACGAAGAACCGATCAACAGAACAAGAAACCAAGAATCCGGACATCTGTCACATGAAAGCAAGAAAACAAGAACAATTAAAGAAACAAGAAACTAACAGGAAAGAAAGAAACCACGACCCACGGAACCTCACGGGAGAGAATCAAATGGCAAGCCAAATCGTGAATGCTCGGATGCAATCCAAGAAAATCCCTGAGAAGTAAAGACAAAGAACCAAACAACATAACAAGAAATCAAGAAACATGAGTAGGTTAGAAATCTTTTTAGCATAGTACATACTGTTTGAGGGTATTTAGAGTCATGTTTTTGATAAGTTGGTATTACGCTCCGTGCGAAGCACAAATTAGCTACATAAGGGTACAGAAAAGCAGAACAAGCAACAACAACAAAATAAAACAGAGAGGGCTTACCCTGAAAGAGAAATAGGAGTACAGTGAGTGCGTCCTTGCTTGGCGGTCACAAATCGTGCACTGCCCAATATGACAAAATTCATGAGGATTTAGAGGAATGATTGGAATCCATTTTCGATGATCGGGTTTGAGCCTGTCTATTCCACTTGTGTCTCAACCTGATCCGCGAGCATCCTCAGCATGGATGGTGGGGCACCCCCAATGAGTAACGCTGTAATAAAAAGCATTTGATCATGTTATTCCTATTCAGTCTGAACTTAATCTCCAGCTGATTGTCTTTGGGCGCAACTGAAAACATTGTTTTTTCGTTTTGTTTTCTCGTTTGTCGCTATAGTGGGGTTTATATGGATTGTATTGATAAAAAAGGGAAGCTCGTTTGCTACTTCCGCTATTCTAAAATAATTCCATAGTTGTTACGTAAGCTCCAGCTCTGGCTCCAGCTCTAGCTTCGTGCTCCAGCCCCAGCTCCAGCTCTCGTTTTCTTCATGCTCCAGCTCCAGCTCTCGCTTTCTCCATGCTCCAGCTCCTGCTCTCGCTTTCTCCATGCTCCAGCTCTAGAAGGCTTCTAGCTTAAAGTTGGTTAGCAAAGATGCTTGGTGTGATACTTCACCGTGTCATGTTATGTAATGCTACATTACAAGTCGTGAAATCTTTTAGTACAGTACATATTGTTTAACGGTAATTAGTGTCAGGTTTTTATTAAGTTGGTATTTAGCTCCGCGTCAAGCACAAATTAGCCATGGAAGGATACAGAAAAGTAGAGCAAACAACAATAACAAAATGAAACAAAGAGAGCTTACGCTGCAAGAGAAAGAGCAGTACAGGGAGTGCCTCCTTGCAAATCTTGCATTACCCTATCTAAGGAAAATCTTGAGGATTCTGAGGAATGATGGTAATCCATTTTTGTTGATCGGGTCTGAGCCCGTGTATTCCACTCGTGTCATACCCTGATCCGCGAGCATCCTCCGCACGCATGGCGGGGGCACCCAAATGAAATTTGTCTGCAAGGAGAACGTGTGGGTAAGAACCAAGCCGTAAATGCGTCCAAAATCATGTATAATAACTGCAATTACGCCGCTTCAACTAATCACACATAGTATCAATCACCCAAGTCCATACGCCACTTCAAAAGTAATTAGCCTTCCTAATACCCCGTAAAAGAAACGAGAGAGAGTGTGGAAGCAACCAAAAAACCATATGATTATAACATGAACACCGATCGACCAAAGAACCAATCAACCAAAGAACCAATCAACCAAAATACCCTAGCAAGAAATAGGCAAGAACTAGAGCGGGAGTAAATTTATGTGTGTTTACACAAAGAAATATGAAATGGAAAGCTAAATCGCGAAAGCTCGGATGCAATCCTAGCACATCCCTGAGAAGTGAAGACCAAGAATTGATCAACAGAACAAGAAACCAAGAGTCCGGACATCTGTCTCATGAGAGCAAGAAAACAAGAACAATTAAAAAACAAGAAACTAACAGGAAATAATGAAACCACGAACCCAAGGAACCTCACGGGAGAGAATCAAATAGCAAGCCAAATCGCGAATGCTCGGATGCAATCCAAGAAAATCCCTGAGAAGTAAAGACAAAGAACCAACCAACAAAACAAGAAATCAAGAAACATGAGTTGGTTAGAAATCTTTTTAGTATAGTACTTATTGTTTGAGGGTATTTAGAGTCATGTTTTTGTTAAGTTGGTATTAAGCTCCGTGTGAAGCACAAATTAGCTACGGAAGGGTACAGAAAAGCAGAACAAGCAACAATAACAAAATAAAACAGAGAGGGCTCACCCTGAAAGAGAAAGAGGAGTACAGGGAGTGCGTCCTTGCTTGGCGGTCACAAATCGTGCACTACCCCATATGAAAAAATTCTTGAGGATTCAGAGGAATGATTGGAATCCATTTTCGATGATCGAGTTCGAGCCTGTGTATTCCACTTGTGTCTTACCCTGATCCGCGAGCATCCTCAGCATGGATGGTGGGGCACCCCCAATGAGTAACGCTGTGATAAAAAGCATTTGATCATGTTATTCCTATTCACTCTGAACTTAATCTCTAGCTGATTGTCTTTGGGCGCAACTGAAAACATTGTTTTTTCGTTTTGTTTTCTCGTTTGTCGCTATAGTGGGGTTTATATGGATTGTATTCATAAAAAAGGGAAGCTCGTTGGCTACTTCTGCTATTCTAAAAACATTCCACAGTTGTTACGTAAGCTCCAGCTCTAGCTCCAGCTTCATGCTCCAGCCCGAGCTCCAGCTCTCGTTTTCTCCATGCTCCAGCTCCAGCTCTCGCTTTCTCCATGCTCCAGGTTTAGAAGGCTTCTAGCTTAAAGTTGGTTAGCAAAGATGCAAGGTCTGATACTTCACCGTGTCATATTTATGTAATGCTACATTACAAGTCGTGAAATCTTTTAGTACAGTACATATTGTTTGACGGTAATTAGTGTCATGTTTTTATTAAGTTGGTATTTAGCTCCGTGCGAAGCACAAATTAGCAATGGAAGGATACAGAAAAGTAGAACAAACAAGAATAACAAAATGAAATAGAGACAGCTTACGCTGCAAGAGAAAGAGCAGTACAGGGAGTGCCTCCTTGCAAATCTTGCATTACCCTATGTAAGGAAAATCTTGAGGATTCTGAGGAATGATGGGAATCCATTTTCGTTGATCGGGTCTGAGCCTGTGTATTCCACCCGTGTCATACCCTGATCCGCGAGCATCCTCCGCACGCATGGCGGGGGCACCCCAATGAACTTTCTCTGCAAGGACAACGTGTGGGTAAGAACCAAGCCGTAAATGCGTCCAATATCAAGTATAATAACTGCAATTACGCCGCTTCAACTAATGACACATAGTATCAATCAGCCAAGTCCATACGCCACTTCAAAAGTAATTAGCCTTCCTAATACCCCGTAAAAGAAACGAGAGAGAGTGTGGAAGCAACCAAAAAACCATATGATTATAACTTGAACGCCGATCGACCAAAGAACCAATCAACCAGAGAACCAATCAACCAAAATACCCTAGCAAGAAATAGGCAAGAAGTAGAGCGGGATTAAATTTACGCGTGTTTACACAAAGAAATATGAAATGGAAAGCTAAATCGCGAAAGCTCGGATGCAATCCTGGCATATCCCTGAGAAGTAAAGACCAAGAACCGATCAACAGAACAAGAAACCAAGAATCCGGACATGTGTCACATGAAAGCAAGAAAACAAGAACAATTAAAGAAACAAGAAACTAACAGGAAAGAAAGAAACCACGAACCGAAGGAACCTCACGGGAGAGAATCAAATGGCAAGCCAAATCGCGAATGCTCGGATCCAATCCAAGAAAATCCCTGAGAAGTAAAGACAAGGAACCAAACAGCATAACAAGAAATCAAGAAACATGAGTTGTTTAGAAATCTTTTTAGTATAGTACATATTGTTTGAGGGTATTTAGAGTCATGTTTTTGTTAAGTTGGTATTAAGCTCCGTGCGAAGCACAAATTAGCTACGGAAGGGTACAGAAAAGCAGAACAAGCAACAATAACAAAATAAAACGGAGAGGGCATACCCTGAAAGAGGAAGAGGAGTACAGGGAGTGCGTCCTTGCTTGGCGGTCACAAATCGTGCACTGCCCTATATGACAAAATTCTTGAGGATTCAGAGGAATGATTGGAATACATTTTCGATGATTGGGTTTGAGCCTGTGTATTCCACTTGTGTCTCACCCTAATCCGCGAGCATCCTCAGCATGGATGGTGGGGCACCCCCAATGAGTAACGCTGTAATAAAAAGCATTTGATCATGTTATTCCTATTCACTCTGAACTTAATCTCTAGCTGATTGTCTTTGGGCGCAACTGAAAACATTATTTTTTCGTTTTGTTTTCTCGTTTGTCGCTATAGTGGGGTTTATATGGATTGTATTCATAAAAAAGGGAAGCTCGTTTGCTACTTCTGCTATTCTAAAAAGATTCCACAGTTGTTACGTAAGCTCTAGCTGTAGCTCCAGCTCCAGCTTCATGCTCCAGCCCCAGCTCCAGCTCTCGTTTTCTCCATGCTCCAGCTCCAGCTCTCGCTTTCTCCATGCTCCAGCTCTTGAAGGCTTCTAGCTTAAAGTTGGTTAGCAAAGATGCATGGTGTGATACTTCACCGTGTCATGTTTATATAATGCTACATTACAAGTCATGAAATCTTTTAGTACAGTACATATTGTTTGACGGTAATTAGTGTCATGTTTTTATTAAGTTGGTATTTAGCTCCGCACGAAGCACAAATTAGCAATGGAAGGATACAGAAAAGTAGAACAAACAAGAATAACAAAATGAAACAGAGAGAGCTTACGCTGCAAGAGAAAGAGCAGTACAGGGAGTGCCTCCTTGCAAATCTTGCATTACCCTATCTAAGGAAAATCTTGAGGATTCTGAGGAATGATGGGAATCCATTTTCGTTGATCGGGTCTGAGCCTGTGTATTCCACTCGTGTCATACCCTGATCCACGAGCATCCTTCGCACACATGGCGGGGGCACCTCAATGTCGGGATCCGGAACAACAACTCCAAGTCCCTCTGTGTAAATCGCACTATCCAAGGAAAAACTAATGCAAACAGGGTCAACAGTAATGTATATCATGCAAAATGACCACAAAATATTATTAAACGAAGATACGGCCTTATGGCCAAGTCTTACAATATAGGGGCACGAGGCCAAAAGAAAGAAATAAAAGCAGCGGAAAAAAATAAAAGGTAGCAGCGCAGCCCATCCAGCCTCCCACAGGCGAATGACTGCAAGACGCGTCCTACTCGCTGAAGTGCCTCGATCTGACACTATCTTCTTGGGGACGCCATACAGGCACACAATCTGGGACATATACAGTTCAGCCAACTTACTTCCGGAATAAGTGGTCTTGACTGGTATAAAGTGAGCCACTTTAGTCAATCGGTCTATGATTACCCATATTGAATCATAGCCCGATTGTGTCCTCGGAAGTCCGGTGATGAAATCCATACCGATTTCTTCCCACTTCCAATTTGGAATTGGTAATGGTTGCAAAAGTCCAGCTGGTCTCTGATGTTCGTCCTTGACTCATTGACAAGTGTCGCAGGCTTCAATATACTCTGCTATTTCTCTTTTCATAATGACCCACCAGTATCTTTCTCTCAGGTCCTGATACATCTGGGTACGACCTGGGTGGATTGAGTATGGGGTGTCATGAGCTTCTTTCAGAATCATGGTTTTGATCTCCTGATTATTTGGCACACAGATGCGGTTCTTGAACCAAACCGTGCCATGCTCATCTTCACTGAATCCTGGGGCCTTGCCCCTTCTCATATTCTTTTTGATTTCCTGAATATCCTCGTCAACCTTCTGAGCTTCCTTAATCTGATCAAGTAAGGCTGGTTGGATTTCCAATGTTGTGAGAATGCTTGGGTTCCCTAGATTTAGACTTAGACGGGCGACTCCCTCCCGAAGTCGGGTCTGGTCTTCTTCCGATAAAACCACATTCGCATAAGATTTCTTGCTCAAGGCATCGGCTACAACATTTGCTTTTTCGGGATGGTAATGTATACCAATGTCATAGTCTTTTATCAGCTCTAACCATCTTCGCTGCCTCAGGTTGAGTTCTGCCTGGGTGAAGATATATTTCAAACTCTTATGGTCTGTGTACACTTCACAACGGTTACCGATAAAATAGTGGCGCCAGATCTTCAAAGCATGCACTACGGCTGCTAATTCCAAGTCATGAGTAGGATAATTGCACTCATGAGGCTTGAGTTGGCGCGATGCATAGGCTACTACCTTGTCTTCTTGCATCAAGACACAGCCTAAGCTAAGGCGAGAGGCATCACAGAAAACCTCGAAGCCTTTATGTACGTCCAGCAAAACAAGTACGGGTGCGGAGACTAGTCTTTTCTTGACGGTCTGAAAACTCTGCTCACAAGCTTTCATCCATTCGAACTTCTTTTCCTTTTTCAACAACTGAGTCATGGGTTTGGCCAATTCTGAAAACCCTGCTATGAACCGACGGTAATAACCCGCAAGTCCAAGGAAGCGCCTGACTTCTGTCACGGTTCTTGGTTGCTTCCACTCCATTACTGCTTCTATCTTGGAAGGATCCACAGCTATTCCTTCAGCTGTCACGATATTTTCCAGAAAGGCAACCTCTTTTAGCCAAAATTTACATTTACTGAATTTGGTAAAAAGCTGATGCTCTCGAAGCCTTTCTAAGGTGATCCTGAGATGCTGCTTATGCTCTTCTTCGTTCTTGTAGTAGATGAGAATGTCATCAATGAAGATCACCACAAACTTGTCCAAGTATTTCATTAATACATTGTTCATCATGCTCATAAAATAGGCTGGTGCATTGGTTAGTCCAAACGACATGACTGTGAACTCATAATACCTATATCTGGTGGAGAAGGCAGTTTTAGGAACGTCTTCTTCACGGATCTTCAACTGGTGATATCCTGATCGCAGGTCAATCTTGGAGAAAATACCGGCTCCTTTTAACTGATCAAATAGGTCGTCGATCCTGGGCAGAGAGTACTTGTTCTTGATGGTAATATCGTTGAGTGCTCTGTAATCCACACATAGCCTCAAACTTTCATCCTTTTTCTTGACAAACAGGACGGGTGCTCCCCAAGGTGACGAACTAGGTCGGACGTATCCCTTGTCTTCCAATTCCTTGAGCTGTTTCTTCAACTCTGCTAACTCGTTAGCAGGCATCCGATATGGTCTCTTGGAGATTGGGGCGGTCCCTGAGACTAGGTCAATCACAAACTCGATTTCCCTATCCAGCGGCATTCCTGGTAACTCCTCGGGAAATACATCTGGGTATTCCCGTACTATTGGCACTTCTTCCAAGACTTGAAGGTGAAAGAGGGCACATTTTTCTGCTTCCAGAATCTAAGGAGAGAAGATCACTTTTATGCCTTGGTCATTGATGAGGGTGATGGATCTGGTAGCACAATTGATCTGGCCTTGATTCTCGGCTAACCAATTCATCCTAAGAATAACATCTAGTCCTTGCGATTCCAAGACCAAAAGGTCAGCTAGGAATCGGGTTCCATCTATGAGCAAATCTACTTTCAGGCACAAGGTCCCTGCTCTCATTTCTACTCTAGGGGAGTGAACGATCATAGGGTTGCTAAGAGTCACCATGTCCAACCCATGCTTATCCACAAAAGGTTTTGACACAAAAGAATGCGATGCTCCGAAATCGAAAAGAACTGATGCTGGTACTGAGTTGACAAGAAACATACTCAGCACGACGTCCAGTGTAGCCTGAGCTTCTTCCGCTGTCACGTGGTTCACTCTCCCCTTGATGAAGGTTTGCGGCTTCTGCTGCCCTTGGTTCTGACTTTCGGAGGCTCCTAGGGTTGCTGTCGCTTGCATCTTCTTGGGGCACGCCTTGACATAGTGCCCTGGTTCTTTGCAGTAGAAACAGGTCACTCTATCTGACGGTGGACTGCTCTTCTACACCGCCACCGATAGCTAAAAGCGGTTGGCTCAAATCGCCGGCGGTCGGCTTGGAACGGGCGGTGGTTGAGGACTTGAACTTGCCCGACTGGATCTTGAAGTTGCTGCTCTGAGGTCTGAACTTGTTTGTGTGTGGAGGAGCACTACGAACCTTGTGAGAACCTCCAGAGTTGTTCCTCTGATCCTCCATTCTCCTCTTCCGATTTTCCATCTCCATATGCTTGCCCTCCTAGCGGATGGCCTTGCTAACTAGCTGGTGGAAGTTAGCGAAGTCACTTGATATCAGCTGCACTGATATGTTGTCATTCAGGCCCTCCATGAACCGTTCCTGCTTGGCTTCATCGGAGGCCACATCCTCTGACGCACAGCGGGCCAGCTGGTTGAACTTCTGCACGTACTCATTCGCAGTACGGCTTCCTTGTCGCAGGGCTCTGAACTCTTTCTTCTTCAAGGCCATGGTACCGGTGGGGATGTGAGCTTTGCAAAAGCTTTGCTCGAACTCGTTCCACGTCACAAAGGAACAAGGAAATAAATTAAGCAAGGTAACTATATGATCGTTGATGGTAATCAAAGAGAGTGAATGATAAAACCTAACAGAAGCTTTTTCACAACTCTACTATTTTTTATCATCTGTACCTGCAAAACAGTACTTAGATTTTTTTGAGGCATTAGATTTTCATCCAACGCCTCAGATTCGGAGCACTCATATTTTTTTGTTTTGAGGGGGGAATGGGGGGATCCGTTGGATAGAGATCTAATACCCTAGATTCGTTTTCTTGAATAGGGGTATAGGAGATCCGTTGGATGGATATCTAACGTCCAAAAAATCGAAGTGCTCTCAACAAAAAAAAAGTACTCAAGTACACCTTAGTACTTCCCTAAATTTTAACAAGTATGAGGGTCTTGTGACCCCACAACTTTCACCTAACTGGAATTAAATTAATCACTAGGTGTGCAATATTCTTAGCAAAAATGTGACTGAATAGTTCTTCTCTTCTTGAAAAACCTATATTGCGCAAATTTAATTAACATATAGTACGTACCGTTAGACTGTGTTAGTAGTCCAATAATAGGTAGTGTAAATCAGACGCTTAAGATGTGTTAAAAATTGTATGTTCGTTTTCTGACGGGATATTCATGTACTTCCTATGTCCAAATTTAAAAGACATATTTTTTAATGATTTTATCTATAAATATAAGACATATTTCATATCCTAATACAAAATAAGTGTGAGATTTCCTCTATACACCCCTAATAAATATTCCGCTTTATTTTTTGTTCTTTACATACATGTATTGAATATAGTGTTTAATTAAAGATAATAATTAGAAGTTGTCTAATCTTTTTTAATATCTCTTTGATCTATGTGTCAAAAGAAAATACATATTAGATGATATACAATGGTGTGATGTTAGGCATCTATAAGCTTTGCCACGTAGGATACGAGATGATGTAGAAAGATGGAGCATAAATAATTTGATAGTAATCGACTGTAACACGATAAACAAGACACATTATATCATAAAGAAGCTATTTATAGAGATATACAAGAAGATAATATATTATATAAATTATTTTAGTACCATCTATATATGACATAGAGAATATTATAGATAACAGTTTTCTATACTATCATACATGTTCTTAAAATTTTGGATGAATGGAGTACTTCCCGTAACGTAATTCGATCATGTGTAGATTGGAGCTTCGTCCAAAAAGTTCGATCCGTGCACATGCATCTGACTACTGCATCAACATTAATGAACAACTAGTATGGCCATGCGACAACTAATTAAAAGGTCGTAAGATCATTAATAATTACTTAAGCACGGGAAATTAATGATCAACCATCAGTTCGATACTCATCCGTTCTTCTTAGTAAGTCCTAGAATCCGTGCCCTTAGAATTTCTATAGTTTGATCAATAATACGTTTAAAATTATCTAAATGTATCATATAAAAACTACATTATTACATTTGTCTTTAAAAATAATTTTATAATGGTTAAAGTTGCAACTCGAAGACTATAAAAATAAAAAATGTTACTTAAAAAATACGGATGGAGTAACATGAAGTAATCGATGCCCAGTATTACTCTTAATTACATTTTAATTTAGAAATCAAAATTAACAAGCATTCACAGATCAAAATTTAGAAATTAAAATTAACAAGCATCCACGATCAAACCTAAAATGCTAGTATAGTTGACATTGGAGAGGCGACCTCCAGGTTTTCGTAATTGACGTTGACACATATGCATGGACGTACGTAGCAAATGGCAACTCAATCACGCAGGGGCTAGTATTAAGAATCAATATTCACGCAGGGGCTAGTATTAAGAATCCGATGCATGCGGAGATTGGGATAAGCGAGCTAACTTACAAGACCAGGTACACCGCAGTATAGTAGTATTAGCAGCAGAAAATGTTGGTGTCGAACTCAAGTATCCCGTAGTGATTGTAGAAACCTCAACGTACGACCGGGTTCTCAGCTGGCAATCAGTGCAATGCCCGGCCGGACTACTTAACTTACTTAAGCAACTTGTTTATGCTAGTAGTACACTATATTATATATTTATATTACGATGTGCAAGTCATGAACCATAAGCCTAGGAATCGTAGTACGGCAACATGCTATATGTACGACCGACGTACTGCTATTACTAAGTAGTTCTCGCTGTCGTTTCTGTCCTCCGGTGTGCATGCCTACAGAAATCAAAGTTATCAATACCGTACCAAGGTATTCCGATTTACCTCCTGAAACGATACATTCCGATAACGGACTACACCAACATACTGGTTTAGAGTTTAATATAATAATATATTTATAAGTATGTATACATTTAATAATATACACAACAAATTTGATGTGTAATCTTTATATCTTACTCTAGAATTCTAAATACATAGCAGCATGATGAAATAGAAATATGATATCTACTGTATATTCATAAGCTCAAACTTAGACAGCTCAACAAGTCAACAACTGAACAACATCATATAATACCGTTCTATGTTGTACTTTGTACTAAACTTGCGTTGCTGAATTACCTACAGAAGCAACAAGCAAGTATGTGTGACCTTTGCAAGTGGGCCCTTTGGTGCAAAACCGCATGAGTTCTCGGCCCAGCAACCACACTCATGGCTCACGCGGCGCCAAGAGCCTTGCCAAGAGCCTTTGAATAATCCCACATCGGGGAGACAAGGGGAAGTGCGGGCACTGGGTGGCTTGAAATAGGAGCGGGATGGCAGAGGCAAGAGGTAAATCATGCGTTTTGGCTGGTACTAAAACAAACAGTAATATGAATCTTGTCCGGTATGACCGGTGTTGGCTGGTATTTTTGCTAGAATGGTATATTGGGGTTTCTGTACCATTCTATATGATGAGACGGTACGTATTGGCCGGTATTTTCAATATCAAAACGGTATTAATAACTTTGACAGAAACTCCTCTGTCTACTATTCAACGAGTATTTGAAGAAATCAAGAGTCCTATGTGTTATAATATTTACATGGTTCATACATACACATGGTTGCGCTAATCAGCTTGTGCATGCATGCTATACCAATACTACAATAAGAGGTTTATATTAAATGTCTTATCACACGCATGCTATACCAATACTACAATAAGAGGTTTATATTAAATGTCTTATCACACGCATGCTATATTAAATTTAGAGATTATTTGTATTTTTGCCTGCGCTAAAAACTGTATGTGAAGAGATAATACTCTAGAAAGTCTAGGCGGGGGCTGTGGATCCGGTGCTGCACGGTCCTGGAGATTGGCGGTCGGCCAAGGACTACTATTTAATTAATTAATTGATTAATTTCCAGATGCATTCTGTCAAAAAAATCCATATGCAAGTAATACTAATTAATTAATTGATTAATTTTCCATAAGGGGTGACTTCCTTGGCTGTCAGATTCTTACACATCAATGATGAACGAAAACAATAGGTTTATTAGACATCAGTATATCTCCTCCCTACATATATAAGCTACAGATGCATTTCGTCAAAGAGCTCATACGTGCCTCCACGTGTATGTATAACATCACGTCGTTGCCCTGGGCAAAAGCGTGCCATGCATCTTTCACAAAGAATAATTAGTAGACCAAATTCTAAAGAGCCTGGCAAACTTGGCCCAACCTGCCACCTACCGTGGACACTTTGATTCACTGGGTCTCAACCAGCAGTGGATATGTAGCCAAGCCCTCATGTTATCGTGTTTTTGTTAAAATTAATATAGTTTTATTAAATATTATTTTATTTATAGTTTACAAGTACTTTTAGAATCGAACTAACAACCAAGCCAAGTCAAGCAAGAGCAAAGTCCAATTTCATTCGAAATCAACTTGTTTCAATGTTTAACCAACTAACAAGTGTAATTGAAGTAATTTTGAACCTAGCCAATGAGCCTCATTAACGAGCCTTGACAACAACACCTTGCGCAAGTGGAACAGTAATCTAGGTTGCATCAATCGAGCCATCTCAGAAGTTTCTGTTTGTTCAAGCCATCAATTTAGTATATGTAGATACAACACACAGCAGCACTACAATTCTTAGCAGCAACAGTCACAATTAGATTATTTAAGAAACGCTGATAACTTGATATATAGTGACCAATTGACATATTACATATTCAACAGCCATAGTCACACGGTATCCTCATCAGTTACAGTACTACGTTTACTAACGCAGTGAGCCCTTTATTTAAATAAATGGAAAGAAATTCTATGACATCGATATGTCATACGGTGGTTGGGCTCCATCTTTGATTTAGATTGATGAGATGAAGGAAATTAGGGGTTAGCATCGCCATACCCTGATCCAGCACCTCCACCACCACCACTCCCACCATATGTGCCATGGCCATCGCCACCACCGTTGCCACCAAAGATAAGCATTTGCATCATCACCGCCTGCTCCAGATGTATTAGCCTCACTTGAGCCAGAGCCAGTGCCACTACCAGACCCATGACCACTAGATCCATAATAACCTCCACCTTGCCCTCCACCACCGCCACCACCAATACCGCCGGCGCTAGAAGATCCACCATAACCAAAATATGATCCTTGGCTATATTGACTAGAGCCTGAGCCCGAGCCAGATCCACTGCCATATCCGACTCCTTCGTATTGGCTACCGCCACCACCTCCGCCTCCACCTCCCCCACTTGCATGGACACCATTACTGTCACTCGCACCAGACCCAGCTCCACTCCCAGAACCTGAGCCACCGCCATTCACATATCCACCACCTTCCCCCCCTCCCGTGCCTGTTCCTTGAGAACTCGAGTATCTAGCCACCCTTGCAGCATTGGCTAATCCAATGCTCAAAAGGACAATGAAGCCAAGAGCTGTTAGCTTTGTGCCTGCCATCGTGAGACTATTACTTGAGTGTAAGAAGAGATGAGTGCTGAGTGAAAGATTGCAAGGGTATTTATAGTGCTTGAGGCCATGCATTGTTCTCTTATCTCACTAGCACGACGGTGGTGTGGAGTTGTCAAGGATGTCAAGTGGAGAAGCTAAAAAACACTAGAGTAATATGGAGTTTGTTGACTTGACTATATCATGCAAGCAAGTAATGAAGAGATTACCACTTGCCTAATTCTTTTTCCTCTCCTTGGAGGCTTCCCTGACTGATAATATGGAAGGCTTTGTAACCTTGTAGGCTTTAGCTCAGATGTCTTTGCTTTCGTTCAAGTGCAACGTAAATCGATCAGTACGTCCATCTTTGAGAATAGAAGCTCGAGAGTGCACGCAAACACATCTCTCATGCGTGCAAACACATTCATGGCAAGATGCCACCACCATCGATCATTTGTCAAAACATGCATGCATACCAAAGCAAGCTCGACGTAAGACTAGCCGGCCAGCCAGGTAATAAACCTGCCATTTCAAGCAAATTAATTTGACCGAGGACAACTTGCTCCATCGATCATCTTGAAGTTAACAACGGGATCGAAGCGATTGCCATTTTCGATGCCAAGCGAGCGTGCCAAGCGATTGCATCGACTTGGCTGGTCGAACCATCCATCCATAGAACAGGTCGAGTTGACATTGCTGCAGGCGTCGATGACCTTGAAGTTCGTGTGCATATCAGCACACTCGATACAGCTACAGCGTTCAACGATCACGCTCACGCGCCCCCTCTGACTTAAGATCGACTCGTTCAGCGTGCATACGGGGATTAGGATGAGCGCGCGAGACTGCCAGACAGGCAATGTAGTATAATGGAAGCAAACAAGCATATCTCTGACAGCACCATCAGCTGGCTAATTAAAGTGATCATACCGCAGGAAATCTTGCGAAGAATTGCAAGAACAAACTGGAATTATGAGGTATTGTGACCCCACAACTTTCACCTTACTGGAATTAAATTAGTCACTATGAACAAACTGGAATTACGATGGTCTTGTGATCAATGTAGGCCGTATTAGCTATAATCTTGTCATTGAGTCAAGTTTATTATTTACCTATTTGTTAGTCATATGAACATATAAAATGGATATGCGTGCAAGTTGGGGTGCGCAAGCCAGAGTGCATGCAAGTTACTATTCATATGCCAAAACAAAAAGCCAATATTAACGGGCCTTGAATTTGTTTCTTTTGTCAGTTCAGATACTGTTGCATATCTACTCCAGGTGGCTATTGCCATGTGTTGTAAGTCTTTCTCTGTCATCTGTTTTGCTTCTACCTCTGAAATAAAATACATGTCCTAAGAACACCCGAGAGATTATCTCGGCCAATCAAATTCTTTTTATGATATCAGAGCCATCTTCCCATCTAGCCACATGACGACTTCTGGCACATCTTCTGCTCTGGTTTCTTCCACCGCCGAAGGATCCCTTTCCTCTACTTCAGTAGGAATTCTTCCCACACCTTCCTTCAATCAGTTGGTCAATGTGAAGCTCACCAAGGAAAACTATCTTCTCTAGAAAGCACAAATCGTCCCATATCATTGCAGCTAGAACCTCTTGGGCTATGTTGAAGGAATGATCGCAACACCACCGGCCATGATCACTCAAGGTGCTAAATATTATATCAGTTTTGTGGACAATTAGTCAATTCACATGGATTTATCTGCTCAAGTTTTGTGATCGTGATCACTCAACCCTTGGCCTCTCACACGGCCCTCTTATGCTACATCAAGATCTTGTTTTGCACTACAGCCATTTTGCACATGATGATGAGGCTCTGCAAGAGGAAACAAAAGGTTAGGGGTTACACTAAGCAAGCCAAGCAATCGAACTGAGTACCTTCATGAGGTCGTACTACACTGAAGCAAACACCTGCCTCTTAGTTAAAGGATAGTCCTCAAGGGCTGAGTCGAGGTCGACGGGCATCGTGTGTGAGACAGCATCATCCAAGAAGTCGAGCAAACGCTTCAACAACAGGAAGTCCTCCGTGGTGATGCGCCCCTCAACTAACAATGACATACTTGAGCCCGCGCCCACCTGGCGCCAGGGGGTAGGGAGCACACTCTCAGGCCCAGACGAGGGGGTCGCCACCTTCTCGGAACCCCCCATAGCTAACAGAACGCCGTCTGCTATGGCCCTCAATGTGCCTACCGTGTTGGTCCTAGCTGCTACGCCACCTCCACCTGAGTTCTCCAACGAAGCTAGATCGACGGGCAAAGCCGTCAATGGCGTGAAAGTGTGAGAGGCCGACACCCCCTCCCTGGTCTCCCCACCAGGGGCTCCCCCAAAGCCTAAGACTGAGGTGCCACCTGGGAGGAAGTGGGAGGTCTCGGAGGGCCAGGTAGGGTGTCATCTATCGTAAGTCCCTTCCCCTTCTCGGGGTGATGAGAAGTGCTCCTGGCACCGGGGGCGCGACCCGGGGTGAGTGGTAAGGGCTCCCATGCTCCGCAGATTCAGGAGATGGATGCGGGTATTCTAGGGCCTCGCGAGGGTAATTCACCCCCCGCCTAGACCCACCTTCCTCGTCAAGGGGAGGGCAAGTAGGCACGGGCACATCTAGCATCTCTCATGCCCGATTGCGCTAAGCCCCAGTGATTAGGTCTTCCATGAAGCCGCGCTTTACCCTTGTCTCGCCCTCAAGTATGGCCACTTCTGCCCTCTCCGCTTGCGGAAGCATCAAGCCTGCATGGCCAAATAAGAAGTTAGAGGAAGATCATAAACCATACACACATGACACATAAAGGGGTGAGATCTTATATTGCGACTTGGCGAAGCCTTGAAAGGCTCGAATGTTCCCTGGTGCCTTACCTTCCGCGAAGGCCATGTTCTAGCCCTGGCTAAGGGGGGTAATCCTCAACATGTAATACTCCTCGGCAAGGTCACACATGCTGAACCTCGAGCAAGGCCCTTGCAGAATGTGTCGGTGGGCCATGTCTGTCACACCCAAAGAAAGCAAGAAGCACATTGAGCGATCCACCAAAGGCTTCTCGCCTATGCTGACGAGGTCAGATTCCTGAGTGGGATAGTGGAACTATAGGTCCCTCCATGACTCACACTTAGCCTTATGAGCCTTAGCGGGGAACTCAAACTTCTGTCGACTGCTCCGGGGTTGAAGAGTATTCACCCTGTATAAGGAGCGCACGTTCTCGAAGGCATACACCGTCGTGAGTGAGACATAGTGGAGGAAGCAGAACAGCTCCGCTGAAGGACGCTTCGCACCCAAGTTGCACAGAGCCAACTTGTACACCGCAAGTCAGACGAAGGAGCCCGAGTTGAGGTTGGAGACCTCAAAGTCCAAGATGTCCAACACATCTCTTAGTAGCCTAACCGAGGGGATGCGGAGCCCAGCCTAAAATTGAGTGGCGAAGACAACAAGCATTTCTGGCCCCGACACGGGGTGGACTTTGTCGGGCTTGGGTAGGATGGCTGGACTGGCATCCTCGATTTTACCCTCCTTCGCCAGCTGCACTAGGAGGCCTTTCGTCATGCCAAACAGGCCCAAGTGGCAGGAGAACTGGAGAGTCTTCTCTGGGCTCCCCTCCCTCGTGTCATACTTCCGGGAGGCGGAAGGTTCACCCCTCTTGCCGAAGGAGCCAACGGTCACCGTAGTCTTCTTCAGAATCATCACGTTGAAGGCTGAAGTGATGGGAAGGTGAAGCCTTCGGCGATCGGGGGAGGCAACCCCAACCCTCGACCTCGGCGACAGAAGGCAATCGGGGGAGGTGACCCTGACCCTCTACTTCAGCGATGAAAGGCGGTCGGGGGAGGCAACCTCGACCCTTGACTTTGGCGGCGGAAGGTGACTGGATGCCCTGGGGTCATGTCCTTGTTCTTCACCTAGGTACCCTCAGGGTAAAAGCTCCCCCATCCCCCCTAACCGAACCTTCCTCCTCACCCTGGCTGAAGCTCCCCTTTCCCATGGCTGGAACTCCTCTCACACCCAAGCACCCCTTGGGACCAAGGCTTTCTTGCTCAAGTGCTACCAGTTGTCCTCCCACACAGGCAGACTTCAGCGGGGGTGGCACCCAGGTGTGGTGGCGATAGCTCCCAGGTAGATGAGGGCGACTCTCAGGTAGAAGACATCGTCCCCCAGCCTCATGGGAAGGTGGCTCCTAGTGGAAGATGTTCTCTAGGTATGGGCAGTGATGACGTCGAGTTGGCTGGGTCACGGTGCGGCCTTAATGCACCAAAAACGACGAAGAAGCTCAGGCAACCAAGGGAAAGGTGGCGGCAGTGGAACCTCAGGAAGCATGGCAGGAGTGACTGTAGAGGGAGCCCCAGGCAGCTGTGGCTAAAGCCCTAGGCAAAGGTGGCTACGGCCCTGGGTGAATGCAGCTGGAGCCCCGGGCGGTGGTGGCTATAGCTCAAGGCGGTAGTAGTTGGAGCCCTGGGCATAAGGTGGCTCGTAAAGAGGCTGGCAGGACCTTTCTCGGCAAGAGACCGAGCAGGAGATCCCCCAGGGTGCAGCCAACGTGGGCACAGCCCTAGAACGACTGGTGGGAGGCAGCCCGTATTGGAATACGCGTAGGCTACGGAAGCAGAAAACAAAACTTTTCTACCGCGCACCCAAGAACATCATGCTAAGGAAGGATCATGGATCGTTACCACTTAGACGCCAGCGCAATGAAGAAGAATTGGAAACCGATCCAATCTCGCGCGTCGAGATAGTAGTGGAAGTAGTCGATCGTCCCGAACAGATCGTCTCCTCCACGCACGCCGATCAGCACTGCAACGAGCAGCGCCTCCACCGGTATCCACACGTCCGGGGCTGAAATGCCGATCGCGAGTGTACTAGCACTCGTGAGCAGCTAGGGTTTGGCTCGGGAGGTGGCGGCTAGGGTTTTGCTAGATGTTAACTGGGACGAATCCCCTCCGCCCCTCGCCTCCATATATATAGACCTCCTCACGTGGGCCTCGTGGACCGAGGCCCAATAAGAGTCTATTCGGATCTCTATCCGAATTGAGCCCATATCCGAATCATATTCGAATTAGTGTTCCAACCCGTTAAGCGTGCGACCACAGCAGGTTCACGTATACTTGGTCGTGACCCGAAACGCCTTTCCGCTACCATGTTAATAGCGGCCTCTAGTAAGACATATTAACCCCAAAGTATATGTAAAGATCATATCGGCTGAACTCGTAATGTTCTCTCATGTACGAATCCCTTTGCCTCACGATATAGATTGAGCTCAAGGCGAGACTGTGTCATCCTCTTAATAGCTCAATCACTCTCTCGATTCCGTGATGGATTATAAACTCGTGATTGACTCCTCAATCACCTTGGCATGGCCATGCACTTTCATAATCCATTACATCGAGGCCCAGATATCTCTCCCATAAGGAGGGGCAAATTCTATCTTGATCATTCACATCCCACTACATGTTTCATGGCAAACCCAAGACTACTTTTATGACTACCCGATTCACGGAGTAGTGTTTAGTAGTCCCAAAATAAGCTACTACTCATGTTGGGAACCATGATGATCTCAAGTCTAAGGACTCTACATAAACACTACTTGAGACCAACTGATGACACATGGAATCTCTGCAGTTGTCCATGGCAAGTCTATCCAACATATGTTCACTAACACATGTCCATATTATTGATTTGGTATCACCATACCATGATCCATGAGACATGATCATCAATCAATACATATGCTGATCTTTGTCTTTGAATCATATTTGTTCCTCATATGATATACGATCAGGGATCATTTAGAAATAGCAACATCTTAGTATTTAAGAGTCTCATGAATAAGTCACATACTCATTGATCAATAATGATGATGTCTATTCCAAGGAACAAAGTAATGTATCATAAACATAGTATGTGATATATACAACATCCCCATGTTGCCTCTAGGGCATATCACCAACAGCCCATTGGTGGTTGGTGTGCAAGCAACCTCGAAGGCGGCTGGTGTAGGCGTAGCTCGGGAGTGGACAACACAGGAGTTAACCGGCGGTGGCCAGGCGTAGTCACCTGGGGTGCCCAGGAGACGAGTCACCTGGTGTAACATCCTGATTTTCTGGGATTTTAAAAACCCTGAATTTAAATTTAAATTTTTGGAATTTTTCTGGAAATTAAATAAGCTTAAAATAAATTTTTAGAATTTAAAATAATTTAATGTGATTAAAATAAACTTCAACACAAGCTAAAATTATTTTATTTGAGTTCTTGTCTCTCAAGGATTTTTTTGGTATTTTTGGTCAATTTTTGGGATTTATTTGCTATTTTCGGGAGCTAGTTTGATTTTGTTCGGATTTACTAAAAACAAAAAGGGGGAAAATCTTCAAAAAGCCCTTCGGGCTGAAACCTCTTCGGCCCATCTCCCCTTCGGCCGCTCACCCCGGCCACGCGTCGATCCAGCCCAAGGCACGCACGCGCCCCGCCGCTGCCTCCCCGCGCTCGAGCCGCCCCGCCGTCCGATCCCCGCCCCAACCATGTGCCCTCCATCCCTCCCGTGCCGTCGGATCCACGCTCGCACCACGTGGCCGCATCCCGGCCATTCGTACCCGCCGACCGCGTCCGCACCAGCCCCGCGCCGTCTCCGAATCGAGCCATCTCGGTTCGCGTGCCACCCATTGCCTCCGCCGTCGCCGCCGCCGTCGCCCCCGTCCTCGCGACTGCGCCACCGCCGGAGCCCTTCCCCGTCGTTGGTGTCCTCTTCTCCCCGCCGTCTCCGGTGTCCTCGCCTCTCCGCCGTCGTCTTCGTCGGAGCCGCATCGCCCGTCCCCGTCAGTGGCACCGTATCCGCGCCAGTCGCCGACTTGAACAAGCCGCCTCCTCCGCGTCTTCACCGGTGAGCCGCCACCGTCCCGGCTATCTCACTCCTCCGCCGTCGAATGACCCCACCGCCGAAACCCACACCCCGCCGCACCTCCCGCTGGCACTGAACCCCCACGTCGCCTTCCCCGTCACTGCCCTCGTCGCTGGATGCGACCGCACACCAGTCCCTAGGTCTGCGCACCCACACCACACCGCGCCCGCGTCTGCGCCACCTCGCGCTGCGTGTCGCGACGCTTCGCCCGCCGTGCCCGCCACGCGTTAGCCATCCAGCGGCTGCCGCCTCCAATCGGCACCGTCGATCCAAATCTGGATCGACGGCCCAGATCAAGCCACGCGCACAAGCCTCAACCGTCCGATCCCCGCTGACGTCAGCCCTAACCTCCGCGCCGCAACGCTTCATGAAGCGTGCTGCCACGCGTCGACGATCGGTCGGCCGTCCGCTCCGATCGCAACCGTCGATCCGGATCTGAACCAAAAACCCAGATCACGCCACGTGGCCGTCCCCGAGCCGTCCGATCGCCGCCGTGTCAGCCCTAGCCAATGTGGCAGCCACATCAGCCCTAGCACACGTGGCATGCCACGTGGCCTGCCACGTAAGCCAAAAATCTGCCCCGGGTGACACGTCAGCACACCACGACACTTGCCACGTGGCAGCACCAGCGCACGCCACATCAGCACCGACCGCCGGCCGTGCGCACTATTTCATGCGCCGGGTCCACCGTAGACTGGTTCTCCCGTGGACCGAGTTCACAGCACAGTGTCGTTTCCGAATTTCCTGGATTTTCTTTAGGATTATTTTTCCGAGAGCCCGTTCTCCTCCGTCCTAGCTCCGATTGACCCCGTTCTTTTTTCTAAATTCATCTAAAATTGAGATCTAGCTTTTGGTTCTAGTTTCATGATTTTTGGAGTTCATTTTTTTATTATTTTATGTGTTTTTCTTGTTTCAGTCGTTTTCCCTATCGTTAGATTCGGATTCCGGAGGAGCAGGATCTACGCCCGAAGACCAAAAGTACCACGCTGAGCATAACCAAGGCAAGTCGTGTCTTTTGATCATGTTAAACCCAGTTTGTAATCTATTATTTAATTATTCTGTTTTAAATTATCTTGCATCGCTATTTTTATTCAAACCCTTGTAGCGGCAGTTATCATTCCAATTGAATTCATCCCTCCTTGATAATTTGGAATGCCATGATACCATTGTCACCATAGGTTGGAAAATATACTAGTGATGTTAGGTTATTTGTCATATGGGTTGTACGATTAGAATGCTTAGTTTTGCCTAAGTTACGATTGGGTTTATCATCACATGTGAATTATCAATTTGACTTAATGAGATATGGAACTGTGGTTGGTGCCACGTTTATTAAAATTTATGCCATAGCATTGGTGTGTCATTGGCGTGGTATACAAATTTGGTTTTGCACTCAGGCGAGTGATCATGAAGTAAATGGGGAAGTGTTGGAACACTTCGAGGGATGTGGTAGTCTCGTCCGGGTAGACTTAAGGACTTAACTTTGTATGCTATTGATCTGAGCTTTACCGTGCAAACCATATGTCTAGTATGGGATGGACCTAGCTGATTAATTTGGGATGTTTTAATTTCAATCTCGCCATTGTGATGAACATAGTTGCTGATTTCCATGAGGCGCAAGGGGGGTGTGATGGGAAACCCTAGCGGGCAGGATTGAGTTGGAACTAAACTTTGTAAAGGCCTTATTGTGATTACCTTAAGCTGAGGCCAATCACATCGTGTGGGAACAGTTGTGCAACATCTGCAGAGTGTAAAACTATTCGAATAGCCGCGTCCTCGGTCATGAACAATGCTCGGTGATTTCACACGAGGTATAGTTATTTTTGGAAAACTTGTGGATGTGGTTGGACAGTAGACGGTTAATTCACTGTTGGCTTAGCTTATGGATGGAAGGTCCATAAGCGGTTGGTTTAGCTTGTGGATGGGAGGTCTGCAAGTGGTTATGTTAATTCCTTTGATTATTTATTTATTATTATTTTACTTAAAATTCGCTCTCAATCTATTTACTGTATTTACCTTCAACTGTCATTTATGCAAATTAACCTTTTCGCCTTCCTTCGGTAAGCCTTGCATACTATATTGCATTCATTTGTTACAAACGACTTGTTGAGTACCAATGTACTCACGGTTTTATACCCCATGTTGCTCAGTTGAGGAAGAGGAGCATCACCAGCAGGAGGTTCTAGAAGGAGAGTACTTCGACGACTTCACGGATTAGGCTTCGTTCTCCACTCGATAGCCTGTGGGCTTGTCGAATGGCCACTATGTTTTATTTTGGATTTTCGCTGCTAGTTTTTGTTAAGCCCTTCAGGCTAGTCTATTGTAAGCTTGACCATAAGGTCATACTCTTGATATTTATCGATATTTGAGCTTTGCCTTTATTATATCGTGTATATGGTTGTGATTACATCTATGTTTGACTGTGTGCACTATCGTGATCCTGGGACTAGTGTAGTATATACAGGGAGTCCGAATTTGCATATTCGGGTCTCAACACCTGGGGTGGCTGGGGGCGTCCGGGTACAATCAAAGCCAGGAGGAGCCCAAGGCGTTGAGGTAGTCGAGGACCCGAGAAGCGTCGACGCGCTGGAGCAGCTGGGGGGAGCAGTAGATGGCTAGTAATTCGCAGCACTAAGAAGGCCCAGGGGGACGACGGGAGGCAGCCCGAGGCACGGCCGCCGGGAGCTTGCCTGAGAAGTAGCCGGGGTGGTCCCTCGGGGTGGCTGGGAAGGAGATCCCCCGAGGTGGCTGGACAGTAGGGGCAGAAGACAGGTCGAGTTACAGTCGATGGAGGCATGGCCTGGGCTTGCTAGGCGAAGGTGTAGCCGTGGGCGGATGGGGGGAGGCACTCCCAAGGAGGCCAAGAAGAAGATGGCCCAAGGCGCAGCGATGGAGACATGGCTCGGGTCGGCCGGGGGAAGGCATAGTCGGAACAGCCGAGGGAGGCGCTCCTGGGGAGGCCAAGCGGAGGTGGATTCGGGGTGGCCGCCTGGAGGCGTGGCCCGACCAGTCGGGGAAGGTGTAGCCATGGGCGGTCAGGAGGAGGCACTCCTGGGAAGGCCAGGCGGAGGTGGATCCAGGCGGCCGAGCGGAGGTGTGCCCTAGGCCGGCTGGGGGAAGGCGCAGCCAGGGCGGCTGGGGGACGTGCTCCCAGGGAGGCTGGGCAGAGGCATATCCAAGGCGGCTGGGTTGAGGTGTGGACTAGGCTGGCTGGAGAGAGGCACTCCCGGGGAGCCCGAGTGGAGGCGGCATCTCGGGGATGCCTGGCCAGGGGAGGCAGCATCTCAGGGGAGCCCAGCTGGGGGAAATTGCAGGTCCCAGGGGGAGCCCGGGAGATGAGTAGGGGCTCTTGGGGCAAGATGGGTGGGAGAGGGAAGAGGTTAAAAATTGGTAAGGAGGTGGGAGAAGTGGGAGGAAAGGAAGAAGTAAAAGAAGGGGAGGGATATTTATAGGGCTGACCTAGCTCAAGGTGGACTTGGTCCATCCAGCCCCCCTAAGAAGGTTCCGTTCACCATGGACAGGGGCCATGTAATGCATGTCTTAGGGGAATCTCCAATGAAATGAGGGCACCTCGTACCATATGCCCCCTCTGGGATTGGACTCACTTCAATTTTAAAGATTTCGTCAAATTGTCTTATGTATCTAGGAGATCATGTGTCCAAGGCCGCGCATCGACCCCTTTTTAAGATCAGTGCGTCAGCCTAGGTGGGCAATTGACAACCGCCCAGGTCAGCGAGGGCCTACTATTGGGAAAGGCTCCCCACGCTACCTCAGGCCCATGGAAGATCTGCCCCAAGCCAAGTCCTTGCTATTGGGAAAGGGTCACCGTGCTACCTCAGGCCCACGGAAGCTCTACCCCGAGCTAAGTCTTTGAGCCACCCTCGGGCGAAGTATGCAAGTCCGTCCCTAGGAGGACTTAGGCCAACCCCAAGTGAAGTGCGCGAGGTCGACCCTAGTAGGACCCCAGACCAACCCCGGGTGAAGTGCACGAGGTCGACCCTAGAAGGATCTCAGGCCAACCCCAAGCGAAGTACGCATGGTCGACCCTAGGAGGACCTCAGGCCAACCCCAGGCGAAGTACGCAAGGTTCGGACCTGGTGGGGCCCGTGCGGAGCAAATGACTAAAATACCCTAGGAGTAGGCAAAACCCTGAGGGCAAAGTTGCAACTACGTAGGCCACCCCTCTGCCCCTATAAACATGACTCCTTATAATGGGAGAGAAGAGGCCACTCTTGTAACCCTAAGACACTTTTCTTAAATTCGCTTGGTAGTGGTGATGGTGGAGATACTTCTAGGACTCTTCGTGGTGGTTGTGCTAGTTGGAGGTGATTGTGCTACCTGGAGGTGGTTGTGCTACTTCGAGGTGGTTGAGCTACTCTAAGGTCTCCGACCAGGGGTGCTTATAAGTATATTGTCTGAACTCAAACTGATGACAAGTAGTACACGAATGGACTCAAGTCTAGCTACGGGAGCAAAGATTTTATCATTATCCAAACCTTCGACTTGAGTATAACCTTGAGCGACCAACCTTATCATGTTTCTTACCTCAAATCCACTCTCATCTTGTTTGTTCCAAAAGACCTATTTTGTAGCAATGATGTTTTGCTCCTTGGGTCTTTCCACCAATATCTAAACATCATTCCAAGTGAAGTTGTTTAATTCTTCATACATAGCGTTCATCTAATCTGGATGATTTAGTACTTCATCAACATGTTTTGGTTCAAAAGAGGAGACAAACGAGTAATGTTCACAAAATGAAGCAACACGGGATCGAGTTTGAATATCCTTACTCACGTCACCCAATATTTAATCTATTGGATGATCCTTTGCAATTGCATTATGAAACTTTGGAGATAGAGTTGATGGTTGCTCTTCTTCCTTTTATTCTACATCTCTTGCTTAATGTTGCTTGTTGCAAATGAGGTAGGAGACTCGACTTGAGTGGGTGATGATGAGTCAATTGAATCTTCTTTTGGCTTGATATCGCCAATTCACATATTCCTCATGGCTTATTTCAATCCTTCATCACGTACATCATCTAAATTTTTTTACTCTTCTTAATAGCCATTTGTATTATCAAATTTAATATCACAAGTTTCTTCAACTAAACCGGAGTTTTTGTCGAAGACATGATGTGCTTTACTATTTGATGAGTAACCTAGCAAAAATCCAACATAACAACGATTTTAAATTTTGAGAGCCAAACACATTTACTCAAATTGTAACACTTGCAATCGAAAATACGAAAATAGGAGATATTCAGTTTTCTTTTAATGAGAAGCTCATAGGAGTGTTTTTCGAAAGACAGTGCAAATAAAGGTGAATTATATCATGAAAAGCGGTATTGATTGCTTCTGCCTAAAAATGATCGGAAGTATTATATTCATCAAGTATTCTCCTACTTATTTTAATTAATGTTCGATTTTTTCTTTCTACAACTCCATTTTTCTCCGTAGTGTAGGTTGTGGAAAGTTCATATTTTATTCCAAGTTCATCATAAAAATCTTCAATTTTACTGTTGTTGAACTCGGAACCATTATCACTATAGATTTTCTTAATTTTTTAATCAAATTCATTTTAGGCCTTTTTATAAAACTTTTGAAAATGCTGGAGGTTTTAGTTTTATCATGTAAAAAGAACACCCAAGTATGTCTTGAGTAATAATCTACGATGACTAAATAATAGATATTGCTCTCGATACTCTTATAGGCTATTGGTCCAAATAAATCTATATGCAAGAGCTTTAATTGTCTAGAGGTTGATATGGTACTTTAAAAAAAAATCAGAATTTACGATTTATTTTTCGGCTTGGCAACTGCTACATGCCATGGCGCTAGTCATGGACCTCAACGTATGCCTCAATTCACGATATACCTCAAGTGGCAAGGATGAAGAAAAAGATTTTGGGCTCTACTTTGATTTCGATCACTTGAAAGAGTCAGCATCGGTGATCGACCAAAGCCAATTCTAGACAGATTGGGGGAAGTGGCACAAGAAGGATAGGCTGAAGACTTACTATATTAAAGACATCAAGGTGACCCCGATAACTACTCATCACATGTGTGCGAGGGTCAGACGGAGGCAGTGATCAAGCGCCCATAGCATTTCTTATGGAAGTCGCGCCGCTTGATGGAGATTGTGTTGGGATACGGGTAGGCTACACTAGTGTAAATTAAAATTTCTACCGCATAAAATAAGAAGCCATGCGAGTAAGAGATCATAGATCGTTACCACTAGACGCGCAGTACAGCGGAAGAATAGTTGAAGCAGTTGATTCAACGAAGAGCGCGTCGGTGTGGGCAAAAGTAGTCGATCATCCTCCGGCAAACCGTCTGCTCCTTGCGATCGTCCTGATCAGCACCGCAGTTGTAGCAGCGCCTCTATCGAGGTCCACACGTCCTGGGAGAGAACACCGTGCGTCGATGTGCTAGCACCAGCGCGCACGGTAGGGGTTATGAGAGGTGGTGGCTAGGGTTTCTTGGGATGTAACCCTCAGCCCCGCACCTCTCATTATATAGCCTCCAATCGGATCCATATTCGATACGAGTGGATATCGAAGCCTATTCGAAAACTATCATCCGAACCCTTATCGTTCCAGCCTATTAAGTGTATGACCCTATAGGTTCATATACATTTGGTCATATGCTGAAAACTCATTTCCGGTCCATAGGTCGGTAGCAGTCCCAAGCAGGATATAACGACCCCTAAATATACATAAAAATCATATCGGACGAACCTATATAATGTTTATGTATGGATCCCTTTGCCTCACGATACCAGATCAAACTCAAGGTGAGAAGTGTGCCATCCTATGATATCTCGATCCTTCACTCGAACTTGTGATGGATTACTTAGTTGTGATTGACTTTTCAACTACATTCGGCATAGCCATGCACTTCCTTAATCCAACCACATCGAGGAGCCAAGAGATATCTCTCCTGTTATATAGGAGGGGCAAATTCCATCTTGATCGCTCATATTCCTCCGCATATTTTATAGTAAACCCGAAAGCTACCTTTATGACCACTCAGTCATGGAGTAGTGTTTGGTAACCCCTAAGTAAACTATTACACATGTAGGAAACAATGACGATCTCAGGTCTATGAATCCCACATACACTATATATGAGACCAACTGATAACACTTAAGAATATAACAATTCCCGCAGTGTCTCATAGTGGGTCAATCCAACATAATGTTCTCTAACATATGTCCACATTATTGATTTGATATCTCATATCCACGATCCGTGAAATATGATCATCAATCAATACATGTGCTGATCTGTAAATCATAACTATCCCACATAATGATATAAGATCAAGGATAATTTAGAATAATATCAAAAACATAAATAAAGAGTTTCACGAACAAGTCATATACTTGTTGGTCAATATGAAAGATATTTATTTAAAGGACAAAATAATATATTATTCAAAAGATCATAAACATAGAAGTGATACAATCATCTCCATGATTACCTCTAGGGTATATCACTAACAGATTGTGTCTGCCATTGCCCCCCGGACGAGTTGGGACTTGGATTCAGTCCACATCGTGAGAGGGGAGAAAGCCCAGAACACACAACTGTGGCCAAACCTTGAGAGAGATACCTTGCTAGAAAATCTCCCTGTGACGCTTAATGATAAGGTTGGTGCTAGCCAGCGTTTGTACATTACTACCGATGAGCCCGATAAATCGTTCTTTTACCCACTTAAGGATAAGTAAGCAACACACTTCCTGGATAATTTCAAGGATTCGTGGGATGAGAGCAGTGAGTGGTATGCTGAAACAAAGGAGTTGAGTAGGGGTGCAAACGGTTTGGGTTAATCCCGACCGATCCGGTACCGAATCTGGTTGGTACCGGATATGGGAAGGTAATTTAGCATCCGGTACTGAATCTGATCCGTACAGAATAATTGTTGCCGGATATGGTAATGAAAATGGTAAATCTAAAATCCGACTGAATAGCATCGGTATATGGTAAATCGGATACTATCCGACCAAATATCCGAACAAGCAACTTAGTATCCTAACTAGCCCAGCCCATCAACTATCTTTAACACTAACCGGTCTAGATTTTATCAAAGTCGTAACCTAACTCTAGAGTCTAGCTACTCTAACCAGTCACCACCAATGCTCCCCGCTTATGTTGAACTTGCATATGAATTTATGTATGTATTTATCGCTTATGTTGAACTTGTGTTGTATCGGCTATTATACTTAAGTAATCTAGATAAATTTATTGCTAGCTGAAGGCTTGAAGTGATGGCAGTATGGTTCAGTGTATATTCATTTATGTATACGCATACTATCTGTCTATATTATCCGTTTCTGATCTGAAACCGTTATGTATCCATCCCAATAACACCATATTCAAAACTCTGAATAATCTAAATTCGTATTTGTATCCGGCCTTACCATATCTGACTTCGAATCTGGGAAAAAATATAGGTTAGGATACAGTATGAACAATATCCTTCCGAATCCGATCCGATTGCACCCCTAGAGTTGAGCAATGGTAATCCAGTGGAATTTGATGGAGATACATGAGGGTTGCAGTCGACATTGAGGTGTTCCTGAGAGGGAAGAGGCAGTTGAAGACATTCAACGATCATAACCGATTGCAAGGATGGTGTCAATACATGCCCAGCTTCCTCCTGAATATCTTGTTGAGTAAGGTGAGCTGAGTGTCTCAAATGTTATGCTTGATAGAATATTTTTTAACTCACATGTTGTTGTTGTCTCTTGAGCACCTGTAGCTTTGTTGTAACTAGCTAGTTCATATCAGTGTTTTCGTATAACACTGCCGTTGCTGTTATGCGTCCAGATTACATTAGCTTGTTGAATTCCTGAATCAGGACTTGTACCAATTGCTGAAACAATGAGTTGATGTTGCCTTGTTGCAGCTGTGTTTTGCATCTGTGCTGTAACTCCGTGATTGTTCACTGCTACCGTGTCATGTCTTCTCTGTTCTGATTCTTGACATTTGGTATCTTCGATACCAATTCAGTTCAATCTAGGTCAGCACGCCTAGTCTGAAAAGTGAAAACAATCGATAGTGTGTGAATACCTGAATATTAATACCAGTTAGTGCACACATTTTTCCCCTTTTTTTCATGGGAGAAAATGTGTAGATACCTTTCTTGCGTTTGCTGAAAACTTAATGATGCAGATGTTTGTGATGTCAGGTTGAGTACATTGGATGGGCTATGCTTAAGAATTAGTATCACTTTGTGAACATAATGGGTTGATTGTGTCACTTTTGTTGCACTTTTGGGTTCTGCCACCGTGCCACGTATTCTTTGTATCCTCCCTTGAATTATTAGCAAGATGACAATGAGGCAAGTGATGCAAACTAAGCTAATTTTTGCTCACTTGTATAGTTGTATTGGATTGTGCAGGCATGGTCAGCACCAACCGCTGAAAAGAATAAATCAGTTGCTGTTGTGGGGGTACCCAACCCCTACACCCGTTAGATCTAGCTATTGGGCCTTTGAATAGCATATTATTATGTACAAAAATAAATATATTGATTTACCCTCACCTTTTGTAATTATTAAAGGGTATAATAGGAATTTTTCATCCTATCCTATTCATATATATAAACTCTCAAGAGAGGTGTGAGAGGGCCAGATCACCTCATTTTGGGCTACCCCCAGCTCTCTCTCTCTAGCTAATCTGTATCATCCATAGAGGGGGGTACCAGTACCCACTAT
Organism: Melocanna baccifera; assembly: GCA_036346265.1. NCBI lineage: Eukaryota > Viridiplantae > Streptophyta > Magnoliopsida > Poales > Poaceae > Melocanna > Melocanna baccifera. The sequence goes on along the minus strand of CM070704.1, from coordinate 13,957,474 downwards.
GGTAGCACATGCTATAACAGATGGCATCGGCCGTGGGGAGTGCGCAAGAAGCTGTGTGAGGAAGAGTCGCCGCCATGAGAGAGATCTGCTAGATTTCGACTGGCTGGAAGGAAAGCGCTACAAAGGTAAGAAGGTAGAGAAACTTCAAGCCAATCGTGTAGTATGCATGCATGGTATTTAACACTTGTTGGTTTTAGCATTCCTATCAGGCCACTATTCGATCTGATTTGTGCTCAAATCGCATGGTGACCTAACGCCCCGGTATACTCTGCAGAGTATAAAACGCCAGGAACTTCATATGTCCCGGGCCACTCTACAGAGTATAAAATATCGCGCGGTGTGGCCTCGTGCCCCGACGTATTCTAAGGAGTATAAATAAATCATACGGTGGCCTCACTCCCCGATGTACTCTGCGAAGTATAAAGCGTCGGTAATGTCGTGTGTCCCAGGCCACTCTATGGAGTATAAATAAATTGCATGACGACCGTGCACCCTGGTGTACTCTGCAGAATACAAAATACCAAGAACCTCATACGTTCCTAGCCACTCTATGGAGTATAAAAAAAATATGTAGTGCAGCCTCAGCCCCGACGTACTCTGCAGAGTATAAATAAAAAATATGTAGTACGCTAGGCCTCGTGCCCTAGCGTACTCTGTAGAGTATAAAGCGCTGGGAACCTTGTGTGTCCTAGACCACTCAACGGAGTATAAAATAAATGAGGGCATCCCTCACCCTCACGGTGTATCGAGCGCTCTGTGCGTCCCACCAAGGAGTCCCCCACTCCGGTGACACCCTTGCTGTGTATCGAGCACTCCGTGCATCTAGCCAGGGGGTCCCCCACTCTGGTGGCGTCCTCGGTACGGCAACTCAGGCTTTGTCGGGGGACTCCATGACCACGTCATAAGCCTTCGTCAATGCCCATTTGAGTTGTGGGGGACGAAGCACGTGCTTCAAGACTTTGTTCCACCGCCAACTTCGTCAACACCAGTCTAAAGGGGAGACCGCCCCCAGCTCCTCCTCCACGCGCCGCCCGCATCTATGGCACGACGTCGGCGTGGCGGCTCTAGCTCTGTCTGGGGACTCCACGACCACGTCATGATCAACGTAGTCATAAGCCTTTTTACGACCACCACGTGGTCGTAACTTCGTCAACGCTTGTGGGGATGGAGCACGTGTTTTGAGCCTTCATCCCATCGCTGACTTCGTCCACACTCGTCCGAGCGGTGGGGGATGGAGCACATGCTTCAAGACTTCATCCCGCCACCGACTTCAATGATGCCTATCCGAAGGGTAAGGGATAGAGTGCACGTTTCGAGCCTTCATCCTATCGCTGATTTTGTCAATGCCTGCCCGAGCTATGGGGGATGGAGCACGTGCTTCAAGATTCCATCCGGCCTTCGACTTCATTGACACTAGCTTGAACGGGGGACTTTGTCACAATTCTCATAGGCATCGCCTTAGAGGGGTGGCCTACCCCTACTCTGCGTCCATATGCCACTTACGTCCGAGGCACAACCTTGACGTGGCGGCTTTGGCTCTGTCGACGGACTCCATGACCACTTCATGATCGACATAGTCATAAGCCATTCTATCACCACCTCATGGTTGTAACTTCATCGAAGCCCATCTGAATGGTAGGGAACGGAGCACGCATTTCAAGCCTTCATCCCTCCACTGACTTTGTCAACGCTCGTGACCACATCATGATCGTAAGGCTTTCTATGAGCATGATATAGTCATAAGCCTTTCTACGATTACCCTATGGTCATGAGCCTCTCCACAAACACTTCATGATTGTAAGTCATCCTACGAGTATGATGTAGTCGTAAGCCATTCTACAACCACCTCATGGACATGACTTCGTCGACGCCTATCCGAAGGGTGGGGGATAGAGCGTGTGTTTTGAGCCTTCGTGCCAACGTTGGCTTCATCGACGCCTGCTCAAATGATCGGGGATGAAGCACGAGTTTCCAGCTTTTGTTGCACCACCGACTTCGTCCACGCTCATGACCATGTCATGATTGTAAGGCTTCCTATGAGCATGATCTAGCCGTAAGCCTTTCTACGACCACCTTATGGTCATGAGCTTTTCTACAAGCACTTCATCATCATAAGTCATCCCACGAGTATGGCATAGTTGTAACCCATTCTATGACCATCTCGTGGTTGTGACATTGTCAACGCATATCTGAGTAATGGGGGATGGAACGTGTGCTTCAAGACTTCGTCTCCGCCTCTACATGTTGCCCGCGTCAAAAGCACAACCTCGACACGGTGGCTCTGACTCTAGCTCCGTTGGGGGACTTCGTCGCCCTCCTTGTAGGCGTCACCTCAGAGAGACGGCCCCGCCCATGGCTCTACCCCTACACACTGCCAGCGTCGGAGGCTCAACCTTAATGCGGCGGCTCTTGCTCCATCGGGGGACTTCACCACCCTCCTCACAGGCATCACCTTGGAGGGGCGGCCTTGCCCCTAGCTCCGGTTCTACATGCCCGCCCACGTCAGAGGGGCAGCTCGGCCCGACACCACCTCTATGTGCCGCCCGCATCAGAGGCACGACCTCGACACGGTGGCTCTGGCTTCATAAGGGCACTTCGTTGCCCTTCTCGTAGGCATTGGCTCGGAGAGGTGGCCACACCCTCAGCTTCGCCTCCACATGCCACCTGCTTCAGAGGGGCTACCTCTATGGGAACGGTTATAGCTTCACCAGTGAAAGGAGAACCCAATTCGGGGACGTCTATATCATTCAGACCCTCGAGGGCTCGAGCATGCAGTTGCTTCGACTTACACCTTGGGAACTTCGTGCTTACTGTCGTGGGATGGGGGGCTAGGGTGGGCAGTTAGTCATGTCAGCTAGCCCGTTTCTGTCCTCCGGTATGCTTGCCTACAGATATCAAAGTTATCAATACCGTACCAAGGTAATTCCGATTTGCCTCCTGAAACGATACATTCCGGTAACGGACTACACCAACATACTGTTTTAGAGTTTAATATAATAATATATTTATAAGTATGTATAGATTTAATAATATACACAACAAATTTCATGTCTAATCTTTATATCTTACTCTAGAATTCTAAATACATAGCAGCATGATGAAATAGAAATATGATATCTACTGTATATTCATAAGCTCAAACTTAGACAGCTCAACAAGTCAACAACTGAACAACATCATATAATACCGTTCGATGTTGTACTTTGTACTAAACTTGCGTTGCTGAATTACCTACAGAAGCAACAAGCAAGTATGTGTGATCTTTGCAACAAGAAAGCCAGTCGTGGGCCCTTTGGTGCAAAACCGCATGGAGTTCTCGGCCCAGCAACCACACTCATGGCTCACGCGGCGCCAAGAGCCTTTGAATAATCCCACATCGGGGAGACAACGGGAAGTGCGGGCACTGGGTGGCTTGAAATAGGAGCGGGATGGCAGAGGCAAGAGGTAAAGCATGCGTTTCGGCTGGTACTAAAACAAACAGTAATGTGAATCTCGCCCGGTATGACCGGTGTTGGCTGTTATTTTTGCTAGAATGGTATATTGGGGTTTTTATACCATTCTATACGATGAGACGGTACATATTGGCCGGTATTTTCAATATCGAAACGGTATTAATAATTTTGACGAAAACTCCTCCGTCTACTATTCAACGAGTATTTGAAGAAACCAAGAGTCCTATGTGTTATAATATTTACATGGTCCATACACATACAGTTGCGCTAATCAGCTTGTGCACACACTCTATACCAATACTACAATAAGGTTTATATTAAATGTCTCGTCACAACGGGCTTATATTAAACGTCTCGTCACAACGGTTTAAATTTAGAGACCGTTTGCATTTCTACCGGCGCTAAAAATTATCTGTGAAGAAATAATACTCTAGAAGTTCAGCTAAGTCTTGGTGGGGGCTGTGGATCCGGTGCTGCACGGTCCTGGAGACTGGCGGCCGGCCAAGGACTACTATTTAATTAATTAATTGATTAATTTCCAGATGCATTCTGTCAAAAAACATCCATATGCAAGTAATACTAATTAATTAATTGATTAATTTTCCATAAGGGGTGACTTCCTTGGCTGTCAGTTTCTTACACATCAATGATGAACGAAAACAATAGGTTTATTAGACATCAGTATATCTCCTCCCTACATATATAAGCTACAGATGCATTTCGTCAAAGAGCTCATACGTGCCTCCACGTGTACATATAACATCACGTCGTTGCCCTGGGCAAAAGCGTGCCATGCATCTTTCACAAAGAATAATTAGTAGACCAAATTCTAAAGAGCCTGGCAAACTTGGCCCAACCTGCCACCTACCGTGGACACTTTGATTCACTGGGTCTCAACCAGCAGTGGATATGTAGCCAAGCCCTCATGTTATCGCGTTTTTGTTAAAATTAATATAGTTTTATTAAATATTATTTTATTTATAGTTTACAAGTACTTTTAGAATCGAACTAACAACCAAGCCAAGCTGAGCAAGAGCAAAGTCCAATTTCATTCGAAATCAACTTGTTTCAATGTTTAACCAACTAACAAGTGTAATTAAAGTAATTTTGAACCGAGCCAATGAGCCTCATTAACGAGCCTTGACAACAACACCATGCGCAAGTGGAACAGTCATCTAGGTTGCATCAATCGAGCCATCTCAGAAGTTTCTATTTGTTCAAGCCATCAATTTAGTATATGTAGATACAACACACAGCAGCACTACAATTCTTAGCAGCAACAGTCACAATTAGATTATTTAAGAAACGCTGATAACTTGATATATAGTGACCAATTGACATATTACATACTCAACAGCCATAGTCACACGGTATCCTCATCAGTTACAGTACTACGTTTACTAACGTAGTGAGCCCTTTATTTAAATAAATGGAAAGAAATTCTATGACATCGATATGTCATACGGTGGTTGGGCTCCATCTTTGATTTAGATTGATGAGATGAAGGAAATTAGGGGTTAGCATCGCCATACCCTGATCCAGCACCTCCACCACCACCACTCCCACCATATGTGCCATGGCCATCGCCACCACCGTTGCCACCAGCATAAGCATTTGCATCATCACCTGGCTCGTTCCAGTATGTATTAGCCTCACTTGAGCCAGAGCCAGTGCCACTACCAGACCCATGACCACTAGATCCATAATAACCTCCACCTTGCCCTCCACCACCGCCACCACCAATACCGCTGGCGCTAGAAGATCCACCATAACCGAAATATGATCCTTGGCTATATTGACTAGAGCCTGAGCCCGAGCCAGATCCACTGCCATATCCGACTCCTTCGTATTGGCTACCGCCACCACCTCCGCCTCCACCTCCCCCACTTGCATGGGCACCATTACTGTCACTCGCACCAGACCCAGCTCCACTCCCAGAACCTGAGCCACCGCCATTCACATATCCACCACCTTCCCCCCCTCCCGTGCCTGTTCCTTGAGAACTCGAGTATCTAGCCACTCTTGCAGCATTGGCTAATCCAATGCTCAAGAGGACAATGAAGCCAAGAGCTGTTAGCTTTGTGCCTTCCATCGTGAGACTATTACTTGAGTGTAAGAAGAGATGAGTGCTGAGTGAAAGATTGCAAGGGTATTTATAGTGCTTGAGGCCATGCATTGTTCTCTTATCTCACTAACACGACGGTGGTGTGGAGTTGTCAAGGATGTCAAGTGGAGAAGCTAAAAAAAACTAGAGTAATATGGAGTTTGTTGACTTGACTATATCATGCAAGCAAGTAATGAAGAGATTACCACTTGCCTAATTCTTTTTCCTCTCCTTGGAGGCTTCCCTGACTGATAATATGGAAGGCTTTGTAACCTTGTAGGCTTTAGCTCAGATGTCTTTGCTTTCGTTCAAGTGCAACGTAAATCGATCAGTACGTCCATCTTTGAGAATAGAAGCTCGAGAGTGCACTCAAACACATCTCTCATGCGTGCAAACACATTCATGGCAAGATGCCACCACCATCGATCATTTGTCAAAACATGCATGCATGCCAAAGCAAGCTCGACGTAAGACCAGCCGGCCAGCCAGGTAATAAACCTGCCATGTCAAGACTAATTAAATCTGGTATTATACTTGTTTATGCTAGCTACTTTGATTATATTATCATGTGCAAGTCAAGAACCGCAGGCCTAGGTACTTTCAATTTACTAGCTATACTGCTTATTGTCTAAAGTTACGAGTACGTACTCTGGTATGTACATATGCGTATGCCTTGACTAGCCTGTGCGTGCTTCTTTCGAGATCTTCATTTATGGAGTATGAGCCTGTGCTTAGACTTCATTGGATTTAATTATCTTCTAATTATTAAGTAACCATGCATCACTTGATATGGATCAAGTGATGGTGGGAGCCTTCCGCGAAGTGACGACGATTTCAGCAATACATTACGCGGTCAGTACTCCCAGCAAATTAATTTGACCGCGAAGTTAACAACGGGATCGAAGCGATTGCCATTTTCGATGCCAAGCGATTGCATCGACTTGGCTGGTCGAACCATCCATCCATAGAACAGGTCGAGTTGACATTGCTGCAGGCGGCGATGACCTTGAAGTTCGTGTGCATATCAGCACACTCGATACAGCTACAGCGTTCAACGATCACACGCGCCCCCTCTGACTTAAGATCGACTCGTTCAGCGTGCATACGGGGATTAGGATGAGCGCGCGAGACTGCCACACAGGCAATGTAGTATAATGGAAGCAAACAAGCATATCTCTGACAGCACCATCAGCTGGCTAATTAAAGTGATCATACCGCAGGAAATCTTGCGAAGAATTGCAAGAACAAACTGGAATTATGAGGTATTGTGACCCCACAACTTTCACCTAACTGGAATTAAATTAGTCACTATGAACATGTTGATTTGTGATCCAAATTCTATATATAAATTAGGCCAGCTTCTGGACGGAGCGTAGCGGAGGCCCGTCGCCGGAGGCTATCTCGGTCAATCAAATTCTTTTTATGATATCAGAGCCATCTTCCCATCTAGCCACATGACGACTTCTGGCACATCTTCTGCTCTGGTTTCTTCCACCGCCGAAGGATCCCTTTCCTCTACTTCAGTAGGAATTCTTCCCACACCTTCCTTCAATCAGTTGGTCAATGTGAAGCTCACCAAGGAAAACTATCTTCTCTAGAAAGCACAAATCGTCCCATATCGTTGCAGCTAGAACCTCTTGGGCTATGTTGAAGGAACGATCGCAACACCACCGGCCACGATCACTCAAGGTGCTAAATATTATATCAGTTTTGTGGACAATTTGTCAATTCACATGGATTTATCTGCTCAAGTTTTGTGATCGCAACACCACCAGCCATGATCACTCAACCCTCGGCCTCTCACACGGCCCTCTTATGCTACATCAAGATCTTGTTCTGCACTACAGCCATTTTGCACATGACGATGAGGCTCTGTAAGAGGAAACAAAAGGTTAAGGGTTATACTAAGCAAGTCAAGCAATCGAACTGAGTACCTTCATGAGGTTGTACTGCACTGAAGCAAACACCTGCCTCTTAGTTAAAGGATAATCCTCAAGGGCCGAGTCGAGGTCGACGGGCATCGTGCGTGAGACACCATCATCCAAGAAGTCGAGCAAACACTTCGACAGCAAGAAGTCCTCCATGGTGATGCGCCCCTCAACTAACAATGACGTACTTGGGCCCGCGCCCGGAGGCGTGCCCACCTGGCGCCAGGGGGTAGGGAGCACACTCTCAGGCCCAGACAAGGGGGTCACCACCTTCTTGGAACCCCCCATAGCTAACAGAACGTCGTCTGCTGTGGCCCTCGATGTGCCTGTCGTATTGGTCCTAGCTGCTACGCCACCTCCACCTGAGTTCTCCAGCGAAGCTAGATCGACGGGCAGAGCCTTCAATGGCATGAAAGTGTGAGAGGCCGACACCCCCTCGCCGGTCTCCCCACCAGGGGCTCCCCCAGAGCCTAAGACTAAGGTGCCACCTGGGAGTAAGTGGGAGATCTCGGAGGGCCAGGTAGGGTGTCATCTATCGCAAGTCCCTTCCCCTTCTCGGGGTGACGAGAAGTGCTCCTGGCACCGGGGGCGCAGCCCGGGGTGAGTGGTAAGGGCTCCCATGCTCCGCAGATTCAAGAGATGGATGCGGGTCTTCTAGGGCCTTGCGAGGGTACTTCACCCCCCGCCTCGACCCACCTTCCTTGTCAAGGGGAGAGCAAGTAGGCACGAGCACATCTAGCATCTCGCATGCCCGATTGCGCTAAGCCCCAATGATTAGGTCCTCCACGAAGCTGCACTTTACCCTTGTCTCGCGCTCAAGTATGGCCACTGCTGCCCTGTCCACTTGCGGAAGCGTCAAGCCTGCACGGCCAAATAAGAAGTTGAAGGAAGATCATAAACCATACACACATGACACATAAAGGGGTGAGGTCTTATATTGCGACTTGGCGAAGCCTCGAAAGGCTCGAATGTTCCCCGGTGCCTTGAGGTCACTATTAAGAACAAGTATCTTTTGCCCCGGATTGATGACTTGTTTGATCAACTTAAGGAAGCAGGAGTTTTCTCCAAGATTGATTTGAGGTCAGGATACCATGAGATGAGGATTTGAAAAGAGGATATACCTAAGACAGCTTTCTCAACTCGTTATGGTCTATACGAGTTCACAGTGATGTCATTTAGTTTGACTAATGCTCCAGCTTACTTATGTATTTGATGAATAAGGTGTTCATGGAATATTTGGATAAGTTTATCGTTGTGTTTATTGACGACATCCTGATCTACTCCTAGGATGAGAGAGAGTATGAGGAACACTTGAGAATAGCATTGCAGAAATTAAGGGATCTTCAGTTGTATGCCAAGTTCAGCAAGTGTGAGTTTTGGATGAAGGAAGTCGCCTTCCTAGGCCATGTGATGACAGCAGAGGGAGTTGCAGTTGACCCTGGAAAAGTGAGAGATATTTTGGATTGGCAGTCGTTTACGTCGGTGACCCAGGTCAGGAGTTTTCTAGGTATAGCAGGATATTATCGTTGCTTCATTGAAGGATTTTTCAGTGTAGCCAGACCCCTTACACAGTTGCTCAAGAAGGAAAAGAAATTTACTTGGACACCAGAGTGCGAGAAAAGTTTTCAGAAACTTAAGAACAGTTTGACCACAGCCCCAGTGCTAGTGTTGCCTGATATAAATAAGGATTTTGAGATTTATTACGGTGCTTCTCGCAAAGGATTGGGTTGTGTCTTGATGCAAGACAAGAGAGTGGTAGCGTACGCCTCACGTCAGTTGAGACCGCATGAAGAGAACTACCCCACTCATGATTTGGAGCTAGCAGCTGTAGTGCATGCTCTAAAAATTTAGCGTCATTATCTGATGGATAATAGATGTGAGGTTTACACGGATCATAAGAGTCTGAAATATATCTTTACCCAGTCCGAGCTTAACCTCAGGTAGAGGAGGTGGTTAGAGCTGATAAAGAATTATAATGTTGGCATACATTATCATCCTGCAAAGGCCAATGTGGTTGCAGATGCTTTGAGCATAAAGGTTTATTGCAATACAGTGATGGTTAAAGAGAGTCAGCCAGCCTTGTATGAGGAATTTCAGAAGCTTAGCCTAGATGATGAGGACATCACTTCTACTGATATGAACACTGCTCTTACTGCTTCCATGAATGATGGGCAAGGTCCAATTACTCGGGCACGTGCTCGTCAACTCAACTATCAGGTAAACTCGTTTTTAGGAGTCAAGAATATTTTCGCTGAGAATTCGATACTTTCTAAGACTTATGATTTTCTTGTTCTTAGGAACCATGGAGAAGAACCACGTGAACTCAAGTGTAGACGTGGAACCGTCAAGCGCAATCCAACTCATATTCGCGAGTTTGACTCAGATTTGGACTGCTTGACAGCGCCTACTTCAAATAGCCATAACTTTTGATCCAGAAGGTTTCTCGGGGCCCATGAGTACTTGTTGGAAATTTATTGGAGTCTACTTTCAAATGAATCTGGTCTCACCTTGAAATTGCACCTGAGCCGATCAGAAACTGCAAAACAAGTCACGTCACTTTTCTAGTTCGAGTCAAAGTGGGCCTTGTAATCACACTTAGACTATTTGGGCTGGTACTATTTATGCTGGTACTGTTCATATGAATAGTACCTATGAATAATACCGCACCCCCTTTTGTTGGATAAGTGCGGCCTCCCCCACCATTATTTAAGGAGGTCGCACCCCTTTAGTTTTGCTTGGGTTTTCTTAAGAGTTTATTCTGCTTAGTAGTCTCACCGCACGTCCGATTGAGGAACCCTAACTTGTGAACTTAATCTTTATTCACAATACAATTTCAGATTACTCTCTTGCTTGTGTCCTCGATTCGCTTGCAGGAGATAGCCTTCTTGGCGAGGTCAACCGTGTTCGTCACGGTTGATAACCATCGGAGCAGTGATGTAGTGATTGCGAGGGGATCGATCTGTTTTGGTCGGAGCCTTTGGATTATCAACATCGAGTTCTCCACAATTGACTTATCAGTACCTCTCGGACGATCGGGCCATCGTCACATTACTAGAGTTGGTTGAGCAAGGATTTCTAGCCGCAATGGAGTTGCAGCCAAGTTTGGATGGTCAAATTTGTCAGGCTCAGTCAGATGATGAGGCATTTCAGCGCATTAGGAAAAACATGAGTAAAGGAAAAGAGTCAGGATTTGTAGAGGACGAGCAAGGTACCCTGTGGTTCAAGCAGCATTTATGTGTGCCAAATAAGAAAGAGTTAAAGGATTTGTTGTTAAAAGAGGCACATGAGTCTTTGTATTCGATTCACCCAGGCAGTACCAAAATGTACCAGGACATTAAAGATAAGTATTGGTGGCCAAGTATGAAGCATGAGATCGTTGAATATGTGGCACTTTGCGATGTATGTCAGAGAGTAAAAGCAGAGTATCAGAGGCCAGCAAGCTTGTTACAGCCGTTGAAGGTCCCTGAGTGGAAATGGGAAGAGATTGGTATGGACTTTATAGTCGGTCTGCCAAAGATCAAACAGGGTTATGATTCGATTTGAGTCGTTGTGGATCATTTGACCAAAGTTGCTCATTTCATTCCAGTCAAGACTACTTACATCGGTAACAGATTAGCAGAGCTGTACATGTCCAGGATTGTTAGTTTGCATGGAGTGCCAAAGAAAATAGTGTCAGATTGTGGATCGTAGTTCACCTCTCGTTTTTGGGGAAGTTTCCATGAGGCAATGGGAACTCACCTGAATTTCAGCACAGCTTATCACCCCCAGACAGATGGTCAGACCGAGCGAGTAAATCAGATTCTCGAGGATATGTTGAGAGCATGTGTGCTAGATCATGGAACCAAGTGGGACAGTTGTTTGCCTTTTGCAGAGTTTTCGTACAACAACAGTTATAAGGCCAGTTTGCAGATGTCACCGTTTAAGGCATTGTATGGCAGGAAATCCAGGACCCCTCTCAATTGGAAAGAGACGGGGGGGGGGGGGGGAAGGTCAGTGTTTGGTCCAGACTGTTTAAAAGAGCCGAGGACAAGTTCTGTTTGATTCAGGAAAGGTTGAAAACTGCACAAGCCAGGCAGAAGAGCTATGCAGATACCAGACGTCGAGAGCTGAGTTTTGAGCCAGATGATTTTATGTATCTCAGGATCACACCATTCAAAGGTATGAAGAGGTTTCAGTTTAAAGGAAAGCTTGCACCGAGGTATGTTGGACCGTTCAGGATTTTGAAACGCAGGGGAGAGGTTGCTTATCAGTTGGAGCTACTTGCATCCTTCAGTGGGGTACATGACGTCTTTCATGTGTCCCACCTGAAGAAGTGTTTGCGTGTGCCAGAGGAGGTTGTGCCAGTTCAGACTGTTGATCTTCAGGAGGATCTGCCATACAAAGAGCATCCGATCAAAGTTTTGGAAGGGTCAGAGTGAGTGACCCGGAATAAAGTGGTCTGTTTTTGCAAGGTTTAATGGAGCAACCATTCAGAGGAGGAAGCCACCTGGGAGTGGGAGGAGGCCCTCAAGGCCGAGTTTCTAAACCTATTCTCTTAGTTAGCCCGGATCTCGGGGTCGAGATCCCGTTTAAGGGGGTAAAGTTTGTAACATCCTATTTTTCGGAAGAATTTAAAGTCCCGATTTTAAAAATAAATTTTTTGAATTTTTCTGGAAGTAATAAAGCTTAAAAATAAATTTTTAGAAATTAAAATGATTTTTTATTTGAGTTCCTTGTGTCTCAAGGATTTTTCTGATATTTTTGATGAATTTTTGGGATTTAATTGCTATTTTCTGGAGCTATTTGGATTTTTCTTTGGATTTTAGAGAAAAAGAAAAAAAGGGGAAAACCACCGACGCCCGATCCGCCTCCCCTGCATGCGTCACCCATCCCCAGCCTCTCTCTTCGCCGCCTCCCTCAGCCTGGCCCACTTCCCCGCCCGCACTCGCCCCACCGCCCTATCGGTCGCCTCACCATGTGGCGTCCATCCATGCGCCCACTCCCCTCAGCCGCGTCACTCCCTTGCGTAACCCTAGCGCGTCTGTGCCTCGGCTTGCAACACCGCCGCCCGATTCCCCCGCATGCCACGCGGCACTCATCTGGACGCCCACTCCCCCTCACATTCGCTGCTCGCCCACGTCTCCACTGTCCGATCTGGTCCCGTGTGCCACGTGTCGCCTCCCGTGCCTTTGTCTCGGATGCAGTCGCCATGCTATCTCTTTCCCAAACCCGGCCTCGGATTGCATGACTTAAAACCCCTTCGCCTCGGTTCGTTAGCCCTGTCGCCTCTGAACCCTCGCCGCCGCCCTCCTCGCCTCGCACCGCCGTCATTGGAGCTCGCACCGCCGCCGCTCCGTGTGCCTCCATCCTCGCCACCGCGCCCGCGAAGCCGCTGGAGACTGTCCCGCCGCCGACCGGTGAGTTCTTGTCGCTCGTTGCATCCGCCCGCACCCGCGCCGTCGACGGTAAGCCATCGCCGACACCCTACGCCGCGCGCCATGCCCGCCAGCAGGCCTCGCCGCCACAGCACCCCGCCCTGACCGCGGAGCACCTTACATCGGTCCGCGTGCATCACCCACATCCGCGCCGGATGCCTCCCTACCACGGTCCCCGAGCCGCGCCTCACCACCACGTCGTGCCCGCCTCGCGTGCTTACGCATCGCTTCGTGCTGCGTGCTGGACACGCGTCGGCAATCCGTATTGTCCACCGAACTTCGGCTGCCCGATCCCCGCTGCTCATCTAGATCCGAACCGACGGTCCAGATGTGGCCATGCATCAACACCCCGACCGTCCGATCCTTACCGGCGTCGCCCGCACCGACACCGCCACGTCAACCCTAACACATGTCGGGCCACGTCAACCCTAATGCCACGTGGCTTGCCACGTGTCATGCCACGTCAGCCAGAAACCACCCCGGGTGCCACGTCAGCGCCACATCAGCCCTAGCCACGTTTTAGCACCACGTCGTGCCACGTCAGCCCTAGGCCGCCGCGTCAACACCCCTCTCCGTGCGCATTGTTTCGTGGACTGGGTCCACCGTGAACTATTTTTCCGTGCGCCAAGTCCACAGCATAGTGCAATTTCTTATTTTTAGTATTTTCTTTAAATTTTATTTTCCGAGAGCCCATTCTCCTTCGTCGTAGCTCCGATTGACCCCGTTCTTTTTTCTAAATTCATCTAAAATTGAGCTCTAGATTTTGGTTCTGGTTTAAAGGTTTTTGGAGTTAATTTGAATTTTATTTGATTTGTTTTGTCATTTCAGTCGTTTTCTCTCTCGTTAGATTCTGATTCCGGGGGAGCAGGAGCGACGCTAGAAGACCCCGAGTACCTCGCTGAGCATAACCAAGGAAAGTCGTGTCCTTTGATCATGTTGAACCCAGTTTGCAATCTATTATTTAGTTATTTTATTTTAAATTACATTGCATTGCTATTTTATTCCAAAACCTTGTACTTAGTAGTTATTGCCCCAATGGACTATATCCCTCCTTGATAATTTTGAATACCATGATGCTATTGTCACCATAGGATTGGATAATTTAATAGTGATGTTATGATATTTGTCACATGGGTTGGTACGATTAGAGTGCTTAGCCTTGCTTATTTTACGAAAGGGTTTATCATCGCATATGAACAATTAATTTGACTTAATGAAATATGGAACCGTGGTTGGTACGACAATAATTAAAATTTGTGCCATGACATTGGTGTGTCATTGGCGTGGTTATACAAACTTGGTTTTCAGTCGGGTGAGTGATCGTGTAGTAAAGGAAAAAGTGCAGGTTCACTTCGAGGGATGTGGTAGTCTCGTCGGGGTAATGTTAAGGACTTAACTTTGTGCGCCATTGATCTGAGCTTAATCGTGCAAACCACATGTCTAGTATGGGTAGACCTGGCTGTTTAATTTGTTACATTTCAATTATGATTCTGCCATTGTGATGAACATGGTTGCTGATTTCTATGTGACACAAGGAGGGTGTGATGTGAAACCCTAGTGGGCAGGGTCGAGTTGAGATAGAGCATTGAAAGGCCTTGTTGTGATTTTCTTAGATCGAGGTTAATCACATCGTGTGGGTACAGTTGTGCAACCTCTGTAGAGTGTAAAACTATTCAAATAGCCGCGTCCTCAGTCATGGACAATGCTCGGTGATTTCACACGAGGGTTAGTGATTTCATTTAAACTTGTGCTTTATGATTGGTTAGTGAACAGGTAGTTCACTATTGGCTTAACTTGTGGATGGGACGTCCCCAAGTGGTTTATTCCAATTCCTTTGATTACTTATTTATTATTGTTTTATTTAAATTCCGCTTTCAATCTATTACTTGTATTTACTTTCAAATATGATTTTATGCAAATTAACCTTTCAGCCACCCATTGGTAAGCCTTGCATATTATATTGCATTCATTTGTTACAAACGACTTGCTGAGTACCAATGTACTCACGGCTTTATGCCTATGTTGCTTAGTTGAGGAGGAGGAGTATTATCAGCAGAAAGTTTCAGAAGGAGAGTACTTCGACGACTTCATGAATTAGGACTTCGTTCTCCACTAGATAGCTTGTGGGCATGTCGATTGGCTGCTACGCTTTATTTTGGTTTTCCGCTGCTAGATTTTGAGCCCATCAGGCTAGTGCTATTGTAAGTTTGACCATAAGGTCGTACCTTTGAGATTTATCGGTACATGAGTTTTTCCTTTCTTTTAGCGTGTGTATGGTCATGATTACATCTATGCTTGCCTATGTGCACTAGCGTGATCCTAGACTAGTGCGGTATACACAGAGAGTCCGAATTTGTATATTCGAGTCTCGACAATGTTGATCTCACTATTTCAATTATTATATATTGTTTGCAAAATCTAATATGCATGCATGTATGTTTCATTACAAATCGCTATACTGTGGGTAACGGTAGTTATGTCTGCTTGTATGCGTTGAACTGCCTTGAAAATTCATATCATTACTATTGTAACCCTTAGGAAATGGTTTAAACAGTAGCTAATGTCATTTTGGATATATTACATTGAGTGTATAGTCTAGATGCTTAGCCATACAATAGTTTTTTGCTAAGTTTGATCATTTCGAAAAATTTACATATGGACATGGATGATTTTGAAATATTAGATTAGCGGAGGAACCTCTATTAGTTTGATAAAAAAATAAACTGAAAACCTAGTTTTTAGACACGGGCGAGTTATACGATAAACTGATAAATGTGAGAGGGTATCTCGCATGTAGATAGGGAGAGATTCTCGCCCAAGTCAATTAAAGACCGAACACTGTTGCCGCACATCTAAGTCTAAACATACAACCACATGTACTATATGGGCTCTGGCTTTAGCTGACTAAGTTATCTAAGACTAGCCTTGCATTTTGGTAAGCCGAAGGAGTAAAAGCATTATAGGTAGGATGCTTTTAGGGGCTCCCTTCACCAAGGTGTTGAGACTAAAGCTTGCTAATACAATGGTGAATGTCCACTTGAGGATGAACCTAAGTGAAGGTCTTCACTTAGGGGATGGACCTAAGTGAGGATTCGAATGCTCTCTTGGGGGATGGACCTAAGAGAGGTTCAACATTCATTGGGCTAGTACAAGGTTAGGTCTAGGCAATATAAAGGCTATATGATAATCAATTCGTCACACGCCAAAAAGGATGTAATATCCTGAACGTCGTTTCGGCGTCGATTTCTAAATTAATCGCGAAGTCGCCCGGATTTTCGGTAAATCATGGGAGGTGAAAATAAATTCTTTGAAATAGTCTAAAATAATAAAAAGAGGATTAAAATAATTAACTAAGAGGTTTTGGGCTGTCCGGAGGGGTGGGCCAGCCAGCCCAAATGGGGGCCCGTACCCCCTCCCAAACCCTAGCACCCCCTTTATAAACCCCCTCCCTTTGCCCCTCCCCCCTTTTTCTCACCCCCAAGCCGCCACCCCCCTCCTTCCCTGCGCCTCCCCTTTGCCCAAGTGCTGCTGCAAGGAGAAGAAGGAGAAGAAGGAAGAAGGGAAGAGGAAGGAGAGGAAGAGAGGGAAGGAGAAGAAGGGAACGAGAAGGAGAGGAAGAAGAGGGTGATCCCAATCCCCTAGGTAACTCTCCCTCACCCCAATACCTCTGTTTTCTGCTGAATTTAGGGTTCTTGGTCCAAGTTTTGTGGGGATTAACATTTTAGAAACCCCCGATTAGAGAATCCTGGTTGACTGTCTGTAGATCCAATCGCGCGATGTTACTATTTGTGCGGTTTAGACCCCTAAGAAGATTTTTTACAAGGGTCTCCCCAAAAGGAAAAACGTAGAGGACGACGATACGCATATACTGTAGTTTTTTCAGATTTTTTGACCATGTAATTTAGACGTGTTAGAATCTGGAATCTCGCTGTCCATCAGGGTTGCAGACAGGGACAGACCGCTATTCAGATGGGAATTAGGGATAGTAGATGAATTTTATATTTTAGTCCACCATTTAGAAAGTTGTAGGGAATTTAGTAATCTAGCTTCTGTATAAAAATGAAAATTTTTAGAGCCCTACTCTGTTGTTGGGAAGCATTTGAACCTGACTGAGAGAACAGAGGATATTCTCTGTTTTGAGCATTTAGTTACACCATGCTAAGAACAAAATTAAAATATGTGATCTACATGAAAAGTGAAGGAAAATGAGTAAGGAAACCAGAAATATATTTCCCTCTGCAAAAGGTTTAGTAATCTTAAAGATACAAAAAAAAGTAGCGTTGCTGCAGCGGGCAAAGTATAGAACCGTTAAGCGGAGAGGGTTGTTGTGGGGTTTTGGGGATTAGAGTCGCCTTTACTTCTTAAGATGCAATTTCCTTGCTGTTGTATTGTGCTAAGAGGTACTTTTGAACAGGTGGTATTGCTCCTGAATGCACGTGATTGTTTCGCTTCAACGGTAGAGGCAAGTAAACGTAGTGGTTGTGCTACATGTTTAACTTGTTAATCATTCTACCTTCATATTAATTAATTCTCTTAATTTGAAGTGCTATGTCATTGTTACATGTTTCCTCAATATGGTCCATGTGGTAGTATTTTTTTAAGAATTCAACTGTTTATGATCTTGATGGTTTAATTGTGGGTATGTGAAATTGTTCTTGATGAAATGAATATAGTTGTGGGGTAGTATTCTTTATGAACATATGGTGGTATAGGTGGTAATATTCTTAGTGAATATTTGTAGTTGTGGTGATAACATTCTTGATGAATATATTGCAGTTTATATGGTAATAATCTTATGAAACAGTGGTATTGTGCTTAATGAGACACATGTGGATTATGAGGAAATATTCATGATCATTATGTTGTTGATCTTCGTGATTAAATTATTGTGGTTTATGATTATCATAACATTCATATCATGTCATGATATTTGCATTGTGGATGTCGCTGCTTATAGCCGCGACTGTACCGGTACAACATCGTACATTGCCGTAGTACGATGCACACTCTTATCTTGTTGGGTAAGGGTGCAGTCGAGCATACGCATTCATATGCATTGCATTGTGGAAAGATCATTTGCATACTTATGCAATGTATTGTGGTGAAGTTATTTTACAAGTAAATGCAACTTCATAGTTGTAATGTGGAATTGGCTCATGAGAGTCTCTTGTGGTATGAGGAATGTGGCTGTGGTTGTGGAATGGGGTTCATCCCTTGTGGTATGGTAGGGATTGTGATTGTGGCATGAGATTATATTCTCTTGTGGTAATTTTTGATAGCAGTTGTGGATGTGAGAAATAATAAAAATAGTGAGGTAAAACATGTTAATGCTTTACTTTCATTGGTTATGGTAGTGGTTGAGGATGTGAAGTAGTCAATCAAGATTTATTTGCTAATATTTTATTATTGATGGTAGTAAATGTGGTTAAGGCTATAATTGTGGTCATTGTGGAAAATGAATAATAATGCTTAACAACATTGTAGTTTAATTAGCTTGTTAAACAGTTTGCTTGCTAAGATTTTTATCTCACTCTTGCTTTTTCCCCCCTCCAAGTGATTCTCGAGTATGCATGGGAAGGGTAGAGCGGCACATCACTGTCACACATCATATCATGATTAATGTTGTAATAGTTGTATAGTCTTAATCATGGATTTATTTCCCTTATTGATGTCTGTTTCAAAGTAATAATGCTAGACAGTAGGTTGTTTTAATTGGTTAAACTTTTTAGCAGTTGTTCTTTAATTAATAGTGTTTGAATATCTTGCTTTAGTATGCTTCCGCTTAGCTTATCATGATTTAAAAATTGTTGCCAGTTTATGTTATCTTATAAATTGGCTAGCTGCAGAATGGTTTGGTGGCATCTCAGGGTAATGTCGGTCCTAGGGTGTTACAAAGGAAGCGTGAAGTTGCCAATAGTATATCTGATTATCTCATATGGGTAAAGTTGTGCAATCTCTCAAGTATTAAAAATTGTTTAAATAGTCATGCTCGTAGTCATGAGCATGCTAGGATGCATCCATAATGGGTATGGTTTTCATTTTTAAAATGGTTTCATTAAACTTGATGGGGTGGCATGTACGTGTCACGTGTGCCATGCCCATGGGCAGGAATTATGCGATGTTTGTAGCCAAGGAGGGCTGCAAATGGATGTGTTTTACTGTTATTAATGTCATATAAATGTTATTTCATTACATATAAAATGCTCTTTATAGTTCTGTTTCAAATTGTTACTTATCAATATTGTAAATGAAACTTGCTACATGCTAAAAATAATTATAGCATAGTGCCTTATTATTACCCTTGCCTTTATTTATATGCTGCGATATACTACAAGTCTTGCCGAGTACATAATATACTAAACCTTGCTTAAATAATTGTTGTCCAGAGAATAGGGAAGATAAAATACTAGATGACATGTACTTCGCCCCAGCACTAGTGAGTTTGATAATGGGTCTTTAAAGGGCCTAATTCTAGTCGGTTGCCTATGGGCTATAGAGGCATACTACTGGACACTTTTTCTTATTTACTTGTCTTTCGCTATATTTTACTCTTGATATTTATATTTTATTTGGCCGATCAGTCCTATGTTGTAAACTTTATTATGCCTCACTTATATATCACACTTTGTTGTAAATTAACTGTATGCAATGTATATGGATGTGATCTTGATGTCGTGAATGTGTTTACTAGCCACTGATAATAGGACTAGTATAGAACACATATGGTTATAGGTATTCAAGATCCGGGGTTCCCACAGGTACATTTTTGAGATATTTTATCTCCTCCGAAAATTGGTACTATCATAGCTGAATTGCGGTACTACAAGAGTATAAGTATGACCGGACCCTATGAGCGTGGTACTACTGATTTTTTATTTGACGGCTTGTTTCTTTACATTTAATGATCCCTAAGTATTCATTGAATAGTAAGTGTGATAGTACCAGCTGATACATGGTGGTAGTACTGCTCCACGAAATTTTTCGGAATTTCGTCCCCAACGGTCAACCTGGTGAGTGGAGGCTATAAATACATCTCCACCAGCAGCAAGCAAGTACTCTTGAACCCTCATTGAATACTCTTGAGTTCTTGCATTCCTCTCATCAACTCTTGTGCATTATTTCTCATTTTTGAGATTGTTTAGAGCATTAAAGTGCATTGCATCATCTAGTCAATCCTTGTGGCACTTACAGAACTTCAAGCTAGTATCATTCGCTTATTACTCTTAGTGGTTGCCGCAACTTAAATGGATTGGAGGAGTTAGCATGGTGATCTCTTCAAAACGGTTACGAGGAGATGTGACATGATTGCGAAGGTTAGAGCTCACCTCTCGGAGCGGGAAAGAGCTACTCTAGTGCATTGAGGAAAGGCTCAACTTGTGCAAGAAGCTGGTTTAATTCATTTAAGCTCCCACAACATGGATTAGAGAAGACCAGCAAGTCTTCGAGATGACAAGAAAAACTCTCGTGTCCTTCATGTGGTTTAATTCTCTTGCCCTTTACTTCGTCCTTTACTATCCAGTATTTATATTTCTAGTAATTATTGTTTGACTTATTTAGCTAGAATTGTATCTTGCCTAGACTTAGGTTTGTGGTGCCATAGCAAGAATTAGAGATTTTAGGTCTTGAATTATGCAAAACAATTTTATTAGTTCATACTCACTTTAAAATTATGATTTAGCAAAAAGAATTTAAAATTTTACTATTCATTCCCCTCTAGTTGGTTATCGTTAATCCTATAGAAGTTAGCTGTGGAACCATTCCACATTACTTTAGATGATTATCAAACTTATGGCCCAAATATTAACCTACACAATTATAGGGATTTAATTGTCTTACTAAGTTGATTTTGTACCTCATTCTTAAATACTTTGGACAATTCAAAGGATTCAAACTTATACTTCATTAAGTAGATGCAATCATATCTACAAATATAATCGATAAAAGTTATGAAATACTGAAAACCACCTCTAACCCTTGAGCTCATTGGTTCATATACATCGGAATGCACTAGAGCCAATAAGGCATTTGTCCTCTCACCTAGACCAATGAAAGGTGTCTTAGTCATTTTGCCAAGTAAACAAGACTCGAATATTTTAAATGATACAAAATTAAATGAGTTTAAAAGACCATCTTTGTGGAGCTTCATCATGCACTTCTCATTTATGTGACCCAAATAACAATGCCAAATATAAGTGAGATTCAAATTATTATGCTGAAATCTCTTAGCATTAATATTATAGATAGGCGCATCGTCAAGATTTAAAACATATAATCTATTCACCAATAAAGCATGACCATAAAGCATGCCATTCAAATAAATTGAACAACAATTATTCTTTATTCTAAACTCATAACCATTTGATTCTAAACATGAAGTAGAAATAATATTTTTTTCTTAAAGCAGCAATGTAATCACAATTATTCAATTCCAAAACTAATTGTCGTAGGGGTGGCCCCCACCTAAACCCAGCTAGCCTGTTGAGAAGGTTATAAACATGTAAATGACGTAGCTTGCCCTCAAAGGAAGGCTTGGTGTAAAGTTACGATGGTAAAGACGCTCCTTACGAGAAAATATATATCACGACCAGCCCTTGCGAAAGACCCAAGAGGACATTGCTGACCTAACTCTCCACTATCATACACCTCTCCCTCTTTTTGGTCTGTAGCCACAACAGTTGGCGCCGTCCGTGGGGACGACGAGAGCAAGCCTCAAGATCTCAAGGATGGCCCCGAAGAAAGCTTCACCGTCGGTGGCGAAGAAGGGAGGGGTCGCAACAAGGTCCCGCGTCAGCACCAGGGCCCCGGCATCGGTAGGCGCGGGGGAGAATGACGATGCTCATCGCACAACGATCGGCCCCGCCGCTGCCGATGTGACCATCGACCCCGCCATCGTGGAGGTGACGGTCAACCCCGCCGCCATCAACACGACGGCCAACCCCACCCTACACGTGACGCCCCACTCAGCCGCCGGCGCGGCAGCCAACCCCGACAGTATCGGCCGGGTGCAAGGGAGTGGTAGTGTCGGCACCCGCCAAGGCACGACCACCATTCGTACACCCAGTGAGGGAGCGCCAAGCGGTGCCGCTGGCGACGTGGGCCCTGCCGTCGATGCTAGAGTCCACCGTGTGGACATGATTAGCAACCCAAGGACACAAGAGGTGGTTGCGACTGCCCCAACTGTGCGAACGGATGCGTCCATTGTCACATCTACGCCCGCAGTGGAGAACGCCCTGCTGGCAGCCCTCGGCACGCTCCAGCAGGAGTTGGCGGATCTCCGGGGGGCCGTGCGGAGAATGCAAGAGGCTCGGAGTCCACGCCCGAGCAAGCGTAGGCAGGAGTCGTCGAAGGACGCCTCCCAGCACAAGGACACGCCGGCTGACAAGCCTCAGCGCGGCCATCAGATGTCTCCGCGAGCCCATTATGTCTTCGACGTCGAGGGTGGCTCGGAAGACAACGCCCCCGTCGGCCGCGGGGCCAGGGCTCGACAGGGTCAGGGGCGAGGCCGAGGCCGAGGCCGTGACGATTGGGCCCGCGCGGAGTACGGCGACCAACACCGCCCATAGTGGTGCGAGGTGCACGGCCAAGGCAATCATGACACCCGCTTCTACACCACCATCGCGGCACTTCGACAAAGCGTCGCCAGAGACAGGGATCTCGAGGCGCACCCACCCGTCGTGGTACACATCCAGCAGCCCCTGGACGGCCCCCTAAGGATTCGGGATCAGGAGCCGCAGCCTCAGGAGGGTCTCCAGCGGATGCAAGCCCAGGTGCAACAGGCCCAGGAGAGCCCCCTGCGGATCCATGTCCTTAAGGGCGCCCCGCGTAGGGTCATCAACATAATCTCTGGAGGCCTTTCCCTGGAGTTCGCCTCGGAGCGACAGCGCAAGGCCTACGTGCGGAGGCTACACCACGTGGTGGCGTACCCGGCACATGCAACGCTAGACTGGGCGCAACATGCGATCACCTTCACGCCCGCCGACGCCGAAGGCGTGGAGTTCCCCCATCAAGATCCCTTGGTCGCGATTGCCGGGTGCGACGTCCGGTGTATCTTGATCGATGGGGGAAGTTCCGCGAATGTTTTGTTCGCACAGGCCTTCGACCAGATGGCGATCCCTCGAAGCCACCTAGGCCCCTCAAAAGTTCGTTGTAGGGCTTCGGAGGTCAGCCGTTGCTAGCGCTGGCCCAAATATGTTTGCAGGTCTCCTTCGGTCAGGACGACAACGTGGCAAGCGGGGATGCCACCTTCGATGTCATCAGACCGACCCTCAATTCCTTTGGGGCAGTACCACACCATGGCTTCCTATGTGTGAAGCTTTCGGGCCCGCGAGGTATCATCACCGTCCTCGGCGACCAGCATATGGCTTGGCACATGGAGCATGGCGCCCGAAAACCGTACCCGGGGGTCCAGCGAGGCCCCTAGGTCAGGCGCGCTCGTACACGCACTACGGCAGCCCAAGCACCAGAGGCTCCCCATCTTGCCGTCACGACAACGAGTCTAGTGGTTAGTCCCCGACCTTTTGTACTCGCTCACCCGCACAAACGGAAATTTAATAAAGTTCATCGTTTGCGAAGCTATTTCTGCTCCCCACCAAAAATGTGCGGAGGCTTACCTCCGCACGCACTCCCCGGAGTATAAAAAAGACACAGACGTTTTCCCTGCGCACTCTACTGAGTATAAACAAGACGCGGAGTCCCACGCACGCGTCGGCGTCACTATCACGCATACTCTCCGGAGTATAAAGACATGGTCGATGTTCCCACATGCTCCACGGAGGTCTGCCTCCGCACACGCGCTCCACGGAGGTTCGCCTCCGCACACGCGCTCCACGGAGGTCCACCTCCGCACACACGCTCCACGGAGGTCCGCCTCCGCACACACTCTACGGAGTATAAATAAGATGTAGCATCGAGGTCCACCTCCGCACGCACTCTACGGAATATAAATAAGACATAGCGTCGAGGTCCGCCTTCGCACGCACTCTACGGAGTATAAATAAGACGTAGCGTCGAGGTTCGCCTTCGCACGCACTCTACGGAGTACAAATAAGACGCAGCGAGGGGATGCCTCCGCACGCACTCTACGGAGTATAAATAAGACGCGGATGTTTTCCCTGCGTACTCTACGGAGTATAAATAAGACGCGGATGTTTTTCCTGCGCACTCCACTGAGTATAAACAAGTCGCGGATGTCCCGCGCGCGCGTTAGCGTACCCTCCGGAGCTTAAGTAAGCCGTGGTTGATAGTACCACGTATTCTTCGAAGTACAAACAAAGACGTGGATGTTTTCCCTGCGCACTCTACTGAGTCTAAACAAGATGCGGATGTCCCGCGCGCGCGTTGGCGTAACCTCCGGAGCTTAAGTAAGCCGTGCTTGATAGTCCCACTCATTCTCCGAAGTACAAACAAAGATACAGATGTTTTCCCTGTGCACTCTACTGAGTCTAAACAAGATGCGGATATCCCACGCACGCGCTGGTGTTATCACTGCGCGTACTCTCCGGAGTATAAATAAGACGTGGATGATATTCCCACACACTCGCTGGAGTCTACATACAACGGCGCATGGGCACCAGAGGCTTCTCGCGCTTCCAGCAAACCGCGTGCACTGCATGGACGGCCGGTGATGGGAATGGGGTCCCGATCTTCCAACAGGTTCTGGATATGTTCGATTTGGTGGAGGCGCGACATAAATCGATTCGGCTTCCGAACAACACGTTCCGAACCCCGCAATCGCAGCACCACGTCTCCTCAGGTTATCAACCGTGCGCTGCCCGGTTGACCTCGCCAAGAAGGCTAATCCTCGCCTGCGAATTGAAGAACACAAGCAAGAACTAGGAAGAACACAACGAAATTGCAGATATATTGGTTTAGCACTCGAAAGTTGGGGTCTCACAAACCAATGAACGGCGAAACTATTCAAGACAGAATTGATCTAAGCAAAACCCAACCCTAATGGTGGGGGTAGTGGCTGTATATAAAGGAGTGAGGGGCATGCAAAACCCCTGGACGCGCCCTAATGGGCTCCAACACGATACAAAGCCGAACGGCCCAAAAGACGGTGGCGCAGCACCCTGATAGATTCTAAATACCCACTTGTTTCGATGATTCCTGTTGACTCAGAAGGAATTTTGATATAGGACCAGAGCCATTGGAAAGGTCTCCTTCTCAGCTTTCCATACATATGTGGAACGTCCAAAACGGAGTTTGTATGCGTCCTGGGCGTCCGTTTTACTACAGGCTGGTCCTGAAGGCCGAGGCAGACTCGAACTCGAGTTGGACTGGGCCACCGGCTTGACTTGGACGTCCTTGCTGGTCTTCTGCGCCTCCACACCTCTCTCCATGTACTTCATGACCCTCTCCAATGTTCCTAAGCAAGATAACATCATTAGGTAGCAATCTATTCTCAAAACTATAAAAAGGATCGCTTAAGAACGAGCTCACCTCTAGATTTAATTGTCGCATGTGAGCTCGGGTTATTGGACCTTGCATAACAGTTGGAGGATCAGCGGTTGCATCCGAAGGAGTGATGTCCTCATCATCCTCCCCCTCTTGAAGTGGAGTCGTCCGCGACTCAAGCTCATCTTCTTCTCCCAAGTATGGCTTCAAATCTGCAATGTTAAAGGTGGGACTAACCCCGAACTCGGGTGGCAACTCAAGTTTATATGCATTATCATTTATTTTCTCAATTATCTTAAAAGGACCAGCCGCTCTAGGCATCAATTTTGACTTTCTTAACTCAGAAAATCTATCCTTTCGCAAGTACAACCAAACAAAATCACTCGGTTCAAGTTTAACTTCCTTTCTACCTTTACTACCAACAATCCTATATTTTTCATTCATCTTTTCAATGTTTGCCTTAGTAGTCTCATGCATTTTGACAATAAAATCAGCACGCTCCTTAGCATCATTATGAACTCTCTCACTAGTAGGCAAAGGTAAAATATCAATAGGGGCACGGGGATTGAATTGTAACAGCCCAGCTGTTTATTTCAAAAATTAAGGAAAAAAATTACTTTAATTTAAAATAAAAATATTTACTTTTGGTTGTTTAAATTTAATTGCTTGATTTTAGGCTTCAAAAAAAGTTATAAAAAGCTGATTTAAAAAAATATAAAATAATAAAATAATAATTAAGTTAGTTTAAAATAAAAATCAAAGTTATTTGATTTCTTGAAATTTAAAAATTTTTAGCTAACCTTATTTTCTGCTAAAGAAAATAGCCTTTCTGTTAAACAAAAAAATATTTTATAAGGAAAAATATTCAAATTTGAGATGGAATTTTTTTTTATAAGTTCAAAATAGCTTTATAAACTTCTATGAAGTTTTCTAAGATTTTTAGCCTTTATTTGTTATTTATTGTATTATTTAAAGCTAGAAAAAGAAAAACATTTTTTAAAAATTAAAATAATGTTCCAAAAATCCCGAAAATATTTTATTTATTCTTTTCAGGTTCCAAGGATCTTTAGAAAATTTTCTTAAAATTTTCTCAAATTTTTGTTTCTTTTTTTCCTTTTCTCTTTTTCTCTCTCCTCCCTAACCTTTCTTCTCCAACGTCCAGTGAATGCCCGTGCGTGTGCGCCTCCATTGCCAATTCTTCAAGCTTTGATATCTTGTGATTTACTCAACGGTTTTCCACGAAATAAATTGCATTCAACTCCCCTCATCAAGCCTCTTCATTTCCCACCGTTTTCCCCCTCATTCATGAGCTATTTTTGCGGGATTTAAACCATGTCATTCAAAGACATGCAACATCGATCTCTCTCCTCGGGCCTCCTCAACCGCTATAAAAGGGAGCAACGTGAGCCCCTTCTCATCCTCACTCACCTCCGAAAATTTCAAGTCCTCTCTCCCACTCATTTGGTCGCAATCGGAGTTTTAGTTTTATCGTTCAAACGTCATTCTTCGGCATTTTGCGCCTCGTCCGGTGGAGCGCCATCGCATTTGACCACACCGTTGGCTTCGCCTCGTTGCGTTCTACGCGGTGCTCACCTCGCCTTCGCCGGAACATCGCCGGAGCACCGTCGCCACCGTGGGCTAAATCGGGTCCGCGTTCGTCGCGTCGCCACCGGTCGACCGTGCATGTCCGACCAAAACCAAGGTGAGCATCACGATCCCTACGCTCTACTCTTCGATTCGCCACAAGTCTCGCATGTTAATTCCTCTCCGTTTGCCCGGAACGCCGATGTCAGCCTATAAGCCGCATAAAGTCTTGTCCACCGTGTTTCGCTAGTCCGTTGGCCGAGCCGTCTCCGGTGTTGAGTTCGTCTCGACGTGTTCTACGCCGTGCCCCCCTCCGTTCGTCCAAAAACCTAACCACAACTATTTGCGCCCGACACCTCGCCATTGCCGCAAATGGCACTGCGCGTCCCCGCCTGTCCGGGAATGCTTTCAACAATCCGTTCGCGTCAAAACGTGCCAAACCATCCCAGGAGGCTACGTTTGAGCGGTTTTGGATCGCGACCGGCGAAGATATTGAATTTTTCGTGTTTCGATACCGACGTCGTTCAAACGACGATTGCATCGCCTCCGGTGAGTTTCGGCTTAGCCGATATTTTTTTTCTAGACTCGCCTTACCGCGTTCTACGCCGTGGTCACCTTGCTTCTCCATGTTCTATTCCCGAAAATTATTCTTCTCTGCACACCCTATGCCATTGTCGTTGTCCGCATCGTCACTGTGCTCCGTTTGATGTGCCGTCACTTCCTGCATGTGCCTCGGGTCATTAGCAACCCATTGGCTTCACCTTCCGTGCCTTTCCTCGCCGACGACACAGCCAAAAACAGTGAACAGGGCTGCTGCCCGTTATTGTTCACGCGGGAATATTCCGAATTCCTGATTTTTCTTTTTCTAGAATTTTCTGATTCGACAATCTTCCAATCGCTCGTTCTCCTCCGTCCGAACTCCGAATCAGGTGATTCAAATTTCTAAATTCATAATCTATTTTTCAGTATATATTTCATAATTTTTGGATTTTCTCGATCACCCTTGGTTGAGTCTCCTCACCGTCGGAATACTGCAGCCACCGCCGCCCGAGTTACGCCATCGCTCCAACTCGCCACCGACCACATTCCAACCACTTCTGGTATTGCACGAGAGCACCAATGCACTCCTCGCAATCCCCTCTCTCTTTCTTCACCTCGCCACCCCTCCGCTAAGCAATTTCCCCATTGGAGTGTCTCTCTACGCCGACAGCGCCACCACTACCAAATCTTCGACGGGACCACGCGCACCTCCTTCACCCTTTTCACGAGCCAAAATATGACCGGAGTATCCCGCCTCCAATAACCTTCCTCAGGCCCGCGCGAACCTTCGACGCCCCTTCTCCGAGCAAGCTGTCGTCGGAGAGTCTCCGCCGTCGATAATCGTGTCTTGCCTTCGCTACACCCTCGCCGCCAGCCAACTTTGTGCAGCTCGAACCGTGCGTCAAAGTAAATCGGGACTCATACTCTTCTCCCTCTTTTGTACACCTCCCCGGTCTTCGCTGCCGTTGGATCACTCGAATCTCGTCACGTGAAGCCATCTGACGTTTCTCAGCCATCCGATTCTTAGACTCCGACATTCGGAGGCTCATAAGACTCCGATGTCCGGAGGCTCTTTAGACTTCGTCGTCCAGAGGTTCTTTAGACTCCGCTGTTCGAGGGCTTTTTAGACTCCGACTGCCGGAGTCTTCGACTTTGACCTTCGGAGACTCCAATTTTAACTTTGACCTTCAGAGACTTTGACTCTAGCCTTTGACCTTCGACCTCGAAGACTTAGACTTCGATCTTCAATCTCGGAACCTTCGACTTCAACCTCCGCCTTCAAACCGACCATGGTTGGTTGACCGTTTTAACCTCCGTACCCTCCAACCCATTCGATTCTTTCGATCACTCTGCATAAACTCCAATCCTTTCGACCACAATTGTTTTTCCGACTACAGTCACTCCCAACCACTGTCATCTCCGTCTACCTCCGACCATAGTTGCTTCCGACCACTGTCACTCTTCGCTCTAAGTCTCCGAGTACGTTCGCTTTTTCAGCAAGGAGTAGTTGGAAGAATACTCGGTAGTCGAAGTTGTAGCTGACTCTGAGTACCTTCGCTTTCCACCACCGGCGTTCATTGTTGTCCCGACCACTTGACTCCGATTACCATTTGTTCTCGACTGTTATAGTGTTCTTCGACCACTATACAATTTCGAGTAAGTCTTCGACCGAATCTTAATCTTCGAATTCGACTGCACCCGTACTTGGAGTCTTTGTCTTTGACTTGGACCTCCGCATCTTCAACCGTTAATTCGACTATGGTCTTGACCATGTCTTCGACTACACCTTCGATTATGACTTCGACCCTACAGAAATATTGTAGCTTCCAACCACTTTTCCTTCATAAAGAAAAGAATTCCAATAATTCCTTTTATTCATTTCTTTGGAATTCAAACTTCCAGAAGTCGTCCTCCTTCGCCCTAACTCCTTTTGGACCAATCCAAATTTTTAAATTCATATTCCATCTCCCAGCATTTATTTTATAATTTTTGGATTTTATTTGGATTTTATTTGAGTTTGGTTTGTTCTGGTTTTTCACGTGTAGACTATGGCTATTCCGGAGAGTATAATTTCAGCGAACCTCAGCAAACTTCAAAGCAAGGCAAGTTACACTTTTGACCATGTTGAACCTAATATTTCAAATGTATTTATATTGTTTTACTGTATATGCATGCGTATCTTTACTCAAATATAATTCAAATTTGTTTTAAATTTAGTTATACCCATAATCCTTTGATTATAGCCCAATTTGAATCTCGAATTCCTATACCTTGTCACCCTAGCTAACAACTAGTTAGTACTGTAGTATTGACTAGAAATTTTTATAGCAATGCTTAGCCTGGCTTAGTATAACTTTAGGTGGGATCAAATCTTTCTCATGAAATGACGATTTGAAAATGAGTTCTTGACTTCGGTGAGTCAAGGATGGTTTGTGAAAATGGTTTAAAAACAAAAATAGAAACTTATGATTTGGAGTTAGGCTAATGGATAGGTGGTGGGTGCCGGCATGCCTCGTGTTTGGTGACACCTGGTTGATTGTCGTGTATGTTGGTATGTGGATTAAGCCTAAGTCAAGTTAAGGACCGGTCTGTGAGCTACTGTTGCAAAGCCACATCGTACTACCACAAGTCTGGTATGGGACGGACCTGACTAAGTAATTTGTGAAGTTCCAAGTATAGTCTCGCTATAGGCTGAATGTGAGCGTGGCGTAGGCTGTGGGAAGTCTCACATGGCACAAGAGGGGGCTCCAACTCGTGGATTCGAGTTGTGGTGAAGCCTTAGTGGCGGCATGACTGTTTTGGCTATGGATCATTGTAACGGGCTTGTCATGATCTCCTCGCCGCACACCAAAGGAAGTGTGTTAATCTAGTGGCAATGTGGGATGATCGTGTCTTGTGGGTAAAGCTGTAAAACCTCTGCAGAGTGTATAATTTATCCTGGATAGCTGTGCCCACGGTTATGGGCAAGCTGGGTAAAGTTTTTCATGGATTAGACTTTGGTTTTTAAAATGATTTCTGAAAAAGCTTATGGATAGATGGATGGAATCCATGACGAGGTGGGATACATGTGCATAAGTTGGTGTGTGGTCGGAGCCTGCACTAACAAAATGAATCCATAAGAGATTTTGAAAAGCATATGGATAGATGGAATCCTTGTGAAAACTTTTGAAAAGATGGACCAGGTGGGATACCTGTGATTAGGTTAGTGTTTGGTCGGAGCCTGCACTAACGATATTATTTTGTTAAATTATTATTTCTATCTACTGTATTAACAATTCAGCTTTTGCACTTATGCTATTGTATTTAAATTCAATACTGTTTTCGCACAAATAACCTTATTAAGCCTTCCTTTGTTATCCCTATGCATGCATTCACTCTGTTAAAACTCCTGGTGTAACTTGCGTAAGTACTTTATGTGCTTACCTTGGGAGTACTTTATGTGCTCACCTTGCTAAAATCTGTTGCGAGGATGGCGTCAACAACCGGTGAGGATAGTGACGACTAGGCGCGTCTTCTGATCATTCGCCTGTGGGCGAGCGGGATGGGCTCTTTGCTTTATTAGTTTTCTTCGATTATATTTAATTTTGGTTTATGAACCATTGATGTAAACTTTGGCCATCGGGCCCATATTTGAATTAATGAATAAATGTCATTGTGCATGATATGAACCTTTGTTATCCACTTGTGTGCACTAGCTTGATCACGGACTAGTACGATTTACGGAGGATGCGAGAGTCGTTGCTCGAGTCAAACGAGAGATGGTATCAGAGCTATAATGACCCTAAGACGTGACCGTAGGTAGAATAGAATGGTTGAACCTTAAGGATTTAACTTAAATAATAAAATATTTTCAAAAAGCTTTGCTTACTCTTACCTCTCAACCTTTGCTTACCCTTATCTCTCAATCCTTTCTCATCTTTATGTCATTTCTGAAAAAAAAAACTTGTTTCTATCTCTCATGTTGTTCAAACCATTATAGATGGATGTTCATCAAGATGCAGCGAATGATGGATGGAGTATAGGCCTTCATCGACTACTCTATCGTTTGGAATTCTAACGTCGAGCCATCTACGTACACCGAATAGACAGCTATGGAAATCAGATGATGGGACACCGCTTTGCTGTACTCATCACCAAGCAATCTGGACAAGGAATTCTTCGCTAGCGCTTTAAAGGAAGCAGTTACCCGTTTGAAAGAGCCAAGCAAGAAGCCGATCGTAAAGAGTTCTTCGCCTCAGCCATCATTTCAATCTTCACATCGAAGGATCGTGCTTTGTACTCAGAGAGCCACGAAGGATTACACCAAGGAAACCTTTGCCCTTTAGGATGAGTTATTAAGCAGCTATTAGACGATGTTATGAGCTATCAGGTTTTCTCTTTGGTGATAGCCATAACTGTTACTTGATATTATCTTAATAAAGGTTTCTTCCAGTTGGTGTTTTGTTGGATTGTGCAAATCGACCCCTATTCCTCCCTTGTCTTAAAATCTCTTCTTCCCTAATTCTTGGAAGCATCAAACTGAAACACCGACCGCCAACACTCTTCAGATAGTAGACAAAAGACATCGAAGTTTATTAAGAGACGTCTGAACTAGATCGCAACTCAAGCCATGCAGAGTAAGATCCAAACCTATTTCTTTGCTAGCCTGTGCGAATCTCGAGGACGAGATTCTCTTTAAGGGGGGTAGTTTGTAACAGCCCAGCTGTTTATTTCAAAAATTAAGGAAAAAAAATTTACTTTAATTTAAAATAAAAATATTTACTTTTGGTTGTTAAAATTTAATTGCTTGATTTTAGGCTTAAAAAAGTTATGAAAAGGTGATTTAAAAAAACATAAAATAATAAAATAATAATTAAGTTAGTTTAAAATAAAAATCAAAGTTATTTGATTTCTTGAAATTTTAAAATTTTTAACTAACCTGATTTTCTGCTAAAGAAAATAGCCTTTCTGTTAAACAAAAAAATATTTTATAAGGAAAAATATTCAAATTTGAGTTGGAATTTTTTATGAGTTCAAAATAGCTTTATAAACTTCTATGAATTTTTCTAAGATTTTTAGCCTTTATTTGTTATTTATTGTATTATTTAAAGCTAGAAAAAAACATTTTTAAAAAAATTAAAATAATGTTGAAAAAATCCTGAAAATATTTTATTTATTCTTTTCAGGTTCCAAGGATCTTTAGAAAATTTTCTTGGAATTTTCTCGAATTTTCTTTTTTTTTCTTTTCTCTTTTTCTCTCTCCTCCCTAACCTTTCTTCTCCAACGTCCAGTGAATGCCCGTGCGTGTGCGCCTCCATTGCCAATTCTTCAAGCTTTGATATCTTGTGATTTACTCAACGGTTTTCTACGAAATAAATTGCATTCAACTCCCCTCATCAAGCCTCTTCATTTCCCACCGTTTTCCCCCTCATTCATGAGCTATTTTTGCGGGATTTAAACCATGTCATTCAAAGACATGCAACATCGATCTCTCTCCTCGGGCCTCCTCAACCCCTATAAAAGGGAGCACCGTGAGCCCCTTCTCATCCTCACTCACCCCCGAAAATTTCAAGTCCTCTCTCCCACTCGTTTGGTCGCAATCGGAGTTTTAGTTTTATCGTTCAAGCGTCGTTCTTCGGCATTTTGCGCCTCGTCCAGTGGAGCGCCATCACGTTTGACCACACCGTTGGCTTCGCCTCGTTGCGTTCTACGCGGTGCTCACCTCGCCTTCGCCGGAACATCGCCGGAGCACCGTCGCCACCGTGGGCCAAATCGGGTCCGCGTTCGTCGCGTCGCCACCGGCCGACCGTGCATGCCCGACCAAAACCAAACAAAATCACTCGGTTCAAGTTTAACTTCCTCTCTGCATTTACTACCAA
The DNA here is from genome assembly GCA_036346265.1 of Melocanna baccifera. NCBI lineage: Eukaryota > Viridiplantae > Streptophyta > Magnoliopsida > Poales > Poaceae > Melocanna > Melocanna baccifera. The sequence goes on along the minus strand of CM070704.1, from coordinate 13,924,198 downwards.
CAATCCTATATTTTTCATTCATCTTTTCAATGTTTGCCTTAGTAGTCTCATGCATTTTGACAATAAAATCAGCACGCTCCTTAGCATCATTATGAACTCTCTCACTAGTAGGCAAAGGTAAAATATCAATAGGGGCACGGGGATTGAATCCATACACTACCTGAAAAGGATTTACCTTGGTGGTGGAGTGTTCCGCTCGATTATATGCGAACTCAACATGCGGCAAACACTCTTCCCACAGCTTCAAATTGTTCTTCAAAACAGCTCTCAACATGGTAGACAATGTGCGGTTCACCACCTCGATTTGGCCATCAGTTTGTGGGTGACATGTTGTAGAGAACAACAACTTTGTACCCAACTTGTTCCATAGAGTACGCTAAAAATGACTCAAGAACTTGGCGTCACGATCTGAAACAATAGTAGAAGGCATACCATGCAAACGAACTATCTCTTTGAAAAAGAGGTCAGCAATATGAACGGCATCATCGGTTTTATGACATAGTATAAAGTGAGCCATCTTAGAAAAACGATCCACAACAACAAAAATGCTATCCCTCCCCCTCTTAGTTCTGGGAAATCCTAAAACAAAGTCCATAGAAATATCTTCCCACGGAATAGAAGGAGCAGGAAGAGGTATATATAAACCATGTGGATTCAAGCGAGACTTAGCTTTTTGACATGTAGTGCAGTGAGCCACAAACCGCTTGACATCTCGCCTCATTTTTGGCCAAAAGAAGTGTGTGGCCAGAACGTCCTCCGTCTTCTTAGCACAAAATGTCCCATCAAACCGCCTCCATGCGCCTCCTGCAACAACAAAAGACGAACGGAACCAACTGGAATGCATAGGCGGTTAGCTCTAAACAAGAACCCATCATTGATCACGAATTTATTCCATGCTTGTCCCTCTTTACAATGCAACAACATATCCTTAAAATCAGCATCAAAAGCATATTGTCCTTTAATGGTTTCAAGACCAAAAATGTGAAAATCAAGCTGAGACAACATGGTATAGCGTCGAGACAAAGCATCAGCAATCACATTATCCTTCCCTTTCTTGTGTTTAATGACATAAGGAAAAGATTCAATAAATTCAACCCACTTAGCATGTCTACGATTCAAATTGGTTTGACTACGAATATGCTTAAGTGATTCATAATCGGAATGAATGACAAATTCCTTAGGCCATAAATAGTGTTGCCACGTCTCTAAAGAACGAACAAGAGCATACAATTCTTTATCATACGTGGAATAATTAAGAGCAGGACCATTCAATTTTTCACTAAAGTAGGCAACAGGTTTGCCTTCTTGCATCAAAACACCACCAATACCAATTCCGCTAGCATCACATTCCAGCTCAAAAGTCTTACCAAAATCCGGAAGTTGGAGCAATGGTGCGTGTGTAAGCTTGTCCTTCAAAAGATTAAAGGACTCCTCTTGTGATGGCCCCCAATGGAACACGACTCCCTTCTTTGTCAACTAAATCAATGGTGTCACAATGGTGCTGAATTTCTTGACAAAGCGGCGATAAAATCCTGCAAGGCCAAGAAAACTCCGCACTTGGGAGACCGCCGTGGGCGTGGGCCAACTCCATATCACCTCCACCTTGCCTCTATCAACCTCAATTCCCTATGGAGTCACAACATAGCTAAGAAAAGAGACTCGATCCGTGCAAAAGGTGCACTTCTCAAGGTTACCAAACAAACGTGCATCTCTCAAAGTATTAAAAACAGCACGTAAGTGATTCAAATGTTCATCCATTGACTTGCTATAAATCAAGATATCATCAAAGTAAACGACCACAAATTTGCCAATGAAAGGACGTAAAATCTCGTTCATTAATCTCATGAAAGTGCTAGGTGCATTAGTTAACCCAAAAGGCATGACTAACCACTCATACAAGCCGAACTTAGTTTTAAAAGCAGTTTTCCATTCATCGCCAAGTTTCATTCTTATTTGGTGGTATCCACTCATAAGTCAATCTTTGTGAAAATTATAGCACCACACAACTCATCAAGCATGTCGTCTAGCCTAGGAATAGGATGACGATACCTTATAGTAATGTTGTTAATGGCTCTACAATCTACACACATACGCCAAGAACCATCTTTTTTGGGAACCAAAAACAGAAAACGATACAAGGACTAAGGCTCTCACGCACGCACCCACGGTCCAAAGGTCTTGGACTTGTCGCTGAATCTCCTTAGTCTCTTGGGATTGGTCTGTCAGCGCCGCGACGGTTTGGCAAACTCGCTCCAGAGATCAAGTCAATCTGGTGCTCAATCCCTCGAATGGGTGGAAGTCCTGGAGGTATCTCATCAGGAAAAACATCTCTAAACTCCTGCAAAAGGTTAATGACAGGAGCAGGCAAAGTGCAAGGCATATTATCAAGAGAAAATAAAGCATCTTTGCACACAAAAGCATAGCATGTATCATTAATATCATCAATTTCAGTAAGGTCTGATTTTGTGGCAAGCATAACAGAATTTTTCAAATGGATTACTTGTTGTTTTTCATATTTAACATGTTCCTTTGGATCATTAGCAGCTCTCTCCCTATCGGCCTCTATAATCTCAGCTGGGGTCAAAGGCAGTAAAGTAACTTTCTTTCCCTTATACATAAAAGTGTATTTGTTATTACTACCATGGTGTAAAACATCATTATCAAATTCCCAAGGTCAACCCAATAAAAGAGAACATGCTTGCATGGGAACCACATCACAATCTACATGATCAACATAACTACCAATAGAAAAATGGACTCGGCATGTTTGTGTTACCTTTGCTTTTCCAGAGTCATTTAACCAATGAATATGGTATGGATGTGGATGCGGTCGCGTGGTCAAGCCAAGCTTCTTGACCAAATCAGAACTCACCAAGTTGTTGCAGCTTCCTCCATCAATGATGACACGTGCAAAGAAAGTCTGAAACAAATTATGGCGTTGAAGCTTGAAACATCCCAAAATTTTTACTCCTTTATGAAAACCATTTCTGGAATTTATTAAAATTTTCCTGGAGTTTATTACAAAGTCCTGATTTGAGAAAAATTAAAAACATTAATTTATAAAAGCCAAAAATGAATTTATTGCATTACTGAAAGTTAAAAAAAGGTAATTCAGCTTCCTAAAGTTCGACCGGTTCTCAGCCACCCATCTTCACTTACCGGTTCGACCCCGCCTTCCCCTATCCTCGGGTCGACATGTGGCAAGCATCGGACCATTCCCTCCTTCGCCCGACTTGATCGCAGCCGCTCGCACCAACTTACCGTTTCGGCCACCTCCTCCCCTCGCTCCGCGCACGTGGAGCGATCGGGACCATTCGCCATTTTTGGATCTCATCCCGCCCGTCCGTAGCAACTTAACCCTCCGCCCGAAACCCCAACGGCTCAGATCAAGTCTCCCTTGCCGAATGGGATCTCAGCCGCACCTCCTCACTTACCCCTTCGCGCAGCACCCGACGGCCCCGATCTCCTCCTCCTGCCACGCGCCACCAATCCATCCACCGCTCGATTTCTTTCCCGTTTTTCTCTCACTGACGTGCGGGCCCCACCTGTCGGAGCCGTCGTCCCCGCCACCTCCTTCTTCCTCGCGCCATCCCGCCGCCATTAGCGCCCGGCCGGCTTTGAAAGCTTCGTTTCCATCCTCTCTCGCCCCACACGGTGCCAAATTACTCCCCCGCATGCACCGCGTCCGTTTCTGGCATGAAGTCGTGCATTACGCCCCTCCTCGCCATCGCGTTAACTCTTCCCGCCCGTTGCACTCCGGCGAGCTTCATGCGCCCGTTACCACCCTCCTCTGGCCTATATAAGCCCTCCCTGAGCACCCACTAACCACACCGCCTCCTCACCTCTCAATCAAGCCCCGAGCCTCGGGCTCCCCTGCGCCCGATTTCCCTCCGCCCGACTCAGGCAGCTCCGGCGAGCAATCGCCGCGCCTCGAGCTCCCCGCACCCGCCGGCACCTCTCCGACATCGCTTGTGCCCGGCGGTCTCGGCGACCACCTCCCGGGCACGTGCACCACCGGCTCCTCCGCCGTGAGACCTTCTCCGACCGCCGCCCCTCTCCGCCGATTCTCCTCTCCGGCCAACCTCGGGATCCGTGACAGGTACCATTGCACTCCCCGCGTTCCCCTCTTCATTTTGATACCCTCGGCCGGCGCGGCTGCTACCGAGCTCCGGCGACCATCCGAACCCCGCGCCGCGCCGCCGCGGTCGGGCCACGTCGGCCGTCGGGCGACACGGTAGATGCGTGGCAGCGGTGGCGGCGGATCGGCGCCACGCCACCGCCACCCGCACGCCCCCTCGCCACCTCACGCGCACGCAGCCACGTCGGCATAAAGCCGTGATGTGGCAGCCACGTCGCAACCACGTGGTGCCACGCGGCAGCCACGTGGAAGCCACGTCGACACCACACGCGCGTGCGCTCACCGCGTGCCACCTCACCTCTCTCGGGTCCATGGACTCGATCCACGACACCCGGGCCCCACACCGGCCTCTCCTCGAATAAATTAATCCTAGGGCTGACGTCATAATATGTATTTACCTTTAGAAAAATAATTCGTGCTGACGTCATAAATCCTTTTCGGTTTAAAATAAATCCAGAAAACACCCTTTTTCTTTTATTTTGAATTCAAACTTTGGAAGGCTATAACTTTTGCATTTTAACTCCAAATTGACCCATTCAAATTTCTAAATTTTTCTAAAATCATAATCTATTCATTTCTGGAATAATTTTGAAATTTTGAAATTTATTTAAATTTTGTTTGAATATATTTTGTAATCCCAAGATTTAAATTTTAAATTAAAATTTCCAATTTCTTTTAAAAGCCTCAATCCCTTTCCAAGAATTGTTAGTCCACATCCAAAATTCAAAATTCTGTCTTCCAGTTTATTTTATAATTTTTGGAAGTTGTTTGGATTTCATTTGAATTTTGTTTTGAATTTTCTTTGAATTGACTCTTTACGTTAGATTTCGACGATCCGGAGACGTTTAGTCCGACGATTCCCCGCAGGGCTTCGATCAAGGCAAGTTACACCTTTGACCATGTTGAACCTAATATTTCAAATGTATTTATATTGTTTTACTGTATATGCATGCGTATCTTTACTCAAATATAATTCAAATTTGTTTTAAAGCTAGTTATACCCATAATCCTTTGATTATAGCCCAATTTGAATATCGAATTCCTATACCTTGTCACCCTAGCTGAAAACTAGTTAGTACCATAGTATTGACTAGAAAATTTTATAGAAATGCTTAGCCTGGCTTAGTATAATTTTAGGTGGGATCAATCTTTCACATGAAAGACAGACTTTGAAAGTTGATATCTTGACCTCGGTGAGTCAAGGATGGTTTATGAAAATTGTTTAAAAATGAAAATAGAAACTTATGTTTTGGACTTAGGCTAATGGTTAGGTGGTGGGTACCGGCATGCCTCGTGTTTGGTGACACCTGGTTGATTGTCGTGTACGGGGGAATGTGGATGGGCCTAAACCAACATAAGGACCGTTTCTGTGATTCATTTTACGAAGTCACTTCGTACTACCACAAGTCCGGTATGGGATGGACCTGGCTAAGCAATTTGTGAAGTTCCAAACATAGTCTCGCTATAGGTGAATGTGGCGCGGCGTAGGTGTGGGAAGTCTCACATGGCACGAGAGGGGCTCCAACTCGTGGATTCGAGTTGTGGTGAAACCTTAGTGGCGGCGTGATTATTTTGGCTATGGATCATCGGAACGGCCTTGTCATGAACTCTCCGCCGCACACCTAAGGCAGTGTGTTTATCGCGTGGCTCAAGTGAGAGGGAATGTCTTCTGGGTAAAGTTGTACACCTCTGTAGAGTTAGGAACCTATCTAGATAGCCGTGTCTACGGTCATGGACATGCTGAGTAAAGTTGTCACAGATTAGACTTGGATTTTATAAACTTGGTTTTTGAGCAAACAAATGGCGGTCTTGGTTCTGGTCCGGGTGGATTCCCGTGGATAGGTTAGTGTGGGTCGGAGCCTACGCTAACGATATTACTTGTTAAAAACAATGTTTCATATACTGTATTAAACGTTCAACTTTTCGTACTTACCTTATTATATTTAAATTCAAGTATTACTTTCCGCACATTTGCCCTATTGAGCCTTCCTTTGAAATCCGTTATGCATGCATCAACTCTGTTATAATTCCTGGTGTGACTTGCATAAGCATTTGCTTGCTTACCTTGGGAGTACTCTCGTACTCACCTTGCTTAATCTGTTGCTAGACTTCGAGGGCGACTACGACGGTGATGACTACTTCAGCGAGTAGGACGCGTCTTACAGTCATTCGCCTGTGGGAGGCTGGATGGGCTGTTCTACTACCTTTATTTGCTTTCCGCTGTTTCATTTTCTTTCGTTGGCCTTGTGCCCTCTTATTGTAAGACTTGGCCTTAAGGCCGTATTTTGTCGTTTAAATAATATTCGGAGGTGATTTTTGCATGATATACATTACTGTTGTTACTGTGTGCACTAGCTTTTCCTGGGATAGTGCGATTTACACAGAGAGACTTGGAGTTGTTGTTCTGGGTCCCGACAGGAATGGTATCAGAGCAATAATGACCCTAAGACGTGACCTTAGCTAGAGACCAACCTTAAGAATATATTTTCATAAGAAATGCCCCTTTCAAAAACATCTCTTCCTTTGCTCAATCTCTTTGCCAAAACTGATTACTAACTCCTCTCCTCTTCCAAATTTTAGATGGAGCAACCCACCCGTGTCTCCCATGGAACCCTTGCTGGACTCTTCGCCGATGATCTGTACAACCTCATGCAAGAGCTCAACTTCCGCCCGTACCCCCTCTACCAAGGATATGTTGGCATGTATGGAGACGAGGAACGCTGGAGGGTGGAAGTGAAGATCTTCAAAGATTTTGGAGCAAATGGGGCCATTCACGTGTTCGACGCACCCCTACCTCGAGCTACCTTCTTCGACGGAGTACAGGATGCAGCCTGAGAGGCCATTCACCAGCTGAGGAACATCTATGCTCGAGACTTGCTGCGCACCGATTTTCGCTACTTTCCCATGAAGACCCCTCTGTGGGCTGCCAGCGACTTCTCATCTACGGAGTATGAGAGCAACCCCCGTCTCGTACGACTGGTGGAATTCACCAAATCCATGGATCACATGTACCGACCACCACGACGAGCTACACACCGCATGCCAGAAGCTCCGCGCATGGGAAGAAGAACTTGCCGAACTCCGTGCTGAAGATGCAGGCTCCACTGATTCCGGGCCTTTTCCGAGGAGACTCGAGCGCAGCACTAGTGTCTAGACAACCATGAGTCTTAGAACGCTATCCGTGAGCTGTAGTCCTTTGTTAACAGCCACGAGACTATTATAATAAAATAAAAAGTTTTGTTTGGCTCTTATTCGTGTTTTCCTTGCTCTTGTGTGTTATTTTGGTGGGATTGTTACTAGAACCTCTCCTTTAGTTCTCTCTCTAAATCTCAAGGCTTCAATAGATGGTGAACACAAGAAGGAACTCCAGCATGGACAACACCAACCCCGGAGCCCAGGGAAGTCAGTCAGCTCCAATTCCCACACCTCCACCAGCAGCAGGACCGGATTGGGCGCAGTTGATGGCCAATCAGAACCAGTTGATCCAGCTGTTAGCTCAGACTATCAACAATCCTCAAGCTCCTCACCAACCTGCCCAAGCACCTCCCAATCGTCTTTCGGAATTCCTAAGGATCAAGCCACCGACCTTCGCCGCCGCCGAACCAATGGGCGCCGATGGCGGCTCAGTCGATTGGCAGAAGGCTGGACATCTTGCGGTGCAGCGATCGGGAGCGAGTCCTGTTCGCCTCCCATCAGCTGAATGGGCCAGCATCTCAATGGTGGGACACTTTCACTGCTTCGCACGCCAACCCGCAAACGGTGACGTGGAATGAGTTCGAGCAAAGCTTTCGCAAGGCTCACATCCCCACCGGCACCATGGCATTGAAAAAGAAGGAGTTCAGAGCCCTGCGCAAAGGAAGTCGTACTGTCAATGAGTACGTATAAAAGTTCAACAAACTGGCCCGCTATGCGCCGGAAGATGTGGCTTCCGCGAGGCCAAGCAAGAAAGGTTCATGGAGGGCACGAATGACAACATATCGGTCACGGTGATATCGGGTGACTATCTTGACTTCCACCAAATAGTCGATAAGGCCATCCGCCGGAGGACAAGCACATGGAAATGGAAACGGAAGAAAAGAATGGCGGACGGAGGAACAACTCGGAGGTTCTTTCAAGAGTCGCACCACTCCTCGCACTCAAACAAGTTCGAGACCCGGGCGACAACTTCAAGAACCATCGAGCGAGTTCAAGTCCTCAACCACCGCCGCGTTCGGGCCAACGGCGATAGTTCCAAAGCAACCGCACCCCAACAACCGGTGGCTAGGTGCAGAAGAGCAGTCCGCCAACAGACGGATTAACCTGTTACTACTGCAAGGAACCGGGACACTTTGCCAAGGCGTGCCCCAAGAAGATTCAAGCGGCAGCAACTCCAGGAGCCTCCGGAAGTCAGAACCAGGGGCAGCAGAAGCCGCAGACCCTCGTCAAGGGGAGAGTGAACCACGTGACAGCTGAAGAAGCTCAGGCTGCACCGGACGTCGTGCTGGGTATGTTCCTTGTCAACTCAGTACCAGCATCAGTTCTTTTCGATTCCGGAGCATCACATTCATTCATATCAAAAATTTTTGTGGATAAGCATGGGTTGGGCATGGTGACTCTTAGTAACCCCATGATAGTTCACTCCCCTGGGGCAAAAATGAGGGCAGGGACCTTGTGCCCCAAAGTGGAATTACTCATAGATGGGACCCGATTCCTAGCCGATCTTTTGGTTTTGGAATCGCAAGGATTAGATGTCATTCTCGGGATGAACTGGTTAGCCAGGAATCGAGGTCAGATCGATTGCGCTACCAGATCCATCACCCTCACCAATGACCAAGGCGTGGAAGTAATCTTCTCCCCCCAGATCCCGGAAGCAGAAGAATGTGCCCTCTCCCACCTCCGAGTCTTGGAGGAAGTACCGATCTCGCGGAATACCGGATGTTTTCAGAGGAACGCCAGAATGCCACCGGATAGGGAAATCGAGTTTGTGATTAACCTAGTCCCAGGCACCGCCCCAATTTCTAAAAGGCCGTATCGGATGCCCGCTAATGAGTTAGCAGAACTGAAGAATCAGCTCAAGGAACTAGAAGACAAGGGATACATTCGACCCAGTTCGTCACCTTGGGGAGCACCCGTCTTGTTCGTCAAGAAAAAGGATGAAAGTTTGAGGCTATGTGTGGACTACAGAGCACTCAACGATGTCACCATCAAGAATAAATACCCCCTCCCCAGGATCGATGACTTGTTCGATCAATTGAAAGGAGCCGGTGTCTTCTCCAAGATTGACCTGCGATCAGGATATCATCAGCTGAAGATTCGTGAAGAAGACATTCCCAAGACTGCCTTCTCCACCAGATATGGACATTATGAGTTCACAGTCATGTCGTTTGGACTAACCAATGCACCGGCCTACTTCATGAGTATGATGAACAGCGTATTCATGAAGTACTTGGACAAGTTTGTAGTAATCTTCATCGACGACATCCTCATCTACTCCAAGAATGAAGAAGAACATGAGCAGCATCTCGGGATAACCTTGGAAAAACTTCGAGAGCATCAACTCTTTGCCAAGTTCAGTAAATGTGAATTCTGGCTAAAAGAGGTTGCCTTCCTCGGACATATCGTGACAATGAAGGAATTGTTTGTAGATCCTTCCAAGATAGAAGCAGTAATGGAATGGAAGTAACCGAAGTCCGTAACTGAAGTCAGGAGCTTCCTTGGACTTGCGGGTTATTACCGCCGGTTCATAGCAGGGTTCTCTAAGCTAGCTAAGCCAATGACTCAGTTGTTGAAAAAGGAAAGGAAGTTCGAATGGACGAAGGCTTGTGAGCAAAGTTTTCAGACCCTCAAGAAAAGGCTAGTCTCAGCACCCGTGCTTGTTTTGCCGGACGTGCATAAAGGCTTCGAGGTCTTCTGTGATGCCTCTCGCCTAGGCTTAGGCTGTGTCCTGATGCAAGAGGGTAAAGTGGTAGCCTACGCGTCGCGCCAACTCAAGCCTCATGAGTGTAATTACCCTACTCATGACTTGGAGTTAGCCGCAGTAGTGCACGCCTTAAAAATCTGGCGCCACTATCTTATCGGTAACCGTTGTGAAGTATACACAGACCATAAGAGCTTAAAGTATATCTTCACCCAAGCAGAACTCAATCTGCGGCAGCGAAGATGGCTGGAGTTGATAAAGGACTACGACATCGGTATACATTACCATCCCGGAAAAGCAAATGTTGTGGCCGATGCCTTGAGCAGGAAGTCCTATGCAAACATGGTTATATCGGAAGAAGACCAGACCCGACTTCAGGAGGGAGTCGCCCGTCTAAATCTAAATCCGATGGGACCGAACATCCTCACCACCCTGGAGATACAACCAGGATTGCCTGATCAAATCAAGGAAGCCCAGAAGGTGGACGAGGATATCCAGGAAATCAAAAAGAATATGAGAAGGGGCAAGGCCCTAGGATTCAGTGAAGACGAGCATGGTACTGTTTGGTTTGAGAACCGCATCTGTGTGCCAAATAATCAGGAAATCAAAATCATGATTCTGAAAGAAGCCCATGACACCCCATACTCAATCCACCCAGGTCGTACCAAGATGTACCAGGACCTAAGAGAAAAATATTGGTGGGTTAGTATGAAGAGAGAAATAGCGGAGTTTATTGAAGCCTGCGATACCTGTCAGCGAGTCAAAGCCGAACATCAGAGGCCAGCTGGACTCTTGCAACCACTGCCAATACCAGAATGGAAGTGGAAAGAAATCGGTATGGATTTCATAACCGGACTCCCAAGAACACAATCGGGGTCTGATTCAATCTGGGTGATCATAGACCGATTAACTAAAGTGGCTCACTTTATACCAGTCAAGACCACTTACTCCGGGAGTAAATTAGCCGAGCTATACATGTCCCGGATTGTGTGCTTGTATGGCGTTCCCAAGAAAATAGTGTCAGATCGAGGAAGTCAGTTCACTTCTCGATTACGCGTAAGCTATGATGAAGAGTTAGGGAGTAAGCTCAGTTTCAGTACCGCTTACCACCCCCAGACAGATGGTCAAACAGAGAGAGTTAATCAAGTGCTCGAGGATATGCTGAGAGCTTGTACTCTGGACTTTGGAAATAGCTGGGACAGTTCATTGCCTTATGCAGAGTTCTCGTACAATAATAGCTACCAAGCCAGTCTGCAGATGGCACCTTTCGAAGCCTTGTATGGTCGAAAGTGCAGGACACCCTTGCTTTGGGATCAGCAAGGAGAACCTCAAGAAGCTGGGCCGAACCTGCTACAAGACGTAGAAGATAAGGTTAAGAAGATCAGAGACAGACTGAAGATAGCCCAATCTCGGCAGAAGAGTTATGCGGACAACCGTCGCCGAGATTTGACCTTTGAGGTCGGGGACTACGTCTATCTTCGAGTATCCCCACTCAGAGGTGTAAAAAGGTTTCAAGTCAGAGGAAAGCTAGCACCACGTTATGTGGGACCCTTCAAGATTCTCAACTGAAGAGGTGAAGTCGCGTATCAGTTGGACTTACCGCCAATCATGTCAGGAGTGCACAATGTCTTTCATGTCTCCCAATTGAAGAAGTGCCTCCGAGTACCCACCGAGCAAACAGCATTAGAAACTCTGGACCTTCAGGATGATCTCACCTACCAAGAGCAACCAATCAAGATTCTCGAGACAGCAGAGCGTCAGACTAGAAGGAAGACCATAAAATTCTGCAAGGTTTAGTGGAGCAACCACACCGAAGACGAAGCCACCTGGGAGCGAGAAGAAGATTTAAAGGCCAGCCATCCCCATCTCTTTTGCTAGCCGGTGCAAATCTCGAGGGCGAGATTTCTTTAAGGGGGGTAGGTTTGTAACATCCCAAAATTTTTACTCCTTTATGAAAACCATTTCTGGAATTTATTAAAATTTTCCTGGAGTTTATTACGAAGTCCTGATTTGAGAAAAATTAAAAACATTAATTTATAAAAGCCAAAAATGAATTTATTGCATTACTGAAAGTTAAAACAAAGGTAATTCAGCTTCCTAAAGTCAAATATGAAATTACATTAATTTTCAGGATTTTATAGAGATTTAAAACTACCCTTTTAAAACCAAATTGTGCTTTTTGCAAAATATAAATGTCAATTTGAGGTGAAAATATTTTTATTGAGTCCCAATTAGCCCCAGAAGGTTCTCTGAATTTTTCTGGAATTTTCAAAATTTATTTGGTATTTTTTTGATCATTTTAAAGCCTCCTAGTCATTTCTGGAAAATCAAAAAGAAAATAAAACCTAAATCCCTCCTCGGCCGACGCGTGTCAGCCATCGGAGCCACCCCCACCCCGCTGGATCTAATCTCGGCCACCCATCTTCACTTACCGGTTCGACCCCGCCTTCCCCTATCCTCGGGTCGACACGTGGCAAGTATCGGACCATTCCCTCCTTCGCTCGACTTGATTGCAGCCGCTCGCACCAACTTACCGTTTCGGCCACCTCCCCCTCCGCTCCTGCCGCCACGTGGAGCGATCGGGACCATTCGCCATTTTCGGATCTCATCCCGCCCGTCCGTAGCAACAACCCTCCGCGAAACCCCAACGGCTCGGATCAAGTCTCCCTTGCCGGATGGGATCTCACCGCACCTCCTCACTTACCCTTCACGCGCACCCGACGGCCCCGATCTCCTCCTCACGCCACGCGTCACGGTCCATCCACCGCCCGATTTCTTTCCGTTTTCTCTCTCAACGGCGTGCGGGCCCCACTGCCGGAGCCGTTGTCCCCGCCACCTCCTTCTTCCTCGCGCCATCCCGCGCCATTAGCGCAAACCAAGAGCTTTGAAAGCCGGTTTCCATCCTCTCTCCCGCCCACGCCGGTGCTCAAATTACTCCCCGCATGCACGCGTCGTTTACGGCATGAAGTCGCGCATTCGCCCCTCCTCGCCGTCCGTTAACTCTTCCTCCCGTTGCACTCCGGCGAGCTTCACACGCCCGTTACCACCCTCCTCCGGCCTATAAGCCCTCCCGAGCACCCACTAACCACACCGCCTCCTCACCTCTCAATCGAAGCCCCGAGCCTCGAGCTCCCCTGCCCCGATTTCCCTCCGCCAGACTCCAGCAGCTCGGCGAGCAATCTCCAACGCCTCGAGCTCCCCGCACCCGCCAAGACCTCTCCGACATCGCTTGTGCCGGGCGGTCTCGGCGACCACCTCCCGGCACGTGCACCACCGGCTCCTCCTCCGCCGTGAGACCTTCTCCGACGCGCCCCTCTCCGCCGATTCTCCTCTCGGCCACCTCGGGATCCGTGGCGAGTACCATTGCACTCCCGCGTTCCCCTCTTCATTTTGATACCTCGGCCGGCGCGCCGCCACCGAACTCGGCGACACGGGCCGGCGCGCGCGCCGCCGGTCGGGCCATGTCAGCCCGTCGGGCCGACCTGGCAGATGCGTGGCAGCCAGGTGGCGGCCAAATCGGCGCCACCCGCACGCCCCCTCGCCACCTCACGCGCACGCAGCCACGTCGGCATAAAGCCGTGACGTGGCAGCCACGTCGCAACCACGTGGTGCCACGCGGCAGCCACGTGGAAGCCACGTCAGCTAAAGGAATACGCGTATGCTACGGAAGCAGAAAACAAAACTTTTCTACCGCGCACCCAAGAACAGCATGCTAAGGAAGGATCATGGTATTGGAATACGCGTAGGCTACGGAAGCAGAAAACAAAACTTTTCTACCGCGCACCCAAGAACATCATGCTAAGGAAGGATCATGGATCGTTACCACTTAGGCAGCAGCGCGCGAAGAAGAATTGGAAACCGATCCAATCTCGCGTCGAGGTAGTAGTGGAAGTAGCCGATCGTCCGAACGGATCGTCTCCTCCACGCACGCCGATCAAGATCGCAACGAGCGGCGCCTCCACCGTATCCACACGTCCGGGCCGGGCGCCGATCGCGAGTGTACTAGCACTCGTGAGCAGCTAGGGTTTGGCTCGGGAGGTGGCGGCTAGGGTTTTGCTAGATGTTAATCGGGACGAATCCTCCGCCTCGCCTCCATATATATAGACCTCCTCACGTGGGCCTCGTGGACCGAGGCCCAATAGGAGTCTATTCGGATCTCTATCCGAATTGAGCCCATATCCGAATCATATTCGAATTAGTGTTCCAACCCGTTAAGCGTGCGACCACAGCAGGTTCACGTATACTTGGTCGTGACCGGAAACGCCTTTCCGCTACCATGTTAATAGCGGCCTCTAGTAAGACATATTAACCCCAAAGTATATGTAAAGATCATATCAATTTGAACTCGTAATGTTCTCTCATGTACGAATCCCTTTGCCTCACGATATAGATTGAGCTCAAGGCGAGACTGTGTCATCCTCTTAATAGCTCAATCACTCTCTCGATTCCGTGATGGATTATAAACTCGTGATTGACTCCTCAATCACCTTGGCATGGCCATGCACTTTCATAATCCATTACATCGAGGGCCGAGATATCTCTCCCATAAGGAGGGGCAAATTCTATCTTGATCATTCACATCCCACTACATGTTTCATGGCAAACCCAAGACTACTTTTATGACTACCCGATTCACGGAGTAGTGTTTAGTAGTCCCAAAATAAGCTACTACTCATGTTGGGAACCATGATGATCTCAAGTCTAAGGACTCTACATAAACACTACTTGAGACCAGCTGATGACACATGGAATCTCTGCGGTGTCTCATGGCAGGTCTATCCAACATATGTTCACTAACACATGTCCATATTATTGATTTGGTATCACCATACCATGATCCATGAGACATGATCATCAATCAATACATATCTTGATCTTTGTCTTTGAATCATATTTGTTCCTCATATGATATACGATCGGGGATCATTTAGAAATAGCAACATCTTAGTATTTAAGAGTCTCATGAATAAGTCACATACTCATTGATCAATAATGATGATGTCTATTCCAAGGAACAAAGTAATGTATCATAAACATAGTATGTGATATATACAACATCTCCATGTTGCCTCTAGGGCATATCACTAATAGCCTCCCACTTGCACTAGAGTCAACCATGTAGGTATCTAATACCCATTGTCCTAGTGTGAGCCTCATGCTTTGGTGAGAAGCGGCTTTGTCAACGGATCTGCAATGTTCAAATCCGTTTGTACTTTGCATATCTTCACATCGCCTCTCTCCACTATCTCGCGGATGAGATGAAATCGCCGTAAAATGTGCTTGGACTTACAGTGCGATCTAGGTTCTTTGGCTTGCGCAATGGCCCCACTATTGTCACAATGAGGTCCATTGGGCCGAGGCACTAGCCATCACACCAAGCTCGAAATAAATTTCTTGATCCAAACAGACCTCTTTGGCGACTTGAGAAGCTATGTACTCGGCTTCATTGTAGAATCAAGAACCGTCTGCTTGGGAACTCTTCCGACTTACCGCACCGCCATTCAGGGTAACACAAATCCAGTTGCGATCTAAAATCATCTTTGTCGGTTTGGAAGCTAGCATCGGTGTAACCATTTACAACGAGCTCTTCCTCACCTCCATAGACAAGGAACACATCTTTAGTTCTTCTCAAGTACTTCAAGATGTTCTTTACGGCAATCCAGTGACTTTCACCGATCTCGATCGTATCTACTCGTAGCACTTAAAGCATCTGAAACATCCGGGCGTGTACAAAGCATGGCATACATAATGGACCCAATAGCGAAGCATATGGAATCGCATTCATTTTATCCCGCTCATCAGGTGTACTAGGACACTGATTCTTGCTAAGATTTATACCATGTGACATAGGTAGAAAACCTTTGTGCATATTGAACCTTTTCAACACCTTGTCAATGTACGTATCTTGGCTTAATCCAATTAGCCTTTTGATCTATCTCTATAGATCTTGATGCCCAGAATATATCTGCCTCTCCTAAGTCTTTCATAGAGAAACTATTTTTAATGAAGACTTAATGATTCGAGCAAAGGAATGTCATTTCCGATCGGTAATATGTCATCCACATATAAGACCGTAAATACGAGTGCGCTCCCACTAGCCTTTTGTAAACACAAGGCTCTTCTTCGTTCTTGATGAAACCAAACCCTTTGATTACTTCATCAAAGCGAATGTTCCAACTCCGAGATGCTGCTTTAATCCATAAATGGATCTTTGGAGCTTGCATATCTTTCCAATCGATTGCGGATCGACAAAACCTGTGGGCTGTGTCATGTACACATCCTCACTCGATTTCCATTAAGGAAAGCTGTTTTGACATCCATTTGCCATATTTCATAGTCGAAATATGCAGCAATCGCTAGAATGATCCGAATAGACTTTAGCATTGCGACGGGCGAAAAGTTTCATCATAATCAATACCTTGAATTTGTTTGAAACCTTTGGCCTGTCGCGCTTTATAGATGTGAACATTTCCATCTATGTCTATCTTTTCTTGAAAACCCATTTGCATTCAATGGTTTTAACACCATCAGTGGATCAACCAAGTTCCAAACTTGATTATTGTGCATGGATTCAATTTCGATCTCATGGCTTCAAGCCATTTCTCAGTCCGGTCCCACCATTGCTTCTTCATAGGTCTTAGGCTCATCGTTGTCTAACAACAATATGTCCCGTTGTTGAGTAGTCAAGAACATGTACCTCTCGGTGCACGACGTGACCTTCGACCTACGTGGTGCTGGTGTGTCCACAACAGTTCTTCAACGCTTTGTTCATCTGTTGTGGTTCTCAGAGGAGCTGAAACGTTATCAGTGTTTCTTGAATTTCTTCAAGTTGCATTGTGCTCCCACTATCCCTTCTTGAGAGAAACTCTTTCTCTAAGAAGACACCATGCCAGGCGACAAACACTTTGCCTTCTCCTCGATTATAAAAGTAATATCCTTTTGTTTCCTTAGGATACCCGATAAAGAAGCATTTATCAGATTTAGGAGTGAGCTTATCAGTTGTAAACGTTTTACATAAGCCTCACATCCCCAAATCTTAAGAAAAGACAAGCTAGGGCGTTGTCTGTCCACATCTCATATGGTGTCTTTTCTCTGATTTTGATGGAACCTGTTTAGTGTGAGCGTGGTTGTTCAAGAGCGTACCCCAAAAAGACAACGGAAGATCACTTTGGCTCATCATGGGCGCACCATATCTAATAAGGTGCGATTTCTCCGTTCGATACCCCATTCCATTGAGGTGTTCTTGCGAGTCAATTGTGGAACAATTCCACAATCCTTTAGATGATTGCCAAACTCATGGCTCAAATACTCGCCTCCACGATCGATCGTAGAAACTTGATTGTCTTGCCTAAATGATTTTGCACTTCATTTTGGAATTCTTTGAACTTTTCAAAGGATTCGGACTTATGCTTCATCGTAGATATACCCATATCTACTAAAGTCATCGATAAAAGTTATGAAATCATGAAAACCACCTCTGTTTATTAAGCTCATTGGTCCACATACATCGGTATGTACAAGTGCCAATAAGTCATTTGCCCGTTCACCTTGACCGGTGAAAGGTGCCTTTGTCATCTTGCCAAGTAAACAAGATTCGCATGTCTCTAATGATTCAAAATCAAATGAGTGCAGAATACCATCTCTATGGAGCTTCGCATGCGTTTCTCATTTATGTGACCTAGCGGCGATTGCCAAATAAGCGTGGGATTCAAATCATTCTGACGTTGCCTCTTTGCATTAATGTTATAGACCGGTGACCCTTCAAGAGTAAGAACGTATAACCCATTCACCAATGGAGTATGACAATAGAACATATCTTTGAAATAAAGAGAACAACCATTGTCCATAGATTTAAAGTCATAACCTTCGCTTGCAAACATGAAGCGAAATAATGTTCTTTGAAAGAGATGGAACACAATAACAATTATTCAATTCCAAAACTAATCACGAAGGTAAAGACAATGGCATGGTGCCAACAACTACCGCAAAGAACTTTTGCTCCATTGCCAACGCCAAGATCCACTTCGCTCCTCCTCAAACTTCTACTTCTTATTAGCCCTGCAACGATTTGCAAATGTGAGCAACCGATCCGGTATCAAATACCCAAGAATCAGTTGATGAAGTAGCAAGATTGATCTCTATAACATTTATACAGTGGAAGTCGTACTTCCTTCTTCTTCTCAAGATCCTCCAAGTACTTTGGGCGCCTTTTCCAATGTCCCGATTGCTTACAGTAGTAACAATCTACATCGGATGAGCATCGCCCTTCTTGTCTTTCTTGGCCTTAGAACTGCCGCGATCGCATCGAGCTTTCTTTCTTTTGACCGCGATTCTCTTGACATAGGGCTTGCCCTTGCCTTTCTGCATCATCATCACATGATTGCTGCTTTTCTTAATGCTTTCCTCGGCAGATTTTAGCATCCCATGCAACTCACCGGTCTTGTCCAGTTGTTCATGTGAAAGTTCATTATGAATGGCTCAAAGCTCGGGGAAGCGATCGAGAATCACATCGAGCCAACTCTTGGCTAAGGGAAAACCAAGCTTTTTCGGACTCTCAATGTAGCCAATCATCTTAATCACATGAGGGTGACGGATTCCCATACGCAAGCTCGCACGCAAATAAGGACTTTGAAGTATTGAACCTCTCACCCTTGCTTGGTTCTCAAACATACCACGTAACCCCACAATGATATTGTAGGCATCTGTGTTCTCATATTGCTTCTGAAGCTCAGAGGACATTGTGGCAAGCATGAGACAGCTCACATCAAGGCAATCATTCGTTTGCTTCTCATAAGCTCTCCGTGCAGCCACAGTAGCATTATCAGGCAAGTCTTCGGGGTAAGGAGACTCAAGGACATACTCCTTGCGCTCTTGCTTGAGAACAATTCTCAAGTTGCGATACCAATCCAAAAAGTTTGTTCCATTGAGTTTTCTTTCTCAAGAACAGATCGCAAATTAAAAGTCTTTGATGCGGCGTTAGTGACATGATCTACAACACAAGAATATGCAAAGTTTAGCACTATGTTTATGTTCATCTTTATTAAACTATTTAGCAAAAGACTCCCACTATGAGTTTTGCAACAAAACTCCTCTAAGTTACATAGTGGGTAAAGATCCTCATTTCACTAATTCCTAGTGAGCTTTGGCATCACGGCTAGAAAACTAGTGACATGGGTAAGCAACACTTTGCTAATCACATCCCTATGTGACTCTACTTTGGGTGACATCAGTATGCCTCGGCCCCAATCTATGCCCCAAGGTCCAAAACTATTTTGATAACCTTGTTAAGTAAACCAAATGCTTCCGCATGTAGATGTCCAACATCTACCCCAAATGATGATGATAACCGATGGCACTCTACTTTGGTAGACCTACCATGCGGTGATCATTATCTTTGGTGCAACATATGGAAGGGCATTAACACCTAATTTTAAGAGGATTCTATCCTACCAAAGCAACATATCACATATATCATTGCATAAGAATAAGATAGATAACATCATAGATAAACACATTTAACTGTGAAGTAGTATGGCCCAAAAATGGTGATATCCATCTCCAAGTAGGTGTAGACGATCTCCATCCTCCACATCACTCCTTTAGGCCACCATGCTTAAAAGCTTGTAACCTCAAAACTAGGCTACTACCTATAATAGCTAAAAATTGAAGATTACAAAGATAGATTCAAGCATTAAGGTCGACACGCAGGTCGTTAAATACAATATATACAGCTAACAATAGCTGTAATAATCATGACACGCAGGCCATGAACGAATGTTACATGCATCACATACATCTCATACATTCAAATAAGCTATAGGGCCATACTATTCACATCATTCTCTGCAAAAACAAGTTAGACGTAGAATCGCATTCTACCTAACGATGTGAACCCAAGACGCTATACAAGGGGGGGATACACACGGCGGTCCCGCTGATTGTCGCGATCATCATATTGATCATCGCGATCGGTATACTTGAGGAGACCACAACACAAGACCTCGATCTGTTGGCTCGATCTACTGATTGTGCGCGCAGTTAGCCCCGATGGTGATTCCAGCCGGTAGGGGCAAGTCGCGCGTACATCAAAGAAGGAGCACGAACTAATCTTTTTGGCCTTGTGATGCTATCAACTCATACCAATTTCAACCCCTTATGACCGATTGATCTCATCAACCCGTGCTACCTTATTTAGACTGTAATAGATCCAATCTACTACTATCGCATATCAACATATATGCGCTGATCCAGATTGCAAACTAAGCAAGATGGCTCTGATACCACTATTGGAATACGCGTAGGCTACGAGCGAAAAACAAAACTTTTCTACCGCGCACCCAAGAACATCATGCTAAGGAAGGATCATGGATCGTTACCACTTAGGCGCGCAGCGCAATGAAGAAGAATTGAAACCGATCCAATCTCGCGCGTCGAGGTAGTAGTGGAAGTAGCCGATCGTCCCAACAGATCGTCTCCTCCACGCACGCCGATCAACATCGCAACGAGCGCGCCTCCACCGGTATCCACACGTCCGGGGTGGGCGCCGATCGCGAGTGTACTAGCACTCGTGAGCGGCTAGGGTTTGGCTCGGGAGGTGGCGGCTAGGGTTTTGCTAGATGTTAACTGGGACGAATCCCCTCCGCCCCTCGCCTCCATATATAGACCTCCTCACGTGGGCCTCGTGGACCGAGGCCCAATAGGAGTCTATTCGGATCTCTATCCGAATTGAGCCCATATCCGAATCATATTCGAATTAGTGTTCCAACCCGTTAAGCGTGCGACCACAGAGGTTCACGTATACTTGGTCGTGACCGGAAACGCCTTTCGGCTACCATGTTAATAGCGGCCTCTAGTAAGACATATTAACCCCAAAGTATATGTAAAGATCATATCGGCTGAACCTGTAATGTTCTCTCATGTACGAATCCCTTTGCCTCACGATATAGATTGAGCTCAAGGCGAGACCTGTGTCATCCTCTTAATAGCTCAATCACTCTCTCGATTCCGTGATGGATTATAAACTCGTGATTGACTCCTCAATCACCTTGGCATGGCCATGCACTTTCATAATCCATTACATCGAGGGCCAGAGATATCTCTCCCATAAGGAGGGGCAAATTCTATCTTGATCATTCACATCCCACTACATGTTTCATGGCAAACCCGAAGACTACTTTTATGACTACCCGATTCACGGAGTAGTGTTTAGTAGTCCCAAAATAAGCTACTACTCATGTTGGGAACCATGATGATCTCAAGTCTAAGGACTCTACATAAACACTACTTGAGACCAACTGATGACACATGGAATCTCTGCGCAGTGTCTCATGGCGAGTCTATCCAACATATGTTCACTAACACATGTCCATATTATTGATTTGGTATCACCATACCATGATCCATGAGACATGATCATCAATCAATACATATGCTGATCTTTGTCTTTGAATCATATTTGTTCCTCATATGATATACGATCAGGGATCATTTAGAAATAGCAACATCTTAGTATTTAAGAGTCTCATGAATAAGTCACATACTCATTGATCAATAATGATGATGTCTATTCCAAGGAACAAAGTAATGTATCATAAACATAGTATGTGATATATACAACATCTCCATGTTGCCTCTAGGGCATATCACTAACACATGGATCGTTACCACTTAGACGTGCAGCGCAGCGGAAGAAGAATTGGAAACCGATCCAATCACGCGCGTCGAGGTAGTAGTGGAAGTAGCCGATCGTCCCGAACAGATCGTCTCCTCCACGCACGCCGATCAGCACTGCAACGAGCAGCGCCTCCACCGGTATCCACACGTCCCGGGCTGGGCGCCGATCGCGAGTGTACTAGCACTCGTGGCG
Organism: Melocanna baccifera; assembly: GCA_036346265.1. Lineage (NCBI taxonomy): Eukaryota > Viridiplantae > Streptophyta > Magnoliopsida > Poales > Poaceae > Melocanna > Melocanna baccifera. Next base: position 13,902,298 of record CM070704.1, on the reverse strand, counting down.
ACTAGGGTTTGGCTCGGGATGTGGCGGCTAAGGTTTTGCTAGATGTTAATCGGGACGAAACCCTCACCCCTCGCCTCCATATATATAGACCTCCTCACGTGGGCCTTGCGGACCAAGGCCCATTAGGAGTCTATTCGGATCTTTGTCCGAATTGAGCCCATATCCGAATCATATTCGAATCGGTGTTCCAACCCGTTAAGCGTGCGACCACAGCAGGTTCACGTATACTTGGTCGTGACCGGAAACGCCTTCCGGTCACCCCATTAATAACGACCTCTAGTAAGACATATTAACCCCAAAGTATATGTAAAGATCATATCAATTTGAACTCGTAATGTTCTCTCATGTCACGAATCCCTTTGCCTCACGATATAGATTGAGCTCAAGGCGAGACACATGTCATCCTCTTAATAGCTCAATCACTCTCTCGATTCCGTGATGGATTATAAACTTGTGATTGACTCCTCAATCACCTTGGCATGGCCATGCACTTTCATAATCCATTACATCGAGGGCCCAGATATCTCTCCCATAAGGAGGGGTAAATTCTATCTTGATCATTCACATCCCACTACATGTTTCATGGCAAATCCGAAGACTACTTTTATGACTACCCAGTTACGGAGTAGTGTTTAGTAGTCCCAAAATAAGCTACTACTCATGTTGGGAACCATGATGATCTCAAGTCTAAGGATTCTACATAAACACTACTCGAGACCAACTAATGACACATGCAATCTCTGCAGTGTCTCATGGCAGGTCTATCCAACATATGTTCACTAACACATGTCCATATTATTGATTTGGTATCACCATACCATGATCCATGAGACATGATCATCAATCAATACATATGCTGATCTTTGTCTTTGAATCATATTTATTCCTCATATGATATACGATCAGGGATCATTTAGAAATAGCAACATTTTAGTATTTAAGATTCTCATGAATAAGTCACATACTCATTGATCAATAATGATGATGTCTATTCCAAGGAACAAAGTAATGTATCATAAACATAGTATGTGATATATACAACATCTCCATGTTGCCTCTAGGGCATATCACAAACATCAGCACCACACCGCGCGCTGCTCACCCGCGTGCCACCTCACCCTCTCTCGGGTCCATGGACTCAGTCCACGACACCCGGGCCCCACCTGTCAGCCTCTCCTCGAATAAATTAATCCTAGGGCTGACGTCATAATATGTATTTTCCTTTAGAAAAATAATTCGTGCTGACGTCATAAATCCTTTTTGGTTTAAAATAAATCCAGAAAACACCCTTTTTCTTTTATTTTGAATTCAAACTTTGGAAGGCTATAACTTTTGCATTTTAACTCCAAATTGACCCATTCAAATTTCTAAATTTTTCTAAAATCATAATCTATCCATTTCTGGAATAATTTTGAAATTTTGAAATTTATTTAAATTTTGTTTGAATATATTTTGTAATCCCAAGATTTAAATTTTAAATTAAAATTTCCAATTTCTTTTAAAAGCCTCAATCCCTTTCCAAGAATTGTTAGTCCACATCCAAAATTCAAAATTCTGTCTCCCAGTTTATTTTATAATTTTTGGAAGTTGTTTGGATTTCATTTGAATTTTGTTTTGAATTTTCTTTGAATTGGCTCTTTACGTTAGATTTCGACGATACGGAAACGTTGAGTCCGACGATTCCCCGCAGGGCTTCGATCAAGGCAAGTTACACCTTTGACCATGTTGAACCTAATATTTCAAATGTATTTATATTGTTTTACTGTATATGCATGCGTATCTTTACTCAAATATAATTCAAATTTGTTTTAAAGCTAGTTATACCCATAATCCTTTGATTATAGCCCAATTTGAATATCGAATTCCTATACCTTGTCACCCTAGCTGAAAACTAGTTAGTACCATAGTATTGACTAGAAAATTTTATAGAAATGCTTAGCCTGGCTTAGTATAATTTTAGGTGGATCAATCTTTCACATGAAATGACAGACTTTGAAAGTTGATATCTTGACCTCGGTGAGTCAAGGATGGTTTATGAAAATTGTTTAAAAATGAAAATAGAAACTTATGTTTTGGACTTAGGCTAATGGTTAGGTGGTGGGTACCGGCATGCCTCGTGTTTGGTGACACCTGGTTGATTGTCGTGTACGGGGGAATGTGGATGGGCCTAAACCAACATAAGGACCGTTTCTGTGATTCATTTTATGAAGTCACTTCGTACTACCACAAGTCCGGTATGGGATGGACCTGGCTAAGTAATTTATGAAGTTCCAAACATAGTCTCGCTATAGGCTGAATGTGAGCGCGGCGTAGGCTGTGGGAAGTCTCACATGGCACCAGAGGGGGGCTCCAACTCGTGGATTCGAGTTGTGGTGAAACCTTAGTGGCGGCGTGATTATTTTGGCTATGGATCATCGGAACGGCCTTGTCATGAACTCTCTGCGGCACACCTAAGGCAGTGTGTTTATCGCGTGGCTCAAGTGAGAGGGAATGTCTTCTGGGTAAAGTTGTACACCTCTGTAGAGTTAGGAACCTATCTAGATAGCCGTGTCCACGGTCATGGACATGCTGAGTAAAGTTGTCATAGATTAGACTTGGATTTTATAAACTTGGTTTTTGAGCAAACAAATGGCGGTCTTGGTTCTGGTCCGGGTGGATTCCCGTGGATAGGTTAGTGTGGGTCGGAGCCTACGCTAACGATATTACTTGTTAAAAACAATGTTTCATATACTGTATTAAAAGTTCAACTTTTCGTACTTACATTATTGTATTTAAATTCAAGTATTGCTTTCCGCACATTTGCCCTATTGAGCCTTCCTTTGAAATCCGTTATGCATGCATCAACTCTGTTATAATTCCTGGTGTGACTTGCGTAAGCATTTGCTTGCTTACCTTGGGAGTACTCTCGTACTCACCTTGCTTAATCTGTTGCCAGACTTCGAGGGTGACTACGACGGTGAGGACTACTTCAGCGAGTAGGACGCGTCTTACAGTCATTCGCCTGTGGGAGGCTGGATGGGCTGTTCTGCTACCTTTATTTGCTTTCCGCTGTTTCATTTTCTTTCGTTGGCCTTGTGCCCTCTTATTGTAAGACTTGGCCTTAAGGCCGTATTTTGTCGTTTAAATAATATTCGGAGGTGATTTTTGCATGATATACATTACTGTTGTTACTGTGTGCACTAGCTTTTCCTGGGATAGTGCGATTTACATAGAGGGACTTGGAGTTGTTGTTCCGGGTCCCGACAAAGCTTATCGGATTGTTGTACCTGTGTGCTGAGGACTCGCTGCACAATGATGCTCCGTAGCATCGTTGTGGATGCCCCACCAAGGACCAAGTCGTCATCACCACCGCCATTGTCGTCTGAGGCAGCAGCAACATCATCATCCTTCTCGACATCCGAAGTGCTGATGTAGCCTCCATCTTCTGTGGCGATGTATGCCCGTTGGCTAGGGCAATTCTTCTGGACATGACCAAGCCCATGGCAGCGATGGCACTGAATGTCGGAGGAGCGGCCCGTTGAAGCCACGGAAGAAGAGCTCTTGGCTGGACCCTACAAAGGATTTTTTGTAGAATCTACATGGCGTGTCGTGGAAGGTGGCTTCGGTGGCGCTGCTGCAAACTTGTTCACAGGTGGTGGAGGAGAACGAAAACTCGAAGAAGACTTGGGCAGTCCCATCGATGTAGTCGTTCGCGGCGTGTAGGAGGGTCGTCCGGTGTTTGCCTTCGCTGATTCCTTGCGTCCCTGCAATTCTTTTTCTGCAAGCATAGCAAGCTGGAACAACTGGTTGACAGTAGTAAATTCTTTATAATCAACAATGTCCTGAATTTCACGCCGTAACCCCCCGTAGAAACAACAAATCTTATCCTCCGTTTCCTCAACAACCCCACAATGCACCATACCCTTTTGAAGCTCAGCATAATAGTCCTGAACAGACCTATCACCTTGTTCTAAGCGCTGTAATTTTTTTCTCAAATCACGTTTATATGAGGGAGGAACAAAACGATTACGCATTGCTTCTTTTAATCACTCCCATGTATCAGGTTGTTAACGCATGGTACCCAGTTCATTCCACCAGATAATAGCAAAGTCCTTAAACTCACTAGTAGCTTGTCTAACTCTATGTTGTTCAGGAACCAAGTGAGAATTAAACTTCTGCTCTACCGTCATCTCCCAATCAAGATATTTTTCAGCATCATAAAGACCAGAAAAAGATGGAATGGTAAATTTGACTTTAGCACAAGGATCGTCGTTACCATGATGATTTTGGTTATTACCTCCCATACCATGTCGGTTTTGCTGAAGACGCCGACGTAGTCGTGCATCTTGTGTCGCCCGCTGATCAATGTTGCCATCCATATCAGACACTGTGTCATCATCATGACGAGGGCCGTCATTGACAGGTGACAGGCGTGTCTCCAATGTGTCCATCCGACCAGTGAGGTCAGCCATCCGCCGCTCTACCCGCTCAATGCCTTCTGTGGTGTTCAACTGGGCAATGGCGGCGACGATGGTGTCCATTCGCGCGTCGAGATCAGTGAATGAAGCATTTTGTTTGTCGAGCGCAGCTTGTAGCTGGCCGCGACTAACACACTCGTTGAAGTCGACCGGTGTCCCATCCCCTTCGTATCCTGCCATGGTTAGTGGAAAACACAGGGAAAACAAAAGGATTATCCCTATCAACTACAAAGGAGGACAGTGGAAACCCGCAAAAGAAGTGGCTTACCAAGCTCTTACAAGTGTTCTTACCATCGCAAACAGTAGGTGGTACAACCGGTGGCTGGTTCGTGATACCTCGAGAGTGTGACCCGGTGATTGCAAGGGTTAAAAACTGTGCTGTCCGAAAGTATGTATATGGAGTTTGGAAGGCCAAATATGTGAGTGGAACACAAATCAATAACAGATAGTAATGTTGAATAAATGTCCAAAGCACTGGTCCTAATTACTGGCCTAAATATGTCCTATAGCAGGTATGATATGATGAACAAGGAATCGACCAGAATAGTAAAGCAAAGACAGCAACAAAGATGGCCAGGCAAAGACAGCACAAAACAAATGAAACTCTGTCACCTAAAACTATGCTCTCTTTTTTTTCTTTTTTTTCGCCACAGAGAGCAATTCTCTCTCCTCTCTACTATAAGCAAATTTTTTTATTTTTGTGTCTTTTTTCTTGTATTTTTTTCACAAAGAAGAGCACAGAAATAGGAACCACACAAAGTTTCACCTCAATCTGATGTAAGGTGTGGCCTACAGAAAATGATAAATATGCTGTAAATTCGGTGACGAAAGTTCAGAACTCGAGTACTGCACTTTGCAGGCCGAATTTGGGCAAAATAAATTCGCCGAACCCGACGAAGTGGGGGAGTATCGGATGTAAAATTTAATTTCACCCAATTTCAAAAAAAATCGTCTGATTACGAGTCCGTATGCGAAAGTTACGACCGTTTGAAGATGGGCCTCCGAGTTATGGTTTCTGTGAAGGCCAAAACGAGATCGGGTGGAGGAAATTAGTGGAAATTGGGGGCGAAAGCTCGGGAAAAGGGTGGGGGATGGTGTTGGGTGATCACGAGACAAAAACAGAGGGTGGGATATGGGTGGGAAGCTGGGTGATCACGAGACAAAAACAGAGGGTGGAATATGGGTGGGAAAACAAAAGTTGACAGCTAGGGTTTGTATAAGAGGTAGCGGAAGCAACACAACCCAAAACAAAACATGATCTAAACCAGCAACATAACTCGACTAAGGACACAAACTCAACACTACGGACTCTGAAATCAAATTGTGCAAAAGGCTAAACGAGATCTGGGACAGGGAACAACCTATGACTACAATTTTTTTGTAGGGCTTTTTCTTGGACTCTAGGATGAAACCGAAAACAACAAAGGTAGGGTAAACTCGAACCTGAAGGAATACCTGAAGCTCTGATAACCACTTGATGGGAACGGGGTCCCAATCTTCCAACAGGTTCTGGATATGTTCGATTTGGTGGAGGCGCGACACAAATCGATTCGGCTTACGAACAACACGTTCTGAACCCCACAATCGCAGCACCACGTCTCCTCAGGTTATCAACCGTGCGATGCCCGGTTGACCTCGCCAAGAAGGCTAATCCTAGCCTGCGAATCGAAGAACACAAGCAAGAACAAGGAAGAACATAACGAAATTGCAGATGTATTGGTTTAGCACTCGAAAGTTGGGGTCTCACAAACCGATGAACAGCGAAACTGTTCATGATAGAATTGATCTAAGCAAAACCCAACCCTAATGGTGGGGGTGGCGGCTGTATATAAAGGAGTGAGGGGCGTGCAAAACCCCTGGACGCGCCCTAATGGGCTCCAACACGATACAAAGCCGAACGGCCCAAAAGACGGTGGCGCAGCACCCTGACAGATTCTGAATGCCCACTTGTTGCGATGATTCCTGTTGACTCGGAAGGAATTTTGATATGGGACCAGAGCCATTGGAAAGGTCTCCTTCTCAGCTTTCCATACATATGTGGAACGTCCAAAATGGAGCTTGTATGCGTCCTGGGCGTCCGTTTTACTATAGGCTGGTCCTGAAGGCCGAGGCAGACTCGAACTCGAGTTGGACTGGGCCTCCGGCTTGACTTGGACGTCCTTGCTGGTCTTCTGCGCCTCCACACCTCTCTCCATGTACTTCATGACCCTCTCCAATGTTTCTAAGCAAGATAACATCATTAGGTAGCAATCTATTCTCAAAACTATAAAAAGGATCGCTTAAGAACGAGCTCACCTCTAGATTTAATTGTCGCATGCGAGCTCGGGTCATTGGACCTTGCATAACGGTTGGAGGATCAGCAGTTGCATCCGAAGGAGTGATGTCCTCATCAGCCGGCTGCGAGTGCGGGGGCGGGGCACACGAGCTCAAGGGCCTACGCCTCTGCAGAAGGGAGGACGACGCAAACGCGCTCGTCGAAGGCGCCCACGCGGGCGCGGGCTCCCGGCACCCATCTCGGCGTTGCACCCGCCTCGTATGGGTGGGATGTCTGACCTCGCGGTCGTCCCGGCGGCATCAGCCGCGCTCTGGAACCCTCGGCGCTATCAACGCCGGCCAGCAAGCAGGAAGAGGCTAAGGCGTACTAAGGACGGTGAGTCCGCAGGGGTAGTTGTAGGGGCGCGATGTCTGGAAAGGCGAGTGCCGCTTCACTTGGCCGCTCACCCTTTTTAAAGAGCCCTGGAAGCAAGACCGCGGAAGTTATGCCTCAAGAGCCCCATCACCTGCCCCAGGGGCATGTGGTGCAATAGTGCCGCCCCACTTCAGTTGCAGGGCCCCGTCAACTACACTCCATGCATCCCCCTATCCCGGGGGGCCGAAGCAACAGACGATGGGCAAGGGACACCACCCCGCAGATCGTCTGCCGCGGTGCGAGAGCTCGTTGATCTCGCCACTCTTGTCCGTCGATGATCACAATCTGCGAGGCAACAGTCGCGCCCGTGAGGCCTCTATCGACCGCCGGGGACGGGGCCTATGGAGCTAGGGTTCTGTCATTCCTCAGGCCTACTTCATCCTAATCCCGCCCAACAGTAGGGGACGGAGCGCTCACACGTCTACCTCGGCCAGGCACCAGCTCCGCTGCCACCACTTCGAAGGGTAGGGGACGGAGCGCTCGTGTGTCTACCTCGACCAGGCGCCAGCTCCGTTGCCACCACTTGAAGGGCGGGGCGGGCGCTCGCGTGTCATTTCGACCGACGCGCCCGGCTCCGCGCCACCACCGAAGGTAGGAGACGGAGCGCTCACGCGTCTACCTCTACCAGGCACCAGCTCCGCTGCCACCACTTCGAAGGGTAGGGGACGGAGCGCTCGCGGGTCTAGCTCGGCCAGGCGTCAGCTCCACTTGCACCACTTCGAAGGGTAGGGGACGAAGTGCTCGCGCGTCTACCTCGACCAGGCGCCAGCTCCGCTGCCACCACTTCGAAGGGTAGGGGATGGAGCGCTCGCGCGTCTACTTCGACTAGGCACCAGCTCCGCTACCACCACTTCGAAGGGTAGGGGACGGAGTGCTCGCGCGTCTACCTCGACCAGGCACCAGCTCTGCTGCCACCAATTCGAAGGGTAGGGGACGGAGCGCTTGGCGTCTACTTCGACTAGGCGCTAGCTCCGCTGCCACCACTTGAAGGGTAGGGGACGGGCGCTCGCGCGCGTCTAGCTTGGCCAAAGTCGCTCGTTGCCACCACTTCGAAGGGTAGGGGACGGAGCGCTCGCGCGTCTACCTCGACCAAGCACCTGCTCCGCTGCCACCACTTTGAAGGGTAGGGGATGGAGCGCTCTCGTGTCTACTTCGACTAGGCGCCAGCTCCGCTACCACCACTTCAAAGGGTAGGGGACGGAGCGCTTGCGCATCTACCTCGACCAGGCACCAGCTCCGCTGCCACCAATTCGAAGGGTAGGGGACGGAGCACTTGAGCGTCTACTTCGACTAGGTGCTAGCTCCGCTGCCACCACTTCGAAGAGTAGGGGACGGAGCGCTCGCGCGTCTAGCTCGGCCAGGCGTCAGCTCCACTGCCACCACTTCGAAGGGTAGGGGACGGAGCGCTCGCGCGTCTACCTCGACCAGGCGCTAGCTCCGCTGCCACCACTTCGAAGGGTAGGGGATGGAGCGCTGTCGTGTCTACTTCGACTAGGCGCCAGCTCCGCTGCCACCACTTCGAAGGGTAGGGGACGGAGCGCTCGCGTGTCTACCTCGACCAGGCGCCAACTCCGCTGCCACCAATTCGAAGGGTAGGGGACGGAGCGCTTGAGCGTCTACTTCGACTAAGCACCAGCTCGCGCCACCACCGAAAGGTAGAGAACGGGCGCAGCGCACAGCCTCGACGAGCGCCCGGCTCATGCCGCCAATTCAAAGGGTAGGGGACGGAGCGCTTGAGCGTCTACTTCAACTAGGCGCCAGCTCCGCTGCCACCACTTCGAAGGGTAGAGGACGGAGCACTCACGCGTCTACTTCTACTTGGCGCCAGCTTCGCTGCCACCACTTCAAAGAATTGCGGACGGTGCGCTCGCGCGTCTATTTCGCTTGGACGCCCGCTCTGTGCCTACCTCAAGCGTCTACCGCAACTAGCCAACAAACTTTACAACAAGAGCAAAAAGCGGATGAGCCCAAAAACAACGGCGGGGACGAACGTTTTGGCTTATCCATCACGCTACTACATAGTGATTACAAAGCCCACCAGGCTAACGCTACTCGTCCAGCTTCGCCTGGACGACCTCCCGCGCCGAAGCCTCATCCGTCGAGGGTCCATTCGCCAAGAAGTTCAGCGAGTCCTCGGCCCACCACCAGCGCCGTAAACGGCGCCGAGTCACGGTGTCAGCAATCAGCAGCCGGTCCCCATAGGGCAACTGCTCAGAATAAAATGGTGCGGTTGGTCAAAGAAGGACAGCAATTTTCACTTCATTCGCAGCATGGAGTACACAGGTTACAATACACACCGGCGCACAAGAACCTCGGGGTCACACCTGCTTTGAGCCGTCGGCCCTGTCATCGTCGTGCCGGGCAACTCCATCCAGCCACTCGCCAAGGTTCCCCTCACCGTACATGTTCCGCCGCAGCTCCACCTTTGCCGCGGCCTCCCCAATGTGCTCCCAGATCTGTTCATGGAAAAATCGAACAGCGGGCCGAACAGCGCGCACGGCACCAGACATCACTCCGGCCCCAGCAGGCATCTCCAGCTGCGGGTTGCCCAGTTCGTCAACATGACGGCAGACCCGGTGTTGGAGGAGAGCACACGCCAGGCATGCCGTCACGTAGGAGCAGTGATTGCCAAATGACGTCGTGGCGGCCTGAGCGAGATCGGCCGATTCCCTAATCCGTCGAAGTGTCCGGGAAAACTCTTCGAGTCCGTATGAGCGAGGTGGCACTTCGGCCACAAGGTTTTCAAGGGTACCCTCCAGGGCCAGCATAGCCTCCCATGCCGTCGCCGAGGCGACGCCCAGCGCCTGATCCCGCTCCCTCAGAGATGCAGCAAGGTGGCCCTTCTCTTCCTCCAGCATGGCAATCTGCTGGAGTAGGCTGTCCCACTCCTCCACTGCTGCCTACCGAGCCGATGCCACAAGCTCCGTGGCATATGAGACGGCCCCCGTGTGTTCCGTTTCCAGGCGCCGCATGCGGTCGCCCTTAACGGAATGCGCCTCCTCTGACGCGCGAAGGGCTCCTTCGGCGACGCGCAGCCGGTCCTCCAAGGCCTCCCGTTCCCGGACATGGGCCGTCTGCAGCGCCCGGCTAAGGGTGAAAGTCTACGCAATAAAGCAATCAGTACACCTCCCAGGGGCCGTGTGCTGATCAGGATCACACACTTACCCTCATTTCGGCGACCTCCACCACACTCTCAAGCAGTCCGGACCCGCAAACCTGCAGCGCATCGCGGTCTCAAACCTGCAGTGCATCGCGGTCTAGGCTCGCGGCCGCGCTATTTGCGACCCCTCGCCGCGCTGCCAACACCTCTGCTCGAGGGACGAAGTCCGCCAGATGTCGGGCGGCATCCGCGGCGATAGCTTTTTCGGCGACGCCGGATGTCCCTTCTAAGCAAACGTCCTCGTGCTCCGAGGGCTGCCCGCATTCGGGGACCCATGTTGCTGCAATTGGACATAGCAGTCAGCCCTACGAAGACACAGCGAGTCCAACCAAGAAATGTAGGTTTACTTTCAGCCGTGCCCGAATCCACAAGGATCTCGGCATCCCCAGCCACCCCGCCAGGCGGGGGGATCTCTGCGTCGGAGCGTAGCTCCACCAAGCCCTCGCCCCCAGCAGCCGCAGACCTGCTCGGGGCCGTGGGGACACTGAGGTGCTCGGTGTCTGAGTCAGAGTCCCACAGGGTTTCGACCTTGCTCGTTACAACGAACCCCCTCGACGAGCAAAGGGGCGATTGTGTGCGGGGCGGCTTCGCCTTCGGAGAGTAAGAGGGCGGCCCTGCCTCGGAAACCGCCATAGGAGGAAGTCCCACCGTGGCAGGAATGAACTCCGTCCCAACATCCTCCGCGAGCGACGGCTCCGCCTCAACGTCGGCTTGCAGCGAAGCAGCCCCCGCGCTTGCCTCCAAGTCGGCATGTTTCGCCGAGTCGGCACCCGCGCCCGCTGGTACTCCCTCCCCCACGGAATCGCGGAGAGGTGGACTTGGGGCTAGAACAGCGCGCTCTGGCACCCTAATGCCCAAGGCTTCACACACGCGGTTCAGCCGCCCCAGGCCTGCCTCCGCGGTCACAGCTACGCGCAGTGTGTGTTCCCTGGCCGTGTACGGTCCGAGGAACGCGCCTACCACATGCTCCACGTCTTCCAGGGAAGCACCTGCGAGGGGCATGGGGGCACATTGTAAAAACAACAGCCCTAAGGAATAGCACACGAAAACAAGCTCCAGCGTAACTTACGTGGACTGAAGGGTTTCGGCAGTGAACACACGGACGGGCGGACGTTGTCGCGCCAAAGCTTCCCAGGAGTAACACGCCACTCCGCGGCAAGTGGCTCCACGCCATACATGACGAACTCCTCAGCGAGGTCACGCATGTTGAAGCGAGCGATGATCCCCACGAGCCTCCGCGCAATTCACTCATCCTCATCATCTATTGGTGCGCCGGGCGTGGTGTTAACCGCCATCGGCCGCCCCGAACATTCAAGGCCACTACCGCTCGCCACGCAGTGGTAGAACCACCGCCTCATCTAGTTCGGCTCCCACTCCGCCCGACTTGACTCCGCGGGAAAAATCTTCTCGCACTACGGATGCAAGACGAGGTCGACGCTGCCGAAGCCGGGCAACGCCCCGTTCCCCTGGTCCTCCGATGCACACCGGGCATTGTGGAGAAACGCGAACAGTGACACCGTCGGCCAGCACACCTCCGTGCGCAGTGCCCAGCTGTACACGGCAAGACGGGCTATCACATTCGGCCTTATCTGCGCCAGCTCAAGCCCCAAAGCCCGCAGGACGTCCCCGACAAGTCGGGCGGCCGGAATGCGCAACCCCGCCTCGAAGTAGGCGACAAACACGACCGCCTCTGATGTGTCGGGGTGCGGTTCGATCTCGTCGCCCGCAGGCAATCGCACCTCCCGGCGGTCCGATAGCTTCCTTTCGCGCAGAAGGCCACCAATCGTCTCTTCTGTCACCAGCGTCGAGCCCAGGACACGGGAGCACGGACCCCCTACTTTCTCCGCTGCCGTCCACCATTTGTACACATGAGCGGAGTCGCGCCCCTTGAGTGTGTATCCCACCTCGAGCGGCGACAACCGCCGGAAGACAGCGCTGTCATCGGCTGGCTGGGCGAGCGCTCCGTCGTGTGCCATCGTCCCTCTAGAGCTCCGTGACGAAGGAGGCCGCAAGGAAGGTAGGAGATTGGGACGTGTGACCAGCAGCTAGAAGGCAAGGCGGCGAAAGTGCGGGTGGCGTAACGCCAGGGGTATTTAAAACCCCCGTGTCTCCCATGCCATTGGTGAGCATAACTGCTGGGAGGCGAACCACCCACCTTCCCACAATCGCGACCATAGTGGCGCACCTAATTATGCGTGCCAGGCCCGGTCAAGCGACGGTCACACCAAAGGGCCTGACAGTGCACGACGCGCCAATAGCACCCCGCCACGCGTCCGCTCGGGAATCTATGCAAAACAACCTGGCCCCACCTTCAACGACATCTTTGCCTCCGCGAGGCAACCCCGGGTCTACCTCCGGCTTCGACGCGCACCCACGCGCCGGAGCGGCACGCCAAGAGACGCCCCCCGCTTCGGAGAGTGCTCGCGGAGCAGACCATTCAGCGAAGACCGCGTCGATCGACGCAAAGCCAGCCAGTCACAAGGGGCGTCATCACCAAAGCATGCACAGGACACGCTGGTCCGCTCCTTCCACCGCAACCGCGCCGCGGTCGGTGGTCGCCGAATATCCCGCTCGAAAATAGGCCTCCTTCAGTTCATCAACATGGAAATATTCTTCTGCATGTTCATGAACTGAAGAAGGCATATTTTCGAAGTCATGATCATCTCAGCTACGCCCAGAAGGCGCTACAACCTTCCTGGTATATATACACAGCCACCCCCCCATGGGGAAACCAACCGGCGGAAGTCGAAGCGATGCGGTCGCCCATGTGCGGACAAGCGCAACCGGCGGAAGTTGAAGTGACGCAGTCGCCCATGTGCGGACAAGCGCAACCGGCAGAAGTCAAAGCGACGCGGCCACACATGTGCAGGCGACGTCCCACCTTGTTGCATCTACGCACCTCGCCTGCGTCGACGAAGTCTCAACACCCGCAGGCCAGCTGCGACTCCGCCTATGGACTCCAGCCTCGAGTTTGTGCGGCCACGATTGAGATCGACGCGCCAATGGCGCCCCGCCACACCTCTGCCCGGGCATCTGCGCACAGCAACTCCAGCTCCGCGTCTCAACCTTCCGCGAAGCCTTCGCCTTGGCAGAACAACTCCGGCTCTGTCCTCGACGAGACCTTCGCCTCCGAAGGGCAACCCTGGGTCCGCCTTCGGCTCTCACGCAACTGCGCGTCGACACGTCGCGCCAGAAGGCACCCTTCCTGCTTTGGTGGCTCGGGACAACCCAGCACTTGCAGCACATCATATCTCTTCACTATTAACACAACCGTTTTCGCACCCTAATGTGTCCCACGCCTTCCCATGGATGCTAGGTTGCAGAGAGTGTCGGCGCGGCAGGTCAGCCGGAATGCGCGCGCTCGCGGACGCAAGGGATGGCCCCAGGCTCGGAGGTCGAAGTCCAGCAGTACACCCCCTTCACGCGAAGGGCGTAAGTCTTCCCGCCAGCTCAAGGATGTACCTTCTTCCGTTCAAAAGCATGCATAGAATGCCCCAACTGAAGCTAACCCTGTCGCATGCTCGTGAGCGGAAGAGGCATATTCTTGAGACAAGCTATCCCAGCAATACTTCATCACGTCGCTACGGCCGCATATATAGCCGTTCTCGGGAAGCGCAACCGGCGGAAGTCCAACCGTCGCGGCCGACCACGCGCGTCCAATCGGCGGGAGTCCAACCGGCGCGGTCGCCCACGTGCATGCGACGTCCCAACCCCCCGCGCCTGCCTGATCCTCCCGTGTCGACGAGGTCTCTGCCTCTGCAGCGCAACTGCAACTCCGCCTGCGACTGCCCAGCGCACGGCTTCAACATCGACTCCGCTGCGGACCCGCGGCTTCGACTCCATGGAGCCACAAGGACATACATGCGCCAAATTATCTTCGCCTACAATCACACAACGTCACATGCCGCAGGGACAGAGGGGGTCAAAGGGCTCGGCAACATGGCTTCGGCCTGTGAAGCCCTTCACCATGAGAGGCTCCTGTCGTAGTGGTGGCCCCCACCTAAACCCAGCTAGCCTATTGAGAAGGTTATAAACATGTAAATGACGTAGCTTGCCCTCAAAGGAAGGCTCGGTGTAAGGTTACGATAGTAAAGACGCTCCTTACGAGGAAATATATATCACGACCAGCCCTTGGGAAAGACCCAAGAAGACATTGCTCACCTAACTCTCCACTACCATACACCTCTCTCTCTGTTTGGTCTGTAGCCACAACACTAATCATGAGGGTAAGGATAATGGTAAAATACCAATAGCTAATGCAGCAACTCTTGCTCCATTGCCTACAAGAAGATCAACCTCGCCTTTTGCTAAACTCCTACTCCTTATCAGCCCTTGCATCGAATTGTAAATGTGAGCAACCGATTTGATATCAAATACCCAAAAACCAATATGAGAAGTAGTAAGATTTATTTCTATAATATTTATACATGAAGTAGAAGTCTTACTTCCCTTCTTCTTTTCCAATTCTGCCAAGTACTTCTTACAGTTCCTCTTCCAATATCCAGTCCCTTGATCTTCTGAAGCTTATATTTGATACTCGAGATCTCATCTTGGGTTTTGCTCATGTCCTTTCTTGTGCTCGAAGCCTTAGACTTCTTCTTTCTCATCATCACATGATTAGAGTTTTTCTTAATGCTCTCCTTTGCTGACTTGAGCATCCCATAAATTCGGTCATTGATTTCTCCATGCTATTCATATGAAAGTCCAAAATGACTAACTCAAAGATCGGAGGGGGCGATTGAAGAATACATCAGTAGCCAACTCTTGGCAAAGAGAAAAATCAAGCTTTTTCAAACTCTCAATGTAACCATTTATTTTGATTACATGAGGGCTAACCGAACTTCTTGCACGTAAACAATGACTTAGAAGTATTATACCTCTTAGCCCTGCTAGTTCTCAAACATGTCCTAAAGATCCATAATCATATTATAGGTATCTGTGTTCTCATATTGCTTCCCAAGCTCCAAGTTTATGGTAGTAGGCATGTGACAGCTAACATCGAGTGAGTTATTATAGTGTTTCTCATAATCATTCTTTTCAGCATGAGTAGCATTTTTAACTGGTTCATTAGGATATGGAACCTCTAGAACATATGACTTCTTTTCTTGCTTGAGAACAATTCTCAAGTTACTATACTAGTCAATTAAGTTTATTCCACTTAGTTTTTTTCTGAAGAATAGATTGCAAGTTAAAACTATGTCCAGAGGAAATAGATGGCGGCATGGTCTACAACATAAAAAATATATGTAAAAATTTAGCACTATGTTTATGTAAAATTTTCCATTAAATAATAACAAAAGACATTCCCACTATATATTTAAAAACTATAGTCCTAGTGAGCATTAGCATCACTACTAGAAATCTAACAATGTAAGTCAGCAACCCCTTGCTAATTACATCACATGTACCTCTTGTTTGTTGAGTAACATCTATATGTTCCAACTTCAACACTATGCCCTAAGGCCCAAAACTATTTTGATAGTTTAGTCAAATTAAACCAATATTACGCATGAAGTATCTAACAGTTACCCTATCTTATTGAGATGATTAATGGTACCCTACTTTGATAGACCTACCAGTTAATGATCAAAATCTTGATAGGTGCAACAATTGGAAAGACTTCCAGTTTTACTTAATTTATCTAGAGAGATACTAGTCTATCATATTAAAAACACCTAAGATAATAATAACATGAATAATAGTATAATAGGAACATAAAAACATTCACAAATAATCATATCAAACTATGAAATAGTATAGCTCTTAGCACAGCAATCTCCATCACCATGCTTCCTATCCACTGAGCCATCAATGTTTGAGGTCACCACATTCATCTACTTAGCTATTACTCTTAACAGTTAACAATGAATTACATATTAAAATATCAAGCATCACAAGTCGATACGTAAGCTGTCATACAATTATATGTAGCCTATGGCTATAAATCAGCATGACGTGCAGGCCATGAAAAAGTCATACAAGCATCACATACACAATGGGTCATACTATTCACACACCCCCTGCAAAAATGAGTTATGCATAGAATCCAATTCTATCGCGCAGCATGAACATATAATACCTATAACTCACGGTGACGACGGGTTGATGGCGGTGACAAGGATGTCAATGAAGGAGGCGGTGACAAAGACGTCGGTGAAGGCAGTGGCAACAATGGTGGCGGTAGTGGCCGCCATATTCGTAACCTTCGTGCTCTGCTTCTACCATAAGTAGTTTAAGTAATTTAAGAGAAAACGAAGGAAAAATATGAAATTTAAGCAATTGCATAAAAATATCAACACATAAATATTTGGGGAAAAAGGTGAAATTTCTTGATATTTTACTGATACAATTTTACTACCTTGTTAAAAATCTTACACCCCATACTAGAGTTTCCCCGGTAAGGAAATGAGTATAGCAATAATATGCATAAATCCTAACTACTACTCGATATTGACGTCATTCATATGTTCCAGGCTAGCATTCACCTGCACAACCTCGGTGTTCTCCAGTTGTTAATGTTGTCGCTCTTTTGTCAATTCTCAGTCCTTGGCGCAGGTGATTGCCTTCGACATCTTGAGTGTGAGGGATGATCTCCTTTCTTCAATTATTCTCACTACCATGCTGAACGTCACTTCCAAAGAGATAGTGGATACCATAACCAGTAGAACATCCCATGCAAAATCGCACAGCATAGGATATACCCGCTTGTTGTTCTTTCACCACTCGAACAAGTCTATATTTCCTCGGCCAGTAAGATCAGGATCAATGTTTGCAAAATCATGCTCTAAATAGTGGTTCAGCCCCAAGACAAAATTCCACTTGGGGACTGTAAGAGATTGAGAGGATGAAGAACTAGACTTACTATTTAGCTTCTTCCATAAGTGGGTTATCAAACTTGTCTTACCTAGTTGCGCCTATTGTGAGACCTCTAATCTCACACTACTGCCAATCTTGCCATGATGTGCAAGTGCATAATGAGTTTAATGAGCCAGCTCAAGCCCTTGACTCGAGCCAACACGAGCACCAATTTTTGCTTATTTGTCTAACAAGGCGAGATAGCTCATTATCCACCACTACGCCCAACACCATGCTTTCGTTTGGCATGCACAACCAAATTTTTTTTAATTTTTTAAAAAAGAACAAAATATTTCCCCAATTTCATAGGCTACCATTCTGTTTCACACTGAGTCCAAACCAACCTTACATATCGAGCAAAGAGGCACAAAATCTAAGGAAAGTTAATGACATTGGAGGCCTATTAAATATCATACTATAGTCAATCTCTTGTACTGTATTAAACCCGGGTAAGGAGTGGAAAATTTGCAATAACTCTACTCTTGATTCCAATCAGTCTCCTCATAGAAGTAGTTGATCGTTTTCTAGCCAACTGTCTCCTCCTCGCGATCATCCCAATTAGCACTGTAGTCGTAGTAGCTCCTCTATCGAGATCTACACGTCCAGAGATGGAATGATGTGTATCGATGTGCTAGCACCAGCACACACGATAGGGATTTTGAAAAGTGATGGCTAGGGTTCTGATGGGTGTGCCTTGAGATACCCCTCAACCTCGCACCTCTCTTAATATATAGCCTCTATTCGAATCCTTATCTAATACAATAAGATATCGTATTCAACTCAAAAAGCCTCTCACTAGATCTTTATCCATTTGAGTAGAGATCGTATCCCACCTGAAGAGTCACCGATCGGATCTAATATGACTAGAGATCGTATCCCACTTGAAGTCTATCATTCGGACCCTTATCGTTCCAACCCGTTAAGAGGTGACCCCGTCGGTTCATGTATATTTGGCTATAGGCCAAAAACTTCTTTCCGGTCTATAAGTCAGTAGCAGTCCCTAACAGGACATAACTACTCGCAAATATACATAAAGATTATATCGGACGAGCCTATATAGTGCCTTCATATCGGATAAACCTATATAGTGCCTCTATACTAATCCCTTTGCCTCATAATACTTGATCGAACTCAAAGTGAAAAATGTGCTATCCTATAATAGCTTGATCTTTTACTTGATTCTATAGTGCATTCTCAGTTTGTGATGGACTCATCAACCATATTTAGCATGGCCGTGCACTTTTTTAATCCAACCACATCGAGGGGCTAGAGGTATCTCTTCCATTATATAGGAGGGGCAAATTCTATCTTAATCGCTTATATTTCTCTTCATATTTCATAGTAAACCTGAGAGATACCTTTATGATCACTCAGTTACGAAGTAATATTTGACAATCTCTAAGTAAACTATTATATATGTAGAAAACTATGACGATCTCAGGTCTAAGAATCCTATATACACTTTGTATGAGACCAACTGATGATACTTCAGAATATAACAATTCCCTTAGTATCTCATGACAGGTTAATCCAACACTATATTCTCTAACATTTGTCTATATTATTGATTTGATGTCCCCATATCTGTGATCCGTAAAATATGATCATCAATTAATACATGTGTTGATCTATACATCATAATTATCCCACACAATGCTATAAGATCAGAGATAATTTAGAATAACATCAAAACATGAATAAAGAGTTTCATAAACAAGTCATATAATTGATCAATATGAAAGATATTTATTTAAGAGACAAAATAACATATTATTTAAAAAATCATAAATATATAAGTAATATAATCATCTTCATTATTGCCTCTAAAGCATATCATTAATACCCAGAGACCCTACTATTTTTTGAAGCAAGCACAGAGATGGTACAGAATGTCGGAGCTTTAACAGAGTTGAGAACATTTGGTATCACAAAAGTGACGAGCAGCCACTGTGAAGACCTCTTTCGCGTCCATTAGAAAGATGAATCATCTTGTGCACTTGGAGATCATCGCTAAAGATGAGCAAGAAATACTTCCATTGCAGACAGTCTCCCTACCTCCCTGACTTCGAATGGTAATGTTGTTTGGGCAGTTAGAGAAGAAATATTGGCAGTGTTTCTTGTCATTCGAGCCACTCAAAAAATTGACTTAACTTACGACTTCGCTGGAATAAAATAGATGAAGATCCCTTGCCATATCTCCAAGTTTTAAGTGGCCTACGTGAACTCCAGTTAGGGCAGGCATACGATGGCAAAAGATTGTGTTTCCATGAAGCATATTTTCCAAAGTTATCAAGCCTATCAATATGGGATGTTTTGCAGCTCAATGAAGTTGAAATCGAGAGAGGAGCAATACCAAGCTTGGATGAGATTAGACTCTGGAATTGTTCACAGTTGAAGGTGTTGCCAGAAGGAATTGTGCACCTCACCACACTGCATATTGGAAAGCCAGCAGAAGATTCTGGAGAAGCTTCGTGGACGAGACAAGTGTGAGGAGTTTGACAAGCTACAGCATATTGAAAAGGTCGCTATTGCAATCGAAAGAACTGGGCTGTTATTTCCGGTTTTTTAAAGTGGCTTTTAGTTTTTGATATAGTACTAACTCTAAAAGAAGTATTTTTTAAGACAGAGTCTACAAATTTATTATAGTATACTTTAAAAACCCATCATCTGTATCGAACAAAATCATATGCGAGTATCTCTCTCTGTAATCTCTGTCACAAACAGCCAAAATTCAAAAATTTCAACCATAAACATCAGTCACAAAGAACAGGCCATAACTCGATGGTGGAAAGGATTCAGTGAGTCACTACAATGCACCATGCAAATATGAATTTTTAAATAATCAATTTTTAATTTTGAATTACAGTATTATACCTACTTTTTATTTTTTTATAGTTTTGACCACGTGTCACCCAACGGTTAGACAACTTGGGCTAGTCACTCAACCGTTCGACGACTTGTCCATGTTGTCCAACAGTTAGAAGATAAGACCCTAGTCGCCCATCCTAGTTGGATGACTTGCCCATGTCACCCAACCGTGGAGCGACAAGATAGTTAGTCATCCAACCATTAGGCAATTTTTAAAAAATATAAAACTATTTTATCAATCCAATGGAAATAATTATGGGAGTAAATGGCAAGTGTTGTAGATAGGTAACATTTAGCAAATGTTGTTTTTAAGTTGTTTTCTTCTAAATAAAAGGGCGGACAATATCGATTGATCCGTTTGTGATTTTCATATGTTGTGAATGGTATGAAATATGTTAGACTCGCAATAACATTTTGCGATCGTTGTATATTGTTGTAGTGCGATAAATTTTCTGAAAAAATTTGTGAAAACGATTGAGGTAGCAACGATGCGTAAGTAGAAAGGTAAGTGCTATGGCGATGTAATAGAAAATGCATATACGGAGAACTTCGGATAAATGATATAAGAAAAACAACACAACCGTTTATCCGATAAGGGGGTTACGTGGAACGCAGGCTAACGAACCAAGAATGGTACACATATGCTTTTAGAAAATTAGAAATACATGGGACACATATGGATGAAGAGCGTTGAACTACTGTGTGGAACGTGGCCATTTGCCCTTGTGGCCCAGCTCGGTGTTGTAGTCCTCACCATCGGCCATGGCCTTGGCCATCAGTTCACGCCTTCTCTCGTGCTCCTCCTCATGAGCCTCCCACTCTTTACGCCTGTCCGCCTCTAGGTAAGCTTGTGTCTCCTGTCGGATACACTCACTTCGATCTTCGCTGTGGCGTCGCTCCTCCATTCTCTCGCGTGTCATCTAGGTGTCCCACTTCTCGTAGTCCAGAGTTCAATAGTCGTGTGGGTTAGTACATAGCGGATCTGGAGACTATGGAAGATAGGAGAGCTTGTTAGTACATGCTATACAAGAGAACTGGTAAGGAAATATATTGTAACCTATTCTTACCTACTGCCGGTAGTAGGCCGTGTCCCAACATCAATCAGGATAGTCCCAAGTGTAGTTACTGCAACTTTAGTAACGCATGCTCAAGATCAACTACTCCTTGAATTTGAAGAATTTGCATGTGTTTCTGCACCAGCAGAGGGGGGTGTCTCCCCCACGGGCAGGTCTTGCGGCGAACTTTCGGTGGGAACGTTGAGGTATGGGATGGGGTTGGAGGTACGGGGGGCTTTGCTTGGGGAAGGTGTCTCTTAGCACGCTTCGCTTGTTTGTCTCAAGCTGCAACAGCCCTTGCTAATTGGGTGATCTCTTATTGCTTCTCCATACTAGTGATGTAGTGTTGCAGTCGTGGTGCAAGAAGGCATGATGTGGAAGGGGAAGTACTTATAGGCTTAGCCGATGTGATATACGTGTTGTAAGTCCAATTCGATTTTGGCAAATTCTCATCCACGAGACAGCGGCACGCCGGACAATTTGTGAACCAGCGTAGCATCATATCGCTGCACAAAGCTGCCCCCTTTGGTCTTGTCACTGTGTAAAGCTACTCCGTTTGGTGTTGTCACTGTGTAAGGTTGTCTGCTTTGGTCATATCACTGCGCAAGGCTGTCTCTTTTGGTCTTATCACTATACAAAGTCACCTCATCTAGTTTAGTCACTGCATGAAGTTGCCTTGTTTGATCTTGTCAGTGCACAAAGCTTCCCTATTTGGTCTTGTTACTATGTAAGGCTGTCCTTTAGTCTTATCACTGCTCAAAGTTGACCCGTATGGTCTAGTCAATGCGTAAAGCTGTCCTATTTGGTCTACTCGCTGCACAAAGCTACCACATCTGATATACTTACTACGCAAAGCTAACACATGACCCGCTTTGTTAGAAAGCATTCTACCTCCCCCGTGGGCTATAAAATGCACCCCCACCCTCTGAAAATCGAAGCACTTGACCTTGCCAACTGTAGGAAGAACAACATTCTCCATCCTATAGTAACATACCATGGCACACGTCGAGGGGCCAGTCCAACCAGGGTTGCCAACTACACCATCCTTCACATGTCAAAGGAACCATAACTAGCTATCGAAATTCTCACTTTCGACAAATACGATGGCAAGGACAGAATCTAATTGTTGCCATCAATGCCAATTGCTGTCAGGATCTGCCCCTTGTATTTCCCTATTAGAAATATCCCATCGATTGAGATAACTAGTAACATGTGCCTGAAAACTTCGATGCAGGAACCGAAGGCTAAGAAGGCCCTTTGCAAAACTAGGTAACCGGGTAGTCTTTTGAATGGCTTGTCTTTTACAGCAATATGTGTGCCTGAGTTTCTATACCGTAGCACCTCGAGCATACGAGGAAGGTTGTCGTAAGCTGCCTCGAAAGAACTGAACCTCCTTTCCAAAGCATTTTGCTTCGCACGCCATAACTTGGCGTATCCAATATTGTACTTGAATTTTTTTCTCAATACCCACCATGATGTGTTTGGCCTCCAGGAGCCTTTTTCTTCACTATCTTACCATACATGATATTGGCTATGAAGGTGGATGTTAGGTTACGATGCTTCAGCAAAACACTACTGAGCACGTAGGAGTGTGGCTTTACCTTTGAGACAATTCAGTGAGTCTCGTACTTAGATCTGCGTACGTGCACAAGTCAAGGATAGCCAATCTGCTCGCAGACCATGGTGTACTACACCAGGCTAGATTTTAGTACCTAAAACGTCCACTGCATGGATAAGGCCCACAGCTTAATAGCATCCTGAAGTGATCCCTTGTCAGCAAGTATTGTATGAAGTCGAACCTCCGTAGCATAGTACTCCCACGGTGATTCATGCTCGTCGTGCACAGAAAGACCCTCAGCATGCCCCTATTCCATGCCTACAGCATGGGACCTTCGTCCTCATCGGAAGAGTCGTCGTCATCCTTTTCTAAAGCTTCCTTCTTGGCCCAAGCCGTCTAGTGATCGATCTCCATCTAACACACTATGCTATCGACATACCCCCTACGTTTGCCTGTCCAGTGGGCTCAGCTTGCATTGTGCAATATTCATGATCTACCTCAGCAACATCTGCATCTGCCTATCGGGTGGGCTCAGCGTGCAGTGTGCGATATTTTGGTTCTGTAGACGCAATATCGCCCATCACATCCTCTTGATGAACCACATGTTGTGTGCTTGAGCTGCTCCCACCAACCGGATCTCCTGTGACTTCCTTCGAACATGGTTGCATGAGTAGCACACACTCGTAACCATGTCGCCGGCAGCCTTCCACAAAACCCTTTCACGTAACCAAACAAACGTTCAACACCACCCACTAACTCATAATTGAAACTAAGTAAAAAAAAGCATCTAAGTCATATATATTGTGTTAGCACCTTGGCGTGACCACTCAAATACAACTTTAGAAAGCAATGTGATACATGATTTGCATTCTTTTGTCCTTAAGGATATGATGCCAAGTTTACAAATATCTTTATTTGTAGTTAGTGTAAAGAGGTTTTCTTTGGTTCAGGAGGCATAGGCTAAATGGAAATATCGAAGATCATGATCGGTGTTTTTCGAATCTCAGAGTTTGGATATTTGGGCATTCCTGAGTTGTGCTTATGCTGGTCCAGTTGTTCAAGTCGTGTCTTCTTCCAGTATTCAATTTCTCACTGCCTCTCACGGACTCGATCGATGCTCTGTTTCCTGGCTCCTTTGATTGGAAAAGCTTATTGTTGCGCATCAGTCTCCTTAACTCCCACCAAATATCCATGGCAAACTGACTCCAAAGCCCATATAGGACAACACTACATACCTTGGGGTCCAAGGAGAAGCTACATATGAGCCAGTACAGGACATCTCTGATTCAAGCATTCTCTACGTTCAGGGGTACCATACTGACTTGTGGAAAACTACTCAGATCAACATTGTATGGGCCTTCACGAATAGTACCAACACCGTAATACACTTTCAATGTTGTGGGTTCTGACATGACTGATTTCTTACTGCAAATATTAATATTTGTCAACATACATTCACTAAATACATGCTAACCAAATATGTAACTACATGTTGCCTACATTTGGATGAGAACAAGAATGGATGAAGCTATTACCTTCACACAAAGATCTTTTCTTCTTAGCAACGAGTTTCCTTCATCTTCCTCTCTAACCTCATGAACTCCTCTCCTCTTCTCTTCTTCTCTCGAGTTGCTCTCCTCTCCTTCACTCCCTCTGCCAATCTCCTCTCCTCTCCTTCACTCCCTCTCCTGAGCTCCTCTATTTCTCCCCGTCTCTTTGTCTTCCTCTCCCGAGCTTCTTTGCAACTATCTCCTCCTCTTCACTTCCCCTCTCCTTCTCTCCCTATTTTTTTCTCCTCTCTTGAACTCCTCTTGTTTTCTTGCGAGAGAAATGGTGAGAGAGCCTGTGAGAGGGTCGGGTCAAAGAGAAAAGAACGAGCTGACAGCAAGTGGTCGCTCTACCGTACTTGTCGCCCAACGGTTGGACGACTAGAGCCACTAGTCACCGTACAGTTGGGCAATCGTCCAACTGTTGGGCGACTTGGCCTCATATTGCCCAATGGTTGGGTGACTTGCCTATATTGCCCAACTGTGCGGTGACAGATGGTTATTTCTGCAGAATAAAAAAATACAAGTATAATACTGTAATTCAGAATTAAAAAAATAATTATTTAAAAAATCATGCAATTGTAGCACCTCCCACCCCCACCCCAAAAATTACCAAGAAAAATAAAAAACACAAACATGCACAAAAAAACTAAACTAAATCAAACAGTCATATGTTTTTTTAAGAGGACATTCATATGTTGTGAAAGCATTATGCAGGTACTGCCTTTTTACATTCCCCTCTGTACATATTATATGTTGTGATTTGATTTGTTGGAACTATTGTTGTGGATTGTATTTAAACAAAAAAAAACTTCCGCTTGCAAGGTGAAAGAAACAAGTGCCTACTTGTCTACCCATTCTGTTCTTGTATGGACATGCAGTCTGGTCACGATATACTAATTCTGATTTCTGCATATCAACCGATACATTTAAGTGAGGCATTCTTAGTAGTTGCAATAGGCTACACTAACAAAATAATGGTATTAGTAGTTCAGTTATATACGGTATTTTTAGAAGGATGGTTCAGCTTCAGTAAATGTCAATTTATTTTGGCGCCGTATTGGTAAATACCATATTTACCAAAGTTAACGTGAATTGCTAACGATATAGCGACTAACGGGACAAGTAGACGATAATACATATACTACTGGCAATAGAATTAGAATTTTAGAAACACTCCAATCAAGTATGGAGATTGGACGGTATAGGCATAAAGTAATAATGCATAATAATTAATGATGTGCTCTACCTATTAGAAACAACTTAGTCTTACTCTGTTCGAAGTAAGCTATAACTTGAAGTATAGAAAACCAAAGTTTTTATGTACATATGTAATATATAATTGAGTTGAACAACATAGTTAGCCTAGCTCAGTTGGTATAGACGATATGGGGGCATTTGGACCTATGGTTGTGGGTTTGAAACCCGCCAACGACATATTGTGTTCAGTATTTTCGGTTTCTTCAGTTTTTAGCCGGCTTTTCTGACAAAACCGAACACAAAAAAAACCTAGAATCTGATAATCATACCGAAAACCGGTCAAACCAAGTTGATCAGTTGGATTCGATTTTTTCAGTCCGATTTTTTTAGTTTAGTTGAAAAGTGCACAGTACTAGCAAGCGAAGGTGACGGCGCTGGCGGCTGAGATGGAGGCTGCGGCTACAGCTTCTGCTACTCCGCAACAGTCAGGGAGGAAACGTCGGCGTGCAAATGGGAGTGGTCGGTATCGGTCGGTTGCGAGGGATTTAGAGGACGCTGCCGCCAAAGCCAGAGCTGCCACCGTCATCACAGGGTTTGGATTTCGAAGGTCTCCCTGTTCTCGATGTTTTTCAAGTCTACTCTTGCCTGAGGTCATTTAGTAGGCAACTGTTTTTGGTATCCAATCCATGTGCGTTCTTCTTGCCCTTTTATCCTTCTTGAGCTGCTCTTCTTGTATTTCTTTCTCCCCTTGTCCTCGATTAGATTACGCACTTCTCTCCTTTTCCTTTCTCAGGCAGCCAAGAAGAGCCGCCGCGGCCCGTGCTCCCGCAGCTTGCAGTACCGCGGCATCACCTTCGACCGCCGCACCAGCCGCTGGAAGCCCCATATTTGGTCCGTACACAAATCCTCTACAAATTCGCCTTCTTGCAAGTATTACCAATCCATCAGTTCCTGAACTTTTTCCCCTTTTGTTCATTAGTAATGCAGGGATTGCGGCAAGCAAGTGTGCTTAGGTGAGCAAATTGCTTCTGCTACTTAGTTCTGATCTTACTTACCTATTGATATGAAATCATGGTCTAATCCATGGATGATTCAACCAATTGTTCAGGTGGATTCGACGCTGCTCATGCTGATGCAAGGCGGATTTCAATATGAATTTTGTACGGACTCTGACACATGTTTTTAATGCACATTTCATACGGACATTGATACATCATTTTCTGTATTGTAGAGAATTGCATTACGGTAGCCAAAACATAGTGGATAGAGCTGGAAGCTTAGACGTGGGAGGGGACAGCGGGCACGGACTACATTTCAAGGCCGTGACCCTTACCTTGAAAACACGAGCGTTTATGATCCCCTGGACACAAACACCAAGCCCCGAACTATTGCTCGAAACCAATGACTACCATCTGCATCGTCACTATCAACCCGAACTACAATTGCACATATCACCACCACAACAACCAGCTACGTCTACATCACCTAGATGACTGCCACGCCATATGGGTGATGTACGGTTCCACATTTTGGCCCTATGGCCATTGTAATTTATACCTTTATTGTGAAGTGTTGTCAAACTACACATGGTCTAGTGCTACAGTTTTTTGCATCTACACTACTTAAAAGAGATAATCTCAGTGGTGTTGGTTTATCTACCCGTCTAAACCTCCCACTACACCTTTCTAAAAAAACATATCAAAACTATATGTTTTTTCGTTTGTAGTGCTAGTTATTAAAAAAAAAGGTGAAACGAACAAACAGCCACCGAAGGCCATGTACCGGCAGCAGAGCTGTAGAGACAGGAGGGTGCTCGACAGCTTTGCAGGACCCATCGGTGCCTAACCCTCACCCCTGCCTGCCGCAGTCCAATCGGCCTACCAATCTTGGGTGATAGGACAGGTGATACATATCAGATCGCACCTACTAAGCTTAGGAATAAGATTATTTTAACAAAAATATACGTTGGAGAACCAAATTAAAAAAAAAATTACGCTACAATGCTACATGAACAGTTCGAGGTCGGGTACACGGCCTCTCCATGTGGCCATTCCCCGTTTTTCGTTGGGGCTATCAATATTTGGCTTGGTATGCAAGATAGCAAACGAACAGGCCATTCCCCCTTGAACTGTTTCTCCAGCTGTCGCCTTCAGCTTGCAGCGATGCAAAACAATAAAACTAACAAGAATATTAGCAGTTCCTTACAGAACATTTGCCACACATCATGTATAACGCAGCGAGACCAGATTAAAGGGTGTTTATATTAACTTTTAACTAAAACTTATAAGTACTGACAATTTATAGTGAAACTTATAAAAAGACACTCGCTAGCAATTTTAACAGATATAAATAAAATTAGTAAAATATGTACTACAATCGATCAGTAAACTTCACCTAAAAAATTACATTGTTTAAAAGCTAAATCATATAGAAAAGCGACTTAAGCCAATACGTACAGCAGAAAAGCCGTTTACGGTAGAAAATCTACGAATTCATAAGATCTCATGGCAACCACGACCATTCTGCAGGGCATTTTGACGCGAGAAACCATAAAGTATCCAAAGCAAAGCGCAGAACTGAAACAAATCTCTTCAATCCAAAGAAACAGCCGCCCATGCATCTATATTAATATGCAACAGGTTCGGGCATAATCACGCATGCTCAACACGACCAAAATTGGAGCATTTTTTTGTTACATATCCCGCTCACATCAAGTGGGAATTTATTGCTCAATCCTAAGAGCTCAAGTAGAGTTCGATTAGGAGGTTTGATTTTCAGTATCCCTTTTAGTAGGGCTCCACAGGGGCACGGAACTTAGCACCTGCGTAGACAGCAGCCGCACCAAGCTCTTCCTCAATCCTAAGAAGCTGTTTCAATAAAAAAAATAATAACATGGATTAGTACAATTGGACAGGGGTTGAGACTGCGATACTGTTAATTGAAACATGCATGAACAAGACCAAATGAAGCTATACAAAACAAATACAGTGAGGGGTGCTGGACGGAGGCTAAAATCTTGTGCAACAGAATATCAGGAGAATAGGAGATTGCTTTTGCAGAGAGCTACTTGCCTGGTTGTACTTGGCGAGACGCTCTGATCGGCAGGGTGCCCCTGTCTTGATCTGACCCTGTTTCACAAAAAAAAAATTTAAAAATATATGAATATCGGTCAGCCCTTCCAAACCAGAACATGTAGGGGTACAAATTGAATGGGGCTGGTTAAAATTTTCTACACCCTAAGCCCATGTAGATTACGAAATCTTACCGTAGCCAAGCCAACCGCCAAATCAGCAATGAAGGTATCCTCAGTCTCACCACTGCAGCCGGGGAACATAAATTAACATTATAAATGGTATGCAGGTAACAATAGGAAAAAAGGATGGTGATGCAACAACACAATATCCGCATACCTCCTGTGACTGGTCATCACACCCCAGCCAGCATGTTTTGACATCTTCACGGCTTCAATACTCTCAGTGACGGATCCAATTTGGTTAACCTATACACAAAGAAAAAAAGGGTGACCAATTAGAATGTGAAAGACAAACTATTAGACTGATGCCATGAAAAGAATGGATAATCCCAACTGTGTGAACAGAATAATACCTTGAGCAGAAGAGCATTGCATGCCTTCTCCTGGATTGCCTTTGCAACCCTCTGCACAACAAATTGATATTTATAATTACAGTGACCTAACAGAATGGAAGTGATACCATCTACTTGATAAATAAATCACTCACGGTTGGGTTGGTGACTAGAAGGTCATCGCCAACAATCTGCACTTGCTCTCCAATTTCTTCAGTCATCTTAGCATAGTGAACCCAGTCATCCTGGTCAAATGGATCCTCAATAGAGACAATGGGGTATTCACTAACAAATGACTTGTATACGTTCTTCAGGCTATCTCCAGATATCTTCTGTGAACCATCATTGTTCTACAACACAAGACACAATCACAAATGGTCCCAAGAAGGTTATGAAACTGTTTACAGAAAATAAACATTGGGAATACCTCTTCCTTGAAGTTGAGGTCATAGGTTTTGTCCTTGTCATTGTAGAACTCAGACGCAGCAACATCCATTCCAATGACAACCTAGCATTTCAGATAGCAATAGAGCCCCGTCAATTAGAAGTTTCAGCTACATAGACAAATGATAAATAAATTAATTCAAGCAGACAAACCTTGCCGGTATATCCAGCCTTTTCAATTGCAGTCTTCAGGAGCTCAAGACCCTCTTTGTTCTCCTACAATATCAGAAAACACAAACTGAAATCGCACTCCAAATATATTGACTTCAATTTCTATTTTCTAATAGTGGAGTAGTTTTATACATCAAAACAGAACAGTCACCAGCTGCAGACGAAGCCCCAAGACATAACAAAGAAATTAAAGTTGATCGCACACCTCTAAGGACCAGGAAAATACCTGAATGTTAGGAGCAAAACCACCTTCATCACCAACGTTGGTGGCATCCTGCCCATACTTCTTCTTGATAACAGACTGTAGAGGATAACAAAAGAAACATCTCAGTTCAACTCTTGCTAGGCTAACAAAGAAGGGAAAAAAACAAGATGAAAGAATTACCTTCAAGTGGTGGTACACTTCAACACCCATCTTCATAGCCTCCTTGAATGATGAGGCTCCAGTTGGAAGGATCATGAACTCCTGCATATACATTTAAACAGCATAAATAACATTTTGCGCAAACACAACAAAATACATGCGGAAATCTTAGTTCGGAACATTGCCTGCATAGCAAGCTTGTTTCCCGCATGGGATCCACCATTAATGACATTGAATGCAGGCACAGGCAGAACTAGTTGCTTGTTGCCAGCAAGGTTGGCAATGTGCTGCAATGAAGAACATATTCAAATTAGTACGAGACCAAATAGTTGAAGGCCGAATTAATGAAGAATGTTCATGTAGCAAGTAAACAAGCTGCACACCTGGTACAGAGGAATCTTCTTGATGACAGCTCCGGCTTTGCAAACAGCTAGTGACACAGCCAGGATTGCATTGGCGCCAAGCTGAATATATAAATAAAAAATCTAACTGTTAAATCTGTAAATGGAACATTTTACAACTCCAAAGGTTTGTTCCACATGGATTATGTAATACCTTTTGCTTGCACCACCCCCACTCATTTTTGGTTCCATCAAGCTGCTGAACCATAAAGTTATCAATCTCAGCCTGTGCCGTTGGGTCCTGCAGTAGGAAATAGAGCATGTAATGAATAATGCATTCGATATCATATTATAATTAGGAAAGGGGGAACAGACAACACAAACCTTGCCGATCAGCGCTGGTGCAATAATAGAGTTCACATTGTTAACAGCCTGAGACAGAGCAGGCAAAACATGTAAATATACAAACAATTCATTAATTAAACATGCAAATAGTCATTGATGTTCCACAATCCATAAATGAGCCAACTATTCATTTGATCGTACTGATGTAGCAAGTTGGTTTATTAGTTAAGATTTAAGCGGTGAACAAATTGTAGTTGAGCTTGCTTCGCTTTTTACCTAGGCTGTCCATGATATTTTGCTATAGAAAACTTGTAGTCCTAAGTTCTTATGAAAAGATACGGCAACAAGGTATCCAACATATAAAAATTGATAAGCAGCAACAAGGAACGCCAAAAAAATATTCTAGCTCGCATCAACAACACTAAAAAAACATTCTCCGACCTGCCACAAACTAGAATGGGCCAAGTTATACGGCGGAAGGAAACAATGTTTACAAACCCCATTTTCACAAAAAAAATTACATAAAATTTTAAAAGCTACCATAAAACAAAAAACAGTGGCCCATCTCTTAAATCAGTAAAAACTGTGACAAATAAACATTCTTGCATAAAATTAATGAAATTTCCTATACATAAATATCAATAACTAATAGCATAAATTTGCAGAGGCATTCAAGAAAAAGATTGTCACTGCCAATTAAGCTTCATGCAGTTCGTAAGAGCGTTAAGATAAAATTTGCTCAAATGAAGGTAAAAATATGCAAGCTATAAAAGCAAACCTTGGAAACACCCTTGCCTAAGTAATCAGATCCACCGTCCCTCAATTCCAACGCTTCATAAACACCTGTAGAACAGGGAGGAGTCATGTTCGATTAGCTTCTAAGAATAATGTTTACACTGAAATAAAGCAGAAAAGTACGATTGAAGAAATAAAGTGATGATAACAAAATAGCCTACCAGTTGATGCACCGCTGGGAACGGCCGCCCTAGCGAAGGTTCCATCTGAGCAGCACACATCGACCTGATGAAATAATAATGAAATTAGCCGCTCTTCTTAATCATTTTCGTCACATTACGCACTAATCAAGAAATAATGGAAGGGCAACAATCAACAGATCAAACAATAAAATTCTGAATAACTCATTTCGGTTCCTCAAAAAAATAGAATGACTCATTTCAAACTACGGACGCCCACCAATAAGTATCGCATTTCAATCTACCAACATACATCATAACTACTGACGACAAATCATAAGGCTAGGATTATCCAGACACTAAACTAAGCCAATCCCATGTACAATAATGGAGCGTGACCGACAGATCTGTCTCCTACATCCTGCGAGATCCTATCAGAAAATACAATACATATCCTGTAAATTGCATTAAATCCACGACTAAACCGACCAAAAATCCTAAAAACTTGGCTGAGGAGCAACGAATCTACATCCTACTGGCTCACCTAAAACCCCTCAAAAACTAGATTACAGAACAGTCAAAAACCCTATATTCCATTCCTAAACAATCTGCAAAAAAATTGCTTAAATCCAAACCACCTCCCACAGACGAGTCAGATTAGATCAAACGCACAACAAGACGCTACATCAGACCAGATCGAATCAGATCCGAGCAGACACGGGAGAGATCGACGAGTTAGTCGCCGGGGGCCATACCTCGACGGTCGGGTTGCCGCGGCTGTCGAAGATCTGGCGGGCCTTCACGGACTGGATGGTCGCCGCCATGGCCGAGCCTTGGAGAAGAAGCCTGAATCGAGCGGAGGATGAGGAGACGATTGCTAATTTGCTACTCAGGTGGGGCGGCCACAGCACTTAGGTAGGCCGCCCTTTTATAGCGAGAATGGGTAAAAGCAGCCCTAATTTCTACGCGCACAAGGAATAAATGAGCGAGAGATTTCTGTGTCACTGTGGGTGGGACCAGTGAGCGTGTGCTTTCGTGGGGCCCACATGGAGGGTCTCTATGCGGAACGCTTGTGGGCATGTGCGGGCGGCCGCCGCGCGCACACGGGATGGGTGCTCCCAGCCGTAGGATTTTGAAAAGGCAGGGGAAGCGCACGGTTTGTGATGGGGAGGTCTCGGTTTTGCTTCCAGGTGGGCGATGAGCCCCCGACCGGTCTGGGTTTTCTCTTTTTGCCATGGCTTTTAATTTGATTGTATGTTTAGCTCCGCTCGTTTCAGTTTTTTTTTTAGTTTTAGCTTTTAACTTTAGCTTTTTTCACTATTCAGTAATTCATCTTTTTCTAATTTTTTTTAGATTTTTTGGACTTTTTTGTATTTTCTTTTTTCCCGTATTCCTTTGCATTGTCCGTGATGGGCTAACGTATTTTTTCTATTTTTACATTTTTTAAAATTTAATTATGCCCAATAAACTAACTCAAGTATAGTAAAAAAACCAACTACAGTGAAATTTTAGTCAAAAACCAGAAGCCATCGCTAAAACGAACACCCCCTTAAGATAGTAGTGAACAATAAAAATATTAATATAGACAGAATATATCGTATTGAACTTGAGAAGTCATTTAAAGAATTCTCTTAAAGAAGCCACCCTGTTTATTTTAATTTTTAAAGAAACCAAAAGCTCAAACGAAGAGGACCTAAAACTTGAAAGTTGATTTTGTACTCTCCGTAAAACATCATCATCATCTTAAGACAAAGGAGTTAAAAAGGGGAAAAGGCTTGAGGTGAAGGCGCCATATGTAACATCTTAAAAATGGAAATGTCTAAATTTGTGGGAGTTTTAAATTCTTTTTGTTTTTTTGGGAGTTATTTGAATTCTCCTTGATTTTCCATCTGAATTTTGCCAAACAACTCAATTAATGAAAATAAAATATAGAAGGCAAGAGCCAAATAATCCAAAAAATAAGTTGACCATAATCTAAAATTGAAATTGAAATTTAAAATCCATATCTGAAATCAAAGTAAATAAAATAAATGTTAAAAAGCAAACTATATGAAAATTCGCCCTTCAATTGAATTGAGCTAAGAATGCAAATTCAAATTTCAGTATAAAAAATGGAATGCAAATCAAAATCTGAATTCCAAAATTGCTAGATTTCGCTTCCTTCTCTCTCTTTCTTTCCCTCAGTTCCACTGGGCCCCATCTTCTTCTCTCTTTTTTCCCTCTCTTCTCTTTGCTTCGCTAGTGCCTGGCCATGCCTAACACTTCCGCCGCACCCACATGCGCCCCCGTGTTGCACGAGTGCATCGGACTCGCGCGCTGCGCCGCCCATGTCCACACGTCCAAGTAACATTCCCGCCACGTACCCGGTCATGACGCCTCTCCTTCCTTTTGTTTTGCCCGTTGCACCGCCTAACCGACCCGTGTGCGTCGCATCCCAAAATTTTGGTTTTTATTTATTTAATTTTATATGAGTTTTTAGAATTTCTTTTTTCCTTTTCTTTTTATTTAAGCCTAGAGCTAGAAAAAAGGCTTCCTATATTTAATTGCAACCCAATGGGATTTATTTTATTTTTCTCAAGTTTTTCTTGCTTTTTAGTATTTATGAGAATTTTCTTGGAATCTTTGGCTCTCTTTTGCTATTTTCTAGGCCTTTCTTGAATTTTTCAACCTTTATTTAAATCAGAAATGTATTTAAATCTCCTAAATCCCCATGGGACGAAACCATCTTCACGTGTAAACTGCAACGTTTCCGATGAGTATTACTTTAGCGACTTTCACCAATCAATGAACAAGGCAAATTACAACCTTGACCATGTTGATTTCAATTTGCAAATAAAAACTATGTTTTTTCAAATTATTCTGCATGCAAATGGTTGGGTGGTGGGTACTTGCTGGCACGATATGGTTGTTCGGTGACACAACGTTGATACTTGGCATAAGGGGTATGTGAAAAGTCTGCCTAAGTCAATTAAAAACCGATCTATGAGCTAATACTATAAAGTCTTAATGTACTACCACAAGGCTGGTATGGGACAATCCTGACTAACTAATTTGCGAGTTCCAACCTGAGTCTCACCATACATTGAATGTGAGCGTGCGTAAGCCGCAATAAGTCTCACATAACACAAGACGGGGTATATGATCAAGGATAACTAACTAGAGAGAGTGGATAGGAGATTCTAAAACTTATAGCTCCAAATTTAACTATCTTAACAACAATGAAAAATTCAGATATTCTAGCACAAGTCAAGGCTACAAGACTAAGTTTTCTAAGGCATCACAAGCAATGTTTCTACCAAATACAATTCTAGCAACACAAGATAATCAATTCGATAGCTAGGAATGTAAATACACAAGAATAAAGATAAGAGATAACTAGAATGGAGACACACGATGTTCTTCCTATGGTATCAAACATTTACTAGTCTTTACTAGTTCACGTTGTGGTAACTCCAAATGAATTGGACCAACTCCACGAATTAAGCCTAATGATCTCAAATCTACTAGAGTTGTTCTGCTCCACCAATTAAGCCTAATGATCTCAAATCTACTAGAGTTGTTCTTCTTCCACTCCGGAGATGAAGACCACCACACCACTCACAAACGGCATCGGGGCTCTTCATAATTTTCTTGAAGAGATCACCGCGCAATTTTCTACCAAACCGTCTAAGTGTTGACAAACACCAAGAGTAACGAATCACAATCTTTGCTTGAGAAAGTAATAAGTACCAAGATGATCAACAAATGATGCAAATGCACTTCAATACTCTCAACTATCTCAAAAATATGAAATATGAGCAAACAAGTAGTAGAGAGTGCACCAATAGCTCTAATGTATTCAATGTGGTCTAGGGTTGCTGCCATGGTGCTATAGAGACCGTTTGAGGCAAAATCTCACAAAATTCAGCAAACTGCAAAAGTCTACAACTATCGGTCACAAAGTCTATGACCATCGACCCCAAATTTACAACCATCAATCACATGTCTACGACCATCGATCACAAAGTCTACAACTATCAAGTATGACCAGTAAAGTCTACGATCACTGAAATGTAGTATAGCTATGACTAACATAAAGTATTGTATCTACGACCATGAAAAGGTACTATAATTACAACCAATAACAAGTACTATAGCTACGACCAACACAAAGTACTCTAGCTATGACCATGAAAAGGTATTGTAGCTATGACCAACAAAAAGTACTATAGCTACGACCAGTTTGTTGGTTGAGATCGAAACTTACAAGTTACTTGTGTGGTCATTCTGCTATGGTTGAAAAGCTATAGTTGAAGACTACATTGGTCGAAACTGGTTGTGGTCGAAGCTAATAAAGTATAACGTGGTCGAAGTTGAATGTGGTCGAAACCAATGTGGTTGAAGTAGAACATGGTTGAAATCAGATGTGGTCGAAATCCAACATGGTCAAAGTCTTCAGTGCTTGACATACCGTGGTCGAAGCCGAACATGGTTGAAATCCAACGTGGTCGAAGTCTTCAATGCTTGACTTACCATGGTCGAAGCCAACGTGGTCGAAGTAACATAGTCAAAGTCAAACGTGGTTGAAATCCAACATGGTCAAAGTCTTCAGTGCTTGACTTATCGTGGTCGAAGTCTGCCATACGGACCTACTGATCGGACTATCCATGGCAAGGTTGATCAGACTACTATCCAATACTTCGATGCCACTCGGATCCGATTAGACTGGTCCAAAATTACTCAAAGGAGACCAAAACCCGTGATCCAAAGTAGACATAATTGAAGTCTGCAGTGGTCAAAGTCTACTGACCGGACAAAAATGTTCAAACCATTGATACAAGGTCATTCGGACTTGTCGATCGGACCATCCATCACAAAGTCGATTGGATCACCGTCCGATACTCCAAAGCTACTTGAATGCCGTCCGATATCACTTACCCGACCGAACTAGTTCGAACGTCCTTGAAGCGGAGCGTCGTCTAATATTCTGTCGCTGCTCGAGAGTCACCCAATACCACTTACCTGATTAAACTAGTGTGAAAGTACTTGAAGCAGATCGAAACCACTCGGAGCAAACCAAAACCACTCGAACTCGACTGAAACCACTCGGAGCAGACAAAAACTACTCGGACTCACAACCTTCAACTATGATTAACCAAACTTTCACAAATGCAAAGTCCAAAGCAATCCAAATGTCAATTATTCATCATGACAACCATCCACATGGTCTAACACTTAACCTTATCTCTCAATTATTTCTTATCTTTATGTCATTACTTCAAAACCTATTTCTATCTTTTCCCTTGTTCAAAAAAACTATAGATGGGCAACAGTTAGGATTCGTCAACTCTACCGCCACTTCAATCTTTGACTTGAAGGATCACATATTCTACCTCGAAAGCCATAAAGAATCGCACCAAGACAACCCTTACCTCTTTAGGATAAAATGTTAAGTCACCCAGTAGACGATGTTGCGAGCTGTCAGTTTTCTCTTTTATCTGTAGCCATAGCTGTTATTACTTGCTTAATAAAGGTTTTTGCTAAGTCTGTGTTTTGTGTTGGATTGTGCAAAATGACCCCTATTTTCACTTTATCATCCTTTCTTCTCTTCTTTCCAAATCCTTGGAAGCATTAACCAGATAGTGAACACAAGAAGCAATGGTAATGGCAATGGTAGCAGTAGCAGCAACAGTGGAGCTCAAGGAAGTCAATCTGCTCACATTCCTCCACCACCACCTGCTAATGGACCTGACTAGGCCTAGATGATGGCCAACCAAAACCAATTTATTCAACTATTGGTTCAGACCATTAACAATCCCGCTCAACCCGCTCATCAGCCACCACCACTAGCCCAAGCTCCCCAATCCCGATTGTCAGAATTGATGAGAATGCATCCCCCCGACTTTCTCTAGCAACATCGATCCAATGGACACAGATGACTGGCTCAAGGCCATTGGGAAAAAGCTAGATATCATCCAATGTAGTGATCAGGAGTGAGTTCTTTTTGCCTCCCATTAGCTAAACAGACCAGCTTCAAAGTGGTGGGACACTTTCATCGCCACTCACGCTAATGTGCAAGCCATCACCTCGAATGAGTTTGTCTAGAACTTCCGCAAGGCTCATATTCCCGCTTGCACCATCATGCTCAAGAAGAGGGATTCAGAGCTTTGCGCTAAGGAGGATGTATGGTAAACACGTACCTCTAGAAGTTCAATTAGCTAACATGTTATGCGCTAGAAGATGTTGCCACCGGTGAGGCAAGGCAGGAGAGGTTCTTGGAGGGTTTTAATGACAATATCTCGGTTCAACTTCTCTTCAACGACTACTCCAACTTTCATCAACTTTTCAACAAAGTCATCCTCTAGGAAGGCAAGCATGTTGAGATGGATAACCACAAGAAAAGGTGACCACTCAAAAGGTCAACTCAGGAGGTTTCCCGAAATTGTGGTGGCACCCCACCACAATTAGGAAACATTAGGCCAGCAGTATTACCGGCCCCTTTCTAGGCCAACTGTTCCACTCCCCAAGTGACCTACACCCTTCTAACCAGTGGGCAAATGCAGTAGAACACCACCCTATGTGATGGAGTGACTTGCTTCTACTATAAGGAGATAGGGCACTTTGCCAAGTCCTACCCTAAGAAGCTTCAGGCTATGACTAATATAGGATCATTAGGAGCTAATAATTCGGGGCAAGCTTTCAAGAAGCCCTAGAACTTCATCAAAGGGCGTATGAACTACGTCACTATAGATGAAGCCTAGGTTGCACTGGACATCGTGTTGGATATGTTTCTAGTAAACTTAGTACTAGCATCAGTTCTATTTGATTCTATAGCTTCGTACTCTTTTCATTTTCAAAGATTTTGTGGTTAAGAATAGATTGGGTTCAATTTCTCTTAGCAATCCGATGATAGTTCATTCTCCGGGAGTACAAATGAGAGTTGGGACCTTGTGTACAAAAGTGGATCTACTCATTGAAGGAGTACCATTCCTAGCTGAGCTGATAGTCTTGGACTCCGAAGGTTGGATGCTATTCTTGGTATGAATTGGTTATCCAAAAATAGAGAACAAATAGATTGTGCCACCCGATCCATCATCCACACCAATAGTCAAGGAATGGAAGTGACCTTCACCCCAAGAATCTCTAAAGTAGAAGAATGTATCCTTAACCAACTCCTAGGTCTGAATGAGGTACTAATCGTTCGGGAATACTCATATGTGTTTCTAGAAGACTTACCCAGAATGCCACCAAACAGGGATATAGAGACCATATCATATGCCAATTAATGAGTTAGCTACGTTGAAGAAGCGGATTCAAGAACTAGATGATAAAGGCTACGTCCAACCAAGTTCATCACCTTAGTAAGCACCCAATTCTCTTTGTGAAGAAGAAAGATGACAGTATGAGAATATATGTGAACTATAGAGCACTCAATGATGCCACCATCAAGAATAAGTATCTGTTATCTAGGATCGATGATCTTTTTGACCAGTTGAAGGGAGCAAGTGTCTTCTCCAAGATAGACTTAAGGTTAAGGTACCATCAGCTGAAGATTAGAGAAGAAAACATACCCAAGATTATCTTCTCCACTCGTCACGATTAGTACGAGTTCACTATCATGTTCTTTAGACTGGTAAAAGCACCAACCTACTTCGTAAGTATGATGAACAAGGTATTCATGGAGTACATGGATAGTTCGTAGTGATCTTCATTGATGACATTCCCATTTACTCTAAAAATAAGAAAGAGCACAAATACCACCTCCGAATAATTCTGGAGAAACTTAGAGAGTACCAACTTTATGCCAAATTCAACAAGTGTGGGTTTTGGCTAAGGGAGGTAGCCTTTCTTAGTCACATTGTGTAGCTGAAGGAATTACAGTGGATCCCTTCAAAGTAGAAGCTATAATGGATTGGAAGCAACCTATATTAGTAACCAAGATCAGGAGTTTCCTTGGACTTGTAGGTTATTACCGACGCTTCATAACAAGATTCTTTACGATAACCAAGTCCATGACCCAACTTCTAAAGAAGAAGAAGAAGTTCAAATGGACGAAAGCTTATGAACAGAGTTTTTAGACTCTTAAAAAAAGTTGGTGACAACACCAGTACTCACTTTGCCAGATATACACAAGGATTTTGAGATTTTTTGTGATGCCTTCCGGCAAGAACTCGGTTGTGTTCTGATGCAAGAAGACAAAATGTAGCCTATGCGTCACACCAATTGAGACCTCAGAAGTACAACTATCCTATTTTTGACTTAGAGTTAGCAGCAGTGGTTCATGCCTTAAAGATTTGGCAACATTACCTTATTGGTAACCATTATGAAATTTGCATAGACCATAAGAGCCTGAAGTATATTTTCACTTAGGCATAACTCAATTTGAGGCAGGGAAGATGATTAGAACTAATCTAGGATTATAACCATAGGGTCCACTACCATTCGGGCAAGACCAATGTTGTAGCAAATGCATTAAGCAGAAAGACCTATGCAAACTGCACGTTGGCAGAAGAGGGACAGACTCAACTTTAGGAGGAGATTGCCCGTCTAAATCTAAACCCAGTAGATTAGTGCATTCTCTCGGCTCTAGAAATTCAACCCACCCAACCAGACTAGATCCAAGAAGCTCAAAAGGTTGATGGGGACATTAGGGATATAAGGAAGAACATGAGAAGAGGAAAAGCCACTGGTTTCAGTGAAAAAGAACATGGAACAATTTGGTTTGAGAATCATGCCCAGTAACAAAGATATTAAGGATATGATTTAATGTGAAGCTCATAAGACCCCTTTATCTATCCAGGTCATACCAAGATGTACCAAAATCTTGGGGAAAAATATTGGTGGATTAGTACAAAGAGAGATTGCTGAGTTTGTTTAAACTTGTGACACTTGCCAAAAAGTCAAGGTAGATCATCAGAAGCCTGCTGGACTTCTACAAGCTTTGCCAATCCTAGATTGAAAGTGGGAAGATATTGGCATAGATTTCATTACCAAACTTTCCAGGACTCAATCCGATTATAACTCTATTTGGGTGGTGATAGACCAATTGACCAAGGTAGCCCATTTCATACTTGCCAAGACCACCTACTCAAGGAGTAAATTAGCAAAGCTATACATATCCAAAATTATATGCCTGCATGGAGTTCCCAAAAATATCGTGTCAGATCGAGGGAGCTAGTTCACTTTTAGATTCTAGTAGAAGCTACATGAGGAGTTAGGGAGTTAGTCTAACTTTAGTACGACTTGTCACCCTCAGACCGATGGCAAAGTAGAGCGAGTCAACCATGTGTTGGAAGATATGCTAAGAGCTTGTGCTCTAGATTTTGGTACCAGTTAAGATCACTCTTTACTCTACGCTAAATTCTCTTACAACAGCATCTATCAGGCTAGTCTCCGGATGGCACCCTTTGAAGCCTTATATGGTAGAAAATGCAGAAAACCCCTACTGTGGGAGCAACTTGAAGGACACATCAGGACCATCTGCCCAACCGACTTCAAGATTTTGAGAAAAGGTAAGAAAAATAAAGGAAAGATTAAATATGGTCTAGTCTTGACAGAAGAGCTACGCAGACAACCATCGTCGAGACTTGACCTTCGAAGTGAGTGACTTTGTTTACCTTAGGGTATCCCCACTCAGAGGAGTCAAGAGGTTCCAAACTAAGAGAGCGTAGATTTGTTGGACCATTCAAGATTTTAGAGCATAGAGGAGAAGTCACTTACCTGTTGGAATTGCCACCAACTATGATAGGAGTACACGACGTCTTCCATGTATCTCAATTGAAGAAATATCTTTGAGTACCCACAGAGCAGACAACACTCAAGACCTTTGATCTTCAAGAACACCTCACCTATAGGAAGCATCCGATCAAGATCCTTGAGACAACATAACACATGACCAAAAAGAAGACCATCCACTTTTGCAAGGTGAAGTGGAGTAATCACTCAGAAGATGAAGCCATTTACGAATGGGAAGAACATCTGAAGGATAACCATCCCTATCTCTTTGCTAGCTAGTCTAAATCTCGAGGTTGAAATTTTTCTTAAGGGGGGTAGATTTGTAAAATCCCAAAATGTTAGTATTTATTTATTTAAGTTTTATTTGAGTTTTTCTAGATTTTCTTTTCTTTTTATTTAAGACTAGAGCTCAAAAAAGGCTTCCTATATTTAATTGCAGCCTAGTGGGATTGATTTTATTTTCCTAGAGTTCCCCTTGCTTTTTAGTATTTATGAGAATTTTCTTGGAATTTTTTGCTCTCTTTTGCTATTTTCTAGGCCTTTCTTGAATTTTTAGTCTTTATTTAAATAAAAAATGTATTTAAATCTCCTAAATACCCTTGGGTCAAAACCATATTTAGTTCCAACTAACTTGGCCTTTTCTCCTCCGCCCGACCCAGTTTCCCTTCCGCGTGATGTGTGGCCTCAGCCCATGCAGCTCATGCGTCGGCCTAGCCTTTCTTCCATGTGTGCGCCTTCCCCATTGCCATGTGGGCCTACCCTATCAGCCCCTTTCTCCCCCGCCATCGTCCTAGGCCCGTTGGTCATCTCCCTCCTTCTGCCTTCCTTTCCCTCCGTGTAACACCATCATCAACGCCGCCGAATCCTCCATTCCTCTCTGTTTTTAGTCATTCGCTCATATGGAAACTCCGCCACCATCGTCCTAGGCCCGTTGGTCATCTCCCTAACTTTCCTTTCCCGTGCTTCCCCTTTCCTTTCTTCCCTCGCCTCGATAATACATCGCCATGACTCCAGTAAAGAATCTGTGCGCTGTGCGCCCACCTCTGAGGCTATAAATACCCTCCTAAACCTCCCCATTCCTTCACACCTCAAACCCCCTGCTCAATCTTTCCTCTAGAGCCCCCAAGCATCACCGCACCATACGCTACCACTTCAAGCTTCTCCAAGATCGCCCACGAGGAATTCCAGCTACTCTTCCATGCTCGAAGCCCTCCAACATAACTCTCGGCATCACCTCACTCTCATGACTCCTCCCTGACACTCTATCCAAGCTCACCATCGAAGCACCATCCTCGTCGCAAGCTGAGCGCCATCGCTGCTGTCTTCTCGCCTCCGGTCATCCCCAAGTCCCGCGCCAGTTAGGAATGAGTTCCCCTCGTCGCCCTCATCATTTTCAGCACCACACCAATGAGACAACCCACATTTTTATCATGGGATAAAAACATTAGTCAATGGATTATTATTCGTTTTAACAGATAGAACATTGCTTTAACGAATAATAAGTCCATCAGAGTATTGTAACAGAACAATAATTAGAGACAGAATACAATATTACAAGAGTATAGCCACACATGGCTAAAGTTAATTACAAAGCCACGAGGGCATGAATATTATAATATTTAGGAATGAAAATGTTCTATCTACTATCTATCTAAAAATGAAGATAATGTAACTACACCCAATCGCACTTGGGTTCACCAAAGACAATTCTTAACCATTGCCTACTTCACTTGACCACACAGGTGCCCGTCTCATGCTTGTTGTATTCTGAGTCCATGATACTCTATCCGGGTAATGCTTCAATCCATCCATGTAGTCTTCACCAGATCCTGGCAATCCTTCGGTCTAACATACACCTAAACAAAGGAAGATAATAGCAATAGTGAGTATGGAAGTACTTAGCAAGTGTTAATAGCAAAATGCACTAAATGCTCATCTTCTAACATTTCTTGGGACATTCATTCCCATTTTCATTCTTATGCTCATCTTCTTTCTCTTTCTTTTTCTCCTAATTTATAGAAAATAATGTTTTATTGTTAGGTTTTGAAAGAATTCCAAATTATCAATTTAGAAAACTACTAAACACTCGTATAGTGGCATCAAACCCCCATCTAGTTTTCGTAGCCTCCAATCCAGGATATAGGCATGAATTCGTGATTTGTATAGCACTGCGCAGATTTGTACCACTTTACCCATCATCACTTTGATCCTAGTGGCTTATGGGTCTTCACATTTCCTAAGATGCGGTACCCAGATCAGAGCACAGAACTTTTATATCTATCTCAGTATATTATATCTCCACCTAGCTACTCTCAATCGGCAGCCTGAGTGGTGTCTGACCCTTACCTAGACTTACCAAAAGCGACAAGGTTGTTGGCTAGGGTAGTTTCTAACCCTCGCCCAACACCCAACTACGTAATATATCGTCTTCGCGTACCCCGCTTCTGGTATCTAACCAGTCCCGGGTTCTTGTGATCTGATTCCCCACTTCTGGCCTACTTACCAGTCCTGGGTTCT
This sequence comes from Melocanna baccifera, assembly GCA_036346265.1. Taxonomy (NCBI): domain Eukaryota; kingdom Viridiplantae; phylum Streptophyta; class Magnoliopsida; order Poales; family Poaceae; genus Melocanna; species Melocanna baccifera. The sequence goes on along the minus strand of CM070704.1, from coordinate 13,858,514 downwards.
TGCGGCTGTGGATCCCTCACTCCCGACTCTCTACTGGCTCTGGGTTCCTTCCCTATATAATACTTACCAATGTGGAGAATATAATAATCTTAATAAAATTACTGATTCTATCTATCCTTAAATAAAATGACGATTGACACGGTCCATTACACAAGTGAAGTCTGATTGATCTTATATTTTTATCCTTATGCAGAAGATCCTACACTTGCCCTTTTCTCTCTTACCCTAGGGATCTTCTACCCACTTATTTATTAGCCTAACAGTGGCTTCACCAATTGTCCGTCTGATCTCTTTCTTTTCTTTCTCACCACAATCGTTCGATTTAAATATGATTTTCCTTTTTATGCATGGTGATAATAACTTAATAGGGAAATACTTTATTTTACTAAAGATATTCTTATCATATGCTCAAAGAGATGCTTGCTTAGACTTCAACCATAGCTTCAGATTCAGGTAGGATCAAGTGATGTCCTACCAATGACTTGGATTATTGTCTGCAATTGAATACATCAGCTACGACTCAATTTACAGAAATATAATAAAATGCATGGTGCTGACGTGTTTGTGCTCTTGGGGAGATGCTTCGTTCAACTTAACCTTGGTCGCGGTAATCAATGTTAATTTCTATACGATACTCATTGTTTGACATTATCGTATTAGCGTTAGGAGATATGGTCTACCTAGGATATATGTCCAGTGTTTTGTTGATTTCCGGCAATTTATCGATTTAAGGTGATTAAATAGATGCACGTAAAAATATAATGGTGAACATTATTCCTAGCCAATTTCACGTATGCAGTTATGTCTATTTAATTTCTTGTAGGTGCGTATGCATTTATCTACCTCTCTAATTGATTTTAGGTCTTAGGGTTACTCAAATAAATTATTTCTTCTTGGTACCAACGCTTTTCTCGCATTTAGTACACACGTGACGAGTTAAGTTGCATATATAAAAGAAATAAAATCTTAATTAATTAATTAAATGATACTAAGGCATCCTTGTGCGATCTCCAAATTTTATTTTAGCCAGTTGCGGGTTTTTACAACTTAAATTGTAATACCCCTATTTAAATTTCCTTTTAGAGAGGGGGGTTTTTCCTGAAATTCCCGGCAACCTAGGCCTGGGCTGTGGCCCAAGAGGGGGGAGGTGCCCTCCCCTAAACCCTAGCTCACCCCCCTGTGCGCCCCCTGTGCTGCCCCCTGCGCTGCCCTTGTGCGCCCCGCGCCCCGTGCGCGCCCTGCTGCCCCTGCGTCACCCCCTGCGCCCCTGCCCCTCGCGCCCCTTGCTGCCCCTGCGCCGCCTGTGCGCCTCGCTGCCCCTGCGCCGCCTTGCTGCCCCTGCGCGCCCCCTACGCGCCCCCTGCTGCCCCCCTGCGCGCCCCCTGCTGCCCCTGTGCGCGCCCTGCTGCCTCCTGCGCGTCCTCCCCTCTCCTCCCTGCCGTGAGCACTAGAGGAAGGGAAGAGGAAAGGAGAGAAAGGAAGAGGGGAAGAGGAAGAGGGAGGGAGTTTCGTGGGGTGTTCGTCGTGTTCTTCGGTTTGTCAAGGGTAACCCTGCTATTCTTCAATTGGATGCATTTTCTTTTAGTTGCTACTTTATCGATATTCTGGTCTGCCGGGACGATTTGGGTTAGGCGGTGATTTTGGGATAGTTTATTGGGGATTCAGATCTGGACCTCTCCTAGAGAGTTGTAGTGGTCGTCGTTATCTTTCCATGAAGTACTAGAACGTGTCGATTGGACCTTTGTAGCAGAAGTTATGATTTTTCTCGTGGGGCTGTTCTGCAGATCGGGGGCTTTCTGTCAGATTTTGGTAGAATGGTTTGGGCAATTAGAAAACTAGCGAATCAGAGGATCTCCATGTTAGGAAAGTTGTAGATAATTGTCTTAGCTTTCCAGGAAGGGCAAGAAATTAATTTTTGAACACTCGGGCTGGAAGTTATGGCCTTTTTAGTGTGCTGTCAGAGAACCCGACGTGAACATTGATGTTTTGGAGAACTGGGTGATGTGGGTAGAAGCTGGCCGAATCAAGGGGGTTCCCCAACTAGGTTTAGTTGGATAATTGAATTATCTTTCCATGAAGTCAAAGATCACCCTATTCGGACCCCTGTATCAATAGATATGAATTTTTGAAGTTGACTGTCCACAGAGTGGGGCGGGATGACCGGTACGATTTGGGATTTAGGACCGAGATAGACGAATTTGCTAGTTCGTGTTGTTTTCATTTGGGCGAAGGTTCGCTACTGTTATCTTAGCGAAAATTATAATTATGATTCAGGTGGAGGACGGATCCCAGAGGCGGCACCTTCTACACGTTCTCTGTTTTCTCGCGGTTAAGGCAAGTGTAATGAAGGTTTAATATTGATAAGGTGGGAGTTCGATGTTTGTTCAATGGTATGAATACATGTGTGGTTATGGTTGGGGTAACAATGTATTGGTACTATATAGGGAGTTCGATGTTTGTTCAATGGTATGAATACATGTGTGGTTATGGTTGGGGTAACAATGTATTGGTACTATATAGGGAGTTCGATGTTTGTTCAATGGTATGAATACATGTGTTTTTATGGTTGGGGTAACAATGTATTGGTACTATATAGGGGTGTTGCAATTTACAGTGTTCATGAGTATTTCTGGTGCATAGATATTGTGAATGCAAGATTTATTCTATTGGAGCATTCACGCATATGCATCATGTTGATTATTTGAAGTCTTGGTCACGAGATGACTAAGCGCCGAGGTCCCCATCATGTTGATGACATGACGGGCTAAAGGTCCCTATACTTGTGGAGTATGGGCAATTGGTCCCTGTACCAGGTGGTACAGGCATGGGTGTGCATCGACGGATGCACACTTTGCATTACCGGTAAAATGCAAACGAGAAAGAGATAAAGAGTTTTTGATCATTGTGCATTGCATGGCTTATTTATATGGATGATGAATGGGTTGGTGAAGTGATGGGCATAAATGAATTCGTTCTATTCATTATATTTGCTGAGTCGTTGGACTCACTCTTGTTGTTGTTGTTTTATTTAGGTACCGCTACGAGATCGGCATGCATGGGAGAAGGGAAGGAATAAGCTTGTTGCACATGCACGTTTCACACCGAATAGAAATAAAGGCAGAAGAATTAAATGATTGATGCAAGAACCTTTTAGATACCATCTGATCATTATCTTTGGATTTAATTGTAATAAGAATATAGGGTGTTTCCGGTGCTCTTCTCTAAGTATTATCCATGAAGAGTTTGGTAAACTTTAAGCTATTTGCTTAGCCTTGAATTTATTCCTTGAGGATTGTCTATTATAATTGATTTTGCTTTTAGAATCTCTGATTTAGATAAATAACAAAGCAGGCTCTGCCGAAATTTTGTATAACGTAATTAGCTAACTTTGATTTACTTCTAGTTTGGTAGCATTCCAGGTCATTGCTAGACTGGGGTGTTACAGTTGGTATCAGACCGGGCTGTAGGTCCGTGGTTATTGAAATATTAAATTTGACACACTAAGCACTGTAGTGGGGATGGGGTTTGCATTGCATCCACGTTTTCGTCAGTTATCATAGTTGAATGTATGCTTAATGTTTGACTTTGTTCGTGTTATGAGATGATCTTTTGTACCTATATATAGTTGTTATGTGTGGTGATAGTGGATGTCGAGAGATAGAGATCGCGGTGTGGCCATTGACATGGCCAGGTTATATCACTATTCGTGGTATTGAAATGGTGAAGGATTTTTTTTCCTTAAGCAACTTAGTTTCAGAGGTTAGGAATGAGTTCTTTAGAAAAGTTTCTCTCTTCCTTGAATTGAATTTAGTCAATTCTTATCCTGTGGTGGTGGATGAATTTATCTTGGGCTCGTGGTTCATGGTAGTTGAGGGTTTTCAATTGGTTTCTACCTGTTCTTTGAAGTAATTATTGTTTCTCGGACTATTGAGACACTTTTGCTACTTGTGAGTACTGTGGATTTGCAAGGTTGGTCCCTTCGTGGGAGTTGTCTTGTTGGGAAACATGTCTCATTTGTTCGCTGGGTATTCTTGTTAATGAAAGTTTTATGTTGTAAATTCTTTATCTTGTGAAAGCTTTGGCTTTATGTAATTCTTTTGGATTACTCTAAATGTTGAAATTTAATACCTCTTTTCTCTGAAGGGAGGTGTTAAAATCCTTTTGTGATGTCTTGTTAGGGTTGAGTTAGAGTTTGTAATCAAATAAATTGATATGGTATGAGTATCCATGGAAGTGAAACCGAATAAGTTGAGGTTGACTTCTTGTGATTCTTCATGAACTGTGTTTATGAATAGAGCTATTCCTAATGGAATCAATAGAGTTGCTAAGAGGCGTGGAACTTCAAGGAACGGGTTGATCAATAGGAGAGACAAAATTAGTAAACCTTTGGGATAAATAGGATCAACAGGTCTCAATGGATTAATCTAACCGTTTAGGATAGTTAAATTCAAAGAGTGTTGGATTACTGTATTAGTGGATATTAATCTTGGAGTTATCTTTGTGGATTCCGGTGCTCTTCTCTAAGTATTATCCATGAAGGGTTTGGTAAACTTTAAGCTATTTGCTTATCCTTGTATTTATTCCTTGAGGATTGTCTATTATAATTGATTTTGCTTTTAGAATATCTGATTTAGATAAATAACAAAGGAAGCTCTGCCGAAATTTTGTATAACGTAATTAGCTAACTTTGATTTACTTCTAGTTTGGTAGCATTCCAGGTCATTGCTAGACTGGGGTGTTACATAAATGTTATTTAAATCGCCGCGTACAATTTTAATCACTACATGTAGTTTTATATTGTCCTGTATTAATTTAAATTGGCGTATGTTATTCTTATCGTTGCGAACAGTTTTAAATCTTCTAATAGCTATTAATTTATTCTAATAATTAAGGATACTTATTAATGGGTTTCTATCATCAATATACAATTAATAAAATCATCTGGGTATTTAAGTGTGCATTAAGGTGTTCGAAATGATATTATGATAATTTAATTCGTACGCAAGTAGGTTTTAGTGTACGGATGTCATTTAATTTATTGATAATATCCAAAAATATTTATTAGGGAAGTTCTATAATTTAATATGACTAACCAGGTTAATTAGGTATTTAATTACAACACAGAATGGTTTAAATGTCAATACATTAATTTAATCGGCACGCGTTACATTTTATCCTACTGATAGCACTTAATTTATTATAATCATTATAAATTAATATTATTGGTTTTATACCATTTAAATAGGCTTAACCAAGATATCTGTGTAATTAAACCCGTATCCAAATGGTCTAGACGACGGTACATGAATTTAATCCATACGCGCACAAGTTTAATCGGTGTGTGCGTTTTAAATCGTCGGACCACAATTAATTTGTTCTAATGACCCAGAATAATCATGAGTGGGCTTCTACAATTTAAATACAACTAACAAAATTATCTGCGTATTTAAATATGTCAAGGGGTGGTCTATCCGATAGTAAATACATTTTAATATGTATCATATCAGCTGTAATGTACTGACAGCTTTAATTTTTTATAATATTCTTGAACAAGTATTTGTGAGTTTCTACAATTTAAATACGACTAACCACATTACTAAGATATTTAACCCTGCAACAGAATGATTTAAATGATCGTGTTTAAATTTAATGGATCATATTTAACCTCCCTCTTTTAACTTTTCTCTCTCCTCCCCATTTCCTATTGCTTCCAGTCCATCAAAAGGCCCCTAGCCACTCGCATTTAGTACGCATGTGACAAGTTAAGTTGTATATATATAAGAAATTAAATCTTAATAAATTAATTACATGATACTAAGGCATCCCTGTGCGATATCCGAATTTTATTTTAGCCAGTTGTGGGTTTTTACAACTTAAATGTTATTTAAATCATCATGTACAATTTTAATTCTACACGTAGTTTTAAATCATCGCGTATTAATTTAAATCATCGCATGTTATTCTCATTGTCGCGAATAGTTTCAAATCTTCTGATGGCTATTGATTTATTCTAATAATTAAGGATACTTATTAATGGGTTTCTACCATCTATATTATGTATTAGGGCTGGCTAGCTCAAATCTATTCTCATGGTTTAAGCATTAACAATTATTTCTTAAATTGATCAATTTATTCTTAAATTGATCAAGGGCATAAACAATTGATTCTTAAATTGCTACCACATAGACCACATTAAGAAAGCATGTAACAATGGCATAGCATCTCAAATTTAAGAGAAGTATCTAATGTGAATATAGTATGATTAACGAGTTAAACGGTAGCACATCCGCTACGTTTACTTGCCTCCACCAAATAAGCGAAGCACTTCAAACACAACAGTCAGGAGTGAAGCCACCTGTCCAAAAACCACCTCGCAGCACATGACTACAGCAAGGCATCCACATCTTAAGAAAATAAAAATGCCGCTATGCCGCAAACCCGGCAATACCCTCTCCGTCCAACGATCCTATGCCCAGCCCACTGCAACAGCACTGTTTTTTTTTGTATCTTCAAAACTATTAGGCCAGGCACAGCAAATAAGATATTTCTGGAAACTACAGAGAAAAACCTACAATTTTCAAGCAAGCATCCTATTTTTAATCTACTGCTAAAAGGGTGTAAAACATCGCGGAAAGCAGAGGACAGACTCTGCTTTGGCAATCTGGCCAGTAAGGTTCTAACGAACCCCACCTTCTGTATAATGCTCTAACATTCATGATTTTTTTACAGAAGCTAGTTTACAAGATTTCCTACAACTTTTATTATCTTGAGTAAAATCATAAAATTCATCTACCCCTCTTAAACTACACCTGAACAACCAATTTCAGACGACTCCTCTACTACACAGTGAAGTTCCCGACTCTGCTGCGCCCAAACACCACAACCAAAAACTCTAAATAAATTACAATAGATGGGTTTCAACGTCCTCTAAAACTTTAATGTTGGCCAGATCTGCAGAAAAAATCGTCTTGATGCTCTAATCTAGATGAACAGTCGCGCTGCACGAATCAACCTACGCGCAGGAAGCATAATAACACTAATCGGCTAATTACCCCGCTAAACCTCTACTAATTTCGAGCCAAGAACCCTAATTACATCTAAAACAGGGAGAATTGAGGTGGAAAAAATTACCTAGGGGATCCCTCAATGAAAACATCTAGGCCCCTGAATTCTTGGTTTTGATAATTGATAACTATTTATGAATATGGGATTAACATGTGTGTTGAGGTTATATAGACAAAGTCTCATATGGGAATTAAACAAGAACAAGCTGTGTGGAATCTCGGCATCAAGAAAGATTAAAACAAAGGTACAATAAAATATAGGATCGTTTTTCAATTTTACCAGTCTTTGGAGAAAGTTGGAAGACCGGATTATAGGTTAGATGCCGTACTATTAAGAGGGATCATTGAAAGTAGCTTGATAGCATGCTTGCGTGCATATTGGATCAATCTAGGATTATGCAAGCATTTGAAAATAAGTTTGAAAACTAATTGTGCACTCTCAGAATAATCGGTACAACCACACCCACCTGCGGTACTACCGCTGTGCGGCAGTACCGGCGTATAAACGGCGATACTACCACACCACGGTAGTACCGATTTATTTGCGGTATATTTTTTCCAGAGAGGACTCATTTTGGGGACTTCATCTCTTAAAAATCGGTAGTACCGAAATATGAACGGCGGTAGTACCGCAGTGCGGTAGTACCGCTTGGTACGCGGTAATACCGATGTGCGGAACATTTTTTCCAGAAAGCTCCCCAAAAGGTACTTAACCTCTCAAAAATCGGTAGTACCGATATTAGAACAGCGGTACGACCGGAGTGCGGTAGTACCGCATTCTCAACGGTGGTAGTACCGCACTAAAATCCAACGGCAAGTTCTGTCGTTTCTGACATAGCCGTTACTGTGGACTACAGTGTAAATCAGTACTACCGCACTTTGTACAGCGGTACTACTGATTTCCCTGATTTTTCAGGATTAATTTTATCCAACGGCTAGTTTTAGTTGGTGAGGGTATAAATACCCCTCCACCTGCACTTGGGCAACTTGCTGAAGTTTCATTGAACTCATTTGAGCCCTAGAGCATTCACTCCACCCTCATTTCTCTCTTGAGCATTCATTTTGAGTTGGTGGAGCATTTTTGAGTGCATTCATTTCTAGTTTGATCCAATTGCACTCGAGCATCATCAAGTGAATTCCTTGGTCCATTCTCTTGGTGCTTGTCGGCACCTAAACGGCGGGAAGGTCAATTGCCGGTGACTTCTTCAAAGAAGATTGTGAAGAAGCCCGTGCCGAATTGTGAGTGGTTGAAGCTCACCATCTCCGGAGCGGAGGAAGAGCTACCAATAGTGATAGAGGTGCTTCGGCTTAATTCGTGGAGCCGGTCCGATTAGTTCGGGCTAACCTCAACGTGGATTAGTAGAAACCGGCAAGTTTTCGATACTACGGTAAAAACATCGTGTGTCAAATTATGTTTGTTTGTTGTCTATTATAGCATTTGTTATTGATCATTCTCTGCTTATTGTTAATTGCTTGAATTGTGTAGGATTGCTTTCAGTTAGCTTTTGTGCTTAGTAATCATCTTGGTATTAATTGTTAAATTTAGCTAAGAATTTTAAAACCTCCTATTCACCCTCCCTCTAGTCGGTTATCCTTGATCCTGCAAGTGGTATCAGTGCTTGGTCTCTCATTCATTAGACTTAACCGTCTAGAGAGAAAAGGATGGCTAACGAGGGGATTGCAATAGGCAAGGCACCACAATTTGATGACACAAACTACTCTTATTAGAAAATTAGAATGTCAATTTATCTTAAAGCCATGAGCCCGAGCATTTGAAAAATTGTAAATGAGGGTTATGTTATGCCGCTTGATCCACTACACCCCACGGATCAAGATACGCGTAATTCTCATTTAGATGCCCAAGCAATGAATGCATTATTTGGAGCATTGAACGCGGATGAGTTCAATAGGGTGAGCAACCTAGAAACTGCTCATGCTATTTGGACAACCCTCTCAGAAATCCATGAGGGAACATCCACGGTTAAGGAAGCCAAATTGCATCGGCTTCGGATCAAATATGAAATATTTACAATGTTGCCTCACGAGGGTATTAATGAGATGTACTCTCGCTTGAACAATATTGTAAATGAGCTCAAGGGCTTCGGTACGTCACTAACCGATCTTGATATTGTGAGAAAAATACTTAAGGCGTTACCGAAAAAATATGAGATGTTGGTGACCCTCTTCCTCAACTCGCCCGATTTGCCAAGGATGACCCCAACGCAACTCTTAGATAATTTAATTACCAATGAGTAGTACAAAAAAGACAAGGAGGAGCTTTTGGAGCAATCCTTCTCCAAGGGCAATAAGATCACTGCTTTCAAGGCCAAAGCGGTATCAAGCGAAGAATCTGAGGATGAGGAAGATGACTCCGAAGAGGAAATGGCTCTTCTCGTGAGAAGAATGAAGAAGTTCATAAGAAGATATCCATACCGAAGTGGAGGATAAAGATCAAGCAAGAAGGAACGATCATTTGACTACAAGAAGCGCTATAGCAGCATTCGTTGTTATAAGTGCAATAAGAAAGGGCATATTGCTTCCCAATGCCCCACCAAGAAGGATGACAAGGAGAAGTTATCAAAGAAGAAGAGCTACCACGGCAAGAAGAAGCTATTCAAGAAGCTTCACAAGGATGGCAAGAACGAAGCCTACATTGGTGACTGGGACTCCGAGGCGAAATACTCCGACTTCGACTCAAGCGAGGATGAGTCTTCCAAAAAGAAGGGACTCGTCGGCATAGCTATCAAGGAGGCATTATCACTATTCTCCACTCCTACATGCCTCATAGCCAAGGGAGAAAAGGTAAAAATTTACGATGATAATGATGAACCTTCATATGATGAATGGATGGACATGCTAATTAACTTGAATGAATTTCTTGAAAAAGAAAAGGCAAAATTCGAAGAGTTCAAAAGAGAGCATGTCTCTCTTAAAGAGTCTCATGAGGAGCTAATTGAAACTCATGCCTTGATTCTCCAAGAAACATCAAGCAAGTCTACCACTAGCATTGAAATTACTTGTGATATTATGGATGACATGCCTAGAATAGAAAATGCTAGAATTAATACATCTACTTCATGTGATGATTTAAATGCTATGTCTTGTAGTTCAAGTATTAATAATTTTGTTAATTTATATGATGCAGAACTTGTTGTTGAAAATTGCAAATTAAAAGATCAAATTAATCAATTGAACAAAAGTTTAGAAAAATGCTACAAGGGTAAGGCCACCCTTGACAAATTATTGAGTGAGCAAAAATGCTCATTCAATAAGTAGGGACTTAGGTATGTGCCCAAGAAAGGTAAGAAATCCGTAAAACCGGTCACAAGATTTGTAAGGCCAAGTGGTAAGCAAAACATAGAAAATAAGAATGCTTCTATCAATTTATATAATTCTTGCTACTTGCTTAAGAAATCTAGTAGTGGTAAGGTTATTGCAAAATTCATTGACACTTCAATTTTAGACGCTAAAAAGAATGCTATTTGGGTGCTCAAAGCCTTGGTTACTAACCTCGAAGGATCTAAACAAATTTGGGTACCTAAAATAAATTGATTTTCATTTGTAGGTGAACTATAAAACCGGTGGTCGACATTGGGTGCTTGATAGCGGGTGCACTCAACACATGATCAAAGACCGGAAGATGTTCACCACATTTGAAAATAGGAGCAATGAAAAGATCACCTTCGGCGATAATAGCAAAGGAAAGGTATTAGGTTTTGGTAAAATTGCTATCTCTAATGACCTTTCCATTTTTAATGTCTCTTTAGTAGAAACATTAAATTTTAACTTGCTATCTATTGCTCAATTATGTGATCTAGGCTTAATTTGCTCATTCTCAAAAGATGGTGTATCAATTTCTAAAGAAAAAGATAATGAGATTGTTTTTAAAGGCTTTTGTTTTGCAAATCTCTATTTAGTAGATTTTAATTCAAATAATTCCGGATTGAAAACTTGTTTATTAGCTAAAACCTCTTTGGGTTGGTTATGGCATAGGAGGTTGGATCATGTGGGCATGATTTAACTCAAAAAGCTTTTAAAAAATGATTTAGTTGTTAGCTTGAAGGATGTGAAGTTTGAGAAAAACAAGCTTTGTAATGTTTGTCAAGCCGGAAAGTAAGTGGCTAATTTTCATCCTTCTAAGAGTATCATGTCAACATCTAGACCATTAGAGCTCTTACATATGGATTTGTTTGGGCCAACAACCTAGAAGAGCTTAGGCGGCAATAACTATTGTTTAGTCATTGTGGATGATTATTCCCGATATACATGGGTTTTCTTCCTAAATGACAAAAGTAATGTCCCTGAGATTTTCAAAAGTTTTACAAAAAGGGCTCAAAATGAATTTGATTTTAAAATAAAGAAAATTAGGAGTGACAATGGTTCCGAGTTCAAGAATGCAAAAATTGAGGATTTTTGTGAAGAACTTGAAATAAAGCACGAATTTTCCGCCACCTACACTCCGGAGCAAAATGGAGTTGTAGAGAGGAAAAATCGTACATTAATTGAAATGATTAGGACAATGCTTGATGAGTATAATACTTCCGATATCTTTTGACCGGAAGCTATTAATACCGCTTGTCATGCCATAAATCGTCTTTATTTACATCGTCTCTTGAAAAAGACTTCCTATGAACTAATCATGGGAAGAAGACCGAATATTTCTTACTTTAGAGTGTTTGGATGCAAATGCTTTATTCTAAGGAAAGAAGTTCGGCTCTCTAAATTTCATAGTCGGTGTGATGAAGGTTTTCTTTTAGGTTATTGTTCAAATAGCAAAGCATATAGAGTGTTCAATAAAAATTCTGGTATAATCGAAGAATCATGTGATGTGAAATTTGATGAGACTAATGGCTCTCAAGAAGAGTAAGAAAATTTGGATGATGTAGGTGATGAAGGGTTAAGAAAAGCTATGAAAAACATGCAAATTGGGAGCATCAACCCAAAAGAGGATTCAAGCGATTCACCTTCATCAACTCAAGTTCAACCGCCTACCTCCTCTACTTCAAGTATTATTCAAGTTTAAGATGAAGAAAAAGACGAGCAACCCCAACCTTTGAAGATTCACAACGCATTAAACAAGGATCATCCAATAGATCAAATATTGGGTGACATGAGTAAGGGCGTTCAAACTCGATCTAGACTTATTTATTTTTGTGAACATTACTCGTTTGTCTCTTCTCTTGAGCCCAAGGTTGTAGATGATGCATTGGATGACCTCGATTGGGTAAATGCTATACATGAGGAGCTAAACAATTTCGCAAGAAATGATGTATGGAATTTGGTGGAAAGACCCAAGGAGCACAACGTGATTGGGACAAAATGGGTTTTCCGAAATAAACAAGATGAGAATGGAATTATGGTAAGAAACAAAGTAAGATTAGTTGCTCAAAGTTATACTCAAGTCGATGGATTAGATTATGATGAAACTTTTGCTCCCGTAACTAGGCTTGAGTCAATTAGAATCTTGCTTACTTTTGCATCATGCTTTAATATTAAGCTTTATCAAATGGATGTTAAAAGTACATTTCTTAATGGAAAAATAACCGAACTTGTATTTGTTGAGCAACCTCCCGGATTTGAGGATCCTAAAAATCCAAATCATGTTTACAAACTCTCAAAGGCGCTATATAGACTTAAACAAGCCCCGAGGGCATGGTATGAGCGTCTTTGAGATTTTCTAATCTCTAAAGGATTCAAAATCGGGAAGGTTGATACAACATTATTTACAAAAGTTGTTGACAATGAATTCTTTGTATGTCAAATCTATGTTGATGATATCATTTTTGGTTCTACTAACCAAGATTTTTGCAAAGAATTTAGTGATATGATGTCTAGAGAATTTGAGATGTCAATGATAGGTGAATTAACCTACTTCCTTGGATTTCACATCAAACAACTCAAAAATAGGACTTTCATTAGCCAAGCCAAGTATACAAGGGATTTACTCAAGAAGTTTGGTATGGAGGATGCAAAGTCACTCAAGACTCCCATAGCAACCAACGGGCATTTGGATCTAAACGAAGGAGGTAAATCGATAGATTAAAGTTTTATAGATCCATGATATGTAGTTTACTTTATCTTACCGCATCTAGGCCCGATATCATGTTTAGTGTGTGCATGTGTGCAAGGTTTCAAGCATCACCAAAAAAATGCCATTTAGTGACCATAAAGAGAATTCTAAGATATTTAAAACATTCCTCCAACTTAGGATTATGGTTTCCTAAAGGTGCTAAGTTTGATTTAATTGGATATTCGGATTCAGATTATGCGGGTTGCAAAGTGGATAGAAAAAGCACCTCCGAAAGTTGTCAATTTCTAGGAAGGTCTTTAGTATCTTGGTCTTCCAAAAAGCAAAATTCTGTAGCACTCTCAACCACCGAAGCCGAATATATTTCAGCGGGTAGTTGTTGTGCACAACTGTTATGGATAAGGCAAACCTTGTTGGATTATGGAGTGAAATTTGATAAAACGCCTCTTTTGTGTGATAATGAAAGTGAGGTGAAAATAGCCAATAACCCCGTCCAACACTCAAGAACTAAGCATATAGATATTAGGCATCATTTCTTGAGAGATCATGTTAGTAAAGGGGATATTGAGATTAGCCACATAAGAACCGAAGACCAATTAGCGGATATTTTCACCAAGCCATTAGATGAAAGTCGCTTTTGTAAATTGAGAAATGAATTAAACGTTTTAGACTTCTCAAATGTTGCTTGAGCCCTTGTTACATGTGTTGTGTGTTATTGTGCTCATATGAATATTTTATTTAGTGATTTTCAAAAGATTTTCTTTAAAATCTCGTATGTTTGTAAAAACTATTTTGTTAGTTTTCAAATAGGTTCTCCAATGCGTAATGATCCTGAATGATTCTTATTTGAGTGCAAAACTAGGAATCATTTGCATAAAATCTCAATCCAATTCTAAGTTTCAGCAACTCCCAGAAAAATCGGTACTACCACAGTTTAATATGCGGTCCTACCGCATCGCGGTACTACCGCAGTCAGGTGCGATACTACCGCAGGGTGGTACTACCGCAGGTAAGTGCAGTACTACCGATATTTCTTAAAAGGGTCGGTTACTTCCAGAATTTTCTCCCATTCCATTCCAAAACCGTTCCCTCTCTCCTCATAACTTCAAAACCCCCGAAAAACATCTCTCTCTCTCCCTCTTCTCTCCAAGAACTCTCTCAACTCATCACTCCGATATCCAAATCCGATGGGATTTTCGTGGTTCTTAGCTTGATTCTGCTTCATAAGGACTAAACTCCTCCACTCCTTGAGGTATTTCGGATCATCTCTTCAAGTTCCATCCCTTTTGACCTCTTTTGAGAATCTAGGTTCAAACTTGAAATGTGGACATCTTTTTATTGGATCATATCCATCAAAAACATCACCTAAAATCATAGATAAATCTGCCCTAAAAACTTTCAGAAAAATCGGTACTACCGCTCGATCGCACGGTACTACCTCAGGGCGGTACTACCGCTCCTGACCCCGGTACTACCGCAGGTGTCAGCGGTACTACCGCACCCCAGTACTACCGCACCTTGTACTGCGGTACTACCGATTTCCTGAAAATTTCAGTATAATGTTTTCATTCAAATTTCAACCAGACTTTCATATCTTCCAGCACTCCTTGACTTCCTATTTTCTCCTGTTTTCTCAAGATGGCTCCGAAGACTCGAAATGCTGTCAGACAAGTCGCTAAAAGCAGAAATCCGGTGAGGAAAGCGTATGCTAGTGGCGGGAGTGCAGGTCAAGATTCTTCTCGACATGCCCCTGCATATGTCCCTCCTCCTGCCGCCAGAGCATGAGGAGCTGCCTGAGCAGACTCAAGAGGACAGTGATAATGGAACCCCCAATGGTTCCGATACTGAGTCTGATCGCTTTAACAATTTCCCTTCGGACGATCAAATGCCTGACGCAGTAGAAGATGATGATGATGAGGATGAGGATAGGGTCCCAAATGACAGTGAACGAAGGGACGACATTCGCAACATGCATAGTGATAACTATGCTATCCTCAGGCATCGCCGATAGTATGTGTTTCCCAAGAACACTGCAAACCCAAAATTTCATACACAATTTCAAGAGCAAGTGTATGAAGAATTTTATCAAAACGGAAAGTTTGCAAATCACAAGTATGTGGATTGGGATCACTTAGATAGCTTGGATTTGTTTGCTGGGGTTTGGCGCATGTTCCGGGAATCCGGTATACACCACTTGGTGTCACTCAAGTCGGATTACAATGAAGAGTTAATTCGACAATTCTATGCAACTCTGTGGATTTCCCCAAAATATGAGCACCTCGAGTGGATGACCGGATCTCAATTTATGAGCTCAAACAAGGCAGAATTTGAGGCTGCCGTGAACACCGTCTCCAGTCCCTATGAGAAGGTGTTTGATTGTCTAGCTATTCCGCTTCATCAGTGCTCTGAGTTCTATGATCAAAATGTTAGATATGTGCCTGGGAAGCTTCCTGGACTTTTGCCTGTTCCTAGTCTGATCAACAGGATCATAAATTACACTATTCTTCCAAAGAGTGGGAATTATGACACAATTAGAGGACATGTCTGGAACTTAATTAACTACATCACCACGGGAACCAAATTTGATGTGGTTGACTTGATAATTCGTGAGATGGATGAGTCCAAAAATGATCAGACTCGAAGGATCAACTTTGCACCATATATTATGAAGTTACTTATTCACAAGAATGGTCCCTTCAGAGGTGGCAAAGGAGGAGTTCACAAGCCATACAAACCTCGAGAGCATCAGTTGCCTCCGCGCCCAAGTGCGCATCCTGGAGCTTCCTCTTCTCAGCAACAGCAGGAGCAGGGGCCGCAAGGTGATGAAGTGACAATGGCTCAGCTGTACTCTGCGGTCATGGGATTAAGTGGGACCATGACCAACATTTCAGATAATATGACCACAATGAGCGGCAACATCACCTCCCTAACTGAGCAATTCTCCGCTCTGTCAAGTGACTACTCATCTCTGTCAGGACGGATCACTACCCTTGGCGACAGGATGACTGCTCTCGAGACCGCTGTTGCTCCTCATCACTACGAGCGTCGTGGCACCCGTCATCATCCGGATACTTCTTCTCAAGCCCAAGACCAACCTCCTCAGGAGTGAGCTTTTTGGTCCTTGATGCCAAAGGGGGAGAAGAAAAAGAAAAAGTGAAGAAGAAGGAGAAAAAAAGGACTTTTGAGCTTTCTCTCTATTTATGTAATAGACTATGTGGTGTACTGACACTATGGATGTTTATTTTTTTTAGATGCATGAACAATGTGTTACATGAACTATATGCTCATGTCTTCTATGATATTGCCTCATGAAATTTCAAGTGCTGTTAGTTGCATATTATATGCATATCTTAATCTCTTGAAATTCAAAAATGCCACAAATACAATTACTGTTCATATATGCAAATTTAATTTTTCTCATTTATGCATACATTTAGGGGGAGTATGTTAAATTGACTTTAGAAAGAAATTGAATCACTTCTACACCGTGAAACAACTTAAAGATTCAATTATTTTCTGAAAAGTCAAAAATTGAGTATACAACTTGTTCTCATACGAGTAGTATATTCAAAACCCTTCTTCTCTCTAATAACTCGTGTGTTGTCATCAATTACCAAAAAGGGGGGAGATTGAAAGCATTTAGGCCTCTGAATTCTTGGTTTTGATAATTGATGACTATTTATGAATATGGGACTAACATGTGTGTTGAGGTTATATAGACAAAGTCTCATATGGGAATTAAACAAGAACAAACTGCGTGGAATCTCGGCATCAAGAAAGATTAAAACAAAGGTACAATAAAATATAGGATCGTTTTTCAATTTTACCGGTCTTTGGAGAAAGTTGGAAGACCGGATTATAGGTTAGATGCCGTACTATTAAGAGGGATCATTGAAAGTAGCTTGATAGCATGCTTGTGTGCATATTGGATCAATCTAGGATCATGCAAACATTTAAAAATAAATTTGAAAACTAATTGTGCACTCTCAGAATAATCGGTACAACCGCACCCACCTGCAGTACTATCGCTGTGCGGTAGTACCAGCGTATAAATGGCGGTACTACCGCACCACGGTAGTACCGATTTATTTGCGGTATGTTTTTTCCAGAGAGCACTCATTTTAGGGACTTCATCTCTTAAAAATCGGTAGTACCAAAATATGAACGACGGTAGTACCGATGTGTGAAACGTTTTTTCCAGAAAGCTCCCCAAAAGGTACTTAACCTCTTAAAAATCGGTAGTACTGATATTAGAACAGCGGTACAACCGGAGTGCGGTAGTACTGCACCTCCATGCGGTAGTACCGCATTCTCAACGGCGGTAGTACCGCACTAAAATCCAACGGCTAGTTCTGTCGCTTCTGACATAGCCGTTACTGTGGACTACAGTGTAAATCGGTAGTACCGCACTTTGTACAGCGGTAGTACCGATTTCCCTGACTTTTCAGGATTAATTTTATCCAATGGCTAGTTTTGGTTGGTGAGGGTATAAATACCCCTCCACCTGCACTTCGGCAGCTTGCTGAAGTTTCATTGAACTCATTTGAGCCCTAGAGCATTCACTCCACTCTCATTTCTCTCTTGAGTATTCATTTTGAGTTGGTGGAGCATTTTTGAGTGCATTCATTTCTAGTTTGATCCAATTGCACTCAAGCGTCGTCAAGTGAATTCCTTGGTCCATTCTCTTGGTGCTTGCCGGCGTCTAGACGGTAGGAAGGTCAATTGCCAGTGACTTCTTCAAAGAAGATTGTGAAGAAACCCGTGCCGAATTGTAAGTGGTTGAAGCTCACCATCTCCGAAGTGGAGGAAGAGCTACCAATAGTGATAGAGGTGCTTCGGCTTAATTCGTGAAGTCAGTCCGATTAGTTCGGGCTAACCTCAACGTGGATTAGTGGAAATCGGTAAGTTTCTGATACCACAGTAAAAACATCGTGTGTCAAATTATGTTTGTTTGTTGTCTATTATAGCATTTTTTATTGATCATTCTCTGCTTATTATTAATTGCTTGAATTGTGTAGGATTGCTTTCACTTAGCTTTTGTGCTTAGTAATCATCTTGGTATTAATTGTTAAATTTAGCTAAGAATTTTAAAACCTCCTATTCACCCCTCTCTAGTCGGTTATCCTTGATCCTACACTCAAGATCACCCTTCTTCTTCTTTTCCCCCTTCTCCCTTCTCTCCCTTCTCTTCTCCCTTCTCTTCTTTGACTTCTCTTTTGCAGTAAATAGCAGGGCAGCAGGCTTGGAGGAGGTGTGGACGCGCAGGGAATAGGGGGGTGGCGGCCAAATGGGGGGAAGGGGGCGGCCAAGGAAGGGGGTTTATAAAAGGGCGGCTAGGGTTAGGGGGTGCGGCCCCCTTTGGGCTGGCTGGCCCACCCCTCCGAACAGCCCCAAAATCCTTAATTTTAATTATTTAATTTATTTTTTAATTTTAGATAATTTCATAATTTTATTCCCGCCTCCCGGGATTTACCGAAAAGTCAGGAAACTCCGCGATTTTGCTAATCATTCACAGGGACGCCGTAAAGACGTTCAGGGCATTACATCCTCTTCTTCAACTGAGCAACAGTAGGCATAAAGCCATGAGTACATTGATACTTAGCAAGTCATTTGTAAGAAAGATGCAATATAATATATAAGACTTATCAATGGATGGCTGAAAGGTTATTTTGTAGAAAGTGGTAATTTAAAGTAAATACAATAAATGAATTAAAAACAAACTTTAAAGAAAATAATATTAAGTAAATAACCAAAAGAATTAAATAGATCATAAATGAACTAACCATCCACTTGATAATCCACCAGTGAAGTACTTATACATTTCCCAAAGTTAACCAAACCAGGTTTTACAAAATATCTAACCTTCATGTAAAATTACCGAGCATTGTCCATAATCGGGGACACGGCTATTCAAATAGTTTTACACTTTGTAGAGGTTACATAACTGTACCCATACGATATGATCATCCCTACGCTAAACGAAATCACAAGAAGGCCTTTACAATGCTCAACCTCAAACTCAATTTCGGCCGCTAAGATTTTTCCAGTGAGTAGGTTAACCATCTAGTCGATAATTGCCCTCTCTTACACCTGATAGAAAGTAGCAACCATGTTCAACTCAATGGCACAATTGAAATATCATAAATTAATCAGGCAGGTCTATCCTATACTAGACATATAGTTTGCACGTTAAGGCTCAGATCAATGACTTATAAAATTAAGTCCTTAGATATTACCTAGATGAGACATCCACATCTCTCGAAGTGAATTCACACTTCTCCCTCTACTGCACAATCACTCGTCCAAATGAAAACCAATTTTGTATAACCAACACCAATGACACACCAATATCATGGCACACAAATTTTGTAATTGTGGCATCAACCACGATTCAATATCTCATTAAATCAAAATTAATTAATTGATCACAGGTGATGATAAACCCAACGAGACTATAAGTATGGCTAGGCATATTAATTGTACAACCCGTGTGACAACTAGTGCGGTATCACTAAATAATCTCCCAACCTATGGTGATAATGAAACATTGTATTCAAAATTATCCAAGGAGGGATTAATCAAATAGGACAATAACTATCAGATACGAAGGTTTGTAATAAAATAGCAATGCACGATAATTTAAAATAAAATAAATAAATAATAGATTTAAAAATTAGGTTTAACATGATCAAAAAATATGACATGCATTGGCCTTACTCAGTTAGAAATTATTGATCTTCTGGTGACGCTCCCGCTCCTTCGAAAACGTGATATAAAATAAAATCAAATAAAATTCAAATAAACTCCAAAAACTTCAAAATCTGAATCAAAAGATAGAGCTCGATGTTAGATGAATTTAGAAAAAAGAACAGGGTCAATCGGAATTAGGATGAAAGAGAACGGGCTTTTGAAAAATTAAACCTAAAGGAAAATACTGAAAATTAAAAAAAGATTACTGTGATGTGGACTTGACTCACAGGATAGCTGGTCTACGGTAGACTCAGCTCACGGAACAGTGGTCAGGTGACTAGCATGCTAATGTGGCGGCTAGAGCTGACGTGGTAGCGACGCGTGGAACTCAGGTCGGCTTAGGAGATGACATGGCAACGATGTGGCACTGACACATGGTGACACATGGACACTAGAGCATACGTGGCTACTGGCATGGCATGGTGTGGTCGAAGGCATCGAGTGGTCGGAGGTTGTAGTCAGAACAACCGTGGTCGAGGGGCTATGGTCGAAGACATCGAGTAGTTGTAGTGAACTACGTGGTCATAGGCTATGTGATCAAAGACTGTGGTTGAAACGACCATGGTCTAGGGGTTGTGGTCGAAGACGGCCGAGTAGTAATGGTGGACTATGTGGTCGTAGGCTATGTGGTCGAAGACTACGATCGGAGTGACCATGATAGTAGACTATGTGGTCGTAGGCAGCTATGTGGTCATGGACATCTGGTGGTCAAAGGTGGCTGTGTGGTTGGAGATGTGGTCGAATGATGGACATGGTCATAGACCGACTAGGTGGTCAAAGACGATTGCATGGTCGGAACAAGGCGGTGAGACTAGTCTGCGGGGCAGACTCGGCTAGAGGGAGACGAAGGCATGGGTCAGTGGCAAACTTACCGATAATGATGAATGGGGCAGAGATGGTCTGGTCGGGCGGCGGCCCTCGGCGGAGATGATGATAGCAATGGCAAACTTGACGACGAGGATGGCGGCACAACCGACTATAGGGCTTGGCGGCTCATGACGGGGGGAAAGGATGGGGAGGCGTGGCTGTTTATGGCGCGGACGTTGAGTATCCAACTCAAAGACAGTCGAGAGGCCGAGTCGAGCATGGACGCCGAGGAGATCGACTGGAGCACGAAGCCCGAGGCTGGAGCAAAGATGGGCGGTGGTAGAGTCCAACACGAGGACGATGAACAGTGCCTGGCATCCTAGATGGCTGACACACGTCCTAGCAAGGATCAAACAATCTCCGCATATCGCACGGACGAATAGTGCCCACAAGTCCCGATGGCTAACACATGGCACTAAGGAGATCCAACAACTGAGGATGAATGGGCTGGGATGAACAGTAACGGGCTTGCCCATCACTGTTTAGAGATTTTGGGGGATTTTTCTATTTTAGAAATTCAAATAAAATTAAATGAGCTCTAGCAAATAGTAAATAAATCCAAAAAAATAAAAAATTCTAGAAAATTTCTTGAGACACAAGGAATCTAAATAAAATATTTTCAGCACATGTTAATATTTATTTTTTCATATTAAATCTTTTTAATTAATAAAAATTTATTTTAAGCTTTAATTAATTCTAAAAAATTTAAATGGTGAATTTTATTTTAAAAGCTTCAAAAGGTTCCGTGAAGATGATGGCAAAAACGAATGGGAAGGAATGTGGACTACCTTATTTGTTGATCATCTACTTGCCTTGAGAAGAGCTAATGCTTGACTTTATCGGTGGCTTGCTCGGTTTGGTTGTGTCGGTCCTTAGTTAGGGAAGATGGTGGTCGCCTCCTCCTAGGACTGCCGTCCCTGGCCACTTGTGCCTCCTCCTCCTCCTAACACCCTCTCCCCTCCCTATCTTGTTGCCGAGCTACTCCTCCTCCTCCTTTCTCTTGGCTAGCTTGGTGGTGATGGCTTTGGGCGAGGAGGGGAAAATGATGTTGGCTGTGGCCTTGCTAGTAGTGTTGGCGTTCAAATGGGATTTTGCCTCTTGTGCTCGGTTGGCTCTGTCCTTATCACCTCTATGTATTTCACTGTGTTATGGGGAAAGGATGAGATATTTTGTGGGTTGGCTTGCAAACAGTGGTTCTTCGGAAAGAAAATTTTAGGTTTGTTTTTTATTGCCTAATAATGACCTATTAGTTGGGAGAGGTGTCGACTGGTCTCAAACGGTTAGGTATCTCAGTGACCAAAATGTCCTGCTCAAAATTAACTTTTAGGGCTCTGACGGTAATTTCTGCTTTTAATTCTTTTGTTTATTTGGTCTTTTCGGTATCTTTAAATTAATTCTTTTCGCAATTGAAACCGCGGCTCTTTTGCAATTCAAGTGATTGTAACTGTTGTGTGTTGTGTGAAATGATATACATGAATTTATATTTTTCATCGCTCTTGGTTAATTGCAATTGTATGAAATGCCCCAAAATGTAACTTTATTTTTATACTTAATGTAATAGCTATAATAGACTATACAATTATAAATTTCAATGAGTTGCAATATTTTTAATTGATTTGATATAAATTTTAAATGTCGCCTGATTGCTGTAATTGATTTATTGTATAAAGATTGTAATTAACTAACTATTGCACCATGGACTGCTAAACATATATTTTAATTGAGTTGGATACTTTTACTTGTCGTGCAATTAGATTTTATCTCTCACTCTAGTCTATACCAATTTGGTCTTTGCCCTCGTCAATGGAATTATGGAAATAACTTATTTGTTTATCACTCACCGGTTTCAATTTATACGGATACACAGAAAAGTTTAAATTCCCTCATATTTTAGATCATTAGCTACAAAATTAATCTCGTTTAATGTCGTAACACGTCATTTATAGTTAATTAAGTATGCGGGGTGTTTCAACCAACCTCCGCCAACCATCGGAACTCCAGCGAGCCATGGGTTGCACGCGCCACCGCTCACCGGCCATGCCGCATCAGCGCACAGGTTTGATGTTGTGGCCACATGGCACCATGCATGCACCACGCCAGCGCACGACCGCCCGTAAGCATCCCATGCTGCGCGAGCTATGGACCTAGTCCATGGACCCGACAACGCCCATAGACTTGGTTTATATACCCGGGCCCACTTGTTAGCCTCTCTACCCTATTTCCTTTATAAAAATAAATAGGCTAAAATCCAAAAATCCTTAATGACGTCATCCTGACGCACAATAATCCTGATTTTCCTTTATGGAAATAAAAGGTCTAGTTCCTCCGCTTTGTCCGCTTTGTAGTTATCAAACGTCACACCATTCGAACAACCCGTGGGGAATGGGATCTATTCGATCTTTGCACAATCTAATCTAATAAAAAGCATCTAAAATCCACTCTCCAGAAAGAAAACTAGAAAAGCAACTATTTTTAAGAGATCAACTACTGAAATACCAATTTTTGATACGTACCGACCGTTATTTTTCAATCCAACCGAAGAGCGAAGGCACAATAAGAAAGGCACAAAAAGGGTGGAAAGCCCAAAACCCTTGCTCCGGCTTTGCCGCTCCCTCGCCACCGCCGTTCGATTCCGCTAGCCATGGTGCTCGGCCTCTACCCCTTCGCCGATGGCTCCCACCGCCTCGACGCCGCAGACGGGGAGGAACTTATCTGCGTGGAGCGCGCCGCCGCGCTCGCCCTCGGCCCCCGCGCGCCGGAGCCCCCGGGCACCCTCTTCATCACCACTAGGTACTAAGCGGCATCTCATTTCGTTCCGCTCCTGGACTTCAGCTACGACCGCCTCTTCTGAACCCGCGGGGTGCTTTGCTTCGACGCCAGGAGGGTGATCTGGCTCAGCGAGGTGGAGAAGGGGAAGGGCTACGCGGTGGACTTCGTCGCTGTCTTGCTCCACGCCGTGTCGCGCGATCCCGAGGCGTACCCCTCCCCCTGCATCTACACGCAGGTTATTTCTGTTAGAAATTGGCCCATTATTTGTGGCCCGTTTTCTTAAATTCCAAAGCATGTGAGGTTTAGTACCATATTGCTTAGGCAAAGTGGGGGAGACCAATTTATAAGGTGGAGTCCATGCCACTCCTTGAGTTATGGAAGTGGATGGTGGCTTTGGCTAAACACACACGCGCGCACGCACGCGCGCGCGTATTCGCGTATTTTCGCGTGAAAATCGCGTGACTTGTGACTTGTGACGCGCGACCGCGCCGTGACGTGGCGTGCCACTTGGCAGTCCATGTCCACCTTATTTTGCTAAACCTCGCATCATCTCTCTCTCCTTTTAACTGGTCACGAGACTGCTTAATTACCATTATTTGGTTTTAAATTTTAGCAGTTACCAGTGAATAATAGAGTCGGTTACTTCTTTGACTGGTAATGAGACTGCGTAAATATTTGGTTTGAATATCGGCAATTACTAGTGAATAATGGAGTCAGTTACTTGAGCATTATTTCAGTCTAATGGTGTCAGTTACTAGAGAGTAATTAGCACGTCTATAAAAGGCCTGGAGACGTCCAGGTTTGTGACTGATTTTCTCCATTCTTCTCTCCCATTGTTTTCTTCCTCTCTCGTAATATTGTGCGGTAGTACTGTGCTGTCTGAACTTTGCCGACCTTTCTTCCCGGCGTGCACCTGGAAGGAAGGTGAGCGGTATCTCCGAACCATTGCTGTCGTGAAGACACTGCACGGGGCGCAATAAGGTTTCGGCAGCGCATATCTGCGACCGCTCTGCTCTCGCTTTATCTACGTCCCGCATCGTCAAGCCTACATCGCATCAAGCTGCTGTTGCTTCTGCTCTACATCAAACCCAAAAGTAAGTCGTTCGTGTGTTCGTACGATTTTGATACAATATTATTCTTGCGTATATTCTGAAGTATGATGAGTAGCCTACTGTCACTAGTTAGTTGTGCATCACTAGTATATTGCTTTTGTCTGCTACTAAAATTTGGAATTAAAATATTACCTACATTTTCAACAATTTCACCACCTTCTAGTCGATTTCTTCTTGGAGCTGCTTGTTTGAGATAGCGTGAGGTAAACATTTGATCTATAGCATTTACGGGGACGTGACTAATTAGCTGTGGATTTCTGGTGGTGGTGAAGAGATCAGAGTGAGTATTTATATGTCCTCTACGCTGCTGATTTGGAGTTGGGAGTGAGTCTAATAGACTAGTGGCTTATTGGAACTTCAGATATCGCTACTGGGATCATTGTTGATCTTATTGGTCGATTGATGAACACATTTGTTTAGCGTTGCTTCTGCTATGGTGTGATGTTATTTTAATTTGCTTTCTTTCTTTATTAATTTGCAGTTTGAATAGTTGTAGTTATAGCTTTTGGTTTGGACTGCTCCCATAGAAGGAAACTTTACATGTTTGAAATTATTGCTATCGTTTGTAATGAGACAACAGTTATTGGTTTGTACAAAAAAGGGATCAGGTGATTAGGTCCTTTCTTGCCAAAAAAAAAGTTGTTATCTGGTGTTGACTTGGTATGTCGGAACTTTTGATATTCGGTGATGCTTGGATTGCTCAAGTCTAAGTGAAATACTTTTCTTTGGGATATGACATGGTCAGCTGGGCAGGTTTTCCTGTATTATATTAATTGTTGATTTCAGTTTGGAGTGGTCTTTTCAAAGGAACTTGTAATTGATAATCATATATTGCCGCACTGGTCCTGTATGTTTGTTTATCTTACATTCATCTGTGACGTAGTATTAGTGTTGTACACGATTTTGATGGACCCGTCGAACCACCCGGACCAACCCAAACCAAACCGCTATGGTGGGCTTTAGTACAGGCCGGGTCAGGTTAACACCAGGACCGTCTAACTCTGCTCTGGTTTGTGGATTATGGGTTGAATCGGTGAAACCGTCGAACCCGTCACCTCCCCATGTTCCCTAGTTCCAATTGCAGCGACTGTGATAGCATCGGTGACTTCTTTTGACGATGGTGTCCTCTCTGGCAAGAGAAGCTTCGGCAACGTTGGGAATACTCAGCAGCGGCGACGGCAACTTTGTTGGCGCCTGCTGCTGAATTCGAGAAAGACAAAGCGACGGAGGCAGCACTGCAGCAGTAGGTGTGACGGCACGACCGCACAATGCATTGGTGGCAGAAGGCGAGTCTGGTGGCTTAGCCATGCAGGGAGGCAGCCGGTGGGCCCAACAGGCAGTGGGGCCTAGCAGCAGCGATGGGGCATCTCGGCTAGAACATGAGCAGGGCACGACAGCGCCATCCGGTGGCCAGTGAGCATGATGGCGGCGACAGGATGTAATGGCAGCAGAGCGCCACAGTGCTCACTTGCCAGGCCAGCCACACCAGCGCTTGGACACCGTCTATTGGCCAAAAGAACATAGCTTTCGTGGAGACAAATTAACAAAAAAAAAAAGGAATACAATAGCAGCCCATTTAAAGAAGGAAGCACAAGGCCCACCAATTCTCTCATCCCACCAGGTCGCAGCCAAAGTTGAACCCGTCTAACCCACAAAACCCAATCCGTGCAGCCCGTCTACTCCAGCCTGTTCAAAAAAGGCTGTACCAATCCAACCTGACGAAAGTGAAGCAATTTCTGGTTTAGCCTTGGAACCAACTCAACCCATCTAAACCTCGTTATGTATAGCCCTATGTAGCATAACTTGTTTTCTTTGATAGCTAATTTGGTAAATGCAAATGGCAGTTGTAGTTGTAGGTGTCTCCTTTATGGCTAGGGATGGCAGTAGGGCCCCGCTATTGGGTGTTGTACATTGCTGTTTGTTAGAGTACAATATATTTAGTAGGTTAGAGTCCATTGGGAATACAACTCCAAGTCTTGTACCTCTATATATACCGCCCAAGAGACTCAATGCAATACATCCAATTCCACCCAACTCTATCTTCCTTTATGGTATCAGAGCTCTAGGTTTAGATCCTAACCCTAGCCGCCGCTTGCTTCCGCACCGCGCGCCCCGGGGAGATCTATCTCCGCCGGGGGCAGCGCCACCGTTTAGGCGGCGGATCCTATTGATCCGGCCGCCATCGTCGTCGTCAAGCAGCAGATCGAGCCTCCTCATCGCAGCCCGCCGGTCACCAGCCGCTGCTAACCCCGGGTCACTGCCGCTTGTGCCGCCGACCAACTTCGTCAGATCCGGCCTCCTCGTCGCCGGATCCAGGCTTCCCGCCACCAGATCCGGCGGTCACGCCCGCGTCGCCACCCTTGGAGCCCTCATGTCCTCCGCGGGATGGTGCGGCGAGCCACCCATCGCGGTTCCTTTGGCCGTCGATCCGCCGTGCGAGAGATCCTCGCCCGAGCGCCGCCACTTGATCCCGCCGCCTTCGCCGCCTGGCCTCCCACGCCCGGTCGGGCGGATTCACCACGCCACCGGCCCTCCCCACCGCCGCCGCCTACTCCTCCTCCCCCGCAACGCGTTCGATCGACACCGCCCCGTCCCCAACGCCGCCGCCTCCACGCCGTCTTGGCCGGCCGCCTCTCGGCCCACCGCCTCCCTGCTGCCTCCTTCCCCAACGGCACCATCCGCCGCCGCCTCCCTGCTGCCTCCTTCCCCAACGGAACCATCCACCACCGAGGGGGCGCGGGCGTGGGAGGAGTCGGCGGAGGGAGGAGGAGACCAGAGGGCGGCCCGGCCGAGGGGGGAATGCGATGGGCTTGGGTCGGTTTGGGCAGTGGTCGGTTTGGGCAACTGCTTGGAGATGAGTCCCCTTTTGACCAAGATGCTGGATTTTTGACCGCCTGATGAATTGCGTAGGGAGGATCCTACTGCTGCTGTTGTATCTTTTTTTTCCGATCACTGATCGGGGTTGAGTCGCCTACCGCCCGTCGACCTCACACGTATCTACTCCGACATCGGCATCGACTACACCGGCCTCTACCTCTTCGACTGTGCGGCCAGGCTGGGCACGCGATGCCAAGGGGACGCCTTCCCGCATCGCGTCTCGGTCATCCCGTCCACACGTCTTCATCGCCGGTTCGTCATCGCCACCACAGATCGGGATGCCTCCGCCGACTTCTTCCATCATCGTCCCGCCTCGCGCATACTCGGTCTGATCAGCCGATTATGCGCGATCCACCCGGCTCCTGTTACGTCCATCGTCGAGTACTACGAGCAACAGGGCTGCTGCTGTGTCGCCTCCTCAGGCCGCAGCACCGCCGCATGTGTGTCCCCTCGCCGTTGCATCTACATCGCCGTCCCCTGTGCATCGACGACTGTGCTGCGCAACCTCTTGTGCGCCATCTGTCTGCACCTGGTCTTCGTCATGCTGATTGGACCTTCCTCACCGACATCGAGCGCTACCGCCGTCGCCGTACCTTGCGTCAGGACTGCTCGCCTTTGAGCTAGAGCGTCCGCCCGGACTGCTCGCCTTCGGGTAGAAGCGTCCGCTCGCCTCGCTTCTTCTACGCCCAAAGACAACCACGTCGGTTGGGGCCCTCTCCTAATGCGTCCGTCGCGCAACACCGTGCGTGCTTGCGTCCCCGACGCGTTCTTTGGTCGCAAACTCGGCTGCACGCCGCCCCGTGGCTTGATCGCATCGACCCGGCATCACCCTCCGTTCCGTCCGTCGCCTCGATTGCATCGCCGCTGTTCGTCTACATCCTCGACGGCCCTGACTGCGTCGACCTCGGCATCGCCCCCCTTCCACAACGACTGCCTCGACGCGTCTCCGTCATCACCATGGCGTCACTTTTGCGCCCGCGGCTTCATGAGCAACCGCCTTGACATCGGTAACCTGACCACGACTACGTCGACCACGGCCATCTCCAGCACGGCATCCTTGACCACGACTATTCCGCCCTCGCGCTCGGCTACCTCGACATCGGCACAAAGAGCTACCGCCTTGCTTGAGCTACTCGTTGGTTTCTGCTCCAGTCACAGCATACGCGACACATCGACAGTTATGACTGCGGGGGGATGTCAGCTCTTCGGCTTCTTCTCTAGTCTCACCGTCTGTGACACTCCCGTTGTGACTACGGGGGGATGTTAGAGTACAATATATTTGGTAGGTTAGAGTCCATTGGGAATACAACTCCAAGTCTTGTACCTCTATATATACCGCCCAAGAGGCTCAATGCAATACATCCGATTCCACCCAACTCTATCTTCCTTCACTGTTGTTGATGATATCTGTCGTTTCTCTTTTTGATCTTATAGTCTTAGTAGATTTCAGTTTGTACACAGTGAATACAAGCAAATATGATACTGATACAGGTAAACAGTTTGGAGATAAATATTTAATGTAAGTTGTTTTGGGAATACGATTTATCAGGTGTAGGCTTTTGGTAATCTTGATAGATTTGGCACATTTGGTTTCAACTTAGAGTGATTTGAGTGGTGATATGTAATATGTGTTGTGTGTGCTGATTTGGTTGTAGATTAAGGTTGTGTTTGGTTTGGTGCCTGCAGTTGCCAAATTTCGGCTGCCAAAAATTGGTGGCATTTAGTGAATTTGCTATGCCTTTGCTTTGCAGCCCATATTTTTGCCAAGGTTCTGTTTTCATTTGCTTTCTAGTTCCACTTTCATGCCAAAATTTTGGCCAATCTGTGGGTGTCCCTGACTTTCTCCAAATTCTTGTTCTTGATCTTTTCTTTTTGGAATAACTCATTATCAAGTATGACTGATCTGCATATCCTGATTGATTCTGAGTCATTTTGCAGTCTATTCATGCGTGAAATATTATGCAAAATGCTCCTGTACTATCGAATTGTAATGTTTGATGTTCCCTTCCATTAAATCTTGAAGATTGAGACGGAAGATGGCTTCGACGAGGAGTCTGATGAATCAGATTCTGAATCAAATGGAGAAATAGAGCTCTCAAAAGTCACTGAGATGCGCATCATACCATCAGATCCTGGTCAATGTATCCTTTTGCGGCAAATTGCCTTATCCACATCTTGGTTTCTGTTACATGAATTTTATCTATGATGCTCCTATACTGAATTTCACAATGCCTGCAGATTTAATTGCAAAGAGCTATAATTTCTAAGGCTTCATTTCGTGAGCTCCTTGTTTTATGATTTGACACAAGTGATTTTGTATTCTCATGACTGTAATGACTAATGATTGCGTTTTGTTAAAGAGTGGGTTTTATGTTGTATTCAGTTATAAAATATTATGCTTAATTTACTCAAAGTAATGTGGGTATTGTTGTTTATAGTGAAAAAGGAAAATGTTGAACTTTGTGCTTGTACAAGTCAAAATTTCTGAAGACAAGAACAACAACACTAATTTTAATAGAGCAATGATGGGTCGTTTTCGCCATTTTTTGGATGATATGGAGCTGCATGAACTCTCATTGCTTGGTCGTAAATTCACTTGGTCAAATAAGCGGGAGGTGCCTACTTTGGTTAGGCTTGATCGGGTTTTCATGTCCACTGATTGGGAACATTTGTTCCCTGATTGCATTCTCCAGAGCTCGGCCTCAATGATTTCAGATCACTGCCCGCTAATTCTCGGGTTGAAGGTCATTGTGCACGGGAAGCGCCGTTTTCACTTTGAAAGTTTCTGACCCAAACTTGATGGCTTCTTGCAAGAAGTGGAAAGTTTCTGGTATAAGCCAGTTGTAACCTCCTGTCCACTGCAGCTCTTCTCCATCAAGTTGGGCCGACTCGCACGCGATCTTCAATCTTGGAGCCAAAAGAAAATAGGTAATGTCAAGATTCAATTGCAATATGCGAAGGAAATCGTTCATCGCCTGGAGATTGCACAAGACACCCGCTTATTGTCCAGGGAAGAAGATTGGATCCGTCGGAAACTGAAGTGGCATGCACTTGGGCTTGCTTCGCTTGAGCGTACGATTGCTCGTTTACGCTCTAGATTAAGTTGGATAAAAGAGGGGGATGCAAACACAGCGTTCTTCCATCAGCAGGCTCGGTACAGAAAGAGAAAGAACTTCATGGCTAAGATTAAAGTGGGAGATAGCATTGTTACTAGTCAAGAAGAGAAACAGGAAGCAGCTTGAGATTTCTACTCTAACCTTCTTGGCACAGCAGCCCATAGAGAATGCACCCTCAACCTGGAGTCCTTTTATAAAGAGCCTATTGATCTATCCATTCTTGATCTAGGTTTCTTGGAGGAGGAGGTTTGAGCAACAGTTAAGTCTCTCCCTTCAGATAAGACGCCTGGTCTAGATGGATATACCGGATGTTTTTATAAATCCTGTTAGAATATAATTAAAGAGGATCTCTTATCAGCCCTAAGCCGACTCTTGCAGGGAGATGTTAGCAAGTTGTCTCTTCTCAATTCAGCCTACATCACATTGCTGCCAAAGACACCCAATGCGGTGGAAATCAAGGATTATCGACCTATAAGCCTAGTGCACAGCTTTGCTAAGATTGTCACTAAACTGTTAGCCAACAGGTTGGCTCCCAAGCTCAAGGATTTGGTGTCCCCCAACCAAAGTGCTTTTGTTAAAGGAAGATGCATACATGATAATTTTATTGTGGTGCAACAAACAGCCAAGCTGCTGCATAGATAAAATGAACCAAGAATCCTTCTCAAACTGGACATTTCAAAGGCTTTTAATTCGGTGTCTTGGCCCTTCCTGCTACAGGTATTGAGATATATGGGTTTTGGTCCAGTTTGGTGTAATATTTTATCTAAACTGTTGAGATCTTCCACAACTTGGGTTTTGGTAAATGGGGTGCCAGGAGATCTGATTCAGCATCAGCGGGGGCTGAGGCAAGGAGACCCTCTATCTCCAATGCTTTTCATCATAGTCATGGATGTGCTTAATGTTCTGATCAATAGAGCAAGTGACATTGGAGTGTTGCAGCCCCTACTCTCGCAAGGGTCCAGTCAGCGAGTCTCTCTATATGCTGACGATGTAATCCTCTTCGTAAGACCTTGCTTGGATGATTTGGTATTGATCAGGGAAATTCTGCGGATCTTTGGTGAGGCATCTGGGCTGGTCACTAACAT
Source organism: Melocanna baccifera (assembly GCA_036346265.1). Taxonomy (NCBI): domain Eukaryota; kingdom Viridiplantae; phylum Streptophyta; class Magnoliopsida; order Poales; family Poaceae; genus Melocanna; species Melocanna baccifera. Next base: position 13,826,846 of record CM070704.1, on the reverse strand, counting down.
CTCTAAATGCTCAGTGAGCCCGATCCAATGCCACAGTCAAGATATTGAAGTTGTGCAAGCCTCCTTTCCGTGCAAGGTGCAAGAGTTCCCTTGCAAGTATCTCGGGCTTCCTTTGGCTATCAAACCATTTTCCAAGGCTGATTTCTTTCCAATAATTGACAAGATTGCTGCGAAGCTACCAGGTTGGAAGGCAGCCATGATGCACCCCGCTGGGTGAGCCACCCTCATTCGTGCAGTACTTTTGGCTACACCCATTTATCAGCTCATAGCATTAAACCTTCCTAAGTGGGTTATCAAAGCAATTGACAAGATAAGGAGAGCTTTTCTTTGGAAAGGTCACAAAGATGTACTTGGAGGCCATTGTCTCGTTGCATGGGACCGGGTCAAGAGGCCATTTGAGCTAGGAGGTCTAGAAATTCTTGATCTAGAGGTGCTCGGATGAGCCTTGCGAATGAGGTGGCTATGGCTAAAAAAGACTCAGCCTGATCGGTCTTGGGCTGGCTTCGATATTAAAGTGCATCCACATTCTTTGGCGTTGTTCTCCGCCTCAATCTCTTCCATTGTGGGGGATGGCAAAAGAACGCTTTTTTGGAGTGACAAATGGCTGCATGGAAAATCCTTAATTGCCCTTGCACCTGCTCTCTGTTTACAAGTGCCAAAAAGAATTGCTAGTCGCAGAACAGTACAGGAGGCTTTAGCTGATGGGACTTGGATTCGTGACATCAGAGGCAGCATGCCAAGTGAGGCTCTATTACAGTATCTCTATCTTTGGGACCTCCTAACCGGGTTTGTGCTCACTCCTGGAGTGGAGGATCAGCATATTTGGACACCATCTCCCTCTGGTGAATTCTCAACAAAATCAGCCTACCGTCGTTTTTTAGAGAGATCTGCGGAGTTTGAGCCATGGAAGGCAATATGGAAAACTTGGGCTCCTCCTCGATGCAAATTCTTTGTGTGGTTGGCCTCCTTAAATCGTTGCTGGACAGCTAATCGTTTGGCCCGCCGCAGTCTAGATCACCTAGAGCAGTGCCCTTTATGTGATCAAGAGGAGGAGATTGTGCAGCATTTGCTCACTACGTGTGTGTTTACAAGGAGTGTGTGGGTTTCAGTGTTATCTCCGATTGGTCTGCAGCACCTAGCTCCCGGTTTGGATGACTACATTTTTACAGAATGGTGGCGTCAAGCGTTGCAAGAGGTTCCCAAGGCTATTCGGAAAGGTTTCAACTCCCTGGTTATCTTGGTGGCTTGGTGGATTTGGAAACATAGAAACGGTTGTATTTTTTAGGGAGAGTCGCCTAACCATCATATTATCATGCGGGACATTAGAGAGGAGGCCAATGTGTGGTGTATGGCAGGATACGCAGACTCATTTTGTAATTATCTTCTAGACTCATTTTGTAATTATCTTCTTCTTCTTAATATAATGATACGCAGTTCTCCTGCGGGTTCGAGAAAAAAAAATTTCATGTCTTTTATCATTCAGTTATGTGTTTTTCTTGGGATCAATAGCTGCTCAGGAATGATCTGATCTTTATAAAGATTAAAGATGGAAATGTAATTTGTAATATAGAGTAGATGGTACATTTCTCCTTTGGTGTCCTCAAGAGTGGTACCCATAAACCAAACTTTTGCAAGTACTTCTAGTAAAATGTCATACATTAAATCAGTGGACTTTTCTCTTAGCATGAGATTTGGTGTAAAACACTTTTATCATGTTTCTGCTATCTAATTCAGTGTTATCTATTCCAGTCTGACCATTCAATGATGCAAATCACAGTGATCATTGTGAAATATATTAATTTGTCTTTTCAACTGAATGAAATGCCAGTTATGTTAGCAAACTGACTTCTATTTCTCGTAACATATATTTCATGGATTGTCTATTCCCATTATACCTTGGATCCTTGACAGACATTTCAGTGGATGGACTCTTTGAAGCATTCTCCCATTGTGCTGAGTTGAACCCTGATCCTAATGCTGGCAAGTTATAAACCCCTGAACTATTCCATTTTGTTCGATCGAGCCCTTGTACTATAAGCCTCTGAACTATATTTTTAAAAAATGTTCTTTATTTCATGCATCTTTTTGAATTGCTGGAGAGTGATGAAGAGGATGGATGGGTTAACGGTGATGAAGGTGATGAAGATATGACTGATGGTAAGCATTCTTTTATATGCATTTCTGCTGTATTTTCTGCCAAATGTTGAGCAGAATATTGATGCATTTTCTTGCATTCAGGAAGTGATGCCGAGTGTGAGTTTTCAGATGTAAACCCAATAGGTCAAACTGATGACCATGATATTACTCACGCTGTAGTTGAGGTATGCAGTGGGTTTATTGTACTCTGTTAAGGTGTAGCTTGTTCTTCTTTTTGTCCGACTCTGCGGCCTTAGGTTACTGTTAAATAGTCTTATCTTTCCTTTTTAGACCTGTCTTTTTAGTAACACAACTTCACCTGCCTTTAATTTGTGTTAGCTGCATCATTTTTTTAAGTTACTTCGCCTTCACATCTTCTGCTACCTGTAGATGCCTTTTTTGGGGGAAGTTATTTCGCCACCACATTTTGTGCTGCCTATCCTCCGTACAGCACAGAGTGCATTAGCATGTTTACCTAGATGGTTAGTGTGGGAGAACATTTTTACAGCAGCATGGTATCAGAAGTTGGCAACGGCATCCTTTTAAGTCGATCAAGATCTAAGCCCAAACTAATCCTGTAGTGGATTGTTTAAACCAGTTTTCCAGTTAAGAGCCTAGCATGGTATTTAGTTGCTATGATCATCTATAAATTGGTTGTTGTACTGTCATGAAATATGTTTGTGAGGGCATGGTTCATCCATAAGCCTGAACTGAGTCATGGCGACAGTCGATTAATCTTTGAATTATAGACATCGAACTCTCTTTCTGAGCAGTTTGATCTGTAAATCCAGATAAATCTTTGTTTCTTTTCCTTCTCTGTTAAACTCGTAGCTAATACAAATAAAATTCCTACAATGTTTATATATGCAGCTTCAGATCAATGACCAACGTTTTGAGGATGCAGAGGAAGCAGAACATGAGAGCCACGAAAATGGACACTAGGTGCAGGCACCCTCTTATTGTCTTCCTTGAGGAAACAATATAATTGGTTCTTTGTGTTAAGGGTATTAGAGATATAATATGATTGTTTTACTTATTTCCTTATATGTCTGGGTTTCCTTATCCGTATTTAGGCATATTTATCTGTAATATCCCTTTGTACTTTCTATATATATTAACCATTGGGTCTCTTCAATACACACACAATATTCATAATATGGTATCAAAACCTAAGTTAAAACCATAACATCGCTATTCATTCACTGCCGCTGCCCCTGGGAGGATGATCTCCACTCCCAGGGGCAGAGACCTTGCCGTTTATTAGTCGGTTGTCGCTTCTTCGCTGGTCTCCTCAATCGCCGGCCGGTCGTCGCCTCCTCGTCTTCGGCCACCGCCGCCTTGGGTCGCCGACCCTCTTGGGCTCTCAAGCCATCCAGATCCGATCTGGATGGGCCGCTATCTTCTTCGGGTTGCCGTCACCGCACCGCCCTAGGACGTCGCGTCCACACGAGCCCTCGCCCACGCTGGATCTCGTTGGATTGTCGCCGCTGTCAGGAGTTGCATCTACACACGCCCTCGCTCGCGTCGAATCCCACCGGATTGTCAGATCCGGCGCTCTCCGTCACCGATCCGCGACGGATCCCACAGCCTTCTACCGGATTCGCCACTCTGATGCCATCCCTCTGCCGGATCCGCAGCTACCAGCCATGGGCTGAATCCGCCGCCGCCGCTCTTGGATTCGTTCTCTTCACTGGTCACTGGCTCCCGCTAGCCCTTCCCTCCGCCATCATTGTGCCACCGACCGCTCCCGTCAGCCCTTCCCGCCGCCTTCACCACACTGTGCGTGTGCTTGCATGCCCACCTCGGCCCCGAGAGCTATTGCCGTCCTCTTGGATCGCCACCGCCACCAGAAGTCACGCCAACCGGTCCCAGGCCACGCTGCCGCCGCTCCTCTTGGCCAGCCCGGATCCACGTGGCTCAGGGAAGTGGGGGAGGGGAAGAGGGGCGAGGACAAGGAGGAGTCACCGTAGCGCCACCGGCCTTCTCTTCCGTCGCCTTTTCTCACTGGCGCAGGGAGGCAATGATAAAGCGAGGAAAGGGTGGAGAGAGGTTGCTCTGCTCTTTATGATTACCGTGCGCGTGCTGTGCAGCATTTGCGGTAGTGGTGGGGCAGACATCAATAATGCTGAGGGAGAAGAGAACAGAGGAGTCTTTAGTCTTAGTGTTACTATTGCTAGTATTTGCTGCTCAGTCTACTATTTTTGAGTTTTTTAGTTCGTTTTGAGTCTTCCATTGTGTCTATCCTAAGTCTGTAGCATTTATTTTTCAGTTTGTCTAAACTGTGCGAGTCCACAAATTTATTGTCAGTCATAGAAGTGAGGAATTTCTTTTTGCATGGTAGCAGCCGCCGCTCTCTGAGCCGCGTGCAGATCGTGGAAGTTATTTTGATGCCACCGCTTCTCTAGCTGCTGTCCTGAGTTTCTAAGGCCGTCGCGCTTCTCCTGCACCTTGTGCACTGCGCCGTCGTCGTCTTGGGCTTTGATATGCGCCGCCATGCTTCTATCTATTTCTTTTCGGCTTGATTTGACATATTTGTCAAGAGCTGCACACTATGACAACATTATCAAGACTCGGACTTCGGATTTTTACTATTTTAGTGATAACTTTTTTAAATGCAATACTATTGCATATGCTTTGCATTTGAAGGGGGTGTTAAGGGTATTAAAGATATAATAGGATTGTTTTAATTTTTTTATATGCTTGGGTTTTCTTATCCGTATATGGTATATTCTCCTTAATATTCCTTTGTACTTCCTATATATGTATTGTTCATTGGGCCTCTTCAATATACATACAATATTTATAACACTTTGTAGATCGCCATTGATGCAGCATGGTTCGCCTTAAATGCTTCACTTTGTTTTTTCTTTTCTTTTTCGTCCTAGATGTCATAGATTAACTCCATTGGACCACCTTGTAAACATGCATCAATGGCGAAAAGGTCTTGCTACTGGTCAAGAAAATGTAACTTGTAAGCACTCTGGAGGATGTGAGCGATGCAGTTTCATCTCCAAACGGAGAGAATGGGGAAAGGAAAAGAGATATTTGTATTGTGTTGTATCTTGTACGATACATGCATGATCATCTAGGACCATAGTCAATTAGTGATAGCAAGTGGAAAACATACCTTTCTTGTGGACGCCATGTTCAAGCTTGATTATCCTAACGAGCAAGCAGAAATTGTTGCAGACTTGAGCTGTATGCCCCGTCTGAAATGAGGGAGTTTTCCAGAATCGGGAATTTGGCTGTTTCCTACCATATTCCTGCGTTCGAAGCTTCAGACAGGTAGTCAACAAAAGAAGTGTGCTGAGCAACGAAATTTGCCTGTCAGTGTAATGGTGACAAATTTTTCGTAGGCTTATTGGCCCTGTGTTCATGTCTATTGCTTTCATGCATATCTTCGAGCTGGTGGTGTTACCCACTTTTGCTGTCGTCTGTGTGTATTGCCACACGAGGAATTGATGATTTGTTAGTGAAAAGATTAGTAAACGGAAGGTTTTCCACTCGATGTCTGGTTGACACGTGGGTCATGGGGGGGGGGGGCACTTGTTTGTGAAAATGCAATGACAAATCCTCAAATATAACCCTTTACAGTGACATTCTTAATTTGTTGTGCTCATGTCTTTATATAAAGTTTCGTTTTAACCCGTTGTAAAAAAATGGTTTTGTTTTAGCCTTGTAAGATTACTTTTTTATTGCAAGAAAGGCGCATACGCACGCACACTACACACGAGTGTGTCCCCCTCAACATATATCTAAATAGGCGAAGGCAGGGGATAAATCTATAACCTTATAAAATTTCTACTGAAGTATACTCATGTGTGTATAGTAGATATACATCAGAATTTAAACCCTAATAAATAAAGTCATATTTACAACTCTATCATCTCGTCAAAAAATATTTCCTAGCCTGGTAAGATTATCTAGAGGGAAAAAAATGAAGGCAAACCTACGATGGGGAGGTATGATATGACCCTAGCCTGAACGATGGCATTGCTAATACGGTCGAAATTTTTCTATTTTAGTCTTTTTTTTGAATAATATTCACATTTAGACCCCTGACAGTTTTAATTTCGTTTTTGGACTCAAAGGTCGGCACCGTGGGACACGGCGCCGAGGTAAAACGTCTCGGCGCCGTGGTCCATGGCGCCGAGGTCGCATGCCCGCTCCAGTGTACCGGCTTGCGTGGCGCCGAGGTGGCAGCGACCTCGGCGCCGTGGAACGTGGCGCCGAGCTCGGCGCCGAGTTCGTGGCGCCGAGCTCGGCGCCGTGGTTCGTGGCGCCGAGCTCTGGGATACTGAGCGCCGCTTCCGCTGCCATCCTAGAGTCCAGTCGTCCAGTTGCGGGATCTATTCAAAATTGGGCAGCGGTCTCGCTACATATTTTCCCTTACATAGCCATTTTTTGTTCCTTTTTTCTTGTATTATGTACGAAATCTCTCGTCATGATATTTTGACAATGTCTTCCCTGCCATGTAAAGTTTAAATAATGTAGCATGTTTTATTATACACATATATTTACTAGGAATGTACAAATCAGGTGTAGTACTGAAAGGAATACTATGATATACAATGTGGTTGTAAATCCACTTGATCTTTGGCTACTTATTTTGGTATGAACAATACTAATATTCATTGTTATTGTTTTTTGGCTTTTTACCATTGAAAGTTGGTTTTTCACGATATTGTTCTCATTCTGTGGTCCCCTTTGAACTTTCTGGTACTTCAAATGTTTTCAGAAAGTTACTTCAAATGTTTTCATAAAGTTATCTAGAACTAGTATTGCAATATCATATTAGTATTGCACATTACTGACAACCAACATTGTTCGTCTAGAACTAGGAGAAAATGAGCACTTTAGCATTGTTAGCTGAGTTTTATTAGATACACTTTTCTTGTCGGTTTATATCTATGATTCTATGTGAATGATAAGGACACTTATAAAGTGTAAGATCTGTACATGTGATTAACGGTTCACTATTAACATTACATTGCAACCTGTCAAGGAAATGAATTATCATTTGGATTGTATACTCTACCTGCCGTTAGTAGTAAGTAGATTCTTTCCCGGCTATTGCATGCGAAAAGCCGAGATAATAAGCTTATAAAGTTGGGACGAACATGGCGCGTACATTTTTATTACATGCATAGCATATAACATGATATCCGACTAACCGACCCAACTGCTCGTACGACCTCTCGTGTGGACTGGGTCTATTACATCTTGTCTACTGGGTGTAGCGTGGTTGTTTCCCCTTTTTGTCGCGCCCTGAAGATGGCTCCGCTGCATCCTTCTTCTTGTCACTCTTGCTCTTGAGAGCTGCCTCACGAGCTTGAAGCTCTTCCTCCTGACACTTGATGGCTGCTTCACGTAGAATTAACTGCTCCTGCCTCCTTTGCAACCCATCCTCCTTGCCCTTCAAACGGATTTGGTCCACCCTCACGCGGCGCTCTTGCTCAAGCCGCATCTGTCGTTCCACCTCGCGAGCCTGAGTCATCTTGGCAAAGTATTGTCCTTTGTTTTCCACCTCCACTGGCCGGTTCCGTGGCCATACCGGCGGCACCCGATCCACCCATTGCATGAACCCACAAGGCTATGTGTGGCGTGGTAGATGTCATGGATCAAGTTGAGAAACGGTAACGAGAAACAAAGGATTTAGTTGTCGTTGTTACCACGAAGTCGTCATCTAGGTCTGGACACTTGAAGAAGCTACGGCCGTAGTTGGCTCGTTGTACTGGATCCGTCGAGACGCACAACATCGTCCGAAAGCCGCAATGGCACTTCGGGCGCTCATGCCACTCCGACACTCCAAATGGGTCGGACCTCCAGGAAGACATTGTTGTGTAGTAGTATTGTGATGTCTTGAGGAGGAGATGTGGTATGGAAGACATATGAGGCCTTTATGTAGGCTTTTCAGAGACTATAGTCTCGTAATAAATTTCAATGTAGGCTTCCAGGATTCCAGTGTAGCAATAAAGCAGGCCACTTGTCCCATCTCGTCTTGACATGTCACTGTCCACTCGCTGCGTAAAGCTGACCTCTCTTTGCAGAAAGTTGTGCAGCCATGTCTTTGCAGGCTTTGTTCATGTGGAAGTGCAAAGCTGGCCCCGTCCAGTCTTTGCAGTTGGTGGCCCTCACCCGCTTGGGTGGGCATGCGCAGAAAAAATGACCAAGCCATGAAATGACATGACACACCTCTTCGGGCATCTGCCCTTTTCCATGCGTGTGCGCCGGAGGGGCCCTAGTACTTGCCAAGAAGAAACGTACCGTCAATGGAGAAGACGGGACGACAATGCCGAAAGGCCTCGATGGACTGAGCAAAGCACCAGAAAGCACGGAAGAATATCTGCATTCCATCTTGAGTCCATTCGTTCGGTTTCGGGACGTACTCATAATGCATGCTTGGATTAACCGCTTTGATTGCATTGAAGAGTGCTGGCAACTGCAAGTACCCATCTTCTCAGTCCCCATATATCATCTTCCAGATGCGTTGCTTTGCCCTCCATGCTTTCCCATATCTTATGTCGTATCCAAATTTCTCCTTAACAATCCCAGCAAGTGTCTTCACCTTCATATTGGGTTCTCCCTTTACTATGTGCCACAGTGACTTGGCAATAATTGTAGAGGTCAACTGCCGATGCTTCTGTTTGATTTCTGCTTCGGCACAAGTGTGTGGGCCAACGATTCTTGTGATCTTGAACTTTCCCGTGTCCTTCTGTTTCCTAGCACAAACCCTCCATTCACATGTTTCCTTCTCGCACACAACAGTGTACCTCCGCTCCACATAAGAATGCCTCACCTTGAATGGCCTTTTACGAATCACTGAATACTCCTGCAGCCACCTTTTCAATGCTGACATGTCCTCAAACACCATGCCCTTCTCAATTGTCATGCTTGACCTGGCCTCAGGAGCATCTAGCAACTCGTCATCCCTTCTTTCTGCATAAGCCTCATGAGAATGCCTAAGATCGCTGAATTCATGAACTGATGTATCCCGGCCAGGGCAATAACACCTAATCAGCTCAATATCACTTTCGGTCAGCTCTCCAAAAGGGCGGTCATCATCAGAATCAACGGCCCTTGCGATCTCGTAAGGCTCCAGATTATCCACAATTTGAATATCCACACTATTGGAGTCCCTACAGACTTCTTCAACGTTGCCAGATGGAGCAACTGGAGGAGCACCCACATTATCAGGAATGTCTCCTGCATCATAAGCACGAAAACGATGGGATTGAGACAAAAGAATGGAATGACTAGAAAAGGCTAAAGTGTTGCTCGACACTTATTGGGATGATCCTGAGGGGCCGCCACGACACATTCAACTCAAACTGGTTCAGAAATCTGAACCTCGTTCGGGGCAGATGGAGCATCGGGCACCTCAGGCACTTCTTCCACATCCACCGCAAGGTCCGGTAATGGAGGGTCAAAGGGTGCCTGATCACCTAGTTCCGGTGAATAACCATGAGGGGTGGGATCAATGGACACCTTCCACACAACAAGGTCCAAACATTGGAACTCATTCCTCATAACCAATTTGACATATTTGTCCCACTGATCCTCACAACCAATTAAGATCAACCGCCTTAGAATTGTGTCTTTCGAACCGAAGTGAAGTAGCCCCTCAACTGTGATGCTCTCCTCGTTTGCATGACAATGTAGCTCCTCCCGGGCCCTAGCAACCAACTCACTAAACGACGGCCTATCACTGAATATCAGAGGCACCCTTTGCATTTCAACAAATCGAACATTTCCATAATCATCACTTCTCACACTGCCTCCATGATATAGGGTGACTAGGTTGTCCAGCTAGTTCATACAGAAAAATACCATCAGTAACAAAACCATACTATGAAACAGCTGAGTTCAATACTGATTCGATTAACCTAGAACTAATGCTTAATTTATAAACAATAGCTAACATGGTTTTATACCTAGAACATGTTAAACAATAGCTAACATGGTTTTATTCGGCTGGACTGGAGCCCTCAACTTTCTCCGGCTCCAGAATTTTTTTTCTTAGCCTCACCCTCTCTAACGTTTGGCTCCAGGTGTGGAGAGGCCAAGAACTTGTTAGCCTTGGCTTTTTTTGCAACATTGCACACGCCATAAGAGATCCTTTGATACTTAAAAGCATGTCAAGATCAAACTATGTGAGAAAGGGATCAATGCTCGTGTTTGCCATCGTAAGCGATGGCTATGAGATTTTTGTGTGTATAAAGTTGGCGCAAGTTGTAGTTCCTCTTGCCAGCCAGCTGCAACTGGCTATTGGACCCATGAGAATTTTCAAATTAATGCACCTCATAAGTTGTGTTGGACTTTTCTAAAGGAAAATGCATCACATGGGACTACCATACGATTGTGATATAATAATTAGCCCTTAGCTGTTCTGAGCACATAGACGATAGATCTGAGTAGGGTAGAATGGCACGGTATTCAAGCATTCAACTACCACACCAATAGTATCAAATTACTAACAAACTAATCGTACCAAGTTCTAACAAGTTATAATGTGTGTATTCATGTATAATACACTATTACAAAACTAACATGGAGATATAAATTGCTCAATCTACAAATTATATGGTAATGGTATCCAGCTGGGAAGAAAATGCAACCAACAACACTTAGCAGCATATAGAATGGCCAAAAAAATAGTAATCAGGTTGTTCGTGGGAAAATGTTGAATGCTCTTTATTCAGATGCAACACAGAGCTCACCCCACCGCGCCGGAGCCGAAGGCAGAGCCGGACAGCCCGCCCCTCGCAAAGCTGGAGGCCGCGAGCCGCGAGGAGGAGGCGGAGCGCCGGTGGAGGAGCCGGAGGGCGCAGGAGGAGGAGGAGGCGGGGGATCTGTGGACGAGGGGGCAGCGGCCGGAGGGGGAGGAGTCGGGGGAGGGGTGAGGCCGGAGGAGGAGGGCGGGGCCGCGGGGGGAGAGGGAGGAGGCGGCGGCGGCGGGGAGAGCGAGGGGAGAAGGGCGCGGGGAGGGGGGGCGCCGAGGTGAGGGGGAGGAGAGGACTGAGGAGGGGAGGCCGGGAGGGGGAGGGGGAGGAGGGGAGCGGCGGGGAGGCTAGGAGGGGAGGGGGCGGGGGGAGGAGGCGACGGCGGGGAGGGGGAGGCCGAGAGGGGCAGCGGGGGGGGGAGGAGGGGGCGACGGGCCGGGCGCGGGGCGGCCAGAGGGGAGGGGCCGAGGGGGCGGCGGGGTGAGAGGCGGCGGGGAGAGCGAGGAGGAGGCGGCGGGCGGATCTCGCGAGGGGCCGAGGAGCGTGATCGCGTGAGGGGGCGGCGCACGGGTCGGGTGGGAGGCGCGCGACGGGTTTCAGTATCCCAGAGCTCGGCGCCAAGATCCACGGCGCCGAGCTCAGCGCTACGATACACGGCGCCGAGCTCGGCGCCACTATCCACGGCGCCGAGGTCGGCGCCACGACCCACGGCGCCAAGGTGGCTGCCACCTCGGCGCCACACAGGCCGGCACGCTGGAGCGGGCATGCGACCTCGGCGCCATGGACCACGGCGCCGAGACGTTTTACCTCGGCGCCGTGTCCCACGGCGCCGACCTTTGGGTCCAAAAACGGAATTAAAACTGCCAGGGGTCTAAATGTGAATATTATTCAAAAAAAGGGCTAAAATAGAAAATTTTCAGCTAATACGGGAGTAGTGCTAGTGTGGTCTACCGATCCGCTGATATCTTTTGAAACACGCTCTGCGTCTTATAATATAAGTTTTCATTTTTAGAAAATATTATCGTACAATATAAATTCATTACGAAGAATAATATATAGTTACTGTAGTAATTTCATTATATACCCTGACTTTAAAACAGAGAGAAAATGAGTGAGTAGTTGTAGTATACTATTTAATAGGGACTTTAAAACAGAGAGAAAATGAGTGAGTCTGAACGGGAGCGGGAGCGGCTACGGCCATAGCGGGACCCTCCAAGAGTGACAGTCGCCCTTGGACCAGGGGGTCACACGCTCTTACGAGCAGTGAGCCGGGTGCAGGGCCCATTAGCCCATGGCTGGGGTGGAGCAGAATCTGGGATGATGATGGGAGATGCAGCGGGAGCTAGAGCAAGGATCGCAGCAGCAACAACAGTCCACTGAAGATTCGCGAGGGCGGTGGTCTTCTCCTTCTCTACTTCTGCAAGTGCCTTCTCGCATTTAGCGAGCTGCTCCTGTAGTGCTCTCTCGTGGTTGTAGCTGGCAAGTAGAAGCTGGCGAAGGTCAGCGATCTCCTCGAGCGCTGCAGCATAAATGGCTCCCATGGTCCTAGTAAGGTGAACCTGGTAGAAGAGCATAGGGTTCTCCTTCGTCTGCAGGAGAAAGGTCTTGTTGTGGCTTACCCCCTCCTGGTGGGACGGATAGAAGAATGGAGATGTCAGCAATGCAGGTCTATGGATGTCGCATAGCTAGGCAGCAGCTAAACGAGCGGCGTCCTCAAGAGCAGTAGATGCAGTGCTCCTCCTATGCAGACTCCTAAAGATGTGTGGTGGCGCAGTCTCATCCAAGGAATAGAGGAAGACCTCCATAATCCAAGACTCACTACGTCCCTTTGCGGCCTTGCGTCCCCTACTTCTGGGTATGAAGATGCGAGGGTGAGCACAAATCCACTGTGCTCTATGAGCCAATATACAGTAGGCAACTAATTAACATGCATGGCTTGCCAAAAAGGGCTCAGGTTGTTTTATTTGCCAGAAAATCGCTTTTTAAAAGTAATATGATACATAGAAATCCCCTAAGACTTACCAGTTTAGACTGAAATCATAGTGTTTGAACAAGAGATATAATGATAGTAATGGCACATATTTCATCCACCTTTATATGTTACCTGCATCGTATGCTAAGCCTTCAGTGTTATAGCCGCTTACATTATCACTAAGGCAACACCTAGGGCAACACCAAAACCAAGGCTGTCCACCGCCCTCCATTTTTCTTTCCAATCCCTCCCACAAATTTTTTAAAATAGAACTATATCCGAGTTGGGTTCCCATGTTCGCCCTTGACCGTGGGCATAGCTATTCGAATAGTTTCGACTCTGTAGAGTGTATACACTTTCACCACAAGAGACAATCCGCTCGCTACCCCCACATGATTTCTTAGCCATGTGGTTGAGTAGATCATCACAGTAACTTTTCAAACTATTTGGCCCCTTGTTTTCATCTCACTCTATGGGTTGCTCCCACTTGCGGTGGGGTCCTATACGTTGTGTGGGATGTTAACCACTAGTACTAGCGCATTCAGGCTCCACTCCCCACAATGCTATACGACATAAAAACTTTACCCTCCACTCGGTGTCTCTTTAGCCATTCCAGGCCCTTGCACTACCTCGCTTCCTTTCCTCTACCTATGAGATGAGTCCGAGGTTCGATAGATTTACTTAGCCGAGTTGCTTACACCGCACCATACCCCCGAATCATCCGCCTAGATGTGTAAGCAAGTTGAGAGGTTTGGGAGCATATAATAATGATTTTTATAAAACTACACAGCTATTCCCATCCACCAATTCCCAAATCAGCTTTTTAGGATTGAATGTAATAATTGGGGTACTTTAGCACCCCCGGGTATTTAAGCAGTGCTAAGCCAATCATATAATCGTAACTTATTTTTGAAAGGTTACTGTTATAATTTTCCAAGGGGAAAAACAAGGCTCACTGATTAATGTGCTATGGAAATATGTAATATTAGCAACTTATCTAATGGCATATAACTAGAGTATCAAAACAAACATAAAAGTTTCACATGAAATAATAGCATGCACTTTGGTTATTTAAATGTAAATAATTTGCTGGAATGTGGGTTCAACATGATCAAAGTATTCACTCGCCTGGGTCACAGTTGCCTTTATCCTGTTGGTCTTGGCTTGCTTCCACCTCGGACTGTTCTTCTTGTGCTTCGTACGCTATTTTTCGTTAAACGAGAATTTGGACAAAATTAGTACAACCAAATAAACTCTCACAAAAATTCAAACAAGGTCAAAAATTTATGATTTTGGTTCCATTGGATAGAGGATGAATTTAAATTTTTTCACTTTATTTAGAGTTAGGATGAATTAGTTATGATTATTTGAAGTTTTCAACCTAAATTAACTTGAAATAAAAAAATTAAAATCAATAAATAAATTCGAGGAGAGAGAGAGTGTGGATGACAGGTGGGACCCACAGTGGTTTTATTATTTTCTTTTAGTTTCTCGACGGGTGGGACCCATGGGTTTTTATAAATTTTTCTTTTCTTTCTGGCCACTGACATGTGGGGCCCACAGTGGGATTATTACTTTCTTTTTGGTTTCACTGACAGGTGGGACCCATGAGGTTTATTATTTCCCCGGCAGCTGACACGTGGGACCCATTTATGGTTTAATAAAATGGGGCCCGCATGTCAGTGATGGTTTAGGATTAATGACTGTCATTAGCGCTAATTAATCGTCGGGTTTAACTGTCCGCCGGATGAAAAGCGTCATCGTCTTCCCATCGGCGAGAGAGAAGCTCGCCACTGGAGGTAGAGGCGGTGGCTGGACGTGAGCATTAGCAAAATGGGTTGCCCGTGTCCGCGCCCACCTCTAGGCAAGGTGTCGTCGACCAATTTGGTCGGAGCAGTGGTCGGCGGCGAGTTTAGGCGGCGGCGGAACAGGGAAGAGGTGAATATGATGACTCACAGCACCAGAGCTCAATTAAGTGCTATGGGGGCATCTAGGTAGTGTCACGAGGCTACCTTGAGGTTTGGGGAGGGTCGGGGATGGCGGTGGTGGCCGGTCTACGTGAGACGACGGCGGTCCGGGGAAACTCATAGTGAGAGGTCAGCTCAGGCATCGGGAGGTTCGCCTGAGGGTGGGGATCGCCTTAGCGTACTCCGAGGATGCTTCTGCTCGACAGAATCGACCCGAGGTGACCCCAATCGACAGTTAGCCCGCGGGCCAGAGTTGGGGAAGATGGAGCCGTCGGCGAGCTATGGCGCACAGGACGCTGATTGTGTGCAGTGGGAAGAAGCGGGAGATGTGAGGAAGCGATTGGCAGCCTTCAACGGCTTTTATAGGCGACAGAGCGAGCGGGCCGCACGAGAGCGATTGGGGTGGTCATGGCGGACGATGTAAGTGGCGGCGTGGCTACAGGGCAGCTGATCCTGGCTTGGTGTCACGACGAGACGGGCGGCAGGTAAGCGTGCAGTAACTGGCGAAAGCGAGGCATCACGGCCTACGGCGACGTGGGTGTGGCTGTGGCAAACGCGGTAGCATGGCGCGGTGGTCTGGCAGCGCACGGAGGGGGACGGGGGGCTAGTGAAGTACGACGGCGAAGCTAGCGGTGGCATGGGCTTGGAGGCATGCCGGTGACCGGAGGTTCGAAGGGAGGAGCGAAGGTGGGGTCCGCCGTGCGAAATTCGGGGGAGGAGAGGAGGAGCCTCGCGGGTGCGCGAGGGAGAAAAGGAAAAGGGGGAGAAGAGGCCGTGGGCCAGGCCGAAGGCCTCCCCTCATTCTTCTTTTTTTTATTTTCATTTTTGTTTTTGATTTCTATTTTTGGGTATATGAACATAAATATATTCAGATAAAATTTCAGAAATATTCCCTTTTAGGTATTTTTACTTTTTGTTTTTTTATTTTTTTCTCCATATTTTGCATGCCCCCTTCTTCTTTTTTTGTAAATCTGTTGCTTATTAAATTTTGGGAATTTGTGCAAATTTTGGATCATCTTTTCATATTCGTATTTTGATTTAAAATTTTCTTTTATTAAATATATCCTCTCCTTTTGGAGTTCTCCTTTTATTTTATACTTAATATTATATTATTTCTTATTTTTTTGGAACCTTAATCAGAACCAAGGAAATTCTTAACATTAAAATAACAGGAAAATGTAGAAATCCAAAATATTTACAAACTATATATTTTCCCAATAACCCTAATTTTTAGGATATCACAACTAGGAATGGATTAAAACTTTTATCTCAATCATGTTCTTGTTTGCATTCTTAGTTCATTTAACTTGTTCTTGAGTTAGATTTATAATATCATGTTCATGGGTGTTCTAGCCTGAACTATTACTTAAATTAACTTACCAACATATGTGAGATAGATCTAGAAGACCTCATATCTTAGATCCTCACGAGAAAGAAGTAATTTGAGTTTTAGGGTTTTTAGTGTTCTTGGGCCCTAGATTTGATTATCTTAAATTCAGAGAACCCATACACAAGAACCTTATGATTCTTGACTTAATGCCTTGAACAAGTATGATACAAAATATGAAAGTATTTAGATAAAAATTAAGCAAGTTCTTAAGATTTGAGTTTTATCCCGAGAGGCTTTCAGATCTAGGAACAAGGGATTGGTCAGATTGGCTTTGGACCTATAGTCAAAATGGCCTCAGCGGTCAGACCGGTGTTGCACTTACGGTCAAATTAGGCTTGGCAGTCAAACCAGCAATCTATGGTAGTCTGACCAGTCTTGTGTTGTTAGTGGCTAATGTTGTTGCCTTAGGTTTCCAGCCATGTTTTGCTTAGCCTAATTGGTGTGATTGAACTTGGTGACTATTATAGTCACTTGAGGGAAGATTTCGAATACCTTTTGGGAAAAAGTTTCGGGAATCATTCACCCCTCTGTTTGCTAGCATCAACCCTACAAATTTCTTGTGTTAGATGTTTTAGTAAAATATAGAAAACCCTAGGTATTATGGTACAAGTTACAAAAAAGCATAGATATATTGGAAAGGGTATGTACGATAGTTGGAGAAAACCTTGTCTCTAACTTATTGAAGCATCTAGACCCTTAAAAATAATTTTGATAATTAATGATGACAATGATTACAGAAACTAACATATTTATTAAGATGATTGAAAAGTTTAGTCCCAAAGTTACTCGATGTCATGAAAAAGGCGTGCAAAGGTGACCAAACATTGACATAGATCAAGATATAGCTCAAGGCAAATGTATGTTGTAGCCTAAGGACGTTTTTATAGCTTTTACTGATTTGGCGTTTGGTAGGAAAAGACCAAATTTATAGAATAGATATCGTACTATAAAAAGGTATCATGGCTAGTAGTTTGAAGTTAACCTTATGCCACTTTGATCAATTATCATTTATGCATGTATTTGCTTCATTTGGAACCCTCTCAGAATTATCCTTTGAAACCGGTATGACCGTAGGCTTTTGAACGGTAGTGCCGCTATATCGGTACTACTGACAGTTACATGCTGATAGCTTATTTCTAGAGAGGTGCATTTCTGATCTTTTCCAAAAACGATACTATCGCATGTGTTGCGCGGTAGTACTACAGAGTAGTATGATTGCATTTGTTGAGTAGTAGTACCTCTAAACAATATGACCGCACCTTGTGATCGGTACTACCAGAGTGTGGTATGATCGTACTTTTAGTTGGTGGTAGTTAATTTTTAGAGGTGCATTTTGAAGCATTTTCTCTCATTTGGAAATCGATTACCACACCTGTTCATGAGGTGTGGTACTACCGTTTAATCAGTCTACCGGGCACTGTGAGTGTGATGCCAATGATATTTGAGTTAATGGCTAGTTTCTATACATTTAATGAACCTTAAATAGCCGTTGAATAGTAGGTGCGATAGTACCAGTCACTACATGATGATTGTACCACATTCATTGATTTTTGGGGATTTCGGCTCCAACGATTATCCTGGTGGATGGAGGCTATAAATACCTCCTCACTATCAGCAATGAACTCTTCTTAGACCTCATTAAATACTCTTTAGCCTTTGCTACTCTCACTTCAACTCATTTGCTCCATTTTCATATTTTGAGGTTGTTGAGAGCATTCAACTGCATTGCATCATTAGTTAATCTTTGTGCCACTTGAAAACCTTCAAGCAAGCATCATTGGCTTATTACTCTTGGTGATTGTTGACACCTAGATGGCTTGGAGGAGTTTTCTTGGTGATTTCTTCAGAGAAAAATATGAAGAGACTCGGCATGTTTGTGAGTGGTGTGGTGCTCACTATCTCCTTAGTGGATGAAAAGAAACCCTAGTGGATTGAGGTGGTTAGGTTTAATTCGTGGAGTCGGTTCAATCTATTTGGGCTTACCTCAGCGTGGATTAAAGAAGATCGACAAGTCTTCAAGACCATAGGAAAACATTATATGTCATCATTATGATTTATCTCTCTTGTCTTTACCTTTTGCATTTATATTTCTAGCAATTATTGGATTGAATTGAATAGCTAGAATTATATATAGTTTAGACATATGCTTGTGATGGCTTAGTGAAACCTAGAGGATTTAGCCCTTGCTTATGCAAAACAATTTTAATTAAGTCTAGACTTGCTATAAAATTGTGATTTAGTCTAAAGAATTTAAAAACCTCCTATTCACCCACATCTAGTCGATTATGTTTGATCCTACACTTGTGCCACATCTTTTTTCAGAGATAATATCTCCAATAGATTATCTCTATCACACTCCATAGCATCATCTTTCCTTAATTTTTTAAATTTAAAATGGGACCTACATGTCAAGTTTTAATTAAGCACCACAAACTGTCTTCCCTTCCCATGCCATCTTCCTCCCTTCCTCCGGTCATAATATCCCTCCCTTCCTATCGGACTAGCCGCCGCCCAGTCCTCTCGCCACTGGCTCTCTCCCGTCATCGCCCTCTCCCTCCTCCCTAGCGGTCACCCTTGCCCTCCCCACCGTCTTCTCCTACCTCACCGCTGCTCTCTCCCTCCACTTTGTCCGCTGCCCTCTCCCTCCCCTCTAGCCGACGTCCTGTTCCCTACCCTATCATCACTTGCATCGTCCTCCATCACCGTCACGGCCTTCGAGCTCACCATTGTCGATCCGGCCAAATTTGGCTTGTCGGTTTCTGGAGTCTGCGGACATGGCTAGATCTAGACATCGATGAGCCGAATCCAGCCAGATTGAGCCTCTTTGGTCGCCATTGTCAAGCTTGTCGCTGCCACAACCTTCTCCGATCACTGTCACCAATCCGGTCACCGCTGGATTCGTTGTGTGGTTGTCATAGTAAACCATGCCTTGGTCGCGCCACCAGGTTGTCCCACAAAATGTGTGGGTGACGGACGACTCCTCTCCAATAGTGGGCACAGTCGTTACTTCGCGTGTTGGTTCGTGTGCTGTGATCATCGCATGAGAAAGCAATGACTTCTCTTGTCTATCCTCATTTTCCCTTCTCTAGGTAGGATTTTACTGATGTGGTATAACTTAGAAATAGCTAAATTGTAACTATTGGAGATGCCCTAAGTAAAACATACACCTAGGTATTTGTTCTAAATTTTGCACAAAACCACATGGAATTCAAATATTGGGTAAGGGCTTCCCACCAGCAACATGCCGCCCATGCCATCTTTGGCTGGCGCCTTCACCACCCCGACCAATAGGCAGTATTGTGCCATCAAGAGCTTGCTTCCATTCGAACTTCCCATGGTTCTGTCTATTGTTTTTCCAAATATAAGTCGATTCAGAATCTACGGTTAAATAATTTTAAGTTTGACCATCAATATATAAGAATTGCCAAGATTAACAACATGAAGTTGGTATTACTAAATCCATCATGAAATATACTTTCATAATATATAATTATTTTTTATTTGATACAACATAATTTGTAGAAATTGATGGTTAAATTATCACCTTGGAAACCGTGTTAATGTCTAAAATGACTTACATTTAGAGTCAAGGAAGCAATACTTACTAAACATGGGACTTTGCCTATGCCACAATATCCGAAGGTTCATGTGCAATTTAATCTAAAAATTTTAAAAATCTAACCATTTGGTTTTTTATATTTTATCAGTTTGGAACTAGGAATGGAAAACATAGGAATATCAAAGGGATACAGTGGTAAAACAGAGTTTTTGGCCGAAATAGCAAAATTTTAGAGCGTGATTAGCAAAAAATGACACACTCGTAACCACAATTGCAAAAATGACACTCTCATCCGCACGATCACCGTATGGTTTTAACCATAGGGTGACACATGGCGGAGCACCACACAGTCACCATGCAGTACAAGCCACAGGTACCGCACGGTCACCGTGCGGTGCTCCACCATGTGTCACCCTATGGCTTGTCTGCACGGTTATCATGTGGACGAGAGTTATTTTTGAAAGCGTGGAGGTATTTGGAAGATCACGCAATGAGTTGATAATTGGTCATTGGTGGTTACATATACACGCCAAGCCTCAAAGGCAGGCAACAAACACAAGATATTTCCTAACCAAACGTATCGAGTTTGTTGCCTAGAGAGTCTGATCTTCAGGGGCCACCGATCCCGTGAAATCTGGACGTGAGGCACAGGCGTGAGATATGTATGCATGGTACTGTAGCGTATTCTGCATGGTACTGTAGCAGAATACGCGGAATATATGGAAGACGCCACGCTAACACGCCCCCGTAGTCAGAACGGGAGAAGGCCGGACGTTCAGACTAGTACGAAAGTCGGTGAAGACGGACGTAGGAAGGCCCTTGGTGAAGATGTCAGCAAACTGGGACATCGTAGGCACGTGCTGAACGCGAACGTGGCCCAAAGCAACCCGCTCACGAACGAAGTGCAGGTCGATCTCCACGTGCTTGGTGCGCTGGTGCTGAACGGGGTTGCTAGACAGGTAGACGGCACTGACGTTGTCACAATATACAACGGCAGCACGGCGCAGAGGAGTATGCAGTTCTATTAGCAGCTGGCGTAGCCAAGTGGCCTCGGCAACACCATTAGCGACGGCGCGATACTCCGCCTCGCACCGAGCGAGACGTCACGACGCTTGAGGACCACGAGATGAGATTGTCACCGAGGAAGACGGCGAACCCGGTAGACTTGCGAGTATCCGGCACCGCCCGGTCAAGATCGAGTATACCACCAGCTCTTCAACGGTCGCTCGGTGAAGATGAAGCCCATAATCAAGAGTGCCGTGGAGATATCGCAAGATGCGTTTGGCCAAGGCTAGATGAGGCTCTCGAGGGTCATGCATGAAAAGACAAACTTGCTGCACGGCATAAGCTATATCTGGACGAGTGAAGGTCAAGTACTGGAGAGCACCAGCTAGACTACGATAAGCTGTCGGATCGTCCACAGGTACGCCTTCACCAGAGAGCTTGGATTTGGTATCAACAGGTGTACGACAAGATTTGCAATCAGTCATCCCAGCACGGTCTAAAATGTCAAGAATATAATGCCGTTGAGACAAGAATAATGAACCGTTCTGGCGAGTCACGGAGAGCCCCAAAAAATGATGAAACGCTCCCAGATCCTTCATGGAGAACTCAGCTCATAGCGCGTCAATGATACGTCAAAGAAGAACAGTCGAGGAGGCAGTCAGTACAATGTCGTCCACGTATAAAAGAAGATAGGCAGTGTCGGATCCACGACAGAAGATAAACAATGATGTGTCCGACTTAGCCTCCACAAAACCGAGTGAGGAAAGATGGGAGGCAAACCGACTGTACCAAGCGCGAGGAGCCTGCTTTAATCCATAAAGAGATTTGTTGAGGCGACAAACATAATCTGGGTGAGTCGCGTCCACAAAACCGGAGGGCTGCATGCAATATACTGTCTCCGAGAGAGTGCCGTGTAGAAAAGCGTTCTTCACATCAAGCTGATGAATGGGCCAATCTCTGGAAAGAGCCAGTGTGAGGACAGTACGAACGGTGGCGGGCTTGACCACTGGACTGAAAGTCTCATCGAAGTCAATGCCCGAGCGCTGTGTGAACCCACGAAGTACCCAACGAGCCTTGTACCGCTCAAGCGAACCATCAGGGTTGAATTTGTGGCGAAAAACCCACTTGCCTGTCACAATGTTGACACCAGGTGGTCGAGGAATGAGATCCCAAGTGCGGTTGGACTGAAGGGCCTCAAATTCTTCGGTCATGGCTACATGCCAATTTTGATCCGCCATTGCACTACGAAAAGACTTGGGAAGCGGCGACAGAACTGCAACATGTAGAGTCAGTCGGTCGGACTGGATGCGAAAGCTAGACTTGCCCCGAGTGACCATGCGGTGTGTGTTGCTCGACGGTGCAACAGGAATAGCCAGACAAGGTCCCAGTCGCGTGGCCACGATTGATGGTGTCGTTGCCAAGAAAGTAGGTGTGCGAGACGAGCTAGGAGCAGCAGACGCATGCGCAGCTGAGGACGCAGATGATGTGCCCGCTTCAGCCGAGGACGCATGTGGCGTGGCCGCTCCAGTCGGCCCTGGCGCGGGAGACCCAGGTGCAGGTGCGCCAACGGGCCCAGGCGCGGAAGGGCCAGGCGTGCCAGCCGGCCCAGGCGTGAGAGACCCAGGTATAGGTGCACCAACTGGAGATCCAGACGGAGGTGTTCCGACAGGGCCAGGTGCGGGCGGTCCAGGCGCCGGTGAGCCAATTGGTCCAGGCGCGAGATTTGTGTGGCTGGTTCCGCTGGTAGCAACCCAAGGTGTGGAACCGTTGGGGCAGCAGGACCAGCCGCACTGGAGGGCAACGAGGAAGTACACAATGAAAAAATGCCGAACAGTGCAATCAATGTAATCCATGTCAGCTAAAAAATCAAGGTCGGACGGATTAAGGGGTGTGTGCGCCATGGAAAAAGGGAAGGTCGTCTCGTCAAAAGTGACGTGACGCGATATGATAATCCGATTGGTGGATAAATCAAGGCACCGATAGCCCTTATGTTCTGATGGGTATCCAAGAAAAACACAAAGTGTAGAGCGGGGAGAGAGTTTATTGGCTGCTGTGGAGGACAGGTTTGGGTAGCATCGACACCCGAAAACACGTAAGTGGGAATATGAGGGATGAACGCCATGAAGGGCAAAGTGTGGGGTGAGGAAATTAAGTGTTTTCGTGGGGTGAAGATTTAGAAGGTATGTGGCGGCATGAAGAGCCTCAACCCAATAGGAGGAGGGAAGGTTGGCTTGGAACATAAGGGAGCGCATGATGTTGTTTGTGGAGCGAATGATGCGTTCGGCCTTGCCGTTCTGTTGAGAGGTATGTGGACATGACATGCGGAGGGCAATGCCATGTGTAAGAAAGAAGTTGCATGCGGAGGAGTTGTCAAACTCGCGCCCGTTGTCACACTAAATACTCTTTACCGTGATGCCATACTGCGTACGGATATAGGAAAGGAAATAGGAGAGAGTAGAAAAGGTGGCTGACTTAAGACGTAGGGGAAAAGTCCAAGAATAGTGCGAACAATCATCTAAAATGATAAGATAATATTTGTAGCTAGATATACTAGCAACAGGAGAGGTCCACAAATCACAATGAATTAAATCAAAGTTTGCGCTGGCACGAGAACTAGAGTTTGCGAAAGGTAGACGAGTGTGGCGACCAAGTTGACATGCATGGCAAATGGACTCGGCGGCCTCATTATTACAGGAAATAGAAGAAGCACTGGCTAATTTGGAGAGGGCCTCGGCACCGATGTGACCAAGACGGCGATGCCAAAGTGTGGACGATGAAGTGGCGACGAAAGCGTGCGGGTGTGATGGAGGTGGCAACAGTGGGTAGAGGTGGCTGGAGCTATTGCACCTGGTGATCACGTTCCCAGTGCGAAGTTCCTTCACAGAAAGGCCAAACGGGTCAAATTCAACGGAACAGTTATTGTCAATCGTAAATTGACGAACAGAAATCAAGTTTTTGATAATTTGTGGAGTGACAAGAACGTTGTTGAGTGAAAAGTGACCATGTGTAGTTGGAAGGGTAGTGGAACCGACCGACGTAACAGGAATAGTAGAGCCATTACCCACTATGATAGAAGAGTGAGAACGAGAGGGTGGGTGGGAAACGAAGATGTTACCGGCATCCGAAGTCATATGAGAAGTGGCTCCGGTGTCCATGTACCATTCCCCGGAAGATGGAGGGGTGAGCGACATGGTGTTGAACGAGTTCAATAGGGCCGCTTGATCCCAGTGTCCAGCACCATTCAGAGGTGACCAGGAAGTCGAGCTAGACCCGTCGGCGTGGGAAGGAGTAGCATTAGGCAACCCAGCGCCAGGAGCCAGGACGTGGGCCGCGTAGGCTGCGGTGGGGGCGAACGGGGCCGCTGGAGGAGGCGTTCGGTGCTGCTGCGGGTTCTTCTGCGGGGCCGAGTTTGGCTGTGGCCCAAGGATCGAAGATGGACCGGTGTGAGGCCAAACTTGCACCGTGCCGGTCCATGGGTTCCAGAACGATGGCAGGCCGCCCTGAGCGGAACGACTGGGCGTCGATGCAGGAGCGCCAGGGCGCGATGTAGAGTTACCGCTGTTGGAAGCTGGAGTACCGCCGCCCCCACCGTAGGAGCGCCCGCCACGACGGGTGCGGTTCTTGTTGCGACCACCGGCATTGCCTCCGACGCCACTGGATGTGTGGCCGCTGCCAGAGCGGATGCTGCTGCCGCTGCCTGCGGCCAGGAACACAGAGGACTCGGAGGGTTTGGCAGTTGCCGTGAGCTCCTCAAGCATGAGGTCCGTGCGAACCTCGACGAAGGATGGGAACGGCTTGGTCCGCTTGAGGAGAGCGGCCATGTAGGAGAACCGCTCGTTTAGGCCGCGGAGGACGGCGAGGACGAGAGTTCGATCGAGAACAGGCTCGCCCAGATCGCCGAGGGCGTCGCCATACTTTTCATCTTGCTGCAATAGTCGGAGATGGAGAGATCGCCCTGGCAGAATGTGCGGAACTCCGCATCGAGATACAACGCCCGTGTCTCTTTGTTGCCAACGAACTGCTCTTCGAGGCCGAGCCAGACATGACGCGAGGACGACGTGGGCGTCATGACGACTTGGACGAGTTTGCTGGAGATGGTGCCGTATAGCTAGCTGAGGACGGTGCACTCCATGCGAACCCATGATGGAACGTCGGGGTGAGCGATGTCGGAGAGGACGTGTGCGGAGAGCTCATACTTGCCGACGACGAGGAGGAAGAGGCTCCGCCACGTGGTGTAGTTCGGCGAGTCGTCGTCGAGGACGACGGGGATGAGCGCGCGGATGTTGACGACGGCCACCGCTTATGCATGGAGGGCCGCGATGGAGACAGCTTCCAATGCGTCTTGCTGGGCGGTGTGACAGCGTTCAGCGTCATGAAGACGCTGGAACTCAGCTTCAAGGCACGTGCGTTCACCTTCCAGGTGGACACGCCGATCGCCAGCGTGCCTGGCCGTCTTCGGCCTTCTCGCGAGTGCTCGCGTCAGAGCGGGGCGCCGCGGTCTTCATCGGGGATGGAGCCGGCCATGGTGCCGGAGAATGAGAAGATGTAGGAGGTGCTGCGGAAGATGCAGAATGTGCTGCGGCGCGAGACGGCCAGCGGCGCGAGGTAGCGAGCGGCGGGCGAGGAGACGCCGGTGGCTAGGGTGCGGAAGCGAGGGTCGCAGGATGCGAGCCACTCATGATACCATGAAAGCGTGGAGGTATTTGGAAGATCACGCAATGAGTTGATAATTGGTCATTGGTGGTTACATATACATGCCAAGCCTCAAAGGCACGCAACAAACACAAGATATTTCCTAACCAAACGTATCGAGTTTGTTGCCTAGAGAGTCCGATCTTCAGGGGCCACCGATCCCGTGAAATCTGGACGTGAGGCACAGGCGTGAGGTATGTCTGCATGGTACTGTAGTGTATTCTGTATGGTACTGTAGCAGAATACGCGGAATATACGGAAGACGCCACGCTAACAATTTTTGCAATTGTGACGGTGAAATATCATTTTTTGTTAATTACACTTTAAACTTTGCCATTTCGGCCAAAAACTCTAATAAAACATAGGAATAGCCACAGAAAAAATAGAGAAAAAGGCGTTTGAAACGTAGGAATCCTAATAAGAGGGTGTAAAATATAATATTTATGGAGTGAATACCGTTATTACCATTTGCTTAACCAAACAAGTATTGTTATTTAAACTAGTAAGTCACTGACAAATTGGCCATCAAAGCTTAGCACCCACTCGTCAATGAAGAAATAGATTTATTCCCTTATCCCCTCCCGTCACCCGTCTCTTTGAATACTTTTGAAAGGAATTTGATGACCCCAATCCTGTATTCCAAACGCCTTGAGTCTTATTGGAACATAGGAACTAAAAATATAGAAATAGGAAAAAAAGACAAAAATAAAGTAGAAATGTACGTGTAAAATAGAGGATTACATAACACAATTTTTTCCCTCCGTAAATTGCTAGTTGCTCCACCCATCAGTGAATAAAATAAAGCCATCTTATCACATCGGTGGTGCCTTCTCTGCCTAGAGTTTGCCGTCGTGCCTCGCCTAGGAATGTTTCCCATGAGTTCCGCCGAATGTCTTTTTATTTTTCTCCTGCAGACAGTACAGGAAGCTGGGGCTTTCCTTTGGAACACTTTGCCATATGTTCAGTTTAACGTTAACTTATAATTTTTTTATTATAGTTAACTTATTTTTTACTATAACTGAGTTGACTTATTTAGTATACTTAAATTTAAAAAAATATAAAAAATATGTTATCCTATCATGGACAATGCAAAGGAATACAGGAAAAAAAGAAAAAGCAAAAAATTCCAAAAAAAATCAGAAAAGACAAAAGTACTGAATAGTAAAAAAAAATAAAAATCAGAAACAGAAACTAATTTTAAATCAACTTAAACATGAACTGCATGCGTTCCTCCTTTCCAAACACCTAAAAGTTGGCCAATTCTTTGGAACGGAGATTCCTTCGTTTTTCCTATGCTATTCCTCCAGTCCAAATGGGACCTAATTTCCTGTGTCTTTTCTCCGTTTTGTGTTTCCTATGTTTTCAATTCCTCCATACCAAACACCTCAAAGTTGAGCTTCTTTTACGAGTGAAATGGCACTATTATTAATTTTTTTGAAACATTTAATTAAAAAAATAAAGAAAAAACAGAAGGAAGGGTAGCGTTGGGCTTCTTTTATGAATGAGCCCAAAAGCGTGCGCTAGGTAACGCTCGGGCGCATGGCCATGGATTAGAGCCCCATTCAATTCATTTTTATATAATTTTTGACTTTTATCTTTTAGTTAAAATAATACTATAGTAGGTGTTAATTTTTTCTAAGATATTTAATTAAAAGAAAATGAAGAAAAAAAAGAGAAGGAAGGGTGGCATTGGGCTTCTTTTATGAGTGAGTCCAAAAGCGTGCGCTAGGTAGCGCTTGGGCGCACGCCGTGGATTAGAGCCCATTCAATTCGATTTTTTTATGGTTTTTGATTTTTATCTTTTCGTTAAAATGACACTGTAACGGTTGTTGGTTTTTTTAAGATATTTAATTAAAAGAAAATGAAGAAAAAAGAGAAGGAAGGTTGGCATTGGGCTTCTTTTATGAGTGAGCCCAAAAGCGTGCGCTAGGTAGCGCTCAGGCGCACGCCGTGGATTAGAGCCCATTCAATTAGGTCTTTTTTTTATGGTTTTTTATTTTTATTTTTTTTAGCTAAAATAATAATGTAGTGGTGGTTAGGTTTTTCTAAAATATTTAATTAAACGAAAATGAAGAAAAAAGAAGGGTGGCGTTGGGCTTCTTTTACGAGTGAGCCCAAAAGCATGCGCTAGTAGCGCTCGGGCGCACGGCCATGGATTAGTGGGCCATTTAATTCGGTTTATTTTTTATGATTTTTGACTTTTTAGTTTTTTGGTTGAAATAATATTATAATAGTTATTAGTTTTTTCGTAGACATTTATTTAGAAGAAAATAAAGAAAAAAAAGAGAAGAAGGGTGGCGTTGGGCTTCTGTTACGAGTGAGCTCAAAAGCATGCGCTAGGTAGCGCTCGGGATTAGAACCCACAAAACCATTAGCCGGCCGGTCGGTGCTGGCCCGAGCCCATAACTTTCCATATAAAAGCCCTTCCAAGCACCGCACCCTCCTCCCGTCCGAAACCCTAATCCCGCCAGCGCCGTCTTCCCCGAGCACTCACACCAACCCGCGAGCGAGCGGCGCAGCCGGGGCAGCGCGGAGAGAAACATGGCGGCGGCGGCGGTGTACGGTGCCGGCGGGGCGATGAAGGGCGGGAAGCTTGGGATGGAGGAGGCGCGGGACCTGCAGCTCAACCGCATCCGCATCACCCTCTCCTCCAAGAACGTGAAGAACCTCGAGAAGGGTAATCCACCTTGCTCAGCTTCTTCTGTTGCTTGATATGAGGTCAAGTTTGCCAAGATCCGAACCTGACGTCGTGTCTGCGGGTTGCAGTGTGCGCCGATCTGGTGAAGGGCGCCAAGGACAAGCAGCTGCGCGTCAAGGGCCCCGTCAGGATCCCTACCAAGGTGCTCCACATCACCACCCGCAAGTCCCCCTGCGGAGAAGGTATTGATCACTGACAACAGCTACTGCTATTACTAGATGGCATGCCAAATGGTTACTTTCCTCGATCGCTGTACGGTAGAGCGTGTTGGTTGCCATGGTGATAACTTGTGCGTGATAATATGTTGATTGGACAAGCAACCTTTCATTATTATGTTTGTGGCAGGTTTGTCGCGGTAGGTGTTTGTAGAATGGCTTGATGGTGACTGCTGCTAGTATTTGGATGAGTAAAGTAGTCCTAGATGGCAACTAGTTGCCTTAGTCGCTGTTAACTCTGCTAGATTGATATGGAGATGTGTACATGTTTCTTGATGTAGCTTGCCTTTTGAGACCATTAAAGGTTTGTTTCCCAATAACGTTCTTTTGTAACCTTGTTTCGTTCTGGCTGCGAGCCTGCGAGTATGTGTGACCTGGTAATTTGTCTATGTGATCCATGTTGGAGGTGGAGTATATTGGTTTCAAGTTGTGATATACTGAAACTGAACGAAATAAGAATGGAGTGGACATTTTAATCGATAAGCGTCTCAAGAGCAAAGTTGTTGACGTGAGGAGACAGTGGATAGGACTATCTTAGTCAAGTTAATCTTTGACGACTTGATTTTGAATGTTGTTAGTGCATGTGCTCCACAAGTAGGTCTGGATGAGGCCACTAAGAGGTAATTTTGGGATGAACTAGATGATATGGTTAGAAGTATGCCTAACAGTGAGAAGATTTTCTTAGAAGGCGATTATAATGGTTATGTCATTACAACTAGTTGGGGGGGGGGGGTTTCAAAGGGTGTAGGGTGGTTTTAATTATGATGATAGGAATTAAGAGGGAGAATATATTTTAAACTTTACCGTAGCCTATGATCTCATGATAGCTAACATCTTTTTTAGAAAGAGATATTCCTATTTAGTTACCTTTAGCAGTGGTCAGCATTCTAATCAAATCGATTTTGTCCTTGTTAGGAGAGAGGACAAACGAGCCTGCATAGACCGTTAGGTTATACCTAGAGAGTGGTTGTTCAGCAACATAAGTTAGTAGTCTCCGACTTTCGTTTTAGGTTATGGGTTAGATAGGCTAAGGTCCCCAGAGTCACAAGGACGAAGTGGTGGAAACTCAAAGGGGACACCGCATAGGCGTTTAAAGAGAGAATGATCGCGGAAGGGATGTGGGACGTGGGAAAAGCAAATAGTATGTAGACACAAATGGCAACTTGTATTAGGAAGGTGGCTACAAAAGGCTTGGAGTGACCCGAGGGACAAGAGGTGAACTTAACGACACGTGGTGGTGGAACGAGAAAGTGCAAAAGGCTATCGAGGAGAAGATATGCTACAAGTACATGCATCTTGATAGGAGCGATGAAAACGTATAGAAATACCAAGCAGTTAAAAAAAAGCGAAGAAACTGGTGAGTGAGGCACGAGGCAAGCATATGAGAATTTATCAGAAGCTAAGTACAAAGGAGGGTGAGAAGGATGTCTACAAGATGACTAAACTTCGAGAAAGGAAGACGAGAGATTTCAATCAAGTAAAATGCGTCAAAGACGACACTAATAGACTTTTGGTGAAAGACAAGGAGATCAAGGTTAGGTGGAGGGATTACTTCGACAAGTTGTTCAATCATGACAATAACGATAGTATGATTGAACTGGATGATGTTTTTGATGACACCGATAGGCGGTTTATTCGAAGAATACAAGAATTGGAAGTAAGAGAGGCCTTAAAGAAAATGAAAGTGGGTAACTCGTTAGGACCTGATAATATCCCTATTGAGGTGTGGAAATATCTAGGAGAAGTAGCGATTGTTTGGCTAACTAATTTGTTCAATAGCATTTTTAGGTTGAACAAGATGTCAAACAAGTGGCGGAGGAGCACATTAGTACCAATCTTCAAAAATAAAGGAGATATTCAAAGTTGTACTAATTATAGAGGAATTAAGCTCATGAGCCATACAATGAAGCTTTGGGAGCGAGTGATTGAACACTGTTTAAGAAAATTAACTAACGCGATGGCAAACTAATTTGGTTTTATGCCTGAGAGGTCGACCACATAGGCGATTTTCTTGCTACGACAGTTGATAGAGGTATAGGGAGCAAAAAGGATTTTCACATGGTGTTTATTGACTTGAAGAAAACTTATGATAAATTGCCAAGGAAGGTTATGTGGTGGGCGTTTCAAAGGAAAAAAAAGTCCCAACAAAATATATTACCCTAATTAAGGACATGTACGAAGATATTATGACTAATATTAGAACATGTGGTAGTATTACTAATGACTTTCCTATTAAGATAGGACCACACCAAGGGTCAGTGTTGAGCCCGTACATTTTTGCCCTAGTGATGGACGAGGTCACGTGGGACATATAAAGAGATATCCCTTGGTGTATGCTTTTTTGCTGATGATGTGGTGCTAGTTGATGAGAGTAGAATATATGTTAATAGGAATCTGAAGCTGTGAAGGAAGATCTTAGAGTTGAAGGACTTTAGACTTAGTAGGACTAAAATTGAGTATATGAGGTGTGATTTCAACGGTACCAGAGCAGGTGATGGAGACGTTAGGCTGGACGGACAAGTAGTGCCTAGAAAGGACACGTTTCATTATTTGGGATCGATGCTATAGTGGGATTTTGAAATGATGAAGACGTGAGTCACAGGATAAGAGCGGGGTGGGTGAAATGGCGTCAAGCATCTGGTGTCCCATGTGACAAAAAAGTCTGTCAAAAGTTAAAGGGTAAGTTCTATAGAACAACGATCAGATCTGTGATACTATATTGGAGCATAATATTATCTGTCAAAAGACAATATACTTAGAAGATGAGTGTAGTGCACATGAGGATACTGCGGTGGATCTGTGGTCACACAAGGCGGGATCGCATCCATAATGATATACGTAATAAGGTGGGGGTAGTATCAATTGAAGAGAAGCTTGTCCAATATCGTTTGAGATGGTTTGGACATCTCCAATGGAGGCCTCCTGAGGCACCGGTACGTAGTGGAATTTTAAGACACATTGAAAATGTAAGAAGAGGCAGGTCGGCCAAGACTGACGTGGGGGGAAGCAGTTAAAAGAAACTTGAGGGACTGGAATGTATCTATAGAATTAGCTTTGGATAGGAGTGTATAGAAGTTAGCGATCTATGTATCGGAACCATAAGAAAGTTTAGAGGCAGTGTTTTAGGCTCTCGACTCAGTGGGCAGATTGTAAGGCTTAAGGTTTTAGCATTGTATGTCTTCAAGGATCTCATTTCTTTGATCTTGATGAGGTTTCATTCCTAGTTTACCCTAACTTGTTTGGGACAAAAGGCTTTGTTGTTGTTGACTGCATGTTGGATTTGTGGAAGCTGAGGTCCTGAGCTAAACTGATACTCCTGGTAACAAGAGTATGCCCATCGGAAACATGTAGTCAAAACATTTGAATTTTGACCAACATGTTTGTGAATATTATGAATGAAATTGGTGGAAAGTTGCATCACTGTTCTAATGTGTAAAACAGCATTTGTTTGTGATCAGGGGGAATACTTAACCTTTGACGGTATTATTACACATTCTTGTTGCAGTCCTGCTGCTAAGTTGATACCTACCCTCTGATTTGCAAATTTAATAAAGATTTTATTGGTGTCAGACTCTACCAAAAGCACATTACTGTCTCCGCAGCTGTGATGGATAGGAGGCAAGCATACGGTAGATAGGAGTCGAAAAAAGGGCTAATGCAGATCCTATTGGTGCCAAACTTTATCAAAGATTCAAAGGCATGTTACTACCCAAGCACTAGTGATGGATATTGCTTTTGTTTTGGTGGCAAGATGATAGAGCGAGGGGTTGAGGAAAAGGTCATGGATTGGGGACTTGGATTATCCCTTTCTGTTGATCTCTTCAGCCGATACTAATTCAAACAAAATCCCTTTTTTTTATTGTGGTACCACCCTACTAACCAGAAAAATGCACGCCTGGCGATGTGTGGCCTCCCATTAACATGTGGGGACAGAGATGCTGTAGTGTTGCCGCATGTTGCCTATGTGCATGTTATACTTGGTGTGAGTTTGTGGTGGGATACCACTGTAAAAATATTCTTTTTAGGATTAGTGCTGGGTGGAAAAGAGCAACGACCGGAGACAAACATATGTTATCAGTGTTTGATAGTCTCTGAGCAATAGTGTATGGTAATCTTGCACTTAATAGCTTGGTCTTAAACTAGTATTATGAGTTTTGTAGGGGTAGACAGTCATGAGTCATGACCACATTAGAGGATCAGGATTTAGTATCACAAGAATGTGTCTCATTCAACTAGTAGATCAAGTGACATCTGAACACATCTCATATAAATTTATTATTGTGGAATAATGGATTTGTGAGTTACATGACCTGTTGACTCGTGGTATTGGCATACTTTTGAGTGGCAATGGTTATCCTGAACCTTGGACCTTTGTTTTTGTCATAACTATTTCCTAGCTGTTGGACTTTGTTGTTGAATGTTTTTTTAGTTTTAAGCTTTCTTTCAGTTAATGATTCTGCTCAGTTTGCACTGATAATATGGAGATGTTAATTGTGTTAACTGAGCCCAGGAAATTTACTGATTTTGGATTCCACCTAGTAAATGACTGCAAACATGTATAGCTTCTTCTGCAGGCCCAAATTTGGATCAATTTTAGATGCTATTTTACCAATCCTTTTTTGCTTTCTTCCTTGATCAGGAACAAACACATGGGATCGGTTTGAATTCCGCATCCACAAGAGGGTGATTGACCTCATCAGCTCCCCAGATGTTGTGAAGCAGATCACCTCCATCACAATTGAGCCTGGTGTGGAGGTCGAGGTGACGATCGCTGACATGTAATGCCAAGTTAGCAGTTCTGTAGGCTGTCTTATTTTCGCTTAGAGCTTGGTTTCTATTGGCATCCTTGTAACGAACATCCAAGAGGTGTGCAACTTCACAGTTTTTGCTTCAAACATCAAATCTGGTTTTGATTAAATTGTTGGGTCCTGTTGTTGTTCATTA
The DNA here is from genome assembly GCA_036346265.1 of Melocanna baccifera. NCBI lineage: Eukaryota > Viridiplantae > Streptophyta > Magnoliopsida > Poales > Poaceae > Melocanna > Melocanna baccifera. The sequence continues at coordinate 13,793,545 of CM070704.1, read as the reverse complement.
GATGCATCTGTTATTCTGTTAAATGATATGTTGAGTAGCTGCTACTCGAAACGCTTTTGGCCATCTCTTTTGGACGGGAATTTGTCGTGTGCACCCCTTTGCTTCAGAAATGCCCCTTGCTACTTGAGTAGGCAGACAGTCAAACCGTACGATGAATAGGAGTCTTCTATGTTGTGGGCGATGCTCTGGACTGATTAATCCGAAGTGGAAATACATTTGAGATATCGGTTTTGCTATTTCTAGACCAGCCAGAAATTTTTGTAAGTCTCAAGTCAGTTTTTGTGCCCATTTGATTTGTATGGAGGTCGATGTGCTATATGATTGGATTTGATCTAATAGATAAAAAAGAAGTCCTTGAGATGCTCATTTGGCTCACTTGTTCTCCGCTTCTTCAACAACAATAATAAAACTTTTTATCTCAAGGGAGTTATGGCTTGGAATGAAACCACTTCAAGTTTAAAGAGGCGATAACTTTGAAATAAACCTTACAATATTAAAACCCTAAGTTATATCCTATCATCTGAGTTGAGAATTTAAAATATTATCTCTAAACTTTTTTATGGTTTCGATACGTGGATCGCTAATTTCTATATACTCGTATCCAAAATTAATTTTTTAGATATATTCTAATCTCTCAAGTCTCTTTTAACTGCTTTCTCTCACGATAAAAGCATCTAGGTCTCTAAAAATGGTTTTGGTAATTAATGACGATTTGTGAATATGAGACTAATATATTTGTTAAGGATTGTATAGGTTAAGGGGGTGATCGGAATAGCGATGGCTTTTGGCTTTTGGCTGAAAAAACACTGTAGCTGAGTTAGTGGATAGTGTAGTGAATAGTGAAAAAAAGCTGAAGCTAGAAGCTAAAGCCGAAACTATCGGGGCTTAAGTCTCAAAAGTGTGTGCATGTCAAAAGCAAGTTGCATGCTAAAAGACGAAAAGAAAATCAAAATGGCTCAAAAAACAAAGATACAAGTAGTATATGATTCCTTTTTCATATTTCACCGGTCTTAGGAGAAAGGTTGGAAGACGGAATTATAGAATAGTCGTCGTACTATTAAGAGTGATCATAGAAAGTAACTTGATAGTATATTTTTATGCCATTTGGATCAATCTAGGATCATACATGTACATAAAATTAAGTTTGAAAATCAATTGTGCTCTATCAGAAAAATCGAAAGTACCGGCGTGAAAACTGCGGAACTACCGGAGTTAGTAGTACCGACATGTAAACTGTGGAACTACCGGACCACGGTAGTACCGGATAATTTCAGCGGAATGTTTTTTTTCAGAGAGCACCCCTGTTGAGATTTGGGCTTGCCGAAATCGGTAGTACCGGAAAAAACACGGCGGAACTACCGCAGTGCAGTAGTACCGCACTAGAAATTAGAACTACCAATCTTCGGAAATACCGGACAAATCCAGCGGTATATTTTTTCCAGAGAGCATCCCCGTGAAGACTTAGGCTAGCAGAAATCGAAAGTACCGAGAAGTACACCACGGAACTACCTCAGTACAGTAGTACTGTGCTGATAAAGCGGAACTACCGATTATCGGAACTACCGCACTTACAACGGCGGTAGTACCGCACCGACTTTCAACGGCTAGTTCTGACATTCTGACAAATCTGTTACTGTGTGCTATAGTACATTACGGTAGTACTGCACTTTGCACGCCGATAGTTCTGATTTCCCTGATTTTTCAGAATTGTTTTTTTATAACAGCTAGTTTTGGTTGGTGAAGGTATAAATACCCCCCACTAGCTCAAGGACATGCTGCTGAACTTGCATTGAACATCTTTTAGTTTTGAGCATTCATTTCACACCTCTTTTTGTGTGTATTCATTTTGAGGTGTTTTAGCCAAAATCAAGTGCATAATCATTTTAGATTGATCCGTGGCACTTGATCGCCGTCAAGCGAAGTTACGGTTCATTACTCTTAGTGCTTGTCGGCACCTAGACAGCTTGACGGAGGTGTGCATGGTGATCTCTTCAAAAAGCTTGTGAATAGACTCGACGCGGATTTGTGAGTGATTCGATGTCCACCATCTCCGAAGGGGAGAAAGGGCAATCACTAGTTGATTCTAGGTGGAAGGCTTAATTCGTGGAGCCGGTTCAATTTATTTGGGCTAACCTCAACGTGGATTAGGGAAAACCGGCAAGTTTCCGATCACCACGGTAAAAGATTGTGTGTCACCTTGTTACTATTTGTGTGTTTCTACTTGTCTTTATACATTCTATTTTGTGCTATTGATTAGTTTAGTCTTGTGAATTTATAGTTTTAAGGTGCCTTAAGATTACTAGAATTATGTAGGTTTAAATTGTGCTTAAAATTTGTTAGATTATAATTATCTTGTAAAAATTTTATTACCTCCTATTCACTCCCCTCTTGTCGGTCATCCTTGATCCTATACACGACAGTTTTGGTTGACCTTTGTTTCTTTTTACGTTTTCAGTATGTCTTAAAATTCTACTACGTACCAGTGTCTTAGAAGGTCTTCGTTAGGGATGTCCAAACCATCTCAAGCAATGTTGAGCTTATCTGCAATTAGTGCTATCCTCACTCTATCGCGTATATCATCATTGTGGATTTAATCCCACCTTGTGTGGCCATAGATCTACCGTCATATCATCATCATGCAGAAGATGAAGCCACTTGGGAAAAAGAGGATGACTTGAAGGCCAACCATCTCTATCTCTTTTGCTGGCCTGTTCAAATCTTGAGGTCGAGATTTTCTTAAGGGGTAGGTTTGTGACATCCCAAAATTTTCTGAAATTTATTTAGAATTTGTTTTGATTTTCTGGGATTTAAAGTCCTCGTTTTAATTAAGCTTAGAATAAAATTTGCTAAAAATCTTTCAGCAAATGTGTTCAAAATAAGTTTATTATATTTTATTTGGGTTCCTTGTATTTTATAGAATTTTTAGGAATTTTCTAGGAATTTTCTATTATTTTCTAAGCTTTTATTTCTTTTACAGGGTTTTCTATAAATTAAAAAAGGAAAATCAAATTTAAAACTCCCACCCCTTTTCTCCGGGTGACACATGGATGGCTAAGATGAGTCCACGTCACCGCCTGAGCCATCCGGCCGCCCACCCTCCTCCTCTCTCACCCCGCCCCCTCTCATTAACAGGCGGGCCCACCCTCATCGTCTACCTCCCGCACCCCTCCTTTCTTCCTCCCTCCTCGCGCTCCGCCGCCACGGCCGTTCGGCCACCCCGCCCTACCCGGCCACCTCCCCTCCCTCCGCATGTGCGTCGTCCATGCCCCCACCCTCTCCTGCATGTTCCGTACCCACCTTCCCCACTCCCCGCAACACTTGTCGCAGCCGCCATTTTCACAATTATGGTTAACTTGCTGCTCGGCCGCCCCGCCCCTATAAAGCCTCCTCCTAGACTCCCTCACTTGGCACCCACCTCTCTCCGCTCTCAATTTCGCCCTCCGCTCGCTCGAGCTTGCCCGCATCGCTCTTCCCCTCTGCTTCACCGGTGAGTTCTCCGGTGAGGAATTCCAACCAGCTTGGTTGACCTTGCGCCTCGTCATTCCCACAACTGGCATCACCGCTTCAAGGCGAGCCTCGGCCACCTCAGTGCCAACTGTGAGCATCGCTGGAGCGCTATCCCACCGAAGGGTCAAACTGCACCACTACTTCGCCCCACCGATGGCCGTCCTCTCGCCACGCGCCAAGTACGGTTAGAATCACCTTGCTTCCTTCTTCATGTTGCACTATTTGTCGGCCGCCGCCGTGCCCCGCATCATCGGCAAGCCCTTGGTTCCCATGCACTGCTCACCACCGGCATGCCACCTAAGACCACGCAGCCCATGTGGCATGCCACGTAGCACTACTTGTAATGCCATCTTAGACCACACACTTGCACGGCACGCCACACCAGCACCCTACAGCAATGTCTGTATTTTTGTCCACTACACTGCCACCTGTCCTCTACATGGTAGCCACGTCAGCATTTTTACTGAGTTAGTGTCCATGTCATTGCCACGTGGCAGCCACGTTAGCACCCGAGACTCTCCCATGCCATGTGTTGCCACATGTCATCCACGTGGCTTGCCATATCATCAAAATTTGCCTCGTCACCTACCACTTAGACGCCACGCAATCTGCTTTGCCAACTCAGTCGGCCAATGGTCTATGGACTTGGTCCACAATGGACTGGGCCCACCTGTCAGCCTCACCTCAGAAATATTTAAATACTTGCTGATGTCAGCATGACGTCATATTTCTCTTTTTCTTTAGAAAAATATTTTAGTTGAAAAATAAAAACCCTTTGCTGACATCATAATTTTGAATTTTCTTTAGAAAAATAATTCCCAAAATTCTCTGCTGATGTCATAAATGCCTTTTCCAGAAAAAATAATTCCAACAATTCTGATTTTTTTAATTTCTTTAGAATTCAAACTTCTAGAGGCTTGTTCTCCTTCATCCTAACTTTGATTGAGCCCATTCAAAATTTTAAATTCATATAAAATTAAGATCTATCTAAATTTGTTATGTTTTCAAATTTTGGAGTCCATTTGAATTTTATTTAAATTTGGTGGGTTATTTTCACGTATAGACTATGACGATTCTGGAGAATTTTACGACGACGATTCGCATTAGACTGCAGAACAAGGCAAGTCACACTCCCTTGATCATGTTGACCCCAATTGTATAACTAAAGTTTGTTTGCTTTTAAATTATATTGCATGGTTAATTTCTATGCTCGGTATTTTAAATTCCGTTTTACTTTAGTTAATACTTATTTGTTATGATACCTTTGACTTTGCAAATCCATGTATCTTGTCACCCTAGATTTAAAAAAACTCTAGTTAGTACGCTAGTATGGCTAGAGAATATTTTTTGTAGCAAATGTTTAGACCTACATAGTTATAGCTTTAGGTTAGGATAACCTTTTTTCATGAAATAATAAACTTTTAAAATGTATTCTTGAATTCAGTGAGTCAAAAAGGTCTATGAAATATTTTAAAATAAAATATAAAACTTGATTTAGACTTAGGCCATGGATAAGGTGGCGGGTACTTGCTAGTATACGTTGTAGCTCGGTGGCTTAACGTGGATATTAGGCACGAGGGGAATGTGGATAGAGCCTAAGTCAATTAAAGATCGGTCTGTGAGCTACTGCTACAAAGCCTAATCGTATTATCACAAGACTGGTATGAGACAGTCTTGGCTGACTAATTAGTGGGTCTTAACCTGAGTCTCGCTATAGGCTGAATATGAGCGTGGCGTAGGCCATAGGAAATCTCACATGACACAAGAGGGGGCTCCGATCTGGTGGATTTCTTATTGGAGTAAAACCTTAGTGGTGGCGTGGCTAGGTTGAAGGCTTATCTTTGTAAAGGCCTTGTTATGATTACTTAGTCGCACGCCTAACGAAGCGTGTAATGGCCGATACAATGAGTTAACTATATCTTGTGGGTAAGTTGTACAATCTCTGCAGAGTATATAATCTATCCTGAATAGTCATGCCCACAGTCATGGGCATACTGAGTAAAGTTTCTCACAGATTAGCCTTTGTTTTTCATAAGTTGGTTTTGGGTGGAGCTCAGGTATCTTTTTGAAGGAAGATGGTTGTAACATTCCATTTTTTGGAAATAATAAATATCACAAAAATTTTGGTATTTGGAAGTTTTGGCACTCCTTGGTACTTTAAAATTTCTGGATTTTCAAGATTTTAATTGAGGTTCCCAAAAACATAAGGACTGATGTAAATAAATGCTAAAGAATAAAAGATTGAAAAAGGAACACTTAAAAAGTGGATATTTATAAAAGAAAATTTTGAATGCAAATAGACGAATATGAAAAGATGATCCAAGTAATTGTCCAAAGATTCACAAAAGGAATTAGCATTATGTATAAGCATTAATTAAATTCCAAACTCCCAAAACCTCCCAAACATTATCAAAACTTAAATAGGAGGCTTCCAAATATGATTCATATATATATATATATATATATATATATATATATATATATATATATATATATATATATATATATATATATATATATATATACACACACACACATGTATATATATATGTGTGTGTGTGTGTGTCCAGAGAAGTAACAAAACTAAAATGGATGTCTTGAAATTTTATGCCTAATATATGGCCCTGTTCTTTGCGGCTTCTAAAAGCCGCTTTTGACTTTTGCTACAGTAACTAACTTTTAAACGGAGTATTTTTTTAAGATGGGGTCTACAAGTTAATTGTAGTACATGTTAAAAACCTAATATCTATACCATAAAAAATCGCAAGTGAGTATCTCTCTTTCCGCAATCTCTGTCGCAAACAGCCAAAAAGCTATCAGCCGCAGCCAAAAGCCATTAGCCGTAGTCAAAAAGAACAGGCCCTATACACACACACACAAATATATATACATGTATGCCTTAAAGAATGCAATTAGAATTCAAAATAAAGAGAAAGAAAATGAAAATAAAAAGAAGAGAGAGGGGGAAAACCAATCAGGCCTTCGGCCCAGCCGGCCCCTCCCCCCTTCGCTCGCTCCCCCGCTCTGTCTCTCTCGCTCTCTCTGGCCCTCTGCCTCACTCGCTCTCTACTCCCCTCCTTGCGCACGCCTGCACACCCATCCCTTCTCCCCGAAAACCCGCGCTAGTGACCCCCAACCCGTTCCCCCTTCGGACTAGCAGCCCGTGGCGTGTCTCCTCACGCCCATGCTACCTACGCCCGCCCGTAGTCCCGTCGCCAACCCCCTCGGCCTCTGCCCACTCACGAGCGCTCGCCAGCGCCATCCCCTCCTCGAAATTGTGCAGCCACAACCCCACGTCTGAATTCCCTTTGGACCGCCAAGTGCTTCCGTGCCTCCTCCGCCCTATGGCACTCCATGCCTACCGTGGCACCCTGCCATCCCCCATCTCCCTTCGAGTGAGACTGAACGGTAGCACCCACGTCGTCGCACCCTCGCCTTGTCAGCCACGTCTATGCCTGTGTCGCCGTGACGCCCTACCCGTGCAATCGCCATCCCCTGCATACCCTTACCATCGTCTCATCGCGATGAGAGACTCCTACCAAATGTACTATAGCCTTACTGCCCGTCGTCACTCGCTAGGGCCGTCGCTAGACCCCTCCACGTGGGTAGCCCGTTCCCACCGCTTATAAAGCCCGCTAAGCCCTCCGATCGGCTCTCCACACCTCCCTCTCCCTCCTAGCGCAAGTAATGGAGCTTTCGTGACCCCCAGCTCACCAGCGACCTTTTCTACTCCAATTCCGGCAATCGGGCTCGTCGCTGTTTAAAGCCACCCCGAGGCAATTCCGTTCACCTGAACCTTCTCTAGATCTCGGTGAAGCCATCCCCACTGTCGGCCAAAGCTCCCCTTGCCCAGGAAGCTCCCTCGCCGTGCACACTCCTCGGAGCTTCACCACCGCACACCGACAACCTTCCTCAACCCTTGCCACAAATTCCTCGCCGTGACCATCCCTAGGTACTCTCTGAGCGAGCAATTGGACTCTAATGCTGTAGATCATCGTGTCCCCTTTCTCCCTGTTCCGCCGCCGCTGAGGCTCGCTGTCGGCCAACACTCTGGCCAAATTGGCCAACGAGACCGAGCACAGAGGTGGGCGAGGGCGTGTAGGCTCCATTTTGCTAATGCTCCCAATCGGCCACTGCCTCCTCCGTCGGCGACGAGCTTCGTCATCGGCGGGAGGAGGAAGAAGGTACTGTAGATCCGTGCCAACCGATTAGCGTGTGCATTAATTAACGATTAATGATAGCGGTTAGATTAATCACTCACTGTCTTGTGGGCCCCCATTTAATTAATTCGATACCCTGTCCCCACGTGTCTGCATCTGCAAAGCATTTAAATCCTCATGGGCCCCGCCTGTCAGTGAAACCGATAAAAACAGTGATTACTGTAGTGCGCCCCAAGTGTCAATGCCTGGTGGTGAGAGAGGTTAATAACCCCAGTGGCCCCACATGTCAGTCACTGATGCATTAAACAAATAAAAAACACTAGTGGGTCCCACCTGTCAATGTAAGCAGAAGAAAGATAAAATACTCAGTGGACCCCACCTATCAGCCTCACATACTCTCTCTCTCCTTAGGAGTATTTAAAGATTTATGAATTTCCAATTTGAATTAATTGAACTAAAAACTTTAAAAATTCATAACTAATTCATTTTAACTCCAAATTTAGTGAGAAAAATTGCAAAATTCATCTAAATTCACGAGTTTTTGAGTTTTTGAGTTTATGAATTTCCAATGACACCAAAATCATGAGTTTTTGAGTTTTTTTGAATTTTTAATGAAGATTTATTTGGCTATGTTGTTTATTTTTATTTCTTTCTAAATGTACGTTCGACGTAAAATTAGCATATGAGGCCCAAGAAGAAGAATCCGATGCAGACCCAAGCCAAGATCAACCCGACCAGGACAGTTGTGAACCAAGCGAGTCAATACTTTGATCATTTTGAATACCCACTTTGCAAATTATTTAGATTCAAATTATCAAATGCATGCTATTATTTTACGTGCTATTTTACGTTGTTTTAATACTTAGCTAGCTGTCCATTTATGTAAAGTGCTACTATTATACCTTTCTGGCACATTAAATAGTTCATGTTCCCAGGAAAAATAATTATGGTAACTTTTCAAAAATAAAGTACATAGTATATCTATATACAATAAGCTTAGCACTACGTAGTTATCGGGGGTGTGAAAATACCCCAACCTCATATGCAAATGCAAAGAGCACATTTTAGAAAAAGTAGTAGTTGACAATGGTCATGTATGTTTAAAATGATTAATATTTTTATGCCCCAAAAATCCCCAAATTGCTTATGCGTCTGGGTGGCTGGTTCGGTGGCATGGTGTATTGGAGTGTACGAGTGTGTGGATTGTGGTAGAACCGTCTAGATAATCTAAGGACCTAATCGGGTCAGACCTCTCATTGTAAAACAGTACAACCAGAAGTCTGCAAAGTGCAACTTGGCTAAGTAAACCCTATTGAACCTCGGACTCATCTCACAGGTTGGGGGAAAGAAGTGCCGGAATGCTAGAGCCTGTTGTGGCTAAATGGACACCGAGTGGAGGGTGATTTGTTTCTCTGTCTTACTAGTACTATGGGGAGTGGAGCCTGGAGGTGCTACTAATAGTGATTAACATCCCGCTCAACGTATGGGACGCGCCGCAAGTGGGAACGGCTCATAGGGTGAGATGAGACCCTGAGACTAGGTAGTTTTGAAAGGTTATTGTGATAATCTACTCTACTGCATGACTAAAGAATCACGTGGGGCAACGAGCAGATTGTCTCTTGTGGTGAAAGTGTACGAGCTCTACAGAGTCAAAACTATTCGAATAGCCGTGCCCACGGTCAAGGGCGGACATGGGAACTTAACTCCGATATAGTTCTAGTTCAAAAATAATTTTAAATGTTGCGACTTGGAAGGGAAAAATGAAGGACGATGGACTGTCCTGGTTTGTGTTGTCCTGGGTGTCATCCCAGAGATAAGTTAAGTGGTTATAATGGTGGATGTAATATGTATCAATACTTTCATCCAAATCTTTTCAAAGGTATTATGATTTTAGTCCAAATGGCTAGGTCTAGGAAATTCTTATACATATATCTTAAGTCTTTTAAAATGCAATTTCTGGCAAAATAAAATAACCCTAGCCTATCCTTTGTCAAGCCATGCATGTTATATAATTGCATTTTGTGTATTAGCTTGCTGAGCACGGTGGTTAGTGTGCTCGCTCTCGCATCACCATATCCAGAAGCCGGAGGACATGAACACTACGCTTACGAGGGTGTACCAAGTCAAGGATCCGACGATGGGAACTAGGGCAGATTCTTAAAAGCCTAGTCCTAAGCATGCAGACTTACCGTAAGAGTGTGCGCCTATATTACCTAGGTTTAGGCAATATAGATGCACACATTTACCTCCAGTCGTCTGCTTGTGGCTTATGGTTCCGCTAATGATTTCGTTTCCGCTACTATACTTTTAGATGTAAGTATTTGGCCTGGGAGGCCCATTTATGTAAAACAGTCGCTCAATGTGGCATATTTCTAAAAGCTCTGATGTAAATTATATTTTGACTGTGTGATCATCATGTGATGTATGAGTGTATAATAGTAATGTACTATGAGCACTACCAACTAATCCAGGGAGTAGTGTGGTAGAATCACAGATGTCGAGACACGAATATGCAAATCTGGAATCTCTGTGTATACTGCACTAGTCCCAAGAACACGCTAGTGCCCACAGTCAAACATAGATGTCATCATGTAACATCCTGATTTTCAGAGCTTTTTAAAACCTTGAATTTAAAAATAAATTTTTGGAATTTTCTAGAATTAATAAAGCTTAATTTGAATTTTTAAAATTTTAAAAGGATTTAATATGATTAAATTAAACTTCAACATTTACTAAAAATATTTTATTTGGGTTCCTTGTGTCTCAAGGAATTTTCTGGTATTTTTGGTGATTTTTTTAGGATTTATTTGCTATTTTCTAGAGCTCCTAGCAATTTACTTGGATTTCTGGAAAAGAAAAAGAAAAATAAAAACCTTCCCCGCCGCCCAATCCGCCTTCCCTCCACACGACGGCCATCCGGCCACTCCCCGCACCGCCGTACCCCTTCCCGCCCTCACCCGCTCGGAGCCGCCCGATGGCCCCCGCCTCCACGCGTCAGCATAGGCCCGGCCCAGCGCCGCTCCCATGTGCTCCCGCCTTGCCACACGGCGGCACCAGCAAAGCCGCGCCCTGCCCCGCTCCGTGCCGCCCGATTCCACCCCGCGCCACGCGTCGCCCATCCACCGCTTCCAGCCCGCACCCGCGAACCCTAACCCTAATCGCCTCGCGCCCGCGCCCGTTCCCCGCCGTTGGATCGCTCGCGCTTCATCCCGGCCGTCCGTGCCAAACCGCGTTCGCGTCCGCGCCGCCCCGTCCCCGGATCGAACTCCCTCGGTTCGTGTGCCCGCAGCCACCTCGGTTCGTGGGCCTGCCGTCGAGGTTCGCGTGCACTCCACCACCGTCGACTCTGTTCTCGCCTCGCGCCGCGCCGTCACCGGAGTTCGCGCCGTCGCCGGAGCTCGCCCCGTCGCCGCCGACCTCGTTGCCGCCGTTCTCGTCGCCGGTGAGCCCTCCGCACCGTCCCCATCGCCGCGTCGCCTCCCCGCCGATCGAAGCCGCCGCTCGTCGCGTGCACCGCCCGCCTCGCTCGCGCGCGTCGTGCGCGGCGCCGCGCGCGACGCCCGCCCGCACGCGTCGGCGATCCGCCCGCCACCGCACCCGCCGCCTCGCCGCGCGCAGATCCGGTCGGGCCGAAGGCCCGTCGCGCCGCGCGCCGCCGAGCCGTTGGATCCCATCGCTGCCGCCCGCGCCCGAGCCGTGTCGCGTCAGCCCTACCACGTGGCCGGCCACTTCAGCCTTATGCCCACGTGACAGCCACGTGTCATGCCACGTCAGCTACCACATCAGCAAAACGACGCCACCCGAGCCACGTGGCAGCCACGTCAGCCCTAGCCACGTGGCAGCATCAACACCGCCACGCCGGCCCGACCCGCCGCGTCGGCGCCCTCTTCGCGTGCATTTCCGTCGCGCGCGCCCACCGTGGACCTGGTTCCCCGTGCTCCTTGTTCACAGCACAGTACCCTTTTTTAATTTTTCCCAATTTAATTTTAGGGTTTATTTTATGAGAGCCCGTTCTCCTCCGTCCTAGCTCCGATTGACCCCATTATTTTTTTTAAATTCATCTAAAATCGAGCTCTAGCTTTTGGTTCTGGTTTCATGATTTTTGGAGTTCGTTTGCTTATCATTTTATGTGTTTTTCTTGTTTTGGTCATTTTCTCTCTCGTTAGATTCGGATTCCGGAGGAGTAGGTTCTACGCCCGAAGACCAAGAGTACCTCGCTGAGCATAACCAAGTCAAGTCGTGTCCTTTGATCATGTTGAACCCAGTTTTGCAATCTATTATTTAATTAATTTGTTTTAAATTACATTGCATCGCTATTTTTATTCAAACCCTTGCATTGGTAGTTATCGTCCCAATTTAATTAATTGAATTCATACCTCCTTGCGAAACCCTAGTGGGCGGATTGAGTTGTAACTGAACTTTGTGAAGGCCTTGTTGTGGTTACCTTCGGCTGGGGCTAATCACATCGTGTGGGTACAGTTGTGCAACCTCTGCAGAGTGCAAAACTATTCGAATAGCCGCGTCCTCGGTCATGGACAATGCTCGGTGATTTCACATAAGGGGTAGTTATTTCTGAAAAACTTGTGTATTGTGGTTGGACAGTGGATGGTTAATCCACTGTTGGTTTAGCTTATGGATGGGAGGTCCATAAGCGGTTGGTTTAGCTTGTGGATGGGAGGTCCATAAGCGGTTGGTTTAGCTTGTGGATGGGAGGTCCATAAGCGGTTGGTTTAGCTTGTGGATGGGAGGTCCGCAAGTGGTTATGTCACTTCCTTTGATTATTTACTTATTATTGTTTTACTTAAAGTTCGCTTTCAATCTATTTACTGTATTTACCTTTAAATGCCATTTTATGCAAATTAACCTTTCGGCCATCCTTTGGTAAGCCTTACATACTATATTGCATTCATTTGTTACAAACGACTTGCTGAGTACCAATGTAGTCACGGCTTTATGCCCAATGTTGCTCAGTTGAGGAAGAGGAGTATCATCAGCAGGAGGTTCCAAAAGGAGAGTACTTCGACGACTTCACGGATTAGGTTTCGTTCTCCACTCGATAACCCGTGGGCTTGCCGACGGGCGGGGGCGGCAGCGGGTGCGGCGCGATGGACGACACGCGTGGGGGGGGGGCGGGGATCGGGTGGCGAGGAGGCGCGGCTCTAGGGTTAGGCGGGGGCGCGCGCACGGGCGATGGGGATTGCAGCCACGTGGCGAGGGGGTCGGATCGGGCGGCGCGGAGCGGAGCGGAGGAAGGCGAGGTGGGGCGGGCCAACGGAGGCGGCGGGGAGAGCAGCTGGGGGGGATGGGCGATGCATGGAGAGAGGGAGAATCGGGCGGCCGGGAAACGGCGGAATTTTTAAAAGGGTTATATTTTCTTTTTATTTCTCCATAAAATTCAAATAAGAATCCAAAATGCTCTAGAAAATAGCAAATAAATCCCAAAAATTCACCAAAAAATACAAAAAAAATCCTTGAGAGACAAGGAACTCAAATAAAATATTTTCAGCTTATGTTAAAGTTTAATTTAATCATACTAAATTCTTTTAAATTCTAAAAATTCAATTTAAGCTTGATTAAAATTCAGAAAAATCCCAAAAATTTATTTTTAAATTTCAGGTTTTAAAAATCTCAGAAAATCAGGATGTTACAACAGATGATTTTGGATTTTGAATTCGGGTCCGACAGTGCTGGTATCAGAGCATACGACTGTAGGGTAAATCCTTAGGAAGGCTACTAGGTCTAAGGACTTAATTTTATAAACCTATAAAAAGGGGTTTTAGAAAAATATAGTATATTATCTCCTCTCTTATCCCTCTTAGATCTGATCTTGCCCTTCTTCTTTTGTTTTAAAAGGGATACTAACTTTAGTACGTTGCTTGACAGATGGCTGGAGGCGCAGAGGGTGGCTGGGACTACTTCTCCCATTTACATACTGAGGGAGAGTTCACTTGCATACTACGCAAGCTGCTACAGTATTTGGGGTATAAAGAGCAGCCTATCTACCGAGGACGCAAGACCACTAAGGGGCCTTGAGAGTCGTGGCTTATGGAGATCTTCCTCTACGCCCGAGATGAGACGTCGCCACCCCACATTTTCCAGAGCTTGCATAGAAGGAGTACCGCTTCCACCGCTCTCCAGGTTGCTACCCGCCTAGCCGCTGCTAGGCTGTGCGACATCCATGGGTCAGCAGTGCTGATGTCGCCATTCTTCTATTACCCATCATGCCAGGAGGGGCGACCCACTACGAGACCTTCTTGGTAGAGACCGAGGATAACCCCATGCTGTCCCATCAGGTCCACCTTACCCGGGCCATGGGGGCCACCTAGACTGCTGCGCTAGAGGAGATCAGCGACCTACGACAGCTTCTACTCTCCAGCTACGGTCGGGAGCAGCTCACCAAGTGCGAGAAGGCACTCGCCGAGGTGGAGAAGGAGAAGGCCAACACCCTTACCAAGCTTCAGAGGACTGCTGTAGCCATGACGATCCTGGCCCCAGGTCCTGGTACATCACCTGTCGCCAGCCTGACTCCTGCACCACCAAAGCCACAGGCTAGCGGGCCCCACACTCGACTTACTGCACGGAAGAGCGTGTGGCCCCCAGGTCTGAGGGACATAGTCACCCTGGGTGGGCCTGTTTATGTCCGTATATACTCCCGCTCCCACTCTCACTTGGACTCATCGGAGTTTAGCGATAGTCGCTCTCGCCCCCAGTCTCTAGACTACACCCTGTCTTGAGAGCCAGCTTAGCAGGGGAGTAGACCTTTTGTGTCCTTGTAGCATATGTCCTTGTAGCAGCTAGATGATGTATTAAGACTTAGATCATTGTTGTAACTAGTTGCTCGACGCAGCCTAGTGCTATGTGAGTGTCGAGCTGTATGAACTTTTAAGTTATGAATGTATTGCGGCCGAAAGTAGGCCCTGTATTGTATTTGGCTTTGTCGTTATTCTTGCTCTCGATGGTTTTTGCATGATTTGGTTTTGGGCCAAAAGCCCACATACTTAGCATGTGTAATTAAAATATATTTGGTATCTGCAGATGGCCACCCAACGTGTTACAAGAGCCCAGACTAGCGCTACTCCAGGCAGGCAGGCCGAGGTAGAAACTAGTCAGGAGACCCCACACGTGGGCCGAGACAGAGGCCGAGGTCCAAAAGACAATCCTCTGCCACCACCCCCGGAACACCCCACACTGGCCCAAGTCATGGCCCAGCAAACGCAACTTCTGCAGGCCATCTATATAGGCCAGCAAGACAACGCCAGTGGCCACAACACCAAATTGGGCGACTTCTTAAGGACAAGACCCTTGACCTTCTCATTTGTCGACGAGCCTATTGAAGCCGAAGATTGGCTTCGACATATTGAAAGGAAGCTCCGGCTGACCAAGTGCAATGACAAAGATCGAGTGATCTTCGCCACCCACTAATTGAAAGGAGCTGCCGCCGCCTGGTGGGAAAATTATGTATCCACCCGGGGCCAAGAAGATGCACCAACCGACGACGACTCAGAGGAAGAAGCTGCAAACCAAGGGGCAGCTGTAGGGCAAGAACCACAAGGACCCCACCGAGCTCCTCGAGCCCGGCCTGCCCGTGCAGTTATAACATGGGCGGAATTCAAGACCGCCTTCAAGGCCAACTTCGTCCCCGCTGGAGTTATGCGGATGAAGAAGAACGAGTCCGCACCCTAAAGCAGGGGAATATGTCGGTTAGCGAGTACCTCACTAAGTTCAATCAGCTCGCCCGATATGGCCCAAAGGATGTGGCAGACGACGAGGAAAAGATCGATCGGTTCTTCAAGGGCATGAATGAGGAGTTGCGAGTGCAACTAATCATACAAGACATCACCAACTTTCATCAGCTTGTAAACAAGACCCTTATTCTGGAGAATGAGAGAAAGAACTTGGAGGCCAGTCGCAAGAGGAAGCAAGTGGTGCAGAGACCACAAGGAAGTTTTATCCAAATGTTCTTCAACAACCCTTCCTACAACTGGCAGACTTCCACTACGACACCCCGTACAGGTGGCAACACTCCTCAGATCCCAAGACCCAGTGGCCAGTCCACCGAGCGGAATCCTGTGGCCAACAATAGCTACTTCAGCTGTGGGGAGAAGGGGTACTATGCCGCTCGATGCCCAAACTGGACCACCACACCGGTGAAGTTCAACTTGGGAACCACTCCCGTCCGAGACCAAGCATCAGCACAGGGCAAGGGATACCAGACCCCTCAGCCCAAAAGGACTGCGTCCACTCCTAATCGTGGCCAAATGAACCACATCACTGCAGAGGAGGCCCAATAAGCAGCGGGAGTCTTGATGGGTACGTTTTCTGTCAAGACTATCCCGGCTAATGTTCTTTTTGACTCTAGGGCTTCACATTCATGCATAGTAAGGGGATATGTGGATAAGGTGGGATTACCTACATACCCATTAAAGAAACCAGTGGTATTTAGCTCACCTGCTGGAACCATCACTGCCACACTAGTATGCCCAAAAGTTGAGATCACCATGGAAGATTCGGGCTTCTTAGCAGATCTAATAGTGCTGCACTTAGAGACCTGGATATTATTTTAGGAATGGATTGGCTAGCCAAACACCATGGAATAATAGATTGTGCCACCAAGAGAGTAAGTTTGACTAAATGCCCAGGGCTGATCATAGCGGTTAGAGTGGATCGACCGTATCGCTGGGGCGTGCGGTTAACCATTTTGAAGAAGTATCTCTAGAGGGAATGCTCGTAGTACAAGATTATCCTAAGGTATTTCCAGAGGAATTGCCAAGCATGCCACCAGATAGAGACCTGGAGTTCGTCATTAACCTAAAGCCTGGAGCTGCTCCAATTGCCAAGCGACCCTATAGGATGACTGTCGATGAATTGGAGGAGCTCAAGAAGCAACTCTAAGAACTGCAAGAGAAGGGTTTCATTAGACCCAGTTCATCTCCTTGGGGATCCCCCGTACTCTTTGTCAAGAAGAAGGATGGCACTGTCCGCATGTGTGTGGATTATCGGTCGCTGAATGAAGTGACCATTAAGAATAAGTACCCTCTCTCTAGGATTGATGATCTCTTTGACCAACTAGGAGGAGCTACCACATTTTCCAAGATTGATCTGAGATCAGGCTACCACCAGCTGAAGATTAGACCTAAGGACATCCCAAAAACAGCCTTCACCACCAGATATGGGCTGTATGAGTTTACAGTCATATCCTTTGGACTAACCAATGCCCCGACTTACTTCATGAACCTCATGAATATAGTATTCATGGAATACTTGGATAGGTTTGTAGTGGTATTTATAGACAATATTCTCGTCTATTCCAAGAATGCCGAGGAGCATGCAAAACACTTATGTATGGTACTAGAAAAGCTAAAGGAGCATTATTTGTATGCCAAATACAGCAAGTGTGAATTTTGGCTAAGTGATATTAGCTTTATAGGCCATATAGTATCAGCCGGCAGAGTATCAGTAGATCCAACTAAGATTGAAGCTGTGATAGAATGGAAGCAGCCCACGACTATCATGGAAGTAAGAAGCTTCCTTGGGTTAGCAGGATATTCCCGAAGGTTCATAGAAGGTTTTTCCCGAATTGCCAAGCCGCTAACCCAGTTCCTTAAAAAGGAGCAGAAGATTGAATGGACTAAGGCTTGTGAGGAATGCTTTCAGGAGCTCAAGAAAAAGCTAACTTCCATCCCTGTCCTAGTTTTTCCAGACATCCATAAGGACTTCGAAGTATACTGTGATGCCTCCCATCAGGGCCTCGGAGGCATGCTTCTGCAAGGAGGAAAAGTGGTGGCATATGCATCTAGACAACTTCGCCCTCACGAAGTGAATTATCCCACTCATAATTTAGAGTTGGCTTCAATGATTCATGCCTTGAAGATCTAGCGGCATTATTTGATCGGTAACCATTGTGATATATATACCGATCATAAGAGCCTTAAGTACTTCTTCACACAATCGGACCTCAACTTAAGGTAAAGAAGGTGGCTGGAGCTGATTAAGAACTACGACCTAGGTATTCACTACCACCTTGGTAAGGCAAATGTGATAGCTGATACCCTAAGTCGCAAGGCCTACTGAAGTAACCTTCTGGTTAAAGCACAGTAACCTAAACTGCACAAGGAGCTAGTAACCCTCAACCTAGAAATCGTAGAGAAAGGCACCATAGCAGCTATGGAGATCCAACCAAGCATAGAAGAATTAATCATAGTTGCCCAGAAGGGGAACTCCACAGCCCTGAGGATGAAAAGCCAAATGGCCAAGGGAAAGGCTCTGAAGATGACTGAAGACCCGCAAGGAGTTTTGAGATATGGGACACGCCTTTTTATTCCCCACCAAGAGGATCTTAAGAACTTGATACTGAGAGAAGTCCACTATTCTGCATACTCCCTTCATCCGGGAAGCACTAAGATGTATCAAGATATGAAACAATGGTACTGGTGGCCAAGAATGAAAAGGGATACTACTGAATATGTTGCCTGCTGTGACGTATGCCAAAGAGTGAAAGCTGAACACCAACGGTCAGCAGGATTACTGCAGCCATTGCAAATACCTTAATGGAAGTGGGAGGAAGTAGGAATGGACTTTATCACAGGTTTACCCCAGACCAAAACAGGGTATGACTCTATATGGGTCATAGTGGATAGGCTAACGAAAGTTGCCCACTTCATTCCCATCAAGACCACTTACAAGGGAAACAAGCTGGCAAAGCTATATATGTTCCACATCGTGTGCTTACACGGTGTGCCCAAGAGGATAGTCTCTGACCGAGATACTCAGTTCACCTCGCATTTCTGGGCTAGCCTTTATGAAGCCCTTGGCACTCATCTGGACTTAGTACTACCTATCACCCTCAAACCGATGGACAAACAGAGAGGGTAAATCAAATCTTGCAAGATATGCTTCGGGCTTGTGCCTTGGACTTTACCATGGATTGGGACAAGTGCTTGCCCTATGCTGAGTTCGCATACAACAATAGCCATCAAACTAGTCTGAAGATGTCCCCGTTCAAGACCTTATATGGAAGAAAATGCCAGACCGCTCTACATTGGTTTGAAGTAGGGGAAAGTTCCATCTTTGGGCTAGAGACCCTGCAGCAAGCTGAAGAGAAAGTCTACTTAATTAGGGATCGACTGCAAGTTGCTCAATCCAGACAGAAGGCCATTCCCAATCAAGGCTAAGAAGGGAGAAGTAGCATACCAGTTGGAGCTACCCGCAAACCTCGTAGATATACATGATGTATTTCATGTATCCCAACTTAAGAAGTGTCTTCGAGTGCCAGAAAACCCGACTCCTTTACAAAAAATCAAGATTGAGAATGACTTAACTTACCATGAGCGTCCTATCAAAATTCTTGATGTGGTGGAAAAGAAAAACAAGAAATCAAACTATCCGGATGTGCAGAGTGCAATGGAACCACCATACTAAAAAGGAGGCTACTTGGGAGCGCGAAGACCAATTGCGGAAGAATTACCCTTACCTGTTTACAAGATAGACCGAATCTTGAGGCCAAGATTCCGTTGAAGGGGGGTAGACTTGTAACATTCCAATTTTTGGAAATAATAAATATCGTGAAAATTTTGGTATTTGGAAGTTTTGGCACTCCATGGTACTTTAAAATTTCTGGATTTTCAAGATTTTTATTGAAGTTCCCAAAACCATAAGGACTGATGTAAATAAATGCTAAAGAATAAAAGATTGAAAAAGGAACACTTAAAAAAAGGATATTTATAAAAGAAAATTTTGAATTCAAATAGACGAATATGAAAGGTTGATCCAAGTAATTGTCCAAAGATTCACAAAAGGAATTAGCATTATGTATAAGCATTAATTAAATTCCAAACTCCCAAAAACTTCCCAAACATTATCAAAACATAAATAGGAGGCTTCCAAATATGATTCATATACATACATACATATATATATATATGTGTGTGTGTGTGCGTGTGTGTGTGTATGTCTAGAAAAGTAACAAAACTAAAATGGATGTCTTGAAATTTTATGCCTGAAATATATATATATATAAAGATATATACATGTGTGCCTTAAAGAATGCAATTAGAATTCAAAATAAAGAGAAAGAAAATGAAAATAAAAAGAACAAAATAAAAAGAAGAGAGGGGGGAAACCAATCAGGCCTTCGGCCCAGCCGGCCCCCTCCCCCCTCGCTCGCTCCCCCGCTTTGTCTCTCTCGCTCTCTCTGGCCCTCTGCCTCGCTCGCTCTCTTCTCCCCTCATCACGTGTGCACGCACACCAATCCCTCCTCCCTGAAAACCCGTGCCAGTGGCCCCCACCCTATTCCCCCTTCGGACCAGCAGCCCGTGGCGTGTCTCCTCGCGCCCATGCTACCTACGCCCACCCGTAGTCCCGCTGCCAACCCCCTCGGCCCCTGCCCACTCGTGAGCACGTGCCAATGCCGTCCCCTCCCCTAAATCATGTAGCCATAGCCCCACATCTGAATTCCCTTTGGACCGCTAGGTGCTTCTGCGCCTCCTCTGCCCCATGGCGCTCCATGCCTGCCGTGGCACCGCTGCCATCCCCCATCTCCCTCCGAGCAAGACTAAATAGCAGCGCCCACGCCGTCACACCCTCGCCGCATTAGCCACGTCTGTGCCCACGTTGCCGTGATGCCCTGCCCGTGCAATTGCCATCCCCTGCACACCCCTATCGCCGACTCATCGCTATGAGAGACTCCCACCAAACCAAGAAGAAGAATCCGAGGCAGACCCAAGCCAAGATCAGCCCGAACAGGACAATTGCGAACCAGACCCGTCAATACTTTGATCATTTTGAATACCCACTTTGCAAATTATTTAGATTCAAATTATCAAATGGATGCTATTGTTTTACGTGCTACTTTACGTTGTTTTAGTACTTAGCTGGCTATCCATTTATGTAAAGTGCTACTATTATACCTTTCTGGCACATTAAATAGTTCATGTTCCTAGGAAAAATAATTATGGTAAAATAAAATAACCCTAGCCTATCCTTTGTCAAGCCATGCATGTTATATGATTGTATTCTGTGTATTGGCTCGCTAAGCACGGTGGTTAGTGTGCTCGCTCTCGCATCACCATATCCAGAAGCCGGAGGACAGGAACACTACGTTTAAGAGGGTGTACCAAGTTAAGGAGCCGTCGATGACAACTAGGGCGGATTCTTAAAAGCCTAGTCCTAAGATGCAGACTTGCCATAAGAGTGTACGCCTATATTGCCTAGGGTTAGGCAATATACATGCACACATTTACCCCCAGTCGCCTGCTTGAGGCTTATGGGTCCACTAATGATTTCGTTTATGCTGCTATACTTTTAGATGTAAGTATTTGGCTTGAGAGACCCATTTATGTAAAACAGTCGCCTGACGTGGCGTATTTCTAAAAGCTCTGATGTAAATTATATTTTAATTGTATGATCATCATGCGATGTATGAGTTAATAACAGCAATATATTGTGAGCACTACCTACTGATCCAGGGAGTAGTGCAGTGGAATCACAGATGATTCTGGATTTCGAATACGGGTCCGACAATGGTCCTAGTGAGATATCTGTGGATAGGTTGGTGTTAGGTCGGTGCCTGCACTAATGGTATTACTTGATTTAAATTTGGTCTTTTTAATACAGTATTAAATTCAGCATTTTCAACCTATTTATTGTATTTCATGAAATGTTGTTTATGCTTAAATAACCATATAAGCCTTCCTTTAAAATTGTAACTACTAAGTGTAGAAATTAATTAAACTGTTATGCTAGAGGAAATATTATATTAGAAACATAAATGCATGGCTGCTATTATACATGCGTGCCCTGTTAGTCTGTCATATGAACCTAGGTTAGCTAGCTGAGTAGTGTTACTCCTAGCTCATTTTAATTCTTAATAATCACACACAAACATGTTTTAGCCTATATTATGTGACATAAGCACATATATATAAGATCTTAAGCTGCCCTATTGCTTATTAATTTAAGGACTTAATTTATTTGCTTTTGATCAAAAGACATCTTAGGTAGAGAGGATTTAAAATAGAAGATCCATCATTGAGTAATTCCTCTATAAGCCCTCTGATCTTAGGTTGTTAAATAATTTCACACATAAAATAATGAAGTTAATAACTCAACATATCGTCGATTCTTTAGTGGAGCTTAAAATATGGCTAGCATACAAAAATCAATCTCGAATGTAAAGTTAGGGTGCCAACATGCCATGATTTATTTCATCTTAAATTTTAATTTGTAGTATTTTATTATCATAATTTCATTGTAATTTTTATGTAGTATTGTACTGCCATGAAATAAATATTTATTTGTAGTAATGTCCTACCATGAAATAAATAATTATGCAATTATTTCTTTATAGTATTGTACTACCATGAAATAAATAACTATGTAATTATTTATTTGTAGTATTGTACTGCCATGAAATAAATATTTTTGTAATTATTTATTTTATCATAATTTTTAATTTATAGTATTGTACTGTAATTTATATATATATATGTCTACATGCAGTGGCGGAACCAGGATTTGGTTACGCCTCGGGCTGAACTCTAACAACCTAAAACTAATGTCAATTTGTACCCATGCCACGATATAACATACTAAGCAAATTTAATTCCAAATATTGATACACTATAAGTGCATCCAAAATTCTGAATGGAAATAAGCAATATCATACAAATGTTGATTTAGAACCGTACCTCTGAAGAAGGAAATAGTTGCAGGAGTCACAGTACTGACCCTTGAATCAGGTATATTATCTTTCTTCAGATAATTTCTTGACTTCAATGCAGGGTTGCTATTGATGATGGCAAGTCTCAGATGTTTGGTCAATAGCATATTGACTACATGTAGGATAAATAAGAATGTGAGAAATTTATATGTAGAAGTTGTTGTTTCTAATCTGAAACAACCTTCAAATCATCACATTCGTACACAAGGAGCTGGGCTCATCGACAAATAAAACGAACAGAAGCATATGAACAGCAATACCTACACAATGCACAAGCAACAACCAAGCCCACCATGCCTCCACCACCAATAGCAATGTAAAATTGTAAAGCTCATCAGGTCTAGCTTTCACATCAACTAATAGTCCAATAGCAATGTGGAAGTGGCGCTCGGCCGCCTGGCCAAGAGGTGGGCGACGCCGGTGCTGGCCAGGAGCCAAGCGGGAGGGGGGCGACGCTAGCGCAAGCAGGCTGTAGATAGGAGCCGAGCAGGAGGGGCGGCGACGCCGGCGACGGCGCACGAGATGGGGCGGAGGCAGAGTTAGGGTTCTGAGGCGAGGGCGAGCAGTCGACGATCTTCCCGGACGGCGCGGCGGACGACGACGATGAGGAGGAGGGAAGCGGGGGGGAGGTGGGCCCAGCGGCGGATCTGGCCTGGGGAGGACGGAGGAGTTGGGAATGGCAGGGGAGGGGGACGAGGGGGCGGGGGAGGAGTAGGGGCAGCGGGGGAGGGGAGGAGGGCGGGGCTGGCCGGGGAGAGGGAGGAGGCGACGGGGGGAGGAGGAGGCGGGGGAGGGGGGGAGGGAGGCGGGGGGAGGAGGGAGCGGTGGGGGATCTGGGGAGGAGGGAGGCGGGCCCGGTGGCGGATCTGGCTTGGGGAGGATGGAGGAGTGGGGGGCGACGTGGCTGCGGGAGGGAGGGGGGACGAGGGGGCGGCGGGGGAGGAGTAGGGGACGGCGGGGAGGGGAGAGGAGGGCAGGGGCCGGTGGCGGCAGAGGGAGGAGGGCGACGGGGGCGGTGTAGGGAGGGGGAGGAGGGGGCGAGGGGGTGGAGGCGGCGGTGGGGGGAGGGGGAGGGGGCGGTGGGGGAGGGGGAGGCCGGGAGGGGAAGGGGGAGGAGGGGGGCGACGAGGGGCGGCTAGGAGGGGAAGGGGGGCGGCGGGGATTAGGGTTTCAGGGGGCCATATACTTGGGAGTTTGCTGGGCCTCGGGCTATAGCCCACCCAGCCCGAGGCTCAGTTCCACCCCTGTCTACATGTATGTATGTACGTACGTACGTATGTACATACATACGTGTATGTATGTATGTATTGTTTATTTCATCGTAAATTTCAATTTGTAGTATTTTATTGTCATTATCAATCTTTACACTAATATTTTATCTATCCCATATGTTGGAAACTCTATCTTTACCAGAGCTTCTCGAACAGTACTACGATGAGAACCATTGGTGCCACTCATGGATGACGGGTGACGCGGCTGGCCCTCCGCCCTTCAAGCTGCGGGGAAGGAGGGATCATTGGGAGCTGAACGATCATTATGTCTCGATCCTGCAGGCCATGGGCTTGTTGCCCTTTGCGAGGCTAGACTCCATCGAACGCCAGTTCACCATCGACGGTAGCTTGCTCGCGGCACTGGTGGACAGGTGGAGGCTCAAGATGCACACATTTCACTTTCGATGGGGTGAGGTGATGGTCATTCTACAGGACATCTCGTTCTTGATCGGTCTCTCCCTCTGATGCACAACGCACTTGTTCCAGCCCCTGCACCGGTGTCGAGACCCGAATATGCAAATTCGGACTATCTGTGTAAACCGCACTAGTCCAGGATCACGCTAGTACACACAATTAAATATAGATGTAATCACAACCATACACACACTAAATTAAAAAGGAAAATCTCAAATATCAATAAATATCCAAAGTACGACCTTATGGCCAGGCTTACAATATCACCATCCCGAAGGGCTTAAAGTCTAGCAGCGGAAAACTAAAATAAAGCGTAGCATCCATTCGACATGCCCACAGGCTATCGAGTGGAGAACGAAGTCCTAATCCGTGAAGTCGCTGAAGTACTCTCCCTCTAGAACCTCCTGCTGGTAATACTCATCTTCCTCAACTGAGCAACACGGGCATAAAGCCATGAGTACATTGGTACTCAGCAAGTCGTTTGTAACAAATGAATACAATATAGTATGCAAGGCTTACCAAGGAGGGCTGAAAGGTTAATTTGCATAAATGACATTTTGAGATAAATATGATAAATAGATTGAAAGTGAATTTTAATGATAAATAATCGATGGAATTGAAGTAAACTACTTGTGGACATCCCATCCACAAGCTAAGCCAATAGTGAACTACATGTTCACCAACCAACCATAAACCTCCAGTTTAAATGAAATCACTACCCCTCGTGTGAAATCACCGAGCGTTGTCCATGACCGAGGATGTAGCTATTTTAATAGTTTTACACTCTGCAGAGGTTGCACAACTGTACCTACACGATGTGATTAGCTTCGAGCTAAGGAAATCACAACAAGGCCTTTACAAAGTTCAATTCCAACTCAATCCCGCCTGCTAGGGTTTTGCATCACACCCCCTTGCACCACATGGAAATCAGAAACCATGTTCTTCACAATGGCGAGATTGAAGTTGTTATTTCCCAAATTAATTAGCTAGGTCTATCCCATACTAGTCATGTGGTTTGCACGATAAAACTCAGATCAATGGCGCACAAAGTTAAGTCTTTAAGTCTACCTGGGCGAGACTGCCACATCCCACGAAGTGAACCTGTACTTCCCCGTTTACTGCACGATCACTCGCCCGAGTGAAAATCAAGTTTGTATAACCACGCCAATGACACACCAATGTCATGGCACAAATTTTATAGCCATGGCACCAACCATGATTCCATATCTCATTGAGTCAAATTAATTATTCATATGCGATGATAAACCCTTTTGTAAATTAAGCAAAACTAAGCATTCTAGTCGTATAACCCATATGACATCTAGCATAGCATCACTAATAAAATTTTCAACCTATGGTGACAATGGCATCATGGCAATCAAATTATCAAGGGGAAAGATTAACCAATTGGGGAATAACTATCGAGTATAATGGTTTGTAATTAAATAGCGATGCAATGTAATTTAAAATAAAATAATTAAATAATAGATTACAAACTGGGTTTAACAAGATCAAAGGACACGACTTGCCTTGGTTATGCTCAGCGATGTACTCGGGGTCTTCTGGCGTCGCTCTTGCTCCTCCGGAATCAGAATCTAACGAGAGAGAAAGCGATCAAAACAACAAAAACAAATCAAATAAACTTCAAATGAACTCCAAAAACCTTGAAACTAGAACCAAAAGGTAGAGCTCGATTTTAGATGAATTTACAAAAAATGGGGTCAATCGGAGTTAGGACAGAGGAGAACGGTCTCTCGGAAAATCAAATCAAAAGAAAATTCAGAAAATATACTGTGCTGTGGACCCGACGCACGGAAAAACAAGTTCACGGTGGACCCGGTCCATGAAATAGTGCGCACGGGGGTGGTGCTGATGCGGCGGCCTAGGGCTGATGTGGCAGCATGCAGTGCTGACATGTGGCTAGGCTGACGTGGCAGTAGGGGCGGGTTTTGGCTGACGTGGCACTGATGTGGCATGACACGTGGCTAGGGCTGACGCGGCAAGGAGGCTAAGATCGGACGAAGACGATCGTGCGGCTGTGAAGGCGGTGACAATTGGACTGCCCGACCATCAACGGCTGCGAAGATGGTGAACGTTCGGGCTGTCCGATGATGATGACAATTAGACAGCTGCGAAGATGCAATGGTTGGACTATCCAAAGATAATGTCGATTGGATGGTCTGCCTTTGATCGGACGGCTGTGAAGATGGGCAACGATCGGACTGTCCGACTATTGGGAAGATCGGACGGCTGCGAAGGTGTGGGGACGTTCGGACCATCCGAACTGAGTGGCACATCTCGGCCGTTGGGAGAGATCGGTCCGATGGATGGTTGACGCGTGGCAGCGCTATGCACGAAGCGTCACAGGCACGCAGTGCGGACGCGGGCATGATGACGATTCGGGGACGATGGCGCGGGCACGGGAGTGTGGCGGAGGGTGGCTCGGGTGGCGGAACTCACCAGTACAGGCGGAGAGGCGACGACGGCACACGGCGGAGACAGAGGCTGCACGAGCTTCGGTCGTCATCGAGGGAAGCGGCGGCGCTAGCGCGGACGGCGAGGGTGACGGTGCTCGGGGTCTATTTATGCAAGCAAACCGAGGAAACCCTAAGCAGCGGAGGAGTTCGTCTTGGAGACGGATGTGCGACGCATGGCACGAGCAAAGAGCTGACGGCGGGGAGGAGGCGGGGCGAAGCCGGTTATGGGGCCGAAGTGGGCGGGGGTTACGGCCCATTAGGGTTTTGGATCTTTTCTCCCGCTTTTATTTTTAATAAATTTAATTAAAATCCAAAAAGCTCTAGAAAATATCATATAAATCCCCAAAAATTCACCAAACATACCAAAAAATTCCTTGAGACCTGAGGAACTCAAATAAAATATTTTCAGCTTATGTTAACGTTTATTTTTATCATATTAAATCATTTTAAATTCTAAAAGTTTATTTTAAGTTTGATTTAATTCCAGAAAATTCTAGAAGATTTGTTTTTGAATATAGGACTTTATAAACTCTAGAAAAACACGATGTTACAAATCTTACCCCCTTAAATGGGATCTCGACCCTGAGATCCGGGGTAACTAAGAGAATAGGTTCGGAAACTCGGCCTTGAGGTCCTCCTCGCGCTCCCCGGTGGCTTCCTCCTCGGAGTGGTTGCTCCACTGAACTTTGCAAAAATGAACAACTTTATTCCGAGTGACTCACTCTGACACATCCAAAATTCTAACCGGGTGCTCTTTGTAAGACAGATCCTCCTGAAGATCAAAAGCCTCAACTGGCACAACTTCCTCTGGTACTCTCAAACACTTCTTCAGCTGGGACACATGGAAGACGTCACGTACCCCACTGAAGGACGCATGTAGCTCCAACTGATAAGCAATCTCTCCCCTACATTTCAAAATTTTGAACGGTCCAACAAACCTCGGAGCAAGCTTTCCTTTTAACTGAAACCTTTTCACACCTTTGAATGGTGTGATCCTGAGATACACAAAATTATCTGGCTCAAAGCTCAACTCTCGACGTCTGGTGTCTGCATAACTCTTCTGCCTGGCTTGTGCAGTTTTCAACCTTTCCTGAATCAAACGGATCTTGTCCTCAGCTTCTTTTAAACAATCTGGACCAAACACCTGTCCTTCCTCTGTTTCTTTCCAATTGAGAGGGGTCCTGCATTTTCTGCCATAAAGTGCCTCAAACGGTGACATATGCAAACTGTCATGGTAACTGTTATTGTACGAGAACTCTATAAAAGGTAAACAGCTGTCCCACTTGGCTCCATAATCTAGCACACATGCTCTCAACATATCTTCAAGAATCTGATTTACTTGCTCGGTCTAACCATCTGTCTGGGGGTGGTATGTTGTACTGAAATTCAGGTGAATTCCCATAGCCTCACGGAAACTTCTCCAAAAATGAGAGGTGAACTGCAATCCACGATCTGATACTATTTTTTTGGTACTCCATGCAGATTGACAATCCTTGACATATACAGCTCTACTAATCTGTCACTACTGTAAGTTGTCTTGACTGGGCTCTGATGCTCTGCCTTTACTCTTTGACACACATCACAAAGTGCCACATACTCAGCGATCTCACGCTTCATGCTTGGCCACCAATACTTGTCTTTAATGTCCTGGTACATCTTGATACTGCCGGGGTGAATTGAATACAAAGACTCATAAGCTTTTTTTAACAACAAATCCTTTAGCTCCTTCTTATTGGGCACACACAAACGCTGCTTGAACCACAAGGTTCCTTGCTCATCCTCTGTAAATCCTGACTCTTTTCCTTTACTCATGTTTTCCCTAATACGCTGAAATGCCTCATCCTCTTACTGAGCCTGACGAATATGACCATCCAAGGTTGGCTGCAACTCTATTGCTGCCAGAAATCCGTCCTCAACCAGTTCCAAACTGAGCTTTTAGAATTCCTCTTGCAAAGCCGGCTGACTTTCTTTAACCATAATTGTATTGCAATAAACCTTTCTGCTCAGGGCATCTGCAACCACATTGGCCTTTCTAGAATGATAATGTATGCCAACATTATAATCCTTTATTAATTCTAGCCACCTTCTCTGCCTGAGGTTGAGCTCGGCCTGGGTAAAGATGTATTTCAGACTCTTATGATCCGTGTAAACCTCACATCTATTACCCATCAGATAATGACGCCAAAACTTTAAAGCATGCACTATGGCTACTAATTCTAAATCATGAGTAGGATAGTTTTCCTCATGCAGTCTCAACTGGCGTGAGACATATGCTACCACTCTCTTTTCTTGCATCAACACGCAACCCAAACCTTTGCGAGAGGCATCGCAATAAATCTCAAAATCCTTGTTTATATCAGGTAACACTAGCACTGGGGTTGTGGTCAAACTCTCTTTTAACTTCTGAAAACTTTTCTCGCATTCTGGCGTCCATGTAAATTTCTTTTCCTTTTTGAGCAACTATGTAAGGGGTCTGGCTACACTGGAAAATCTTTCAGTGAAGCAACGGTAATATCCTGCCATACCCAGAAAACTCCTGACCTGTGTCACTGACGAAGGTGACTGCCAATCCAAAACATCCTTCACTTTTCCAGGGTCAACTGCGACTCCTTCTACTGACATTACATGGCCTAGGAAGACGACTTCCTTCATCCAAAACTCACACTTGCTGAACTTGGCATACAACTGGTGGTCTCTTAATTTCTGCAATGCCAACCTCAAGTGTTCTTCATGCTCCTTCTCATCCTTAGAGTAGATCAAAATGTCGTCAATGAACACAACGACAAACTTGTCCAGATACTCCATGAACACCTTATTTATCAAATACATAAAGTAGGATAGAGCATTGGTCAAACTAAAGGACAACACTATGAATTCGTATATACCATAATGAGTTGAGAAAGCTGTCTTAGGTATATCCTCTTTTCGAATCATCATCTAATGGTGTCTTGACCTCAAATCAATCTTGGAGAAAACTTCTTCTCCCTTAAGCTGATCAAACAAGTCATCAATCCTAGGCAAAGGGTACTTGTTCTTGATGGTGACCTCATTAAGAGCTCGGTAATCCACACACATGCGCTGACTACTATCCTTTTTCTTGACAAACAATATTGGTGCTCCCCACGGGGATGAACTCGGCCTGATATAACCCTTATCCAGAAACTCCTAAATTTGCTTCAATTCTGCTAAGTCATTGGCAGGCATCCGATAAGGTCTCTTGAAAATTAGAGCGGTACCTAGTACAAACTCGATCAAAAACTCAACTTCTCGCTCGAGTGGCATGCCTAAAAGATCATCTAGAAACACGTCGGGGTACTCTCTAACAACTGGCACATCCTCCAACTGGATTACTTTGCTCTGGCAAACCATGACTTCCTCTGCCTGACTCATGCTGGTTGCAAACTGTATCTTACTTCCATCTAAACTGGTCAATGTCACTGCTCAGCTTCCATAATCTAACACTGCCTGATGCTTCTTAAGCCAATCCATACCCAAGATCACATTCAAAGACTGGATATCCAAAATAATCAAATCTGCACCGAACTCAACTCCCTGAATGGTTATCTTAACTCCTGGACAGCCTAGGTTAGTGCTCAACTCGGAACCGGGGGATTGAATCAAAAGAATAGATCCAAGAGCAACAGTTTTTAACCATTGCTTTAAAGTAAAACTCCAAGAAACAAACGAATGTGAAGCTCCAGAATCAAACAAAACTGTAGCAGGGCTGGAATGGACTAGAAACTTACCGATCACAACTTCTGGCGCTGCCTGGGCCTCCTCTGCGGTGACGTGGCTCACCTGGCGTCTCACCACTAGTGTCCTTCTAGCTTGGCCTGATACCGGGGGTGCTCCTCGTCTTGCTCTTGGGGCAGGAGTTCGATCTGGTGTGGATCCCAAATTGAAACGAACTAGGGTAGGGGCTTGCCTCTAGGGCACTTGCTAGCATAGTGTCCTAACTCATGACACTTGAAGCAAGTGACGGACGCCGCTGGGTTGGTGCTCCTCTACTGCTGACCACCTGATCCACTGGGTCGTTGACTTGATTGCTGTGGATGCGGCGCTGGGGCCGGTCACCTAAAGACTGGCTGCTGTGGTGCTCGGGCAGGCTGATAAGTACCAAAACGGGGTCTCTGAGCCTGGTGCGACTGAGATCCCTGCTAGATCATCCTCCTCTTGCGAGACTCCTCTAGCTCACGATAGCTCTCCTCAATCAGTATGGCCTTATCCACCATATGCTGAAAACTGACATAGTCATTGCCCAATATCTGCACTTTCAATCCTGGGTTCAAACCTTTCTTGAACCTCCTCTGGCGAGCGGCTTCTATGGCTACGTCCTCTGGCGCGTAGCGAGCTAGCTATGTGAATTTATTGAAATATTCACTCACTGACATGTTCTTCTGCTGCAGCTCTCTGAACTCCTCCTTCTTCATCTCGATCACCCCATCCAGGATATGGGCGTGACGAAAAGCGACGGTGAACTCTACCCAAGTGATGTTGTTCTGGTCCTCATGAGCGGCGCAGTAGTTCTCCACCACTCTACTGCGACTCCCTCAAGCTGGTGTGCTGCATACAACACCTTCTCCCTGCTGGTGCACTAGGCCAAGTTCAGTTTCTTCTCAACTGAATGGATTCAATCGTTTGCCTCCAAAGGCTCTAAAGAACTGGAGTAGGTGGGCAGTCTCGTCCTCATGAACTCTACATAGCTGGACTGTTGACGTCTTGCCGAGATGCTCTTGCCTCTGGTGCCGACGTTGCATCACAAAGATTCATATTCGCATCATCGTATGCGAGCCACCAAGAATCGGCGAGGCGGGGTCCAAGGTCGATGGGCGGTGGGTGACACTGCTCTCTGGATCCTGGTTCGCCTGGCTACGGCCTGAAGAGTTCCTGGTATCAACCATCTTGCTGCTACTTTGAAAAAGAAACACTGCTGACTGTTCAAGGCAAAAAGGCGAGAGGGAAAAG
This sequence comes from Melocanna baccifera, assembly GCA_036346265.1. Lineage (NCBI taxonomy): Eukaryota > Viridiplantae > Streptophyta > Magnoliopsida > Poales > Poaceae > Melocanna > Melocanna baccifera. The sequence continues at coordinate 13,762,035 of CM070704.1, read as the reverse complement.
CATAGATAAGGGGGTAAACTCGTCTAAGGGGGTTCATCTAATGGCAACCTAAACTAAACAACCACTTAGCCAAAAAGCCTAACAGCAAAACTAAGCGAAAATAACTCCAATAAAAAGATTAACATGATTGCAATATAATGCTTTTAAGGACAAGATTTGCAGCTCACATCACACACAACTGCAAGAAAGAGCAAAACGGTCTACACGATGCTAAAACTATAGCAGGGTTTTAATCTAATGGCTCTCAATACCTCTCGGTAGTCTTTAATCTTGTCTTGGAACATATTGGGTGCTTCCTTGATCCAAACTTTACAGCAAATCTCGAAGAATTCCAGGCCAACATCCTCTTTGATTATGGGACACACAAGACATTTATGGATATTATGGGGATAAGAAGTCAAATTAAGTTTCGAAAATAATATTCCAGAGAAGGCGAAGATTAAGAATCCTAAGAATAAGGTAAGGACAGAGAATCATTAGATATTCATTTTGTTGATTTGATTTTTGAAAATAGATGTTGAAACCTTTGCTAATTCGACCATTCTAACTATGGCTTCGTCCTACAGTCGATATGGCTCTGATACCATCTCTGTCGAGACCCGAATATGCAAATTCGGACTCTCTGTGTAAACCACACAAGTCCAGGATCACGCTAGTGCACACAGTCAAATATAAATGTAATCACAACCATACACACGCTAAATTAAAAAGGAAAATCTCAAATATCGATAAATATCCAAAGTACGACCTTATAGCCAGGCTTACAATATCTCCAGCCCGAAGGGCTTAAAGTCTAGCAGCGGAAAACCAAAATAAAGCGTAGTAGCCATTCGACATGCCCACAGGTTATCGAGTGGAGAACAAAGTCCGAATCCATGAGTCGCTGAAGTACTCTCCCTTTGGAATCTCTTGCTGGTAATACTCCTCTTCCTCAACTGAGCAACATGGACATAAAGCCATGAGTACATTGGTACTCAGCAAGTCGTTTGTAACAAATGAATGCAATATACTATGCAAGGCTTACCAAGGATGGCTGAAAGGTTAATTTGCATAAACGACATTTTGAGATAAATATGATAAATAGATTGAAAGCGAACTTTAACGAAAAACAATAATAAATAATCAAAGGAATTGAAGTAAACCACTTGTGGACATCCCATCCACAAGCTAAGCCAATAGTGAACTACATGTTCACCAACCAACCATAAACCTCCAGTTTAAATGACTACCGAGTATAATGGTTTGTAATTAAATAGCGATGCAATGTAATTTAAAACAAGATAATTAAATTATAGATTGCAAACTGGGTTCAACATGATCAAAGGACACGACTTACCTTGGTTATGCTCAGCGAGGTACTTGGGGTCTTCTGGCGTCGCTTCTGCTCCTCTGGAATCGGAATCTAACGAGAGAGAAAGCGACTGAAATAACAAAAACAAAAGAAATAAATTTCAAATGAACTCCAAAAACTTTGAAAATAGAACCAAAAGGTAGAGCTCGATTTTAGATGAATTTAGAAAAAAGAACGGGGTCGTTCGGAGGTAGGACGGAGGAGAACGGGTTCTCAGAAAATCAAATCAAAAGAAAATCCTAAAAATTCAAAAAATCTACTGTGCTGTGGTCCGGGCGCACAGAAAAATAGGTCCACGGTGGACCCGATCCACGAAATAGTGCGCACGGGGGCGGTGCTGACGCGGCGGCCTAGGGCTAACATGGCAGCATGCGGTGCTGACACGTGGCTAGGGCTGACGTGGCAGTAGGGGCGGGTTTTGGCTGATGTGGCAGGACACGTGGCACTAGGACTGACGTGGCATGACACGTGGCCTTAGGGCTAACACGGCAAGGAGGCTACGATAGGACGAAGACGATCGTGCGGCTGCGAAGGTGATGACGATCGGACTGCCCGACCATCAACGGCTGTGAAGATGGTGAATGTTCGGACTGTCCGATGATGATGACGATCGGACGATCCAACGCCGATCGGACGGCTGCGAAGATGCAATGATCGGACTATCCGACGATGGCGTCGATCGGATGGTCCGCCTTTGATCGAACGGCTGCGAAGGTGGGCAACGATCGGACTGTCTGACTATTGGGAAGTCGGATGGTCCATCGTTGATCGGACAACTACGAAGGTGCGGGGATGTTCGGACCATCCGAACTGAGTGGCGCATCTCGACCGTTGGGAGAGATCGGTGCCAACGCGTGGTGGCGCTACGCACGAAGCGTCGCGGGCACACTGCACAGACGCGGGCACGGTGACGGCGACGCAGACAAGGGAGTGCGGCGGAGGGTGGCTCGGGCGACGACGGTGCAAGCCGGAGACGGAGGCGGCGCGAGCTCCGGTCATCGACGAGGGAAGCGACAACGTTGGCGCGGATGGCGAGGGTGGTGGTGCTCGGGGTGGGAGGCGGCGGCTCTATTTATGCATGTAAACCGAGGAAACCCTAAGCGGCAGAGGAGTTCGTCTCGGAGACGATGAACAGTGCCCAAACGCACAGATGTGCGATGCATGGCACGAGTAGGGGTGGAAATTTGGCTCGTGGCTCGCGGCTCGGCTCAACTCGGCTCGAGACAGGCTCGGCTCGGCTCGGCTCAGCTTGGCTCGTGGCATTAACGAGTCGAGCCGAGCCGGAGATTGAGCTCGTGGCTCTTAACAAGCCGAGCCCGAGCTGGCTCGCGAGCCACTCGTGTCCGGGTCCGGCTCCGCCTCGGCATCGACCTCAGTGGTGAACCGCGTCCCCAACTCCTGTCCACGGCCACCTTGCAGTGGCAAAGGAGCTCCGACCCCTGCAGCCTCGGTAAAGTAGCTCCTCAACCCTAGCAGTATGCCAAACTTGTCCAGTATGTATTTTGTTTGTATGTTGGATTTTGTTTATTGACTTTGAAGATAGCCCTAGCAGTATGTCAAACTTGTCCAGTATAGCACATGACTGTCAAAATATTCAGGCACTGTGAAAATCTATCGTTCAAAATCAAACTGCATCCTTGGCACTGTCAAAATATTCAGGCATCACAATCTTGTGATGCCTGAATATTTTGACAGTGCCAAGGATGCAGTTTGATTTTGAACGATAGATTTTCACAGTGCCTGAATAAGGATGCAGTTTGATTTTCATAGTGCCTTATTTAGCATGTGTAAGTGTAATGGTATATAAAATAATATTTGTTATACCACTTGATATGGGTGAATACCGCCTCTAATTTTGTATACCGTCTCTAATTTTGTATAGTTGCTGGGTGAGCAGTGCGAGCAGCCTGTCTCATCGGACACGCTTGATTTGTCAAATGACAGTGAAGGTGCGCATGTTTCCCTGGATTCTACGAGCGAAGATGCGCATGCGGTAGATGATGATATCAACAAAAGAGTGAAACGGAAGAAGGGAATTGAAGTATCTCCCACCAAAAAGGGTAGAGGAAAGCGTTCAGATTGTTGGAAGCTATTCAAGGTGGTCAATGTCCCATCTAAGAAGGAGAAAGGGGTGACTGAGACGAAGGCCAAGTGTCGGTTTTGTTATGGATTGTTCTCTTACAAGCATGGGGGAGCCACTTCACATCTAAAAAGGCACATTCCCAAGTGTGCACCCTATCTAAACAAAGTGGGAAGGCAAAAGGCTCAAGGTACACTGAACTATGATCCCGAGGGATCAAGTTTACCTTTTGTTAATCCTAGTGAATATGACCATGAGGAAACTCGTAGATTAATTGCAAAGATGATAATTGTCCATGAGTGCATTTTGATAATTGTCAACCTTTAGTGCTGGCGGTAGAGTACTTGATGATTATCGTAGTGCATTGCGCCCAGCTATGGTTGAGGCACTAATATGTGCTTCTAACTGGATACGAGGTTCGCACAATGACATGACACCTCCAATGTTTGTGGTATGTTGTTCCACACTAACTCATTTAATTATCTTCTTTGTTACTATTGAGTCTAACTCGATTTTCTATTGCAGGAAGAAGATGATGAGGATGATGTCGAATCTATACCATTTCCTGAGGGTGTGGTGGCTAGCAGCTAGGACTTCTGCTGGTTGAATATTTTGGCAATGTATGCAACATATGTATTTTGGCAAATGGCAAATGGCAATGTATGTATGCAACATATGTATTTTGGCAAATGGCAAATGGCTCGCCACAGTAGCTATTGCTCTTCTTTATTACATTCTTTGTATGTATGTTATTGATGGTATGATCTTGATGTTATTACCGCTGCTCTCTGATCTCTTTATTACTGCTTTGTTGTTTATTATTACTGCTCTGCTGCTCTTTGTTAGTCTGTTACTCACTCTCTCTTCTTCTTTGCTTACTCTACTCTTCTTCTTCTTCTTCTTTACCTCTTCTTCTTCTTGTTGTTACTCTGAAGTCTGAGCCGCTCGGCTATTCTTTATTCTTTATTCTTTGTTGTTGCTTGTGTTCTTTATTCTTTGTTGTATATTTAATCTTCTTCTTTATTCTTTGTTGTTGCCGTGTTGCCGTCTGAACTGCTGAGGTCATTGTATATTTAATGCTGCTGCTGTTGCTGTTGTTTATTGTATATTTAATTGCTAACGAGCCTAACGAGCCGAGCCCGAGCTTTTTACCGAGCCGAGCCGAGCCTATTTTTTAGCTCGTTAGTCTAACGAGCCGAGCCGAGCCGAGCCACTATTTTATCGAGCCTTACCGAGCCGAGCCGAGCCGGCTCGATATCCACCCCTAGGCACGAGCAAAGATCTGACGGCGGGGAGGAGGTGGGGCGAAGCCGGTTAGGGCAACCGTGGGTGCGCGCGCGGTTGGGCCGGAGTGGGCGGGGGTTTCAGCCCATTAGGGTTTTGGATCTTTTCTCCCGCTTTTCTTTTTAATAAATCTGATTAAAATCTAAAAAGCTCTAGAAAATAACAAATAAATCGCCAAAAATTCACTAAACATACCAGAAAATTCCTTGAGACCTGAGGAACTCAAATAAAATATTTTCAGCTTATGTTAATATTTATTTTAATCACATTAAATCATTTTAAATTTGAAAATTTTATTTTAAGCTTGATTTAATTCCAGAAGATTTATTTTTGAAAACAGGACTTTATAAACTCTAGAAAAACAAGATGTTACAAACAAGAATGAGAGGTTGACGGACCGGTTCGGCCTGGCTATCTCGAAGGTTGCTCGTGGAATCCATTGCACTTGGCCGAAGAATTTGCAACGCTGAGTTCATCCGCCATGCTGAGTCTTTGGTTAACGCGGAGGTTGGGGCAATGTCTCAGTACAGCTGGGGATCAGCCATCCTATGCACCACATATTGGGGGTTGTATGATGCTTGCCAGCGCGGCACTAGTGATACCCCCATCCTAGCTGTCTGCTACGTGTTCATATAGCTATGGATTTGGGAGCACTTCCCTGACGATCATTCGACGCTAGTGCACCCGTTCGATGAGTTCATCGACCTGATAGACGAGTCCACTATGGGCTTCCAGTGGATTGGTGCCCGCTGCCTTGGCCAAGGGCAGACCATCGAGGTGCTATTTGTTGTGGCACAATGAGTTCGAGTCGTTACACAACAATGACATCATTTGGGGTCTATGGACTGTAGACTTTGTGGATTGTGTATCGCCGTAGGAGCTATCTCTGCAATGCATTGAGGACGCGACACTATGGGCAATGACTTGCCATCTGGTATTCTCGTATATGGTGGAGTCTTATGCACTGCAGTGTGTAATATGATAGTTTGATTTGCACCAGATCGTGCCCCTCCGAACAACAAGTTTCTACCGCAAGCCATACATTGATGAGTCAAACTCCATCTAAGTAATGTTTACACTTTGTTTGTCTTGCTCTGTAACATCGATGATTTTGGAAATGCAGGAAATTGAGGGTGGGTCGGCATGGTACAGATTGGTAGCTACTACAACAGGAGACGATGGTATGGATGGATAGGATGCTACTAAATGTCCTCCCGGAGCAGAGTTCGTATGATGTCCGGACGTATGACAACTACCTATAGTGGTACATACCCCAGGCGTGTGGCAGACTCACCGCTCCTCCACCAGATCATCTTGAGCAGGTCACGCATGACGACAATCTACAATGCTCAATTGATCGCTACAACACTTTGTGGCGCCATGACAGCGCAAGACAGTTGTAATTTTTGATCGTTTTATTTATGAAATTCATATTAGTCTACTGAATCTGTTTCGTATGTCACTTCAGTTGGACCGACCAGATGCAGCGCATCGCAAGCGCATCTGAGACCGCCATCAGCAGCATAGACAAACCACCGGTCCTGCAAATACTTTGAAGTACATCCTAAAGCAGGCCAAAAATATAGTGTACAACCTGAGCTGTGGCCGTTCAACGGATCACGCTGTGCATATCAGGCACCCACTGGGGACACCATGCTCACCCGCTAGGTCATCACGACCTAGCGAGTCCAGCCAGCCATTGCAATCTATCGAGTCTGCCTAGCGTCGTAGTACTAGCTGCCGATCATCCACAAGCCTTATCAACGAGGAGATAACTTACGTACAAACCTACGTTTTGTTTTCCTATTAGGCCTTACATTCCGCTAACATCATGGTGTTCTCCAGCCATAGGTCTATCGTTGAGATGCATCACTTTTGACCTTTGCACCACTTACATAGACCACCGCTCCTTGTCGTTCATCTTCGCTGCACATCCGAGAGGTACGAGATTCACATTCTACATCCAGATTATTTATTGTGACTAACATCATTTCATCTTGCAGCCTCTAATTCAATGTGGGAGTGCCGTCGAGTCCATGATGATGATACGAGCCTCCCGGATGCTTCCAGGGAGCGGTACACAGCGTTAGAGTTTGCAGTGTATGCATGGTAGAGCTCATCATTCACACCATACCTAGGGTTTGGAGACTTTGGTGGGCAGAGCTCTTGCAGCTTCGCTGCCACATCGTACGGTCAAGGCGAGAGCTCCTTCACACCATGAGGGGGATTTCTAGAGTCTTTCGTTCAGGACTTGATTGCTGGCAACCCGCAGTTCGACATGTCTCAGCAGGAGGACATCGATATTTACCGGACCCAGCCTGCTATACCTCAACCTATTGGACCACCGCCGGCCACTCAAGAAACAGAACAGTCTCCATATCTCCTCCGAATCGACACGCAAGCTCCAGCTTAATCATTTACTATATTTTGTACATAAAATTTTGTAATTTTTTGAGCTCATTTACTATATTAAAAAATTCAAACAAATAGTATAAAAAATAATTAAGACATGTAATTAAACCGGCTTAATCACCTGGAGTCCTGCTATCGGGCGACAGGCCGCCTCGAATCCCATGGTTGGGCGGCAAGCCCTGGCTGTACGGTGACCAAGCAGCAGGTTGCCTGCCGCCCATTGACTAGGCTCTAGGTGACACATGTCACCTCCACAGCGTCGTCGCTCGGTCACTGGACGGTAAAAATACTATTTTTACTAATATGGTCAGCATACGAACATTTCTGTAATTACAGCTGCAAACAATACTACATACACGAAAAATCCCTTTTTAGAGACAATGTCTAACCACTTGTATTCCACTACGAGCAAATATTGTCATCGGATTTCCGCGTAATAACATTAATTTCTATGAATGCAAGCGAAATTTCTGGATTCTAAGTGGTCCTTAGCTTTTTTTTTAACTTTAAGAAAGTATGGATACGGATGCAGGGGCGGAGACAGGGGGGCCTGGCACCCCCCAACCTCGGGCGAACAGACCATACTTTACTCCATTTCTCTGCCGTGAGCTAACTTCGTGGATAAAGTTGGCAAGGCATATACAAAGATATTTGTTTAGTCCTGTGACCCAACAGGACATGAGGTGGGTCTGCCATTGCTAATCAACATTCTAATTAATGACATATCAATGTTATCAGTAACACTCGTCGTAATAGAATTTGTTACTAATTAATGACATATCAATGCTAATTAAAGATGGATTTGAAACCTAGAGACAATATCATCGAGAAGTCAACTGCGTAACGCAATGGTTATTGTCATAGCATTAGGTGGGTCTACTAATCTTTGTACTACATTTGATTGCTATTGCCGGTGGGTTATCTTCTTCTTGTTCATGCCCGTTAGTCGATTGCTTAGATAGACAAATGCTCATCGCTTTCTTCTTTCAGTGCAGTAGGTTTGCAATTAACTCGATGATTTTGGAAGGTCGACGACAAGTTCCTTTCCTTGCGGACCTTAAGCCTAGTGGCAAATATGTCATGGAGGATCTCGCATAAGGTAAATACTTGGTGCTACAAAGATTTACTTGGTTTCACTTTGTTCTGATTTGACCGCACATTTAATCCAGTTTAAGTGAGCCTACCCCTCCCCCCTCCGGATCTGGCCTCCTACACGGCTGCACCTTAGATCTGGCCGCCACCACGTTTCAGGTATGCATCTCTATCCTCTTCCTCTTAGCTTCGATGTGGTTGTAGCCGTCTTTATTAGACTATATTTAGCAAATCTTCTATAGCTGCTTTTGATGGCACAAGTATCATTTTAGCTGATCTTTGTACTATATGTGACAAGATTTATCGATGTGGTCTCCTTCCATGGGCACAAAAATCTCTGTGAAAGGATCCATGGACAACTATTATGACTCAAGGACTAATGCACTCCTTCCATGAAGTTTAAACTAAAATCATGAAGTTTGTCTTTCTTCCACCATAGTCTGTGCCTCGCGGTGGTCGCGATGTCGCGTCGCCGATCACCTGGGCGTTGAGCTGTGAAGCCGCAGAGTCCAGACTGGTGACGGCCCCCCTATATCCAATCCCTAGCTCCGCCCCTGTACGGATGTAGGAATGGAAATCTACACTCTTAATTTTATGAAGGGGTTATGTCTAGCGTAAACCATGAGCGGGGGGCGGTGCAATCATGCAAACCACTCTGGTTTGAACACTAAACCAACGCTGCAAAAAATTTGAAGTGACAATTCACTCTTTATAATAATTTCAAAAACTGAAGGTAACACTCAAAAACAAAGTTATGATAAAGGAAAAGAGAATTTTGTGGAACTCTTGTCCTATTCTTTTAACCTATAATTTGTCGAGGATTTTTCACCTTTTTTAGTCTCACATCATAAAATCGAATTTGAACTTAAAATTATAAAATCAAATTTGAACTTAAAATTTTAAACGAGCGAATGACTGTATGTCAAATTAAGGACCACCCTCACATAAAAGTTGTTTGTATGATTGCACCTAGGTTAGCAGCAGAGATTTATCCACTATGAAATGACAATTCCTAATGTAGTGGATACATACTGTTACTGAATTAGACGAGGAATTGGAAAAGTATTTGTTGCTATGCTGTCAGTGCCATCCAGACCGTCAATCGCCAAATAAAGGGCCTGTTCGTTTAGTTCCCGGAACGGTGCCATCCAGATCTCGGCCTCGGCCCTCCCCAAATCTCAGATCCGACCGTGGGTCACCGCCGCCGCCGCGCCGAGCCGACGCCTACCGGCTACCGGAGTCGATGGCGGCGCCGGCAAGCCACCGCGGACGCTCCCGACGCCGCGCGTGGCCGCTGCTGTTCTTCGCGATCCTCGCGCTCCACTCGCTGGCCATCTACCTCTTCACCCGCGGCTTCCTCCTCACCCGCACCGAGCTCGACTTACACAGCCACCGCGACGACCGCACTGGCGTCTCCCCTGGTTGTTCTTCCTGGCCCCCTCCCGCCGTAGACCGCCTCGTCATCGTCGTCCTCGACGCCCTCAGGTCACCTCGCCTTGCCTGCCCTTTTCAGTTCTCAGAACCCCGCCCCCTCCCCCGTATGTCGAATCCTTTCCTGATTGCTTGTACTCTTGGTCCTGGTTGGTCCACTCTTCATGGAATTTCATGCTGGCCGCTGGAATCATACTCTGCAATTTCGGTATTCTTGGGATCAAAACATAGAACACGTTTATTGCTGACACAATTGATCTTGCAGGTTCGATTTCGTGGCACCGAGTACATTCTTTCAAGGTTGTTACTCCTTTTTTGTACTTCTACACAGCGAAGAAACTAATGACATTGTGAGCTGGTAATAAGTAACTATTAGCTGACCCCTAGATTTTCTGCAGAGAAGCAACCATGGATGGACAGGTTGCAGGTCCTGCAGAAGCTGGCTGCCAATGAGAAGACCTCTGCTAGAATCTTCAAAGCACTCGCTGATCCACCAACCACTAGCCTTCAACGCCTTAAGGTGATCAACTCTGTTTATGTTCATATTGATCCCATGATATACATTCAACAGTGAAGTTACCCTGAAAAACTGTCATCTTGTGCACAATTCAATGCAATAGCAACATGGTCATAATTTTGTGTATTCTGCTTCATGGGCTCAACTTCCTTGCTGTAAAACTCAATATTCAGGCTCTCACGACGGGTGGTCTCCCTACCTTTATCGATGTTGGCAATAGCTTTGGAGCTCCAGCAATAGTAGAGGACAATATAATGCATCAGGTTCTTCTCATCTTGCATTCAACTTTAGTAAAATATGGTGTCAGTCCAATTACTTAGTTTACAGCTCATGCTGGATAGTTAACCATGACATTGTCTGTTGCCTTTTCTTTCTTTGCATTCAATCAGTTGGCCAAAAATGGAAAGAGGGTTGTCATGATGGGGGATGATACATGGATACAGTTATACCCTGAACACTTCAACAAGTCATTTCCATACCCTTCTTTTAATGTTAAAGATCTTGACACAGTATGTCATCTCATCTGTATCATTCTTGTCCTTGTTCTGTGATGAGCTGTCTTTGTCTTCCATTTAATTTCCATTGAATCACCAATTGAATTGTACGTATCAGGTAGACAATGGTGTTATTGAGCACTTGCTTCCATCATTGCACAGAAATGATTGGGACATTCTTATTGCACATTTCCTTGGTGTGGTAAGTTACTATGCAATCACTTTGGTCTTAGCTTACACATTTCATCCTTTTCTTTTTTTGAACTGGGAACATGTGAGATCAACTTTCTTTAGGACCATGCAGGGCATATATTTGGTGTTGACTCAACCCCAATGATCCAGAAGTTGGAGCAATACAATCAAATCCTAGAGGTCAGTTGCATCATGCATGATATATTATCTGTTTTTTTATGCTAATTATTTATAGGAGACATTTAACTTTCACCTCATTTATGCCCTCCACTTTAATTTTATGGGCCCCCCTATTTTACTCATATAGGATGTAATTGACACGTTGAAAAGCCTTTCCACACCTGGTGGTCCCCATGAGAATACTTTACTGCTTGTAATGGGGGATCATGGCCAAACCCTAAATGGTGACCATGGAGGAGGAACTGCTGAAGAGGTGATCTGTCTTATGTTTTGTTGCTAAGTGCACAACTATGAACTAATGCTATGTCAATTGCAGGTTGAAACATCGCTATTTGCATGGAATCCAAAGAGCCCACCAAATGCTGTCTTATCTGTTCTTGGTGAAAATTCATGCAATATTGATCTGGTACATTTATTTGTCTTATTTGTTGTGTCTAATTAATGATAAGTCCAGTGCTCTTCTGATCTATGCCAATAAGCATGATTTCTTGTTGGCATCTACTCCTTTTTTATAGTTTTGAGTCTTTTGACCAGGACCAAGATTCCAAATAATTATAAGGAACATTCCTTGGCCATATTGTCATCTGAATTATGCTTTTTATAGAAAATATTTTGAAATAAAATTGCACTCAGAACAGGTACTTCTACTTCCATATTTAGTTCTTTGTTATCGCATTTTGAGTTTGACATCTAAAATTCTGTAGGACATGGAGTGATTGGACTATTTTTAAACTCTATCCTAACTGGGTTATGCATGGATGGGAAGTATTACACAAAACATGTTTGCAGCTTTGTACAACCAAGAGGAGAGATGGAGGGAGGGTTTTTGTAATTTCTAATAGTTAACTGCTTTCCTTGTACATTTGGTGGAATGTAAGTTTGCAAGAAGCAGTGCTGGATATTGATATTTAGTTCCTGACCTTAATTTATCAGTTAATTGCAATGCATTTCGCATTAATCAGACTTTGCTTGCCTTTCTTTGTGTCTATAGCAATATGAATACTAATCGTCTGATTTATTTCCTTTTTTGCTGATGGGTTGCCATTCTAGCATGGGAAAGAGGTGTGCATCAGCACTATGCAGCAGGTCAGTGCTTATTGCACGATTTCATGTGGTTGTTCTATTTTATCAATATTGCTTAATTTTTCCCTTGTCGTAGCTTGATTTTGCAGTAACTGTAGCAGCACTACTTGGTATACCTTTTCCTTTTGGAAGGTGTGTAAGCTTTACTTCATGCTTATTCCATGGCTTTTAGTTGTGTTACTGCTCTGGTTTGACCAGAGACCACCATTTAATTGTTGCTTTTTTTAAAAGATATTCTTGTTTGATTTCTTTTTATTTTTTTAATTGCTGTTGTTCCTACATCCTTTCATGATTTTTGAGCTCAATTTAGTAGTTGCTAAATGAGTCTGTCATGCCATTTGTAGCATTGGACGTGTAAATCCAGAATTGTATGCTCTGAGTGCTGGGACATGGAAAAATCAAAAGATGGGTGCCAGTGCTTGTACACTGCAGAATGATTTAGAAGCATGGATGAGGAGATATGCTGAAGCTCTCTGTGTGAATTGTTGGCAGGTAGTATGAACTGCATTTGTAGTTCCTTTTTTTTTCTTTTTTGAGAGAAGCGGGGTTCTTATGTGGTCCTAGTCCTATCTTTGATCTTCAACTGTCTCTTGTAGGTAAAGAGATACATCGATCTATATTCTGCTACTTCTGTTGTTGGATTTGCAGCAGAAGACCTGAACCATGTTGCGGACCTGTATTCAAAAGCTCAGGCAAATTGGTCAGCTGCCCTGAAGTCTACTTGTCAGTCAGAAATGGGTAGTCAAGAGGAATTGAAGGAGAGTGCAAATTCAGCTCTGCGGTTGCAAATTAATGCATACTCTGAATTCTTGGAGAGCTTTGCAAAGCTTGCTCGCTCTGCATGGACAGAGTTTGATTTATGGTTGATGGGCATTGGTCTTTTACTTATGATACTGTCAGTTATTACTCAGGCATGTGTGCTTCTGAAGCTGAATACTATTTGTCAACCTTCAGATCAGGAAAGAGCCAGATCAAGGGCCATTCCCAAAGTTTCCTTTGCTTTTACATTGGTCGCAATTCGAGCAGCGAGTTTCCTATCCAATAGCTATATATGTGAGTTTGTCAAATATACCAATCTCACTGTACATTTTGAATTTTCTTTGGTATATCCTCTCATTTGTCTTTCTGTTTCTTGTCATGCAGTGGCAGAAGGTAGAGTTGCAAACTTCCTTGTGGCCACGAGTTGCATTGCCAGTGTATGGCACTCAACCACGAAAGGAAAATTCAGCATAGAAGTTAATATTCCTGTCACACTGTATCTGTTCAAAATTTCCCAAGTTCATTTGAATTCTTTATTTTATTATTCGTGTTATAGTTATCTTCTGATGTATTGTTTATTCTATTGATCCGCAGGAGCTTGTTTTTCTTCTTCTAAATATTTTCACACGATTTGGAATTGAGTTTGGGATGTCCAAACAAATTGCTGGGACAACAATTTCAAAGGACCACCCAGTGGGCATTACTTGTGACATTTTTGGTTCCAGTTTCTGCAATGCCCTCATGGAGATATTCCCCACCATATCTCTTGCCTTGGTAGCCTACATTGTATTAAAGTGCATATCTTATGCAATCTGTCAGAAGTTCTTGAAGTACTTTGTTATGTCTGGAACCATCTTAAGTTATGTATTTATAGCAAATAATTGGGCTTCTGAAAATACTTTGTTCTTTCATACTAAAGCTATTCGAGAGATTGGAATAAGTTTAGCTCCTCGCTTTGTTTACGCTATCGGAGGTTTATCGCTGACAATGTCTGCAATTTATCGTTTGTTTGGCCCAATCGATAGTTTGAAGATGAATGAAAGGATAACTAGTTTATCAGCTGCCATGCTGTGTTCATGGAGCCCGACTATCTTGATGTTATTGGGAAGGCAAGGTCCTTTTGTGGCTTTAATTTGCATGACTGGAGGTACTGTCCAAGCCACTCTATTCTTGACAAGTGGTTACTTCTCAGCTTGGAAACCACTACTTCGGGGTTTGGGCACAATTTGAGTTTTTAACCCTTTTATATCTCGTTAGGAAGCATGACATCTGAAAATTTAATTAAACCATTTTGCAGCTTGGTGCATAATAAAGTTACAGCAGAAACATCAGAGAGACTTGAAACTTGACATACATGGGATTTATGTTGCTGACCCTGTTTCAGTAACTCAGTGGAGCCTTCTTGCAGTTTGTCTATTTTATCTGACTGGTCACTGGTAAGTTCCTTGCCGTTTGGTTGTCCAGTTGTCTTTACTGTTACACGAGGTGGGGTGTTGGGGTGGTTGAAAATGCATTGTTGCTAATAAAGAGTATATTTCAGGTGTACCTTTGATGGCCTCCGTTATGGTGCTGCTTTCATTGGGTGAGTGTAATTATGTTCCAAACAACACGTTGAGACTGCACGAAAAACCATTCCTTGCAGTGCATGTAATGATGTTTGCCACAATACTTTATTTCACAGGTTTGATCATTTCCATATCATTCGGCAAGGCCTTCTTCTTTCCATTGATACCTTTGGTGTTTCTCATATCCTGCCAGTTCTTAGTCTTCCATGTATTGCCATACTCTGGTATAATACTGCATCCAAGAATAGTGAGGTGAAGGATGTCACTATCAACAGTCTGATACAGGTATTGAAAAAGACATTTCTTTCCTGTTTTTCTGGGAGTAGTTTAACGATAAAAATTCAGTAGCTAAATATTCACTTTTACAAACATGCATGTTTATGCAAAAAATTCAAACGCTGCCAGTATTTATGCACTACTGTGTTGGATGAAAAATATTAATCTGGAACTCCCTAATGTTTACCTTGCACTGAAGTAGGGTAATCATGCATTGTGGAACTCCTTTTATGCATCTAGATATATTTTCTGTTTCTTTGCTTATTGATCCACATGACATCAAATCTGTATTTTCCAAACTTAGGTACATTTGATGTATGGTCTAATTACAGCTATCACAACGACACTTACAATTATATGTGTCACTATTCAAAGGCGTCACTTGATGGTAATTTGTACTCAACAATAGCTATGAGTATTCCTGCTTTGTGGTTGTTATGGCGGATTTGATGTTACACTATTTATCTGTCAAACTTTGCAGGTTTGGGGTTTGTTTGCCCCAAAATACGTATTTGACGCGATAGGGCTTCTCCTGACAGACTTATTAATTTGTCTGGCATCTCTCTACTACAGCTGATGTTGCTTTTGCTTCTCCACATACACGTGGCAGTACTGATACTTTAGCGAGTTCATTGCAACTAGTGCTCATTTTTTTAAATGTTCCAGTCACTGGTGCAAAATCGTGTGCATTAAATTAAATTTGTTCATAGAGCATCCTTGGTTTTTGTTGTAGTGCATGGCATTATTTTGTTCCTACAAATGTTGTCCTCTGGTAAAGATGCATGTATGCCTAAAGCTGAGCTGATTAACAATGTTTGTTATAATGCAGATAATATGTCAATAGCATGTCATTATTGGTTGGTTCTTTTTCACTTTCAGTCAGTTTATGCTTATATGAACTACAATAATTAGCTTTTAAACGTTGCGTTTTTTTAAAATGAGGTTAATAGAAACATTGTAATAAAAAGTATACTGAGTTCAGTTATACCAGTTAAAATCATATACAACTATTTTTCTATGTGTATTACTTCTTGTAAACAGTTAAAATTTAAATATTTAATATATAAGTTATAAGTCTGAAAAAAAACCATCCATAATCTTAGTGGTAACATTAACAACTATCTCATTATCCGTTGTCATGGTGGGCCAGTACTACACCCGTAGGCCACGCGGGACATCCACAGCAGCAGCCTTAGGGGGTGATCGGAATAGCGATGGCTTTTGGCTGAAAAAGCACTGTAGCTGAGTTAGTGAATAGTGTAGTGAATAGTGAAAAAAAAGCTGAAGCTAGAAGCTGAAGTCGAAAAAAGCCGAAATGATCAGGGTCTTAGGCTTAGAGGTTAGTTATTAGTTCGTTTGCTTTAGGCCTCACTCGTTTTGACTTTTTTTCGGTTTCAGCTTCTAGTTTCTGTTTTTTTTCATTATTCAGTATTTCATCTTTTTCTGAATTTTTTAGATATTTTAGGATTTTTTGTATTTTCTTTTTTTTCTGTGTTCCGTTGTACTGTCCCTAATGGGTTAATATGTTTTTTCTATTTTTACATTTTTTAAAATTAATTATGCCCAAAAAGTCAAATCAGCTACAGTAAAAAAAGCCAGCTACAGTAAAATTTCGACAAAAAAACCAGAAGCCATCGCTAAAACGAGCGTCCTCATGTTGCTTAAAGATCAAGTTAGGAGATTTGGGTTAGGTTTTCATTGCTTTTTAAAGTTTTTAAAGTAAAAATAACTATTTAGATATTTCTAAAATCAATTAAAGTTTAATTTGAATTTTTAGAAATTAAAAGATTTAATGTGAATAAAATAAAGTAATTAAATCAAAATATGTTTTATGTGAGTTTCTTGTGTTGTAAGAAATTTTTCTGTATTTTTTTTGGATTTTTCATAATTTATTTGCTATTTTCTAGAGTCCAATTTTCTTTCTTATTTTCTGAAATTCGGAATTCTTAAAAATCTAGATTTTCCTTCATTGGGCCACTTCTCTTCCTCGGCCCAATTGTTTTCTCCCGGCCTGGTCTAATTTCCGCGTGGAGCCCAGTAATCGGCCCATCTTCCCTTCTCCCGTGCAGCCACTTCCTTTGGCCCAGCATAGCCTAGCCCGCAGTCCACCGCATGCAACATGTGTCTCCCCTGTGTCATTGCCCTCTTGCAGCCACCGACAGGTGGAGTCCAGACTCCCTCGCTGCGCCACCGTATGCCGAGGACATGCCTCCCCACGCAATAAAAGCGCACACCCAAGCCCATAATTTCATACCCAAGCTGTCCGCATCTCGCAGCTCCCGTCGGTTACTCGGTTTGTTCAATCTTGCATCGCAAATCGTGCTTGCAGCGCTGTCGCCTTCGACAAGAAATCGTCGTCGCGTCAAAGTTGCGCCGACCTCACCGTCTTCTTCATAAGGTTCGCCATGCACCCCTTTCTCTCCCTCGTGCTTTGCCGAGGTTCGAAGTTCGCCGGAGCTCCACTTCTGCCGTGTGCCCGATACGGCCCATTCGAACCTTGCCGCTGGTAGCATAGCGTCGGCCCTGACTGTGCCATCTTGGTCGTTGAGTTCGCAGCGTTGACTTCTCCGCATTGCGCCTCTCAGCGTGCCTCGCCTTGCATTCCCGGAGACCCTTAGGTTCCGCTCGCCGCCGCTAACATGGCAGTGCCACATCAGCACTTAGAACCTACTTGGCAGCCACATTTGTGCCACGCTAATGCCACACAAGATCTGGTCTGCAACCTTAGCCCATTTCAACGCTTGCCACGTCACCTTGCCATCGCAGCGCAACTGAGCCACATGTTATCCAATCACCAGCCCTATCACCTGCCATGTCATCGCCACGTCAGTCAAGCCAGCTACATATGCACTGTTTCGTGCATTGAGTCTACGGTGGTCCAACACTGTTCTATGGACATGGCCAATGGACCAATGGCCCACTTGTCAGTCTCTAATCCTATTTTCTAGAATTACTTTAATTCCAAAAATCTAAAAAATCCAGAGGGCCCACCTGTTAGCCATATGTTTCTCTCTGCTCCGTTAATTTCTAGTATTTTTTCAGCCGACAAATCTTTCGAGCTTGTTCTCCTCGACACAAACTCCTATTGACTTGATTCTTTTTCTTAAATTCATCTAAAATTGTGTTGAACCCGGATTTTACAATCCAGAATTCTTTGTGATTCCACCACATTATTTCCTAGATTAGTAGATAGTGCTCACAGATACATTACTGAATTATTTCATACATCGCTTAGACCAAACCAATCCATAATATTACATAACAGAGTTTATATATATTGCGTCGGGCAATTTCCACATAAAGGTCCGGTTAGGCCAAATACTTACAATGTAAAAGTGGAAATGTGATTGATTAACAAAAGTGAGGCTATAACCTCCCACAGGCAAGTGATTGGGGGATAAAATTATCATGCTAACGATTTCCCTAGTTCCATCCGTCTTCTTCACCATACAGACCTGGTGCATCGTGATGGGCGTAGGGGTCTTGCTCTATTACTTTTGAATTAATTGAGTAAGCGAGGGTAAACTCAATCAATTGTGCTGTGTGAGCCAATACACAAAATGCATTATTATAGATGCAGGGCTAAGCAAGGATGGCTAGGGTTCCTTTGCTAAATGCCTTAGTTGACAATTATAAATAATACAATTTCCTGTAATGTAGCAGTTTTACTAAAATTAATTTTCTAGAATGAGTGAAAGATTGAAATAATAATAATTATTATTTTCATCTATTATCATCGCTGAGACTGACCACCTAGGGCAACATAAACCAATTTTCATTCCAACCAGGATTTTGTTTTATATATAGAACTAACTCTAGTAGGATCCTAACGCCCACCCATGACTATGAGCCCAGCTGTTCGAACAGTTTTCATTCTGCAGAAGGCGCACACCTTACCCACAAGAGACCACCAACTTGTTATATTTTGCATGTTATTGTAGACATGCATGACTATGAGCCCAGCTGTTCGAACAGTTTTCATTCTGCAGAAGGCGCACACCTTACCCACAAGAGACCACCAACTTGTTATATTTTGCATGTTATTGTAGACATGCAGATCAAGTAGGGCTACAAAGCCTTTATATTGCACCTTCCCAACGAGCTCACACCACTAAGGTTTCCACTGCTGTGGGATGTGACAATCCCTTTAGAAGCCCCCTCTTGTGCTGTCACATCAAAGGTATGCGACCATCCCTTCGCATGTATTGACACCAATGATACAACCCACACTGGATTAATGCAATTTAGTTAGCCAGATTGTACCCATTATAGATTTGTTGTTGTGCTACTTTACACTAGGAGGCGCTATAAGATTCAGTTTTTAACATTATTTTGCTGGTTCTACCACAATCAACACTCTCGTGCATCCACTACACCAGCCCCCCATACCATCCGCCTAGATATTTAAGTTGAGGGTTTGGAGGGGGGGAGGGGGTAAAATAGTCAAGTTATAACATACCAATCATTTTCCACTAGTAAGTGCCTAACTAAATTTTCACGTTGGAAATGATGTTAGGGCAATCTACTACCCCGGATGTCTAAGCAAGATTAAGCATGGCGTCTTAAGTACGACTTATAGCCAATGTTACCATTATAGTTTCTAGGGTAACAAAGGTTAAGTGTTCAATTATAATGGAATAACAATGTATCATAGGCATGTATCTGAAATCTTAAGGTAAACATAATTTGCATAATAAATAACAACATGCAATTTGATAATTTAAATAGAAATAAGTCGCATAAAATGTAGGTTCAACATAATCAAAGTATTGACTTGCCTTATTCACAGGTCGATTGGTCTTGCAGGTTTTGGCTTGCGTTGATCTCTTGTTCCTCTTGAATTTTGTAGGCTATCAAATGATCACATGCAAATTAAGACAAATACCCACAAATAGAAACAAATTCAAATGGACTCCAAGATTCATGATTTCAGTTCCATTAGAAAGATCTTGATTTTAGATGAATTTAGAAATAAATTTCACTAAATTTGGACTTAAGATGAGTGAGAATGGACCACTTGAAATTTGAGTTTAAATTTAATTCCAGAAATTAGAAAGGGAGAGAGAGTTTCCCTTTCTGATAAGTGGGACCTACTAGGGTTTTTAATTTCATTTCCTATTTATTTTTCTATTAAAATGCTATTGTGCATGACAAATGGGGTCCACAGATTTATTTTTTTTTGAAATTATTTCTAAATTAAAAAGAGCTACTATGACTAACGGGTGGGGCCATGCACTGTAGCCACAGTGATTTGGGCCCACTTATTAGTGGCTTATATGTATTTAAACGGTTTTAATAGTTTTCTAACGGCGGGGGCCACATGTCATAGGTACATTAGCTTGACTAATAAAGAGGGGCTATAAGTCAGTGAATAATTATCTAACTAAGTGACTATCATTAGTTTTAATATAATTACACATTTAAACTAATCGTGTTGCTACAATGTCTTCTTCCTCCCAATGAGGAGAGACTAGCTCATCGCCGGTGAGGGAAAGGGCGGTGGCTAGTGAGCATGACCAAAATGGACTCCTTAGCCCTGTGCGCATCTCTGGGCCAAATCTCATGGGCTGATTTGGCCAACGTAGTGGTCGGTGGTGAGCCCGAGTGGCGGAGAATCAAGGCACATGACACTACGGCTATCTATGATACCTTAGGCCAATTCCGTGCTAGGGAAGCTTCTAGGGACTACATAGGAGCTACCTGAGGAGTCAGCGAAGCTTAGGGACGACTGAGGTGGTATGGCGGTGTGGACCAGTGGCGAAGTTGGAGACAAAGGTTGCTTTGGCGAGCTATGGCATAGCAGAGGGAGATTGCTTACTTACTCAAGCTCTATTAAGTTGGTTTTGGTGATAATGACAAATACATTTGTGAGACTAATTTGTTTATCAACTATGATATTACCTAGTCTCATTTGGATATGGTAATGACAAATGGTTTTACATATGATGACAAGTTTAATTGTGAGACTAACCTGTTCATTGATTATGATATTACCTAGTCTTGTTTGGATGAAAAGATGAAAAACGTAAGAGGTATGCATTTGACATTACCTTTATTGTATCTTAGTACATTTCTCAGATCCAAAATATAGATTAAACTTCACCAAAAAGTCTAACTTGAATATGTGCATATGCTTTCAGTATACATTCTTGTATGCACACATTTAGAGGAATTCACTCTATGTTTTGAGGTTTCATTAGTATTGATCTATGTTCATCTTTCCGCATATTAATGATTTTTATTTTGAAACATATCCCTTGAATATATATAGCTTGTGTAGTTCATATATACTTATAATCAGGTTGTCATCTAGTTTCTCTATTATGTGTTAATGATTAGATGGTTAATGATAACAGGATGAGTGAGCTTTACTTAAAAAGCTCAGCCTAGAGTATACAAGTATTGTGTATATGTTGTATACTCGAAATTCAATTTCTATCTCATTATTCATTACGATTGTCATAAATTATCAAAAGGGAATATTGTGGAATCTAGTCCCTCCATTATGAGTTAATGGTCAAGGTTGGTAATTGATGACAACTGATTTGTGGACTAAGATTTTCCATAAGTTGGATGAATAAGTTAGGTTCCAGAAATGAGGATAACTTGGGATAGCTTCATGTGTTGAAGATTATCTAGTCAAGTGAAGAATGCATCATAAGTTGATGCATGTCTAAGAAGAGATGATCATGTGTTGATCAAGTCAAGAGAAAATCCATCATGTGTTGATGAAGTACAAGTGACAAAGACTCGGACGTGAAGTGATGTTGTGTGTCATCAAGCTTCAAGAAGATGCTAAGGCAAAACTTGAAGGTATGACTATATATTGCAAATATGTTTTGCAAGTATTTGAAGTCCATGTTTCTTATTCTTTGTGGTATAAGGCTTGTATTTACAAATGTATTTTGCAAATGATTGAAGCTCATATTTAATACTTGTGTCATGATTCTAAAAGTGTGCCAATGTGTTTTGCAACTTGTTGGGAATTATGTTTGATCCTTGTATGCAGATACTAAAGTGTGCAAATATGTTTTACAAAATCTATTGAAATATCTGTATTTCTCAGGACAATCAGAACTATTGTAGTGTAATCTGCGATACTACCGCTGACAGGAACTACCGGTGTTGTCATCATAGAACTACCGCATATGTTGGTGGTCGAAGACCTGTGTGGTCAAGAACAAACGTGGTCAGGACCAGAGGGGTCGAACCAGAGAGGTTGAGCCCAAGTGGTCGAAGACCTGTGTGGTCAAGGATCAGCGTGGTCGTACCGACTTGATTGAAACAAACGTAGTCAGAACCGATGTGGTCGAGATCTGTGTGATCGAAATCAGCGTGGTCAGAACCGACGTGGTCAAGATCTGTGTGATTGAAACTAGCGTGGTCGAAACCAGCATGGTCAGAACCGACATGGTCGAGATCTGTGTCATTGAAACTAGCGTGGTCAGAATCGACATGGTCAAGATCTGTGTAATCAAAACTAGCGTGATCGAGATCTGTGTGATTGAAACCAATGTGGTCGAACCGATGTAGTCGGAACCGACTTGGTCAAGACCTGTGTGGTCGAAGTCGATGTGGTCAAACTGACGTGATTGAAATAACGTACTCAAAGATCAACGAGGTGGTCGAAGATCTGTGTGATCAAAGATTGACGTAGTTGAAGATCGACATAGTCGACGTGGTCAAGACCTAAGTGGTCAAAACCAACATAGTCGTAGATCAGCATAGTCGGAGACCTTGTGGTCGAATGCAACAACATGGTCTGAGACCAGCATGATCGGAGATCAACGTAGTTGAAAACCTATGTGGTTGAACCGGACAATGTGGTTAGAGACCTGAGTGGTCAAAACATCCGACGTGATAATAGACCAGTGTAGTCGACAATTGGTAGTTCGATTAGCTCAGTGTGAGTGGTTGATTAGTGAGTGGTACTACTGGCATGTGTTGCGCGGTATTACCAGTAGTCAAAAGTACTGGCTCTGCGTGAGCAGTACTACCAGACTTCAAAAGTTCAAAAAATCTTGTGGTATGTTTTTTCCAGAGAGACACCTGTGTGGTGGTCTTCTCATCCCTGGTGAATCGGTAGTTCCGCTTGTGTGGCGCGGAACTTCTAATGATCGGAAGTACCAGAAAATAAATAGTGGAATTTTCGATTTTGCCTGATAACGACTAATTTTCTGACCGCTGCGAAGGGGGGCGGAAGTACCAGCGTTTTGCCTGTGGTACTTTGGAAATTCTGATTTTTAGGGATTTCGATTCCAACGGCTAGTTTTCTTGTGTGGGGTATAAATATACCCCCTTGTGGTCGGTTAGAGAAGGAATGGCTGCATCCTTTGACACTCTCTTGAGCTATTATGAGGTCCTCCTCTCAATTGTACATGTGCACCTTATGAGCAACAAGGAAAGCTCTAGGTTGCATGTGTTGCATTTAGAAGTGGATTGAGTATTCATTCGAGCTTGTGCATTCGTTGCATGTATTTACTATTTTATTTTTAGGTGTTATTTCCAATGGAAAATTTTAAATCAAAACTCCAATAAAAACCAAATGGCAAAGTAATGCAAGCAAAAAGTTTCTCACATTCTCACATTTTCATGCAACATGTTTTTTTGGGGCTGTTATAAATTGAGCTCTATCTTTTGGTTCTAGTCTCATTGTTTTTATATTGTATTTGGATTTTCTTTTAAGATTATTTGTGTTTTGTTCCTTCCTCTCTCATTACATAATGTCTTCAAAGGAGCAGAAGTAGGAACTGAAGACTAAGAAGTGGTAGCTGAATAAGGCCAAGGCAAGTCGTGACTTTTGATCATGTTAAACCTATTGTTTTAAATATATTATTATTATTATTTTGTTTTAAATTAGCATGCATTGCTAATTTAATACAAACCTTTGTACTTGATAGTTATTAACCAACTTTGATTAATTCCCTTCTTGATAAATTGAATACCATGATTCCATTGTCCCTATAGAATAGGTAATTATCTAGTGATGCAATACTAGTATCCACTTGGGTTTTACATCTAGTTGCTTAGCTATACTTATAATTATGTTGGGCTCATCATCACATATTGACCAGCTAATTATTTTTGACTTAATGAGATATTGAATCGTGGTTGTAATCACAGTTATAAAATTTATGTACTATACATGATAGAATGTCACTGCGCCACTGATAGGGATATCAAACTACGGAGAGATGCTTTACTAGCAAAAGTGGATGGCCAAGAAGAAGGGGTCATACCCCTAATAATTCTTGCAAGGATGCACCTGTGCTGCCGGAGTTTCCATGGCCACAGTGCGGCTACAGCAATCCAACATATATAATTCAGTTCACACCTGACAACTATTGGCTAGGCGCACTACATATGTGCCAAAGTTCTTGTAAGCATGTATTTGCTATTTCACATTGCATGTTCCATTTTGCATATCTCTAACCTACTCCATCCATGCCGGCAAAGAATAGAGCATTGCTACTTCTTCCAATGGATAGATGGCCCAGATGTATACGATAGATCATTCATCGAGCAGAAATACATACTCAACTACTCGGTGGTGTCTGAGAGATTCACATGTTGAAAACCTTACACCCCGAATGATAGCAAAAAGGACAAGGGTAATGCACCGGTGGTCCCTGAAGCTCCCGCTGAACGCTAGGTTATCTCCGATTGGGACAAGCCCACATAAGTTATAGAAGCCAAGTACTGGCATGGGTCACGAGGGTTAAAGCCTATATGGGAGAGAAGGGAAAGGCACCGATAGACCCAAATGTATATGATGATTGATTGGAACCATGGCTTTGAAATGGTGCATATGTATCATATCTGTAGTTGGGGTTGATGATTCGCGCATGTTGCCACTTGTATTTGTACGAGTAGTGAGGCAAATATACGCATCTAAATAAACCTCACGCGTCATGTAATTCGCACATTCATTGTGAACTATTTTGTCAGCTTACACATAGTGCATTACGATAACTAGTTGTAATAATGTATCTTTACTATTTAACACATAGAGTTTGTAATGGTGGTTCATCTGCCCCTTCGAACCCTCTTGCATCTTCCTAAAAGAAATTCTATGCACACGTGAACAAAACATAATAGCATTTCTTAATGTGTTTCAAAGCACGTATTTTCAAGTAGTTTGCATAGGAAAGTATTTTTAGAAGCGAGCTGACGAGTCGAGCTAGAGCAAAATCCAAATTAACAAGTATAATTGAAGTAATTTTAAATTGAGTCAATGATTTTTTTCCCACCCTTGCCATTTTTTTGCCACCCTTGCCTTGTGCTAGCCAAGCCGCCTGCCTGCTGCGCCCGCTTGCCTAGCCGTGCCGCTCCTCTCGTGTCGAGCTACAGTGGCATGACAGGTGACATGTGTCGTCTGCCGTGCCTTCCGAGCTTAGAGAGGGCATTTTCGCAAAAACAGATGCTTGGGGACCAAATTTTTTTAAAAAAATATTGCTACAAGGCCATATATGTGAATAGTTCCAGGAAATCGGCAGTAGCTAGCTAGTTACCCGCAAGTTTATTAAAATTGGTTTTGAATTTTTACTAGAGTTTTGGTAGGACCAGTAGCACTGATTTTCAAAAAAAAAATTCAATGGTTTTTGAACTGAAAATTTCAAATAAAAATCAGCCGAAATCAGTATATCGGAGAGAAATCAGATTAAATCGGATAAATTTGGAGTAAAAAAAATATTTGAGACCAGTTTATATTCTAACCGAGGGTGCTCGATAGGACCGCTTTTTATCTATTCTCGACGATATTCGGCAATTTTTATAACCTTAGTTACCCCTCTGTAAAGTGGAACAAACCGGAACTGATTTGGATCCAACTTTTCGAGCCATGGCCCGTGCACCCTAACACCTACTGTTAGGAAAACTGGCGAAGAATGACCAGTTTCACAGATTCTCTGGTAAACCAACGGGGTCCAATTTTTTTTGTTTCCCTAGCCAGTTTGGCCCGATTAAATCCTCTAACCCCTTTTCAAATCAACTTCCATACCAAATTTCTTCTATATATACCCCAAATTTCAAATATGCAAAAAAAGAAATTTTCACGTTAATCAAGAAAACGAAAAGATCTTGATTATCCAATTTATGTAGCCTATGGCTTGGATTATTGCTATGCCATCCAACTGGAAGAAAATAGGAAAGAGAATTGCATTCAAATTGCTGTACAGGTCAACATGTTAATAACCTGCCAAAGTCCTAATCCAAATAATGTTGTTCACACTGCCGGATACAGCTGTGTATCCTAATCCTCTGTATATGCATCTAGCCAGTTACAATTTTGATTAATTGAATCCTGAGTCCCTGAGAGAACAAATTACACAATTAATGCTCAAGTACACAGTGTATTGAAGTATTAGGAGTATGTTACCACCTCTTATCTTTCTTACTCTCTGCATAATATAAATAAGTACTAGATTATACATGCTACATTACGTTAGAAACATAATTGGAGTATATTTTCCCTTAATCTACGACTAGAATCCCATATATTACGTATCTTTAAAGAATTTTCTATATTATCGGGAAAACATGTAATCCCAACCATAACCAAAATTCATGAACATTACTCTCTCTGTCCGTAATATAAATCCAGTACGTATACCTATAAAGCACACTAGTTAAGTAATTAATATTTAATAGAATTAGATAACAGTTGCTCCTATTTGATAGATATAATACTACTCTTTCTGTTAGAGATAAATATGATCAAATTTCATTAAATATTACTTAAATAATATATCTCCTAGGCATACGTGTTAGATTTATATTGCGGAACGGAGGTAATATTTGATATGTATTCGAACCTGACCAACAGATATTATGTTTGACGGATTGTGTACATATTTCAATCAAAGTTGTACAGTTAAGAAATTTTAAATTATGAATCAAGATTTTCAAAAAAAAATAAGACAAATATATGTAAATTTGGAATACAAAATACCAAAATAAATCTTGGCACCATTATATAAACTGGAAATTTAAAATAAAATAAAAATTATGGTATTCAAATATATGTAAATTAGAATATTAGATTTGCAAAAAAGTGTGAAATTACAATAAGATATAACTTCAAAATGAAAATGTCTGAAGATATGCATGTTTCAAATGTGTGTTCTGTTAATTAATTGACCCCCGAATATATATCCTTGGAATATTAATCTGAAGGAAAGTATTGTATCTAATATTATCTGCAAGGTAAAATAGAGAAGAAATATTTAACCTTCGACATGTAAAATAGTCAAAATCCATACTACAGCTATGCTGCCCAATATATATTCACAACATCAATGGGCTCAAATTATTTTCAACTAATATTTTCAAGTTTGTTCGCATGTGCTCTGCCGCTTTCATGCAAAGGAGAGAAAAATCCTTCTTAAGCAAACATATATCCAAACACCACATAATATTTTTTTAAGAGAAACTCAGTATATTCATGCATGCATCTATCTTGCATGTGTTTGCTACGGCAAAACGTACCAAATTCAGTGTTAATGCCCATCTTTTTTTTTTACTACGCATGATGAAGATTTTATCGCAACTCGGTGTGCCATTCCTTTATAATGGTTAGGACTAAATCACTTTATAATGGTTAAGACTAAATCTATCTTTTTATTTTGAGAGTATAATGGAGAACGCACACATAACTCCACCTCACACCCCAGGCACACACCCTGCGTCCATTTGCACATGTCTTGAAATTACAGAGGCCTAAAGCCTTATGGAGTGTGAAGTATGTTTTGATCAGTGAATGCACTCAAATTAATTTTAGCGTCCAAATAAATAAAAAATATATATTTCAAAATATAGAAAAGCTTATTAGTATGCAAATATGTATAAATTTAGAATTAAAATTACACACGTACTAATGTAAAGAGAACATACAATGTAAATTTGAACTTTCAAGATTTAAGCCGACTAACATTTATAGCTAAAATTTTGCTATAAAAAAAATCTATAAACTTGGAACTAAATTGTAAAAACATAGCAAAAATACGTAAGCCGGTGTGTTAGACCATGTGGCCATGTCTAGCATATTTCAGGTGATGAATAATTGACAACGTTGGTTATGATATTAATTGTGGTGTGTTGCATGATACGCTCGTATGAGGTATTGTGCGGATTGACTTGAGTTAAGTCGTGAACTTGTGCTCGTACGTGGTTGTTTATTTATTCATGTGCAGGTGTTGCTTGAGGCGGAACGTCGTCGATGACGGGACTGAAACTAGGTTCGGGTGGAACTGAAGTTTCGGGACTAAGTTCAGGGAGGAACTGAGGTCCTATCGGTCAAGGATGCCATGCGGGATGTTCAGGCTAGAGAACAATGCACATGGGATGACGTGACGTTGGAGGCGCGGAGATACGTCATGGTGGAGGCATGCGGCAAGGCTGCATATGTCCGGATAGTACGTATACAAGTTGTATACGAGTCGGTGGAAGTGTTCGAGAGGTGTATACGAGTGGTTACATGGGGCTGTGTCCGTGTTGGTGTAGGAGTCCGACTATGAGATTGTATTGCGTCTGTTAGTTGAGTACGGTTGCGCTATAAAAAGGCCTGGTGACCGGTCAATGTATTTGTAGTTTTGTTTTGATCTAATAGAAAAGAGGGTGGGGCTTTGGTTGCCGCAGCTTTTTGTTGAGATAGTCGAGTTTTGTTGCGGCGGCTTGGCAGCTTTTTGGTTTGGGCTGTGCGAGCATTGAAGGAATACGGCAGGAAGTCTTTAAACGAGGATCGCATGTGCAGCGTAGCGCTGGAAAAGAAAGGAGCGACTAGAAGTTTGTTGGTTCGGCGGTTCTTGATAGCAGCGACACGTCCGTGACTTTGAAGCAAACAGAAGAAGCGGCTGCTGCACTAGCTGTTTTCGATTGGAAGAAAAGGAGTAGCTCGCGATAAAAATTCGATCGTAAGAAAGGAGCATGTGCAGGTGGTCAAAGAAGCCAACAGCGATTCCATTCGGCCATCTCTTGGTGAGTTGTATTGCTCAATAATTATTTCACGTGACGTTTGGATGGTGCAGTGTAATTAGGTAAGTCTTTAAGGGGTTAATGAGATCTATTATTATATTTTGGTTTGCTTGGTGTTGATTAAGCATCACGTGGTAGCATGCATGAGCTGTGAAGTTTTTTTTATGGTTTTGACGTTTTGCTTGGGCTGCTAGATTTCTTTGCTGTGCGTCACTAATTATGAGGCTGCATGCATCGGATTTGCTAGATTAATTCATAGAGTGCTTCCAGCACCACGTGTACTACTTGCATGCATATTGTGATTAGCAAAAAGTGATTCATAATTGGCTGCATGCAGATTTATTGGTGACCACATGATAGCTATTAATCAATGGTTAATTATATTGCATGGTTGTTAATCCTCAGGCAATATTTGTGCTAGGTTGGACTTGGTGATTTAGAGATCTTGATTAGGTGACTGGAAAGTTTTTGGTTGATTAATTTTTACTGTTTTTGCCTAATCGCATAATTAGAGCTTAATTGATTCGCGTCACTTTTTGCATCAGCAATCTTGTTTATTTTTTATCTTGAGTTCTAGACCTCCGATTGACGTAATTCTAGTTTGGTTAGTTCAATAATCTTATCTAGTTTATTCCGACAAAGTTTGAGGTTAATCGGAGTTACGGTTTTTTATTGAGATCAGTTTTAGTGAGATTACAGTGTTCTGTCCAGAAATCGAAACGAGGCTTAAATAGGTTTTGTGTTTGAGGGGGAGTCGTAAAATTTATTTTTAACTTCCGTAATCATTCACCCCCCTCTGATTGCCTATCTTAGTGTAAATCGATCCTACAAGTGGTATCAGAGCAAGGTATATTTTTCTAATTGATCTTAACCGGTGATTAGAAAACATGTCGACAGATAGGTATTCCACAAAACCTTGTGTTTTCGATGGTGTTGATTTTCAGTATTGGAAAGCGAAGATGGAGGCATTTATTCAAGCTCAAGGATTTGCAATATGAGAGAAGGTGTACAAGCCTTATCAAGTGCCCGAGAACGATGCTGTGATAGCGGCAAATATGGCACAAGTGGAGGCTAATAGCAAGGCGAGGAACCTGATAATTCAAGGACTAGGAAGAAGTGATTTTGATCGTGTTGCACATCATAAATCCGCATATGAGGTATGGAAAGCATTATGTGATTATCATGAGGGTTCATCTACTATTAAAGAGATACGTCAAGATATGTACAAAAAGGATTACATGCGTTTTGAAATGAAACCTGGTGAATCAATAGATGATTTCTTTGCTCGCTTTAATAAAATTCTTAGTAACCTACGTGCTGTTAATGTTACTTATACTGATGCTGAAAATGCACGTCAATTACTTGGAGCATTAGATATGTCTATATGGGAGATGAAGGTTACATCTATTAGAGAATCTACTGTTATGAGTACACTTACATTAGATGTGCTTTATTCTAAATTGAAAACTCATGAATTAGATGTTTTTGCTAGAAAAAATAATGGTAATAAATCAATTGCTTTAACTTCACAATCTAGCAAATATAATGGTGATAATTCTTCCACTAGCTATGCTTTGTCTTCTTTGTCTTCATTAACCGATGAACAGTTAGAACAACTCCCGGAAGATGATTTGGCACTCATCTCTACACGCTTCACAAAAGCCTTGCATAATGTGAGATCAAGAAAGAGAGGAAATTTTGGTCCTCAAAGGTGCTATGAGTGTGGTGATCTAAATCATATTCGTCTCAAATGTCCAAAATTTCTAGCAAGATTTGTAAAGGAGGAAAATGAGAAGGAAGAAGAGATGGAGAAAGAAAAGAAGAACAAAAGAAAGGGCTATATAAATCGTAAGGTGATGCATCGTGTTCTTTCGGCTCTTCAGCAAGTTAATTTGAGTGATGTGGACACGGACAGCGAGGATGACGCTCCCAAAGGCAAGAAAGATTTAATTGGGTTGTGTCTAATGGCAAGTAGCAGAAGCTCCACTGACAATGATGATCTTGACAGCGACAACTACAATGAGGTAGAACCTTCTTATGATGATTTAGCTAAAGCTGTTGCTAAACTTGGTACTTTGCTAGAAAAGAAAAATAAAAAGATTAAGAAACATGATATTTTGATTGAATCTCTAAATTCTGAAATTGCAAGACTTAGAGCTTTAATTCCTGATGATGATTCTTGCAAATCATGTGACTTAATTTATTCTGCGCTTACTTCATTAAAGAATGTGCATGCTTCTACTTTAGGACAACTTAGAGATGTAAATGCTAAATTTGATGAATTAAGATTGTCACATGTCTCTTGTGATGAAAAATTAAAATATGCTAATGATGAAATTGAAAAGCTCAAGTTTAGTTCTTCTACATGTTTAGAATCAAGTATTTCAAATGTTCATTCTAAAGCTTGTTCTAAATATGAATTATTAGAAATTAGACTTAATTCATCTCAGGAAACAATTCAACAGATGCTCTATCATGAGATATCTTCTTGTTCTAATTGTCCTAAGTTTAACATAGAAATAGAAGTTTTGACTAAACAACTTAATGATTTTGCTGAAAAAGAAAGATTGACTCAGTCTAGCGCTTCTAAGAATTTTGTGAATGGATC
This sequence comes from Melocanna baccifera, assembly GCA_036346265.1. NCBI lineage: Eukaryota > Viridiplantae > Streptophyta > Magnoliopsida > Poales > Poaceae > Melocanna > Melocanna baccifera. The sequence continues at coordinate 13,730,740 of CM070704.1, read as the reverse complement.
TTTTAAGTGCTCAACTTGTCTCACTTTAGCTAAAGAAAATGAGTACCTTAAAGACACTTTAGAGCGATTCTTTTTTGGCAAGAAAAATTTAAATATGATTCTAGACAAGTCAAAAGTAAGTGTGAAGAATCGGGGTTTAGGATTTAATTATATTGAGCATGCCAAGAATAATCCTCCTCAGATTGTTAAGCTTCTTGAACCTAGAAAAATTGAAGTAAAATCTGAACCGAAACAAATTGTTTTTAAGTCTGCTGGTATTATGTCATCTACTAATCAAGTGAATGCAAATGTTGCTTCTACTTCTCAAGTTAAACATAAAGTTAAGTACGCTTGCAGTCATTGTGGTAAAGATGGACATCTTGTGCAATTTTGCTTTAGACTAGCCAAACAACAAATGAAAGAAAAGACTAAGGCTTGGTCTAATTTGAGAAATACACATTCTTTTGTTCCTAGAACTTATGCGAAAGCTAGATTTTTAGAGAACTTTTATGATGACTTTAAATCTGATTCACATGCTGGTTTGGGATTTAATTCAAATAATTCACGTTTTTTTTGGCGTTTTGATCGACCACATGTACGTGATTTTGGTTCTACTTTTGTTACTATTCCTCCACATCGTGTATCTCAGTACTGGATTCCCAAATCTTATTTCACTAACCCCGGTACTGTGAGATCAATGTTTCCTGTTATGTAAGAACAGTTGACGAGGATGGAGAACATGAGCTTGACTGGGTTTCGATCTTTTATATCATTGTTTGATTGGAACACTCAATAGTTCTTCATTCTCTTTGATGGCTTCCAAGAGATTTTATTTTTGAGAGACCATGTGGCAAAGGTAATGTTCTTTATCTTATGGAGTTGGATTCTGAAATTATTTATACTCTCATAAACCGCTTGATACTTCTCAGTTTGTTCGTTTGTAAAGTGAATTGGGTGTGTTGCACTCTATATGATTATTCTGAGGGGGAGCTTATGAGATTACTCTAAGAGAGAGCTTGTTGTTTAAAATTTCAGAAGCTTTGTTTATTATCCTTGTCAAATAACTCATCAAGTCCAAGTCATTGAAACCATTTGAGTAGTAGAGCTTTCTTTATCATATTTATTCATATGCTGTGTAGCTTTGATCATGACTATTTATAATAATTTACTACATTTGAATTAAAAAACTTGACATGGCGGAATACTTTGACTAGATTGATTATATTTATTACTTTGTGGTGTCCATTGAAAAGGATTAGCATGATTGTGAGTCTTATTTTAACTCTTGGCTATGAGGCTCGTATGTTTCATGTTTCCAATTTTTATGATCACTCAATTTGGCATGTTTTAAAAAAAAGTATAAAAGAAAAGAGAATTGAAAAGATGTATGCTTCAAGCATGCCATGGTGAATAAAAAGAAAAAGCACAAAAGTGCGCAAAGTGAAAAGAAGTATGCTTCAAGCATGCCACCATAAAAAAAAGGAAAATGATACAAGTATGTTATCATAAAAAGAAGTATGCTACAAGCATACCATATGCCTAAGAATTGAGTGTGGAGCAATAAGTTATTAAATGAAACTGTTAGCCTGTCTAGAGTTAAGGTTTGCTTCACTTTTAAGCTTTGACTTTTCGTTATGATATCTTATTGTGCTCTTTATAATTAGTCTGATCATTGTTGCGATGCCTATCATTGATATAAATCGCTTAATCATATTGACAGACTTGTTTTGACATTGTTATGCGAAATATGGCTTTATATGATCTAGATAGCTCTACTCAAACATATGACTTGGTTGCTTTATTAAACCAATGCAATGTGACTTGGATAATCTACAAAACTTCTAAATTTTTATTCTTATTGCTCTTTCTTGGATTTATTCTTATTCACTGAAATTTCTTGATGATTACATTGCCAAAGGGGGAGAGAAATTTGAGAAATTGGAGAGTTTTTTGGTTCTCTTGTGTTGAGGGGGAGAATTTGAGAGTTGACTTTAGTTCTTCACTTAAATTTGGTGGAAGTTATATTAACTGAATGTGTTGTCAATGTATTCATCAAGGGGGAGATTGTTAGACCATGTGGCCATGTCTAGCATATTTTAGGTGATGAATAATTGACAACGTTGGTTATGATATTAATTGTGGTGTGTTGCATGATACGCTCGTATGAGGTATTGTGCGGATTGACTTGAGTCAAGTCGTGAACTTGTGCTCGTACGTGGTTGTTTATTTATTCATGTGCAGGTGTTGCTTGAGGCGGAACGTCGTCGATGACGGGACTGAAACTAGGTTCGGGTGGAACTGAGGTTTCGGGACTAAGTTCAGGGAGGAACTGAGGTCCTATCGGTCAAGGATGCCATGCGGGATGTTCAGGCTAGAGAACAATGCACATGGGATGACGTGACGTTGGAGGCGCGGAGATACGTCATGGTGGAGGCATGCGGCAAGGCTGCATATGTCCGGATAGTACGTATACAAGTTGTATACGAGTCGGTGGAAGTGTTCGAGAGGTGTATACGAGTGGTTACATGGGGTCGTGTCCGTGTTGGTGTAGGAGTCCGACTATGAGATTGTATTGCGTCTCATTAGTTGAGTACGGTTGCGCTATAAAAGGCCCGTGACCGGTCAATGTATTTGTAGTTTTGTTTTGATCTAATAGAAAAGAGGGTGGGCTTTGGTTGCCGCAGCTTTTTGTTGAGATAGTCGAGTTTTGTTGCGCGCTTGGCGCTTTTGGTTTGGGTGTGCGAGCATTGAAGGAATACGGCAGGAAGTCTTTTAAACGAGGATCGCATGTGCAAAGTAGCTACTGAAAAGAAAGGGAGCGACTAGAAGTTTGTTGGTTCGGCGGTTCTTGATAGCAATGACACGCCCGTGACTTTGAAGCAAATGAAGGAAGCTGCTGCACTAGCTGTTTTCGATTGGAAGAAAAGGAGTAGCTCGGCGATAAAAATTCGATCGTAAGAAAGGAGCATGTGCAGGTGGTCAAAGAAGCCAACAGCGATTCCATTCGCCATCTCTTGGTGAGTTGTATTGCTCAATAATTATTTCACGTGACGTTTGGATGGTGCAGTGTAATTAGGTAAGTCTTTAAGGGGTTAATGAGATCTATTATTATATTTTGGTTTGCTTGGTGTTGATTAAGCATCACGTGGTAGCATGCATGAGCTGTGAAGTTTTTTATGGTTTTGACGCTTTGCTTGGGCTGCTAGATTTCTTTGTCGTGCGTCACTAATTATGAGGCTGCATGCATCGGATTTGCTAGATTAATTCATAGAGTGCTTCCAGCACCACGTGTACTACTTGCATGCATATTGTGATTAGCAAAAGTGATTCATAATTGGTGCATGCAGATTTATTGGTGACCACATGATAGCTATTAATCAATGGTTAATTATATTGCATGGTTGTTAATCCTCGTGCAATATTTGTGCTAGGTTGGACTTGGTGATTTAGAGATCTTGATTAGGTGACTGGAAAGTTTTTGGTTGATTAATTTTTACTGTTTTTGCCTAATCGCATAATTAGAGCTTAATTGATTCGCGTCACTTTTTGCATCAGCAATCTTGTTTATTTTTTATCTTGAGTTCTAGACCTCCGATTGACGTAATTCTAGTTTGGTTAGTTCAATAATCTTATCTAGTTTATTCCGACAAAGTTTGAGGTTAATCGGAGTTACGGTTTTTTATTGAGATCAGTTTTAGTGAGATTACAGTGTTCTGTCCAGAAATCGAAACGAGGCTTAAATAGGTTTTGTGTTTGAGGGGGAGTCGTAAAATTTATTTTTAACTTCCGTAATCATTCACCCCCCTCTGATTGCCTATCTTAGTGTAAATCGATCCTACAAGTGGTATCAGAGCAAGGTATATTTTTCTAATTGATCTTAACCGGTGATTAGAAAACATGTCGACAGATAGGTATTCCACAAAACCTTGTGTTTTCGATGGTGTTGATTTTCAGTATTGGAAAGCGAAGATGGAGGCATTTATTCAAGCTCAAGGATTTGCAATATGAGAGAAGGTGTACAAGCCTTATCAAGTGCCCGAGAACGATGCTGTGACAGCGGCAAATATGGCACAAGTGGAGGCTAATAGCAAGGCGAGGAACCTGATAATTCAAGGACTAGGAAGAAGTGATTTTGATCGTGTTGCACATCATAAATCCGCATATGAGGTATGGAAAGCATTATGTGATTATCATGAGGGTTCATCTACTATTAAAGAGATACGTCAAGATATGTACAAAAAGGATTACATGCGTTTTGAAATGAAACCTGGTGAATCAATAGATGATTTCTTTGCTCGCTTTAATAAAATTCTTAGTAACCTACGTGCTGTTAATGTTACTTATACTGATGCTGAAAATGCACGTCAATTACTTGGAGCATTAGATATGTCTATATGGGAGATGAAGGTTACATCTATTAGAGAATCTACTGTTATGAGTACACTTACATTAGATGTGCTTTATTCTAAATTGAAAACTCATGAATTAGATGTTTTTGCTAGAAAAAATAATGGTAATAAATCAATTGCTTTAACTTCACAATCTAGCAAATATAATGGTGATAATTCTTCCACTAGCTATGCTTTGTCTTCTTTGTCTTCATTAACCGATGAACAGTTAGAACAACTCCCGGAAGATGATTTGGCACTCATCTCTACACGCTTCACAAAAGCCTTGCATAATGTGAGATCAAGAAAGAGAGGAAATTTTGGTCCTCAAAGGTGCTATGAGTGTGGTGATCTAAATCATATTCGTCTCAAATGTCCAAAATTTCTAGCAAGATTTGTAAAGGAGGAAAATGAGAAGGAAGAAGAGATGGAGAAAGAAAAGAAGAACAAAAGAAAGGGCTATATAAATCGTAAGGTGATGCATCGTGTTCTTTCGGCTCTTGACAAGTTAATTTGAGTGATGTGGACACGGACAGCGAGGATGACGCTCCCAAAGGCAAGAAAGATTTAATTGGGTTGTGTCTAATGGCAAGTAGCAGAAGCTCCACTGACAATGATGATCTTGACAGCGACAACTACAATGAGGTAGAACCTTCTTATGATGATTTAGCTAAAGCTGTTGCTAAACTTGGTACTTTGCTAGAAAAGAAAAATAAAAAGATTAAGAAACATGATATTTTGATTGAATCTCTAAATTCTGAAATTGCAAGACTTAGAGCTTTAATTCCTGATGATGATTCTTGCAAATCATGTGACTTAATTTATTCTGCGCTTACTTCATTAAAGAATGTGCATGCTTCTACTTTAGGACAACTTAGAGATGTAAATGCTAAATTTGATGAATTAAGATTGTCACATGTCTCTTGTGATGAAAAATTAAAATATGCTAATGATGAAATTGAAAAGCTCAAGTTTAGTTCTTCTACATGTTTAGAATCAAGTATTTCAAATGTTCATTCTAAAGCTTGTTCTAAATATGAATTATTAGAAATTAGACTTAATTCATCTCAGGAAACAATTCAACAGATGCTCTATCATGAGATATCTTCTTGTTCTAATTGTCCTAAGTTTAACATAGAAATAGAAGTTTTGACTAAACAACTTAATGATTTTGCTTGAAAAGAAAGATTGACTCGATCTAGCGCTTCTAAGAATTTTGTGAATGGATCTTTTAAGTGCTCAACTTGTCTCACTTTAGCTAAAGAAAATGAGTACCTTAAAGACACTTTAGAGCGATTCTTTTTTGGCAAGAAAAATTTAAATATGATTCTAGACAAGTCAAAAGTAAGTGTGAAGAATCGGGGTTTAGGATTTAATTATATTGAGCATGCCAAGAATAATCCTCCTCAGATTGTTAAGCTTCTTGAACCTAGAAAAATTGAAGTAAAATCTGAACCAAACAAATTGTTTTTAAGTCTCACTGGTATTATGTCATCTACTAATCAAGTGAATGCAAATGTTGCTTCTACTTCTCAAGTTAAACATAAAGTTAAGTACGCTTGCAGTCATTGTGGTAAAGATGGACATCTTGTGCAATTTTGCTTTAGACTAGCCAAACAACAAATGAAAGAAAAGACTAAGGCTTGGTCTAATTTGAGAAATACACATTCTTTTGTTCCTAGAACTTATGCGAAAGCTAGATTTTTAGAGAACTTTTATGATGACTTTAAATCTGATTCACATGCTGGTTTGGGATTTAATTCAAATAATTCACGTTTTTTTTGGCGTTTTGATCGACCACATGTACGTGATTTTGGTTCTACTTTTGTTACTATTCCTCCACATCGTGTATCTCAGTACTGGATTCCCAAATCTTATTTCACTAACCCCGGTACTGTGAGATCAATGTTTCCTGTTATGTAAGAACAGTTGACGAGGATGGAGAACATGAGCTTGACTGGGTTTCGATCTTTTATATCATTGTTTGATTGGAACACTCAATAGTTCTTCATTCTCTTTGATGGCTTCCAAGAGATTTTATTTTTGAGAGACCATGTGGCAAAGGTAATGTTCTTTATCTTATGGAGTTGGATTCTGAAATTATTTATACTCTCATAAACCGCTTGATACTTCTCAGTTTGTTCGTTTGTAAAGTGAATTGGGTGTGTTGCACTCTATATGATTATTCTGAGGGGGAGCTTATGAGATTACTCTAAGAGAGAGCTTGTTGTTTAAAATTTGAAGCTTTGTTTATTATCCTTGTCAAATAACTCATCAAGTCCAAGTCATTGAAACCATTTGAGTAGTAGAGCTTTCTTTATCATATTTATTCATATGTTTGTGTAGCTTTGATCATGACTATTTATAATAATTTACTACATTTGAATTAAAAAACTTGACATGGCGGAATACTTTGACTAGATTGATTATATTTATTACTTTGTGGTGTCCATTGAAAAGGATTAGCATGATTGTGAGTCTTATTTTAACTCTTGGCTATGAGGCTCAGATGTTTCATGTTTCCAATTTTATGATCACTCAATTTGGCATGTTTTAAAAAAAAGTATAAAAGAAAAGAGAATTGAAAAGATGTATGCTTCAAGCATGCCATGGTGAATAAAAAGAAAAAGCACAAAAGTGCGCAAAGTGAAAAGAAGTATGCTTCAAGCATGCCACCATAAAAAAAAGGAAAATGATACAAGTATGTTATCATAAAAAGAAGTATGCTACAAGCATACCATATGCCTAAGAATTGAGTGTGGAGCAATAAGTTATTAAATGAAACTGTTAGCCTGTCTAGAGTTAAGGTTTGCTTCACTTTTAAGCTTTGACTTTTCGTTATGATATCTTATTGTGCTCTTTATAATTAGTCTGATCATTGTTGCGATGCCTATCATTGATATAAATCGCTTAATCATATTGACAGACTTGTTTTGACATTGTTATGCGAAATATGGCTTTATATGATCTAGATAGCTCTACTCAAACATATGACTTGGTTGCTTTATTAAACCAATGCAATGTGACTTGGATAATCTACAAAACTTCTAAATTTTTATTCTTATTGCTCTTTCTTGGATTTATTCTTATTCACTGAAATTTCTTGATGATTACATTGCCAAAGGGGGAGAGAAATTTGAGAAATTGGAGAGTTTTTTGGTTCTCTTGTGTTGAGGGGGAGAATTTGAGAGTTGACTTTAGTTCTTCACTTAAATTTGGTGGAAGTTATATTAATCTGAATGTGTTGTCAATGTATTCATCAAGGGGGAGATTGTTAGACCATGTGGCCATGTCTAGCATATTTTAGGTGATGAATAATTGACAACGTTGGTTATGATATTAATTGTGGTGTGTTGCATGATACGCTCGTATGAGGTATTGTGCGGATTGACTTGAGTCAAGTCGTGAACTTGTGCTCGTACGTGGTTGTTTATTTATTCATGTGCAGGTGTTGCTTGAGGCGGAACGTCGTCGATGACGGGACTGAAACTAGGTTCGGGTGGAACTGAGGTTTCGGGACTAAGTTCAGGGAGGAACTGAGGTCCTATCGGTCAAGGATGCCATGCGGGATGTTCAGGCTAGAGAACAATGCACATGGGATGACGTGACGTTGGAGGCGCGGAGATACGTCATGGTGGAGGCATGCGGCAAGGCTGCATATGTCCGGATAGTACGTATACAAGTTGTATACGAGTCGGTGGAAGTGTTCGAGAGGTGTATACGAGTGGTTACATGGGGCTGTGTCCGTGTTGGTGTAGGAGTCCGACTATGAGATTGTATTGCGTCTGTTAGTTGAGTACGGTTGCGCTATAAAAAGGCCTGGTGACCGGTCAATGTATTTGTAGTTTTGTTTTGATCTAATAGAAAAGAGGGCTGGGGCTTTGGTTGCCGCAGCTTTTTGTTGAGATAGTCGAGTTTTGTTGCGGCGGCTTGGCAGCTTTTTGGTTTGGGCTGTGCGAGCATTGAAGGAATACGGCAGGGAAGTCTTTTAAACGAGGACTGCATGTGCAGGCGTAGCGCTGGAAAAGAAAGGGAGCGACTAGAAGTTTGTTGGTTCGGCGGTTCTTGATAGCAGCGACACGTCTGTGACTTTGGAAGCAAACAGAAGGGGGCGGCTGCTGCACTAGCTGTTTTCGATTGGAAGAAAAGGAGTAGCTCGGCGATAAAAATTCCGATCAGAAGAAAGGAGCATGTGCAGGTGGTCAAAGAAGCCAACAGCGATTCCATTCGGCCATCTCTTGGTGAGTTGTATTGCTCAATAATTATTTCACGTGACGTTTGGATGGTGCAGTGTAATTAGGTAAGTCTTTAAGGGGTTAATGAGATCTATTATTATATTTTGGTTTGCTTGGTGTTGATTAAGCATCACGTGGTAGCATGCATGAGCTGTGAAGTTTTTTTTATGGTTTTGACGTTTTGCTTGGGCTGCTAGATTTCTTTGCTGTGCGTCACTAATTATTGAGGCTGCATGCATCGGATTTGCTAGATTAATTCACAGAGTGCTTCCAGCACCACGTGTACTACTTGCATGCATATTGTGATTAGCAAAAAGTGATTCATAATTGGCTGCATGCAGATTTATTGGTGACCACATGATAGCTATTAATCAATGGTTAATTATATTGCATGGTTGTTAATCCTCAGGCAATATTTGTGCTAGGTTGGACTTGGTGATTTAGAGATCTTGATTAGGTGACTGGAAAGTTTTTGGTTGATTAATTTTTACTGTTTTTGCCTAATCGCATAATTAGAGCTTAATTGATTCGCGTCACTTTTTGCATCAGCAATCTTGTTTATTTTTTATCTCGAGTTCTAGACCTCCGATTGACGTAATTCTAGTTTGGTTAGTTCAATAATCTTATCTAGTTTATTCCGACAAAGTTTGAGGTTAATCGGAGTTACGGTTTTTTATTGAGATCAGTTTTAGTGAGATTACAGTGTTCTGTCCAGAAATCGAAACGAGGCTTAAATAGGTTTTGTGTTTGAGGGGGAGTCGTAAAATTTATTTTTAGCTTCCGCAATCATTCACCCCTCTCTGATTGCCTATCTTAGTGTAAATCGATCCTACACGGTGCATCGACTAGCGTCCATAATTTGCGGGGGAAAACAAGAACCTGTTTTGTAGCTGTTGTCTACACAAACCCAGAGTTTATTGCCACTTCTCTTGTACTTATATTTTAGGTGGGATTCTCGTTTGATGTCATGCGTGTGTTGAAGGGAAAAACTTGTTGAGATATATTTCTGACATTTTTTCTAAAGAATTTTGATACTTTGCTAGCGTTTCGAAACTCCACTGAGCACTTAATCTAGCCTACGAATGCCGTCTCTGATTCGTGGTTACTTTTCTCAAGAAGAAAAGGGTATTTCAATTCAAAATAGCCCGAGATAGTAAATTATGCTGATGTGGTCACATCCTGAAGTATCCAAAGTGATTACATAAATTCAACACTACTATTTAGCGACTCTATTTGCTCTGTAGACAAATATATGGTAGCAAAGATAAGTCGAACACGTACACATTCCACCTATGGCTTCTTAGCTATAGCTCTCAGCGGGACAGACAAGGATAAGACCAATCCAAACTTTTCTGTCATATCTATACCACTTCGCCCAACATCTTCTGGCAGTGTCCATTCAAATTGATAAACTAGTGAGCCAATCATCAGGGGAACCAATTTACTTGCAAGGGGCAGTCCAGGGCATACACGTCTTCCGGCGCTAAATGGAATCAGTTCAAAGTCTGTGCCTGAAAAGTTGATGTCGTTCTGCAAGAACCTCTCCGGTATGAACTTCTCTGGCTCACTCCATATCTCAGAATTTCTACAAATTGCCCATATATTCACAAATGCAGCTGTTCCTTCAGGAATGTTGTAACCTTGTAATTCTACCTCAGCCTCAGCTTGACCAGTCGCAAATGGCACTGCGGGATGGAGCCGTAGGGTTTCTTTTACAACAGCTTGAAGATATGGGAGTTGGTTAATATCGGACTCCTCCAACTGTGGTTTGGTACCAAGAACACTTCTAAGCTCCTCTTGCAGCTTCTTCATGGACTGTGGATTTTGCAACAACTCAGCCATTGCCCACTCAATTGCAGTTGAGACTGAGGCTCCTCCAAGGAGTAATTCCTGCAATGGGACAAATTTCTAAAAATGAATAAATAAGTTTTATGAGAAGCCATTCTACAGACATCTTATGATCTGGTAAACGGATCATGTTTTGCCCGTAGGGGGCTAGGGGCATACTTACCTGCCACATCGACCGTTGGTTTGCATCGAGATGCGTGCATGCATTTGAAGGGACCAGAAAATACGGTGCAAAATACAGTAAAAGATATGTGTTCCTCTCCCCTCCCCCTCTTCTCTCCCTCTCTCCAACCTCCGGTGGGCCACAACACCGTCCGTTCTCCGCCTCGCCGCCTCACACACCGCTGTCCACCGGGCGAGGCGTGCCGCCATCCTCCGCATCCTGCATTGCCCTCAAACCGTGCCCCGAGGCGCTGCGGCCTCGCCAGGAGATGCGGCCGCCAGATCCAGGCTCCGCTCGCTGCCCTGGCGGTGAGCTGAGCTCGCCGTCCTGTTGCCGGGCCGCCTCCTTCCTTCACCAGCGCGATTCACGCCGCCGCCGCCACAGTGCCACACTCGAGCTCGCGGAGCTCGAGCCGAGGGAGAGGGGCAGAGAGAGAGAGTGGTTTTAGAAATTGGAGAATATTAATAGGAATACATGGGAGTATGGACTCGTGCAGATCTCAAAGCGGAACCGACGGTGGATGTAGTGGGTGCATGTGCCCTGCAGGCAAATATGCTTTTCCGATATGATACGTTGTTGTTTCCGACTTACGCCATATTTGTCCCTTTGTCCATTAATGATTAACTGAGACAAAGTTGATCACAAAAAGCAAGAAAGCCGTATTGCTTACCATGAACAACCCTCTGATGGTCTCCTGGTTCATCACCCATCCCTCCTGATGCACCTCACCCTCCATGTCAAGCAGCACATCCAACAGGTCATTCCTGCACGTCTCGCCGCCCTCCCGGCTCCTCCTCCGCCGCTCAATCTGTCCGTCAATGAGCTTGTACAGCCATGCAACCAGTTTTTCCGCCCTGCGCCGCACGCCCTGGATGTCGGCAGACGCGAGAACCGGGAAGAAGTCGGACACGTTCGGCGCGCCGGACAGCACCGCCGCCTCGTTCGCGACATCTGTTAGCTTGCCCACCAGCTCCTGCTCCAAGTCCTCCGAGAACATCCCGCGGCACAGCACGTCCACCACGGCCGCGAACGCCGCACGCGCCACGGCGACCGGGGTGCCGTCGGCCTCGGACACACGGCGCACCAGCTCGCGCACCTCCTCCTCTCGCATGGCACGCTGCTCTCCGAGCCGCATCGGGCCCAGGAGCGCGGCCGCGGAGAGCTGTCACAGGGCGCGCCATTTGCCGCGCGCCGGGAGCGCGATCATGGAGTTGGCTGGGTGGTCCATGACGCGCCAGGCGTCCAAGCCCCGGCGGGCTGCCAGGTTGGCGTTTTTCTTGTGCAGTATCTCGCGGGCGGCCTCCGGTGAGGTGGCCACGATAGCGTAGACGGTGCCGAGGCGGATGGACATGAGCGGGCCGTGGCGGTCGGCAAGGCGGGCGAAGGAGCGGTGAGGGTTCTTGCCAATGTCGACGAGGTTGCCGATGACCGGAAGTGGTCTGGGACCAGGCGGGAGGCGTCGGTGTGCGTCAGCGAGTGGTTGTAGCGCGTAGGAGGTGAGGAGGATGAGTGGAAGTGATGCCGCGCAGAGGAGGAAGAAGGCCATTTGTTTGTGAGCCTAGCTTTCGTAGCACACCAATCGTTGTTACACTGATGTACAACCTCACCCATATATTTATAACGTCCCAAATACATAAATGAAGTGGTACTGTACGCTACCTAGCTAGCTCCATCCTTTCCACATGATGTACGTGGTTAAATTAATCTTTATGGTTTCAAAATTTTGATTATCAATATAATTAAAACTATGGAGGTTGGTCATATGAAAATCAATCTATTTGTCCGTAAAAGTAATTTTATTAATCTATATAGTCAACGCAGGATTTACAACTTTTCTCATTGGTTATTTGTGAATGACCAACGGTTATTGTACCCATTTAGTATTGTAGTCTTATAGCTGACGGTGTTTCTACAAATATAGACACTATTTTGTATGTAGTTTTTAATATGTCTCAAACATTTTTTTGAGGTGTTATCTAAATTGTTAAAAAAAAATTGATGTAGATCGAAGCATTTTTAAGGCACTTTTCATTTTTCCAAAAGAATTTACCTTGTAGTGATGTCATTTGAGTCACATTTTTATTTTTGTAGATGTGTTCATTGAGGTAATCAAGTTATGGTGTGAGATTGAGGTAGCACTCAATTTAGCATTGGTTTATGGTTTTTTTACTGTAATTGGTTTATTTGACATAATTAAATTAAAAAAAGTAAAAATAGAAAAAAAATATGTTAGCTCATCATGGACAACACAAAGGAATACGGGAAAAAAAAGACAAAAAAATCTAAAAAAATCAGAAAAAGACAAAATTACTGAATAGTGAAAAAAAACAGAAGTCAAAAACAGAAACTGGTTTTAAACCATTTTGAACGGTGCCTGAATTGGTCAGTGGGGTTGTCTCGTACATGTTTTCCATAAAGTTATGCAAAGACAACAGATTTTTAGAATTATCTTTTTTACTTTTGGTACATTCTACGTTACGCAAGAGGCAAAATATAGTGCTTCGATTAAATGCCTTTACATCCATGGAGACACAATAGACGCCTTAATTTGTAAGATATCTCATATATAGAATGTCGTGAAATTTTGCCTCCACCGACATTGTTGCATGGCACTTCAAAAAGTGTTTCTAAATGTGGCATTCTAAAAAAATGTTTCTAAAATGATATAGAAATGAAAAGGATGGCTTCGTTTATAAGAAATGCGACTACATAATGATATAAACGTATTTTTTTTTGTAGTAGACAGCTAGCGACAGTACTGGTAGGATGCACTAAGGGCATCCATAGTGTATCAAAAAGAGGGTCTTAAGCCACCTTAAAGTCAACCTTATACATTACAGGGTTGGCCTTAAAAATGTCATAAGCAAAAAAAGCTTAGACCAGCCCTCAAGTTAAAGACCTGGCTATAAGCATTAAAATACAATTTTTCTTGTGTATTCTGTCCTTCTCTCTCCTAAGTGGGACCCTTCCTTAGAGTCCAGTGGTGGTCTTAAACATAACAGAGGGGACCTTAAGAATTAGGTGGGGTCCACCTTAAGACCCATTGAGACCTTATACACTACAGATGCCCTAAGAGGAGATGGAGCCTTAGTCCTCTCCCGTAGAATCTGTTTCCAAAGTCAATATACTATAGAAGTGTCGCGGAGTTGTGAAGATAATCAAAATGGCCTGGTAGATTCGGATTTTGGTAGTACCGAGGCACATAGGGATTTGGTGCTAGATATATGGTGAAATAAATAACTTAACGATATGTAGATATTTACTGTTGAGATACGCGGACTTATGTCCTATTCTTTTAGAATTTAGGGACATGAGCTATATGAATTCTTAGGATTCCTACTTTCATTTGGAGCAGGATTTCATATTTTCTTTGGTAGAAAATTAGGGGACTATGTAAACTCACGAGTCACGAGGGGTAGCCATAGAGAATCCAATCCAAGTAAAGAAGCAAACTAAACAAAAGGAGCTAATACAAAGTAGAGTTGCACGAGATGACTAGATACTATGTTATGTTTTAGCACTAGATTCTTATATACAGTAAAGATTCGATAGTCCTAAAAGATTCAAGATTGCTATAATAGAGCGACAATCCTATGTACTATTTGATGGTGTAATATAAGCATTTACGATCGGTTTGGTGAAATCCATTCTCTCTTGTCGTGGTTATTTTGATATCATTATTTTGATTCTCTATGGGATTCATTTATTTCATTCTAAGTACTGTACATACTTCTGCCTATCTTATAAAATTTTTACCTTGTCCAGAGACTACTACACATAAGAATGGTTATTAAAGTGTAGCACTTACTAACTTTCCTGTCAAACATAGGAATCGTTTATGGTGCCTTTTAATCCTAAAGTTGGTAGGAGAATATAAATCTAAAATTTTCCTTTTTGAACTTATATAAATCTAATAATTGATTTAGAGGAGTTAGGGGGCGCTCGTTTTAGCGATGGTTTTTGGCTGAAATTTCATTGTAGCTAGCTTTTTTTTACTGTAGCTGATTTGGTTTTTTAGGCATAATTAATTTTAAAAAAATGTAAAAATAGAAAAAAACATGTTAATCCATTATGGACAATACAAAGGAACACGGGAAAAAAACGAAAATACAAAAAAGCCTAACATATCTAAAAAAATTCAGAAAAAGATGAAATACTGAATAGTAAAAAAACAGAAATTAGTAGATAAAATCGAAAAAATCAAAACGAGCGGAGCCGTACTTTCTGTCGTCGTCGTTGATTAGACAGCTGAGTAGAAAGCCGAACGCAATCGCCCTTTGCCCATGCCTTAGCCGGTACAGAGCAATCCATGCTTTCACGCGACTGCGACCAATCCATTCTCGTCGCATCGTCGGACATCACATGCACGGACAAGTAGTAGTGGTCCATGCACGGACACCTGCCACGGATGAAGTGCACTTTCACGGACAAGTTACTAGCAGTGGGTGTGACGAAGTGCATAAGAGTATGATGAACTGCACGCATCGTACCTGTCGGCTGCCGGTTCCTCAAAACTATCAGTATTAATTATTACAAACAGTTTTAAAAGTATGATCATCTATGTTTGTATCGATAGCTAGAACCATCTGTAATACGTAATTATCACGGATAGTTCTTGTTAAGAACCGTCTATATTAATGGAGTACAACACAGACGATTTTTAATATGAACAGTCTGTGATACTTCGCAGACGGTTATTAACAAAAACCGTCTATGATAATGGAGTATATCATAGACGGTTTTTAATATAAACTGTCTGTGATAATTTATAAATGTTTCATAACAGGAACCGTTCATGGTAATTATGTATCACAGACAGTTTGTGATTAGAACCGTTTATGATAGTTTCTTCTATAAGTAGGGCCCCACTAGCTAGGGCTTGCACCTTTACTCACTCGTATACACTCTTGCCTCATTGTGCAAATCCGCTGCCTCCCTGGATATTGGTGCCTCCTCCCCTGATGTCGCTGCTGTTGTAACATTCCAAAAATTTTATTTTTTTATTAAAGTATTTTCTGGAATTTATTAAATTTTCCTGGATTTTGTTCCAAGTTCTGATTTGAGAAAATTTATAAACCTTAATCGGAGTTATTAAAACTCCATGTGGTTTGCTCGCACCAGAGAGGGCCACGTCCGCGCGAGGGCTCTCGCGCGCGACACGTGGCGAGGCGCACGCCCGCAGCCCGCTCCCCGCCTCCTCCCCCTCTGCGCCGCGCTCACCCCGTCACCCGTGCATCCCTTCCCCTCCCACGCCGCCTCCTCCCCCCCGCCCCCCTCCTCCCCGCCGCCTCCTCCCCCCGCCGCCTCCTCCCGCTCCCGGCGCCTCCATGGACCCCTCCCCTCCTCCCCCCCTCCCCGCCGCCGCCTCCTCCCCGGTCCCCACCGCCGCCTCGCCCTCCGCCGCCTCCCCCCTCCTCCCGGTCCCCGCCGCCTCCCCCCCGCCGCCGCTCGCCCTCCGCCGCCTCCCCTTCCTCCCTCCCGGTCCCCGCGCCCTCCCCGCCGCGCCTCGCCCTCCTCCGCCTCCTCCCCCCCCCCCCTCCTCCCCGGTCCCCTCCTCCCGCTCCCCGCCGCCTCGCCTCGACCGCCGCAAGCTCAAGCTCGTCGCTCAAGCTCTCCCAGCTCCCGGATCAGCACCACCGCTGGGCCCACCTCCCCTCGTGACGAGTCCTCTGACGGGAGGAGGGGCGCCGACGACAAGCAGCGGCGGCGCGCGAGCGGTCAAGCCGCCAAGAAGCGCCGGATCGAGTCGCGCGGCGACAGATCTCGCTATCACGAGGTGAATCATGCCGCCGGTTTAGTGGTCGGCCTTGTCTTTGCTTCATCGCGCGCTTGATTCTTTAACGCGAGATCCGCTCTTCTCTCGAGTTGGTGGTGGGAGGGCGACGCCGCGAGCGCGCCGCGACGGCGCGCCGGTTCCTGTGTTCGGTTTGTTTGTCGCTTTCTCGATCTCTTCCTGCTCGATGATGTGATTATTTATGTTTACGCGAAATGGGATTTGGTTCAGACTTAATGAGCTCGATTTCTTCCGCCATCGCTTGATTCTCGCAGGAAGGACACGACGAGTATTTGCGAGCCGCGGATCCGGAGGAGGTGAGGGCGTTTGTTCGCTTGTCATGCTTGTTGGAGTTGCTAATTTATCAGGGGGAGCTATTGAGTGTTGATGGTGCCATGGTTGTTTTGATTGATGCAGTTGCCTGACTACCATGATGTGATTGAGCACCCAATGGACTTTGGCACCGTCAGGAGGAAGCCTGCCAGGAATGCATATCGCTCATTCGAGCAATTCGAGGTCAGACTTCAAGCTTTTGTCATATGTTTAGTTAGTGAAGTGGAACACGAGTTGCAAATGGAGTGTTGGTATTTGTTGGTTGGTTGCTTAAGTGGATGTTGTAGTTGGGGAGAGTGGGGCATTTCAGTTCATACTATATTTGTCTGGGAGTGAATTTCACCTACAAGGTTCTATGCAACGCAAGAAGCAACCTTTGATACGTTTCCTTTACCTTAGAGCATCAAGTTTGTACCGTAGCTTGACAAATGCAGCAACATAGCACGAGTTATCCAATTCATCTCATGTTTATAATTATATTTCTAGATTTCAACTTTCCACTGGCAATTTCTGCACACGTGGAAAGTGGACAACTCGTGATTAGGCCATTACTCTGTCTGTTCCAACTGTTCCATTATGGATCTTGCTACACACTATTGTTTGTTTATAAATGCTGCCTCATGCAAATGGTTAAAATAGTGGTTATACTTTTCTCCCTTGAGAAAAAAGGTGACAATAGATCTGGGTTATGTGCTTTCAATAGATCTGGCCATTTCAATAGTTACTACATTAATGATCGCTCATATCTAGATATGGGTTATGTGCTTAACTTTCGTATTCCCCATTTCTTTAGGGACAATAGATCTGCATCCAGGATCACTTAGGGTCCAACATATTACAGTGCATTACTTAATTTCTCATCAAAGATTAAATGTAGAAAGAGGATTCTCTCATGTCTTTATATCGACTGATGTCTTCACATTCGCAGGGGACGCAAGCCTAGATGATCACGTTTTTTTCCATATACCTTTGGATATAGCTACTGGTTTTCATCAGAACACGATTGATCTGTGGACACTACCTACCAGTTAGCCCTATACTGATCACATGCCTATTGTTACAGGATCAAATCTAATGCTCATGGAAAAAATGATTTCCTCCCTCGTGTTGTGTAGGTACATAAAGCTGGAGTTTGGGCATGTACAATCTAGACGTCCTCAAGATGGTGTTCATGTGTCTTTGCCTTCTTCGTCTAAGCCAAATCCCGACCTTGAGTTTGGCCTTCCATGTGCTGCGGCTGCTATTAATTCTAATTAATACTATTCTCGGTTTAACTTTGGTTTCTCCTCTGCAGGTAGATACTTTAAGCCTCTTTATTTTCTAACTCTAATTAGATTAGGTACCTCATCAATTCTGCATATAAACTAGCTACTGCAGTTTTGCGAAGCACTGTGGCCCTATTTCCATATCATATTAAAGAATCCCAATTTATTGTAATGTAGATTTGTGTTTTTTTAATGTTAGTGTGAAATCTGTTCTTTTATTCTACTCTAATGTATTACAGATGAGTGTTTTTCCTCTTGTTCCTATCTATGTGCCCCAAACTCTTCCCAGCTTGAGATTGCCAAGAATCCAAGCCTTCCTCTAAAAAAGTTCCCGGCCTCAAAATCAAAGAATGGTATCAGCTTACATAAGCCACGTGTCTTCGTGTCACCTTGCTTTATGGTACCAAACAATCATATTCGGTAGTCACTATTATATCGCTTTATCGATCATAGGTAAAGTGTAGTGCATTTTTCTCCTACAGAGGCTGCAATAGATCCAAGTGGCGCTCATAGCATCAAGGTATATGTTCAATAGAAACTCGCACCTCTGAACACTAACAGGCATCATAAAAAGTTTCTCTGTGGCTTATGAATGCAAAGCCAACTTACCAATGCCCTCTCATCAACAAGAACTACACTTCTTTTTGCTAACTTGGACCTAAGGTAAAATACTCGATAATGAGATGAAATTGGTAAGCACAGTTCATTGCTCTGATCAGGCCTCTGTTGTTCCATCTTCAATTGGGATGAGATCTCAATTCTTTTTGTTACCTTCCTGAATCATGGAGTACCGATCTTAGATATTAATCTATGTCTGAACTGAAATCTTACTCTTATATTTACTTACCATAGTAGATCGGTTGGCGTTCAGACATCTCAGATGCAAATGTGGGCGGATGGGGCCTCTTCAATTATGTGGGAGAGGTATGATGAGGAGGTTGATTCACTGGCAGCTGCTCCGCTGCTCACCACAACTGGTCTACTTGAGCAGCTTAATGTCATGAGAGACACCAGTGATTATCTCTGGTACATCACCAGGTAATGCTGCCTCAATAAGTTGCAGATCTCTAAATTTCAATGCACACAATGTTTAATTATCTGGGATATGAGGTCTCTTTTCTTTGTAAAACTTTGCTTTGATTTTCTGTTTATGAAAGATCAAGCGACGCTGTCCTTCACGCTAAATCTCAATATGCATAAAAGTAATTATTATATCTGAAAAGCTTTTATTATAATTCCTATTATGTTGGCATATTTGCAATCAAGTCTGTTGTGGTAATTTGAAAAAGTAATCAATGTATGATCTTCTAAATATATCTTCATTGGCCTGATAGGAAGGTTGTTGATCATTGCGATATTACAATACTTCATTTGTTATCTAATCATTCTGCAAAGAATCGTTTGTTTCTTTTGTTTTAACATATTGGCATCATCAATTATGTTTAGTTTAACTTTGTTATGTTCCCAAACATATATCCGATAAATGTTGGCATGCTATATTATCTGATTTCTTGGGAATTTTCTTCTCAAGTGCTCAGTTGTGTTATGAACAATACAAACCGCTTAGTCTCTTGTGTTTTTTGAAGACTCGATTATCTCTTGATTTTATCCGGGATTGTGCGCGATGTGGGGATTGCACATTAGGATATTGAGGATGGGATTTGCTCGGTTTGCTACGATTCTGTTGGTTGTATGAGGTATGCTCACTTATTGAGAGCTTTATGGAAAGCTAAAATCATCCGATTTTTGCCTAATGTATCAGAATCGATTACCATCGAGCTTGGGTATAGCGCATTGTTTGGAATTCTGGACATAAGAGCATTAAGGATTGACGATATGGATTATGATGGTACAGTGACTAGGAATGTGCTTGGAGTTCAATGCTTGAGGAATGAGTTTTCTTCCTACCTCAGGCACGCTTCACATGGTTGTTGTAGCTTGCATGCTCTAACTGCATTCAATACCATATGTTTGTGTTGCTGCATGCTTTGGACTTGTATAATTGAGTGTAGTTTGATTCATTTCTGTTAATTGATTACCCTAGACATTCTTGCTTCTATGTTTGTTTCATGTTCACGTGGCTTAATATATTAGGCGTCATGGCAAGGCGCGCAACGCGCGCTCGATGTTCTAGTTTATAAAAGCCAAATTGAATTTGCTGCTTTGCATGAAAGTCAAAATAAATGTATCTCATGCTTCTAAAGTCAAATATGTAATTACTGTAATTTTCAGGAAATTATAAAGATTTAAAACCCTCCCTTTAAAGTCAATCTATGTTTGTGTAAAAATCAATTATCAAAATGGGTTAAAATTATTTTTATTAAGTCTCAAATAGTCCCAGAAGGTTCTCTGAATTTTTCTGGATTTTTCCAAATTTATTTGGTATTTTTCCGAGCTTTCTATAGCTTATTGTCTTTTCTGGAAATTCAAAAGAAAATAAAAACCCAAACCCTCCCTCGGGCTGACAAGTGTCAAGCATCAAGCGATCCTCCCGCCATCGGATCTGTTCTCAGCCGTCCGATATCACTTACCGTTTCATCCCGCCTTCCCCTCCTCCCGAGCCGACGCGTGTCACGTATCGAGCCGTCCGTTGCCCCGCCCGATTCAATCTCAGCCGCTCGCACCAACTTACCGCTTCGCCCGCTTCCCCCTCTCCTCCCTCCGATGCGTGACTTAATCCCAACCATCGCCTGTTGCCGTACTAGATCGCAGCCGCCCCCTCCCACTTAACGCACTGATCAGCTTGGATTCAATCCCGGTTGTCGGATCGAATCGTGACCATCCCCGTTCACTTACCCCTTCGCGCAGCACCCGACAGCCTCGATCTCCTCCTCCTGCCACCTGTCGCTGATCCAACCACTGCCCAATTCCTTTCCCGTTTCTCTCTCTCGCTGACGCTTGGGCCCCGCCTGTCAGGTCCGTCTTCCTCGCCCCCTTGCCTTTCTTCCTCACGTGATCGCCGCCGCTACGCCGCCATTAAAACAGAAAACCGAAGCTTTAAAAGATTCAGTTTCTTGCCTAATTACTCTCCCGCACCGCTGCAAATTCGAATTGACACCTCCCTGCACCCGTTCGTGGCATAATTAGCCCTAATTGCACCCGTTACCGTCGTCGCATTGAACTCCCGTGCCGTTGCTCTCCGGCGAGTTTTATGCGCGGCCGTTACCCCCTCCCCGGCCTATAAAAGGACCTCCCTGAGCACCCTCTACTCACACCGCCTCCCCCTCGCCCCTCAATTTGAGTCCCGGAGCCCGCAGCACCTCCCTGCACCCGATTTCCTCTCAGCGGTTTCAAACACTCCGGCGAGCAATCGCCCGCCGCCTCAAGCCTCCCCGAGCTTCACTGACGCCTCCCCGACGTTGCTGGTGCCCAGGCAATCCCCGGCGACCATCTTCCCGAGCACGAGCGCCACCGGAACCCCTCCGCCGCCGTGAAGCCCTCTCTGACCGCCGCCCCTCTCCGTCGATCTTCCCCTCCGGTCACCCTCGGACTTCGTGCAAGGTACTAGAACACTCCCCTCACCCTCTCCGTCATTTCCCGCACGTCGGCCGGCGTCGCCGTCCGCCGGAGCTCCGATGACCATCGGGCCCCGAGCGTCACCGTCGGCGCCGCCCGTCGCCCGTCGGCCGAGGTGGCGGCCGACGTGGCCGCCGCCAGCGCCACGTCAGCGCCACCCGGGCGCCTCCCCGCCACCCCGCGCGTGCGCAGCCACGTCGGCATATTGCCGTGCCGTGGCAGCCACGAGGCGGCCACGTGGTGCCAAGTGGCAGCCACGTGGAGGCCACATTAGCCCCCCTGCCACGTCAGCCCTACCGATTTTAAATAAATCTGAAAATTCCTGCTAACGTCATGCTGACGCAATAAAACTGATTTTCCCATATAAAAATAATTCGACCGAAAACCTATTTATCTTGCTGACGTCATATTTCAGATTTTCCTTTAGGAAAATAATTCTTGCTGCCGTCATAAATGTTTTTCGGTTTAAAATTAATTCCAGAAATTGAGTGTTTTTCTTTTAAATGTATTTAAACTTTGGAAGGCTATAACTTCTTCATTTTAACTCCAAATTGATCCTTTCAAATTTCTAAATTTTTCTAAAATCATGATCTATCCATTTCTGGCATTATTTTGAAATTTTGTGTTTATTTGAATTTTGTTTATGAATTTCTTTTGAATTGGCTCTTTACGTTAGATTTTGACGATTCCTGAGAGTTCGAGTTCGACGATTCCCAACAGGACTTCGATCAAGGTAAGTTAAACCTTTGACCATGTTGAACCTAATATTTCAAATTTATTTATGTCATTTTACTGTATATGCATGCGTACTTCTATTCAAATTTAATTTGAATTCAGTTTAAATGTTAGATATACCCATAATCAGTTGAATATGGCCAATTTGAATCTCGAATTCATATACCTTGTCACCCTAACTGAAAACTAGTTAGTACCATAGTATTGACTAGAAATTTTATAGAAATGCTTAGCCTGGCTTAGTGTGATTTTAGATGGGATCAACTATTTCACATGAAATGATAGTTCCTTTTGAAATCTTGACTTCGGTGAGTCAAGGATGGTTTATGAAAATGGTTTAAAAATAAAAATAGAAACTTATGATTTGGACTTAGGCTATTGGTTAGGTGGTGGGGTGCCAGTATGCCTCGTGTTTGGTGACACCTGGTTGATTGTCGTGCATGTGGGTATGTGGTTGAGCCTAAGTCGGATTAAGGACCGTTTCTGTGATTCATTTTACGAAGTCACTTCGTACTACCACAAGTCCGGTATGGGACGGACCTGGCTAAGTAATTTATGAAGTTTCAAATATAGTCTCGCTATAGGCTGAATGTGAGTGCGGCGTAGGCTGTGGGAAGTCTCACATGGCACCAGAGGGGGCTCCAATTCGTGGATTCGAGTTGTGGTGAAACCTTAGTGGCGGTGTGATTGTTTTGGCTATGGATCATTGGAACAGCCTTGTCATGAACTCTCCGCCGCACACCTAAGGCAGTATGTTTATCGCGTGGCTCAAGTGAGAGGGAATATCTTGTGGGTAAAGTTGTACACCTCTGCAGAGTAACAAACTATCTGGATAGCCGTGTCCACGGTCATGGACATGCTAAGTAAAATTTTCACATATTAGACTTGGTTTTTATAAAACTTAATTTTTCGGACAAACAACAGTGGTTTTGACAATAGTCCGGGTGGGATGCCCGTGGTTAGGTTAGTGTAGGTCGGAGCCTACACTAACGATAATACTTTGGTTAAAATACTGTTTCATATATTGTATTAAATTCAGCTTTCGTACTTACTTGTTATTGTATTTAATTTCAGTACTGCTTTTCGTACAAATAAACTTAATATTCCTTCCTTTGTTATCCCTATGCATGCATGAATCCTGTTATATTCCTGGTGTAACTTGCATAACTACTTTATGTGCTTACCTTGGGAGTACTTTATGTGTTCACCTTGCTAAAACCTGTTGCCAAACTTCGAAGGCGACTACGACGGTGAGGACTACTTCAGCGAATAGGACGCGTTTTACAGTCATTCGCCTGTGAGAGGCTGGATGGGCTGTTCTGCTACCTTTATTGTTTTCCGCTGCTTTTATTTTTTTCAGTTGGCCTTGTGCCATGTTATTGTAAGACTTGGCCGTAAGGCCGTATTTTCATTCATTAATAAATTGTGGTGATTTTGCATGATATACATTGTTGTTGACCCTGTGTGCACTAGCTTTTCCTGGGATAGTGCGATTTACACAGAGGGACTTGGAGTTGTTGTTCCAGGTCCCGACAGCTGTCCCCGTCTCCATCGTCTCCAGGTTTGTCTCCCTCTCCCCCTCCCCTCCCTATTCTAGGTTGAGAGAGAGAGAGAGAAGATGCATATCCTTACCAGGAAGATCCCATGGCTCTTGGGCATTTGGTTGGAAATATTGCAACCTCAAGTCCACCATGATGCCAAATTGCCACATTGGGCTTGCAGGACAGTGGCTGTGAGACCACAACAATATTGAACACCAGTTTTCATTGAACTATATTGTAGGATCGTATGGCGCAATCAGAGTCCACCATGATGCCGAATTGCCACAGATCGTATGGCACAATCAGAGTCCACCATGATGCTGAATTGCCACATTGAGCTTGCAGGACAGTGGTTGCGAGCCCACAACAATATTGAACACCAATTTTTATTATACTATATTGTAGGATCGTATGGTGCAATTAGAGGGGGGTTGAATGATTGCCTCTGCTTTTGATACTTGAAAACAAATCTCAAACGAGACGAAAACAATCTTCATTACTGTATGTCGACTACGACTGCTTGTTCGATGCTCACTGCGATCATCTTTGCACGTAGTCGAAATCTCCCTCCGTACGCAAGCTCCAGCAACTCGACCTCTTCGATCGCTTCGAATGAGAACACGATGCTATGCATTGCTATGCATATCCAAGAAAAATGCCATCTGAGAATCTATATTCAAATTTATCAAGATTGCTAAGTTTAAGAATGAAATAGCAACAACCAAACATCCTCAAGTGAGAAATATTAGGAGAACAGCCAAAAAAACAAATCGTTAGAGTTTGATGACATAAGACACCTAAGATCAAAATTCGCTGAAAACAAAAAAATCACCCTTAAACAAAGCGACCAACTCAACTTATTTTGCAAACAAGATCACTAGATGAATCTAAGATACAACATAAATGTTTTTTAAAGTTTCCCTCAAGATTATCGTCTACCAACTGTGAAATAGAAAGCAAGTTATAGCTCAACTTACTGACGAGAGCAATATCCTTTAAGATGAACTTGTCATTAACATGCACTATAACTTTTGCAAGGATTCATCGTTGAGAATTGTGCCCAAAAGTGATCATCTCACCACTAGGGGCATGAGTGAGGGAGGGGAACCATTGTGAATTTTGGTCATTGTAACATCCTGATTTTCAAAGCTTTTTGAAGCCTTTTTAAATAAAATTCACCATTTGGATTTTTCTAGAATTAATTAAAGCTTAAAATAAATTTTTAATAATTAAAAAGATTTAATATAAATAAAATAAATACTAATATATGCTAAAAAATATTTTATTTGGATTCCTTGAGTCTTAAGGAATGTTCTATAATTTTCTGAGAATTGTTCGGGATTATTTGCTATTTTCTAGAGTTCAAAAGGTTTTATTTGAATTTTGGAAATAGAAAAATCTCTCAAAAATCTTTAAACAATAATAGGCTGGCCCATTACTGTTCATCCAGCCCACTGAGTCCCAGCCGCCCGATCTTTCCTTTGACACGTGTGAGCCATCTGACCGTGCTCATCCTCAGCGCCTGGATTTCCGATCGAAGGCTGCGTGTTACTCATCCGGAGCCGCTAGCACTGTTCATCGGTGCCATTTGTTGGTGCCATCTGATCCTTGCCATGCCACGCATCAGCCATCAGGGAGGTCGTGCACTATTCATCTTCTCCACCGAAACTGAGCCATGTTCGCCTCAAAGTCTCGGTGTTCGCACCGTTTCCGCATGGACTCCACCACAGTGATCGAGCCGGACACCCCAGGATCGTGCACAAAGCCTCACCATCACCTTGCGTTCTGTACCTCCTGCAGCTAGCACCGTCGCCGTCGATCAAGAGCTGTCAACTTTGTTGTCGCCATCTAGATCATTGTCGCTCCCGCCGGAGTTCGTGACGTCGCCGTTGAGAGCGTTCGTCATTGTTTTCATTCTACTGGTGAGTAAAATGCCCACAAGCCATCGACCACTCCATCCATTCGTCGGATAGCCGCCGTCTAGCCACCGGCAAACCTTGCCACCGCTTCAATCTCACCTTGCTCTATGGCCCGCTTCGTCGTCGTGCACCGCGCCCGAAAGGTCGCCTCAGTTCCCGTGCCCATTGCCATCGCCTGTGAGACCCTTCGCCCAACGAACAGTTGCCTCGATCCGCACGCCGTCCGACGCCAGCCGCACCCACACCCCCACGATCTTTTGGCTTCTCTGTGAACCAAGTCCACGTGAGCCGAGAGACTAACAAGCTGGCCCCACCTATCAGCCGCCACTGTTCGGTAAATCTATAAGCCAGCCGAGCCGAGATTTGGGGTTTGCTAGAGGTGTTGCTACGAGGACATGCATAAAATTGAGGCACATAGGGATTTGGTGCTAGATATATCGTGAATAAATAACTCAACGATATGTAGATATTTACTGTTGAGATATGGTGACTTATGTCCTATTCTTTTAGAATTTAGAGAGATGTACTACATGAAGTCCTAGGATTCCAACTTTCATTCGGAGTAGGATTTCATATTTTCTTTGGTAGAGAACTATGGGACTATGTAAACTCACGAGAGGTGGCCATAGAGAATTCAATCCAAGCAAAGAAGCAAGCCAAACAAAAGGAGCTTATCCAAAGTAGAGCTGCTTTAGTACTTAATAGAGCAACAATCCTATGTACTATTTGATGTTGTACTTAATTCTTATATAGAGTGAAGATTCGATAGTTCTAAAGGATTCGAGATGGCTATAATAGAGCAACAATCCTATGTACTATTTGATGTTGTACTTAAAGTATTTGCGATCGGTTTGGTGAAATCCATTATCTCTTGTCATGGTTACTTTGATATCATTATTTTGATTCTCTAGGAGATTCATTTACTTCATTCTTGGTACTGTACATACTTCTACATATCTTAAAAAACTCTTACCTTGTCCAGAGACTGCTACACATAAGAATGGTTATTAAAGTGTAGCACCTACTAACTTTCCTGTCAAACATAGGAATCGTTTATGGTGCCTTTTAATCCTAAAGTTGGTAGGAGAATATAAATATAAAATTTTCCTTTTTGAACTTATATAAATCTAATAATTGATTTTGAGGAGTTAGTATGGACTTTCTGTCGTCGTCGTTGATTAGACAGCTGAGTAGAAAGCCGAAGGCAATCGCCCTTTGCCCATGCCTTAGCCGGTACAGAGCAATCCATGCTTTCACGCGACTGCGACCAATCCATTCTCGTCGCATCGTCGGACATCACATGCACGGACAAGTAGTAGTGGTCCATGCATGGACACCTGCCACGGATGAGTGCACTTTCGCGGACAAGTAACTAGCAGTGGGTATGACGAAGTGCAGAAGAGTATGATGAACTGCACGCATCGTGCCCGTCGACTGCCGTCCCGAGGGCGCCCTTCCACCCCCCCATTGGAGCCGCAGACAAGAACCACTGCTCCTGCTCGGCAGGAAGCAGCCACTGCTCACTGATGGAATTGAATAAGACTTAGCTAAAATATCTGAAATCATCGTCTCTGGAATAAATACCTGTGCATTTTGCACGGCCAGCGTTCGTATAAGTTTATTGTGGAAATTGTTGGGAGTATAATTTTATTGTATACACAACTACAAAAAAAGTTATACTGGACGTCTCATTACAGACGGTTCCTCAAAACCATCAATATTGTAATTATTACAAACAGTTTCAGAAGTGTGATCATCTATGTTAGTACCGATAGCTAGAACCATCTGTGATATATCATTATCACAGATAGTTCTTGTTAAGAACCGTCTATGTTAATGGGGTACAACACAGGCGATTTTTAATACGAATAATTTGTGATACTTCGCAAGCGGTTATTAACAATAACCGTATGTGATAATGGAGTAAATCATTGATGGTTTTTAATATAGACTATCTGTGATAATTTATAGATGTTTCATAACAAGAACCGTCCGTGATAATTATGTATCACAGACAATTTGTGATTAGAACCATTTATGATAGTTTCCTCTATAAGTAGGGCCCCACTAGCTAGGGTTTGCACCTTTACTCACTCATACACACTCTTGCCTCATCACGCAGATCCGCTGCCTCCCTAGATATTGGTGCCTCCTCCCCTGATGCCGCTGCCGTCCTCGTTGCCGCCGTCTCCAGGTTTGTCTCTCTCTTCCCCTCCCCTCCCTATTCTAGGTTGAGAGAGAGAGAGAGAATATGCATATCCTCACCTGGAAGCTCCCATGGCTCTCGGGCATTTGGTTGGAAAGATTGAAACCTCAAGTCCACCATGATGCCAAATTGCCACATTGGGCTTGCAGGACAGTGGCTGCAAGCCCACGACAATATTGAACACGAGTTTTCATTGAACTATATTGTAGGATCGTATGGCGCAATCAGAGTCCACCATGATGTCAAATTGCCACAGATCGTATGGCACAATCAAAGTCCACCATGGTGCCGAATTGCCACATTGGGCTTGTAGGACAGTGGCTGTGAGCCCACGACAATATTGAACACCAATTTTCATTGTACTATATTGTAGGATCGTATGGTGCAATTAGAGGGAGGGTTGAATGATTGCCTCCGCTATTGATACTTGAAAACAAATCTCAAACGAGACGAAAACAATCTTGATTACTGTATGTCAACTATGATTGCTTGTTCAACTACTCACTGCGATCGCCTTTGCATGTAGTCAAAATCTCCCTCCGTAGGCAAGCTCCAGCCACTCGACCTCTTCGACCGCTTCGACTGAGAACACGATGCTCTGCGTTGCATGTAATCTTATGCTTCCGCCGCACCAGCAATCACCAGAAATCTTCAACACGCCGCGAACCAAATTGATTCAAGATGTTCTTTATTGCTGGATTTTCGTAAATTTACAAAGTGCCCCCACAAACACCCCTAAAACCCTAACCCTAAAAGCTTCCTCCGAAAACTCTTCCAAAATCTTTAGCCTCTACCTGCTTTTATATGCTAGAGTCCCAACCCGTTTCTGACCCAAACACGAACATGAAATCCTATCTCCTCCTCAAATCAAGAGACCCAAAACCCTCTCTAAAACGGGTTTTACCATATCTCTAATCCTTCCCAATACGGACCCCATCCATAACGTTTCCAATCTTACTATGTGATGAAGCCTCCAGGATCGCACCTCCCATAGTTTCATCACCCCTTATCAACTTTTGTTTCGAAGCCTCCAGGACCGCACCGCCCTAGCTTCTCCACGCATCACTACCTTTGATCTCTATATGCTCCAGCATTAGTGTCGGACCTGGATTTTCAATCCAGAATCCTCTGTGATTCCACCGCACTATTCCCTAGATCAGTAGATAGTGCTCACAGATATATTACTGAATATCAAAATACATATCAAGCGGAAGCGTAATTATAATAGAATACTTACACACGGGCCAATTAGGCCAAAAACAACGAAAGCAGCAGCGAAAACAAAGCACATATGTGGAACCCACAGCACATGCCCACAGGCAGCCAACTGGGGGTTCGCGACCTAGTTCTTGGCCTGCTCGACTTCTTCATCATCATGACTTGGCACATTGCTGAAGTGCAGCGGTTCGACTCTTGATTCTGGATTTTGTTATGCGAGTGTGAGCACACTAACCACCGTGCTCAGCGAGCCAACACACAGAATGCAGCTATATAACATGAATGGCTTCACAAAGATAGGCTCGGGTTATTTTATTTGCCGAAAACCGCGTTTCAAAAGACTTAGGGTTAAGTGTAAGAAATTCTTAGACTTAGCCTTTGGACCAAAGTTTATAATACCTTTGATTAAAAGATTTTATAGAATAAGTACATATCTCATCCACCAATCCATGATTCTTATACCACAAAACTAGTTTTTAGTGTCATAGCCACTTAACTTACCACTGGGACGACACCCAAGACAACACAAATCAGGGCCTTTCTCTGCCCTCAACTTTACCCATTCCACCAGGTTTTTGAAATAGAACTATATCTAGTCAAGTTCCCATGTCCGCCCTTGACCGTGGGCACAGCTTTTCGACTAGTTTTGTACTCTGCAGAGTTTGTATACTTTACCCACAAGAGATAGATCTGACAATTGCCCCACATGATTTCTTGGCCATGTGGTTAAGTAGATTATCACGAGACCGTTACAATGCATAATCCTACTTGTGGTTACGCCCGCTAAGGTCTATCTTCTGTAGGATGCATACATCCCTCGAGAAGGGTCCCTCGTGAGCCATCACGGGCAAAGGCGGGGATGAGACCATCCTTTCCTTTTGCTTGTGTTCACACCTTCATGTAACCACACTAGAGCTATGCAGATTAGTTAGCCCCGCCTACATTTTGCCAGCTTGTGGTTGTACTGTTGTACCTTGGGAAGTCATTACAAGATTCGGTCCTTAGGTTACCTGGGCGGTTCTACCACTAACCACTCTCTCGTGCACCACTGCACCACACCCCCGGACCACCCGCCCAGATATTTAAGCAAGTTGGGGTTTTTGGGAACATAAAAATATCCTTGTCCAAATACACCAACCATTTTCACCCTATCTTCCCAAATCCAGTTCTCATAGTTTAAAGTGATGCTAGGGACATTTTGGTGCCCCCGAGTATCTAAGCACAACTAATCATGGTATATAATTACGGACTTATTTTCAGAAGAATACCATTATAGTTTTACTAGGGTGACAAGGGTCACATATTCAATTATTCTAAAAGAAGGTATTACTAACAAACTCATTAATTGGTAAGTAACTAGGGTATGGAAATCAGGCATATACTTAGCACATAAAATAATAGCATGCAGTTAATAATTTAAACAGAAATAAATTACAGAAAATGTAGGTCCAATATGATCAAAGTATTGACTCACCTGGCGCGGTTTATCGTAGTCTTGAGCTTACTCAAAGCTTTCTCGTTTGCTGATCTCGAACTTCTGATCTTCACCGTCTTCTAGATTCTGGTCTTGCTGGATCCACTGATCTTCCAGAATTCCAATCTCTAATTACGCGCTAAGCAATAGAATGCAAATAACTCAAAAGATCCAAGAAAATCCAAATAAAGTCAACTTAAATCTTTATTATGAGTTAAGGGTGATTTTTGGTAGAATTGATTGGATGCGGGGAATTGACGGAGTTAACAGCGTTGGAACGGAGTGATGATGGCGAAAAGGAAAAAGGAAGGATTATGGTGGGAGGGTATTCTTCGGAACATTCCGCTTCAGGTTCAAAGATGGCCAGGCATAGCCGACTGTAGAATATCACAGCTCAACCCATTTTATTGAATAACTTCTTTTATAATTTTATATTTATCAAGAAAGTTCCATGAGTTAGGGTATACCTATTGACAGGGTATGAAATTAGTGGGACAGTGTTTTGGCGTGTTTAACATTTACGATTTAAGGTATGTGTTATATGCACAATGTATACGATTCTTTTATTTATCAAATTAGTATTATGGTTCATATTTCTTGTAATCAGAGACATATTATTTTATATATTTTATGCGGCCCTAACATCAACTTATTTATTAAGGTGTAGGTTAGCGAAATCACCTTTAACTATTGGTGACCCATGGGTCCTTTTTAATAGACGAAAGAAGTTATGCTTTAGTTTATGATGCTCGGAGAATTGGGGGCCACTGATGCTTTATGCACATGTTTTTATTATCTTTCACGATTTTAACTTTAGTTAAGACCTATTCCTATGGACCCAACTTATGCAATTCAATTATCATTTTCATCCGCAAAACCACATTGTAACACCATTTTCTTTTACACTTAGATGCAGCGCCCTATTAACTATTTGCCAATGATAATTCAGGTACGCTTAATTACGACTTTATGACATTTGAGCATTTACCCACCGCTTTCTTTCATAATGTTTTTATTTAGCCATTAGGCTACAAAATAACTATTATTAACACATTTTACTTTTCCAAGCTTTATGGACATGCAACTACTTTGGATTAGCTCTTCCAATATTATTATTTTATTAGAACCTTATTTGCTTTTTATCCACTTCCTATTGTTTTTCACATACATATATACCTATAACTAAATATATGCCATATACTTTTGTTTGGGTTTCTGATAATTATTATGGTTTAAGTCTTATGTTAGTTAGCTTTACAAATTTCTCTTTGTACTGATATGAAATCTTTTTGCTATTTGGGGGGATAAGTCCAAGCATACTCTTGCTTGAGTTAACTTCTATATGATGACTACTTCATTAATCTTCTGTGTCATAAAATCTATGCCAACCTTCTTTATTGCAATGCTGCAAGAAAATTCTCATCCTTGCAAGTATCCACAATTACACACATTTTCTTTTGCAGGGTTGAATATATGATTATATATGTTTACGGCATGGATTCAGCACTAGCAAGAGATACTGGAAACATGTAAGTAGAGCTGGAACCTTACTACTCTTCGGTTGGGGTCATAGGTCTCACTCACAAACATTAGCAATGATAAAATGCAGAGAGGGGGGGTGCTGCTCGACCGAACAGAGAAGAGGGGTGCTGTGAATCAAATAAAGGGAGCGGCAGCACAGGTGCCTGGCGCCGACGTCAATGGCGAAGCCTGCCAGAAGCTCGATGGTGATAGCCAAATGGATCCCCGGAGAGGTGGTGGGGCTAGAGGTGGTGGCGCATCGGCTGGAGCGGCAACAGAGGCAGCGACGGTGGCTCAGGACGGCCGAAGTGAGGAGGCCGACGTGGAGCGGCGACGCCGATGTAGAAAGGAAGGGAGGAAGAGCACGAGTTGGAGGGAGGTACCCAGTAACTTACCAAGCGGCTGGCGGGGGTGGGGAGATGCCGAGGTGGTCTGGCGACGCGAACCCGTGGTGGCGCGGGGTGGTAGCCGTGGGCGGTTCGCCGGAGGGGAGGAAGGCCCAAATTGACGCTGGGGATAGCTTCGGAAGGTTGCGAGGATGCTCTAGGCTGGTTGGATTGAAGAGGCATTCGCTGGAGCGTGCACGGCGGTGGTGGCGGTAATCTTCGGCCGGCGAAGGGGAGAAACGGCCATGCGGCGGTTTTGTTCCGGGGATTTCCAATCGGTCGCTGGAGGAGGCTCCTAGGAGGGGGAGGAGTTCTGAGATGCGGTCGATTTGGGGGGGGGGGGGGCTCGCCGGGGCGGCCGGCGGCGCGGAAGTGCACGGGAGGTGAGTAGGGAAAGAAGAGGAAGTAGCAAGGGGCAACATTGGCTTGGGCTTCTTATAGCCGTGAGGAGGGGAGGCAAGTGCTGTAGCTGAGGTCATCGGAGCAGTGCTCGGCATGGGCGAGGCACATAGCCGGAATGGGCGGAGGGTATGGGCGCAACATGGTGATGCAACAGGGCGCAGGGCATGGGGGAGGAGAAAACCAGGGTGAGGCAAGGAATACCAGGGGCGGTAGGGCTGATACCAGGGGCGGGTAGTATGGGCACGCGGGGGAGAAGAATCCAGGGGCGGTGCGACCAGGGAAGAAGAAGGAAGGAGGTGAGGCAGTGCGAGGGAGAGGAGGAAATGGGGAAGGAGGCTATCGGGTGGGGGCGCACGGCTTGAGAAGAAAAGGAATGGGAGTGGTGATGGGGACGGGGTCCCGACCTTCCAACAGGTTCTGGATAAGTTCGATTTGGTGGAGGCGTGACACAAATCGATCCAGCTTCCGAACAACACGTCCCGAACCCCACAATCGCAGCACCACATCTCCTCAGGTTATCAACCGTGCGCAGCCGGTTGACCTCGCCAACAAGGCTAATCCTCGCCTGCGAATCGAAGAACACAAGCAAGAACAAGGAAGAACACAATGCAATTGCAGATGTATTAATTTAGCACTCGAAAATTGGGGTCTCACAAACCGATGAACGACGAAACTGTTCAAGACAGAATTAATCTAAGCAAAACCCAACCCTAATGGTGGGGGTGGCAGCTGTATATAAAGGAGTGAGGGGCATGCAAAACCCCTGGACGCGCCCTAATGGGCTCCAACACGATACAAAGCCGAACGGCCCAAAATACGGTGGCGCAGCACCCTAATAGATTTTGAATGTTTACTTGTTTTGATGATTCCTGTTGACTCAGAAGGAATTTTGATATGGGACTAGAGCCATTGGAAAGGTCTCCTTCTTATCTTTCCATACATATGTGGAACGTCCAAAACGGAGTCCGTATGCGTCCTGGGCGTCCGTTTTACTGCAGGCTGGTCCTGAAGGCCGAGGCAGACGCGAACTCGAGTTGGACTGAGCCTCCGGCTTGACTTGGACGTCCTTGCTGGTCTTCTCCACCTCCACACCTCTCTCCATGTACTTCATGACCCTCTCCAATGTTCCTAAGCAATATAACATCATTAGGTAGCAATCTATTCTCAAAACTATAAAAAGGATCGCTTAAGAACGAGCTCACCTCTAGATTTAATTGTCGCATGTGAACTCGGGTCATTGGAGCTTGCATAACGGTTGGAGGATCAGCGGTTGCATCCGAAGGAGTGATGTCCTCATCATCCCCCCCCTCTTGAAGTGGAGTCGTCCTCGACTCAAACTCATCTTCTTCTCCCAAGTATGGCTTCAAATCTGCAATGTTAAAGGTGGGACTAACCCCGAACTCGGGTGGCAACTCAAGTTTATATGCATTATCATTTATTTTCTCAATTATCTTAAAAGGACCAGCAGCTCTAGGCATCAATTTTGACTTTCTTAACTCTGGAAATCTATCCTTTCGCAAGTGCAACCAAACAAAATCACCCGATTCAAGTTTAACTTCCTTTCTACCTTTACTACCAACAATCCTATATTTTTCATTCGTCTTTTCAATGTTTGCCTTAGTAGTCTCATGCATTTTGACAATAAAATCAGCACGCTCCTTAGCATCATTATGAACTCTCTCACTAGTAGGCAAATGTAAAATATCAATAGGGGCACGGGGATTGAATCCATACACTACCTGAAAAGGACTTACCTTGGTGGTGGAGTGTTCCGCTCGATTATATGCGAACTCAACATGCGGCAAACACTCTTCCCACAGCTTCAAATTGTTCTTCAAAATAGCTCTCAACATGGTAGACAATGTGCGGTTCACCACCTCGGTTTGGCCATCAGTTTGTGGGTGACATGTTGTAGAGAACAACAACTTTGTACCCAACTTGTTCCATAGAGTACGCCAAAAATGACTCAAGAACTTGGCGTCACGATCTGAAACAATAGTAGAAGGCATACCATGCAAACGAACTATCTCTTTGAAAAAGAGGTCAGCAATATGAACGGCATCATCGATTTTATGACATGGTATAAAGTGAGCCATCTTAGAAAAACGATCCACAACAACAAAAATGCTATCCCTCCCTCTCTTTGTCCTGGGCAATCCTAAAACAAAGTCCATAGAAATATCTTCCCACGGAATAGAAGGAACAGGAAGAGGCATATATAAACCATGTGGATTCAAGCGAGACTTACCTTTTTGACATGTCGTGCAGTGAGCCACAAACCGCTCAACATCTCGCCTCATCTTTGGCCAAAAGAAGTGTGCGGCCAGAACGTCCTGCGTCTTCTTAGCACCAAAATGTCCCATCAAACCGCCTCCATGCGCCTCCTGCAACAACAAAAGACGAACGGATCCAACTGGAATGCATATGCGGTTAGCTCTAAACAAGAACCCATCATTGATCACGAATTTATTCCATGCTTGTCCCTCTTTACAATGCAACAACACATCCTTAAAATCAGCATCAAAAGCATATTGTCCTTTAATGGTTTCAAGACCAAAAATGCGAAAATCAAGTTGAGACAACATGGTATAGCGTCGAGACAAAGCATCAGCAATCACATTATCCTTCCCTTTCTTGTGTTTAATGACATAAGGAAAAGATTTAATAAATTCAACCCACTTAGCATGTCTACGATTCAAATTGGTTTGACTACGAATATGCTTAAGTAATTCATGATCGGAATGAATGACAAATTCTTTAGGCCATAAATAGTGTTGCCACGTCTCTAAAGAACGAACAAGAGCATACAATTCTTTATCATACGTGGAATAATTAAGAGTAGGACCATTCAATTTTTCACTAAAGTAGGCAACAGGTTTGCCTTCTTGCATCAAAACACCACCAATACCAATTCCGCTAGCATCACATTCCAGCTCAAAAGTCTTACCAAAATCCGGAAGTTGGAGCAATGGTGCGTGTGTAAGCTTGTCCTTCAAAAGATTAAAGGACTCCTCTTGTGATGGCCCCCAATGGAACACGACTCCCTTCTTTGTCAACTCAATCAACGGTGTCGCAATGGTGCTGAATTCCTTGACAAAGCGGCGATAAAATCCTGCAAGGCCAAGAAAACTCCTTACTTGGGAGACCGTCGTGGGCGTGGGCCAACTCCATATCGCCTCCACCTTGGCTCTATCAACCTCAATTCCCTGTGGAGACTCGATCCGTGCAAAAGGTGCACTTCTCAAGGTTACCAAACAAATGTGCATCTCTCAAAGCATTAAAAACAGCACGTAAGTGATTCAAATGTTCATCCATGGACTTGCTATAAATCAAGATATCATCAAAGTAAACGACCACAAATTTTCCAATGAAAGGACGTAAAATCTCGTTCATTAATCTCATGAAAGTGCTAGGTGCATTAGTTAAACCAAAAGGCATGACTAACCACTCATACAAGCCAAACTTAGTTTTAAAAGCAGTTTTCCATTCATCGCCAAGTTTCATTCTTATTTGGTGGTATCCACTACGCAAGTCAATCTTTGTGAAAATTATAGCACCACACAACTCATCAAGCATGTTGTCTAGCCTAGGAATAGAATGACGATACCTTATAGTAATGTTGTTAATGGCTCTACAATCTACACACATACGCCAAGAACCATCTTTTTTTGGAACCAAAAGAACAGGAACAGCACAAGGACTAAGGCTCTCACGTACGTACCCACGGTCCAAAAGGTCTTGGACTTGTCGTTGAATCTCCTTAGTCTCTTCGGGATTGGTCCTGTATACCGTACGGTTTGGCAAACTCGCTCCAGGGATCAAGTCAATCTGGTGCTCAATCCCTCGAATGGGTGGAAGTCCTGGAGGTATCTCATCAGGAAAAACATCTCTAAACTCCTGCAAAAGGTTAGTGACAGGAGCAGGCAAAGTGCAAGGCATATTATCAAGAGAAAATAAAGCATCTTTGCACACAAAAGCATAGCATGTATCATTAACATCATCAATTTCAGCAAGGTCTGATTTTGTGGCAAGCATAATAGAATTTTTCAAATTGATTACTTGCTGTTTTTCAGATTTAACATGTTCCTTTGGATCATTAGCAGCAGCAGCTCTCTCCCTATCGGCCTCTATAATCTCAGCTGGGGACAAAGCCAGTAAAGTAACTTTCTTTCCCTTATGCATAAAAGTGTATTTGTTACTACTACCATGGTGTAAAGCATCATTATCAAATTCCCAAGGTCGACCCAATAAAAGAGAGCATGCTTGCATGGGAACCACATCACAATCAACATGATCAGAATAACCACCAATAGAAAAATGGACTCGGCATGTTTGTGTTACCTTAGCTTTTCCAGAGTCATTTAACCACTGAATATGGTATGGATGTGGATGCGGTCGCGTGGTCAAGCCAAGCTTCTTGACCAAATCAGAACTCACCAAGTTGTTGCAGCTTCCTCTATCAATGATGACACGTGCACGCCGATTCTTGATTGCGAAGAAAGTCTGAAACAAATTATGGCGTTGAAGCTTATCGGATTGTTGTACCTGTGTGCTGAGGACTCGCTGCACAATGATGCTCCGTAGCGTCGCTGTGGACGCCCCACCAAGGACCAAGTCGTCATCACCACCGCCATTGTCATCCGAGGCAGCAGGAACATCATCATCATCATCCTCCTCGACATCCGAAGTGCTGATGTAGCCTCCATCTTCTGTGGCGATATATGCCCGTTGGCTAGGGCAATTCTTCTGGACATGACCAAGCCCATGGTAGCGATGGCACTGAATGTCGGAGGAGCGGCCTGTTGAAGCCACGGAAGAAGAGCTCTTGGCTGGACCCTGCAAAGGAGTTTTTGTAGAATCTGCAAGGCGTGTCGTGGATGGTGGCTTCGGTGGCGCTGCTGCAAACTTGGTCGCAGGTGGTGGAGGAGAACGAAAACTCGAAGAAAACTTGGGCAGTCCCGTCGATGTAGTCGTTCGCGGCGTGTAGGAGGGTCGTCCGGTGTTTGCCTTTGCGATTCCTTGCGTCCTGCAATTCTTTTCGCAAGCATAGCAAGTGGAACAAGCGGTTGTGATAGTAAATTCTTTATAATCAACAATGTCCTGAATTTCACACCGTAACCCCCCGTAGAAACGACAAATCTTATCCTTCGTTTCCTCAACAACCCCACAACGCACCATACCCTTTTGAAGCTCAGCATAATAGTCCTGAACAGAACTATCACCTTGTTCTAAGCGCTGTAATTTTTTTCTCAAATCACGTTTATATGAAGGAGGAACAAAACGATTACGCATAGCTTCTTTTAATCGCTCCCATGTATCAGGTTGTAAACGCATGGTACCCAGTTCATTCCACCAGATAATAGCAAAGTCCTTAAACTCACTAGTAGCTTGTCTAACTCTATGTTGTTCAGGAACCAAGTGAGAATTAAACTTCTACTCTACCGTCATCTCCCAATCAAGATATTTTTCAGCATCATAAAGACCAGAAAAAGATGGAATAGTAAATTTGACTTTAGCAAAAGGATCATCGTTACCATGACGGTTCTGGTTATTACCTCCCATACCATGTCGGTTTTGCTGAAGATGCCGACGTAGTCGTGCATCTTGTGTCACCCGCTGAGCAATGTTGCCATCCGCATCAGACATTGTGTCATCGTCATGACGATGGCCGTCATTGACAGGTGGCAGGCGTGTCTCCAATGTGTCCATCCGACCAGTGAGGTCAGCCATTCGCCGCTCCACCCGCTCAATGCCTTCTGTGGTGTTCAACTGGGCAATGGCGGCGACGATGGTGTCTATTCGCGCGCCGAGATCAGTGAATGAAGCATTTTATTTGTCGAGTGCAGCTTGTAGCTGACCGCGACTAACACACTCGTTGAAGTCGACCGGTGTCCCGTCCCCTTCGTATCCTGCCATGGTTAGTGGAAACACAGGGAAAACAAAAGATTATCCCTATCAACTACAAGGAGGACAGTGGAAACCCGCAAAGGAAGTGGCTTACCAAGCTCTTACAAGTGTTCTTACCATCGCAAACAGTAGGTGGTACAACCGGTGGCTGGTTCGTGATACCTCGAGAGTGTGACCCGGCGATTGCAAGGGTCAAAAACTGTGCTGTCCGGAAGTATGTATATAGAGTTTGGAAGGCCAAATATGTGAGTGGAATACAAATCAATAACAGATAGTAATGCTGAATAAATATCCAAAGCACTGGTCCTAGTTGCTGGCCTAAAATGCGTCCTATAATAGGTATGATATGATGAACAAGGAATCGACCAGAATAGTAAAGCAAAGACAGCAACAAAGATGGCCAGGTAAAAACAGCACAAAACGAATGAATCTCTGTCACCTAAAACTGTGCTCTCTCTCTATTTTTTTCTTTTTTCTTTTTAGCCACGGAGAGCACTTTTTGTGTGTTTTTCTCTCTCCTCTCTACTATAAGCAAATTTTTTTATTTTTGCTTCTTTTTTTATTTTTTTCACAAAGCAGAGCATAGAAATAGGAACCACACAAAGTTTCACCTCAATCTGATGTAAGGTGTGGCCTACAAAAAATGATGAATGTGCTGTAAATTCGGTGACAAAAGTTCGGAGCGCGAGTACTGCACTTTGCAGGCCGAATTTGGGCAAAATAAATTCGCTGAACCTGACAAAGTAGGGGAGTATCGAATGTAAAATTTAATTTCACCCAATTTCAAAAAAAAATCGCCTGATTTCGAGTTTGTATGCAAAAGTTACGGCCGTTTGAAGATGGGCCTCCGAGTTATGGTTTCGGTGGAGGCCAAAATGAGATCGGGTGGAGGAAATTGGTGGAAATTGGGGGGCGGAAGCTTGGGAAAAGGGTGGGGGATGGTGGTGGGTGATCACGAGACAAAAAACAGAGGGTGGGATATGGGTGGGAAAACAAAAGTCGGCTAGGGTTTGTATGAGAGGTAGCGGAAGCAAAACAAC
The DNA here is from genome assembly GCA_036346265.1 of Melocanna baccifera. Classification (NCBI taxonomy): domain Eukaryota; kingdom Viridiplantae; phylum Streptophyta; class Magnoliopsida; order Poales; family Poaceae; genus Melocanna; species Melocanna baccifera. The sequence continues at coordinate 13,690,891 of CM070704.1, read as the reverse complement.
CAAAAACAAAACACGATCTAAACCAGGAACACAACTCGACTAATGACACAAACTCAACACTACGGACTCTGAAATTAGAGTGTGCAAAAGGCTAAACGAGATCTGGGACAGGGAACAACCAATGACTACAATTTTTTTTGTAGGGCTTTTTCTTGGACTCTAGGATGAAACCGAAAACAATAAAGGTAGGGTAAACTCGAACCTGAAGGAATACCTGAAGCTCTGATTACCACTTGATGGGGACGGGGTCCCGACCTTCCAACAGGTTCTGGATAAGTTCGATTTGGTGGAGGCGTGACACAAATCGATCCGGCTTCCGAACAACACGTCCCGAACCCCGCAATCGCAGCACCACGTCTCCTCAGGTTATCAACCGTGCGCAGCCGGTTGACCTCGCCAAGAAGGCTAATCCTCGCCTGCGAATCGAAGAACACAAGCAAGAACAAGGAAGAACACAACGCAATTGCAGATGTATTGATTTAGCACTCGAAAATTGGGGTCTCACAAACCGATGAACGGCGAAACTGTTCAAGACAGAATTAATCTAAGCAAAACCTAACCCTAATGGTGGGGGTGGCGGCTGTATATAAAGGAGTGAGGGGCGTGCAAAACCCCTGGACGCGCCCTAATGGGCTCCAACACGATACAAAGACGAACGGCCCAAAATACGGTGGCGCAACACCCTGATAGATTCTAAACATCTACTTGTTTCGATGATTCCCGTTGACTCAGAAGGAATTTTGATATGGGACCAGAGTCATTGGAAAGGTATCCTTCTTAGCTTTCCATACATATGTGGAACGTCCAAAACGGAGTCCGTATGCGTCCTGGGCGTCCGTTTTACTGCAGGCTGGTCCTGAAGGCCAAGGCAGACGTGAACTCGAGTTGGACTGGGCCTCCGGCTTGACTTGGACGTCCTTGCTGGTCTTCTCCGCCTCCACACCTCTCTCCATGTACTTCATGACCCTCTCCAATGTTCCTAAGCAAGATAACATCATTAGGTAGCAATCTATTCTCAAAACTATAAAAAAGGATCGCTTAAGAACGAGCTCACCTCTAGATTTAATTGTCGCATGCGAGCTCGGGTCATTGGACCTTGCATAATGATTGGAGGATCAGCGGTTGCATCCGAAGGAGTGATGTCCTCATCAAGTGGGGTCCGCGGGCAGAGGAATGAGGAGGTGCGGCACGCGTGGAGGAAAGAAAAAGAGGGAGGAGGTAGCGCAGTGACCGCCAGGCAAAGAGGATAAGGGAGGAGAGAGAAGGGAGAAAGGGAGGGGGGAGATTGCTAGTGGGAAGGATTGCATAGAATTGAAATTTTCATTTGTATTTCTAGGGCTTGTGTGTGGGTAATTTGTGCACGAAATTTTAAGACACCCAGCTTTAGCTTATCATATAGTTGTATCTCTATTTACTTTGCATCTGCTATGACTTATTTATTATACGATTTTATTATTACTATTATTTTATCTTTAGGGAGTTATGCCCTGATATTAATTTGGCATAACTCCAATTTTGGAGAACTCAATTAAAATTGCAAGAGAATTTTGAATACCAGCAAAGATGCAAATAAAAATTTTAAATTCTTTGAAATTTTGCTTGCTCCAAATTTCAGGATGTTACAAACCTACCCCCCTTAAATGAATCTCGACCCTGAGATTTTGGTAGAGCAGGAATAGTAAAGGTGGAGGTTAATCTGGCTAGCAGTAGGTTATAAGTTTTGCTCGACAGGTTGTCCGATCCTTGAAGCCATTGAGAGAAACTGAAAACTTCATTTTAGATTGCTTGTCCTTCCATATGCCAGAGGCTTTGTAACGTTGGTCGAAGATTGTTCTTTTATGTTGCGGAAGTGGCTCATCGTCGAAGTGCTTGTCACATTCTAGTGATCCTGGCTACCCCCTTTAAAATGGCGGGTGGCCAATACTAATTGCTTTTGTCAGCTTCAGCCTTGACGAGTCTGATGGCGACTCGAAGCTTTGGTCAGGAATAGGTTCATGGAACAGTCCTTAGGGCAGTGATCTTGTCCTTCACAGAGAAAACATGTGACTTTGATCATTGGACAGTGGCCAGGTTGGTGATCTTCATCACAATTAGGACAATTGACGGAACATTATTCGTCCTGATGTCCTTTTTCTCTGCAGCGTGTACATGCTAGTAAGTTTTTGAGGCAGTCATCTGGCTTATGATGTATCCTGCAATAGAGACAGTAGGGGACAGGGATTTGTAGCAGTAGTGTCCTTTTTTGCCCGCAGGTGAAGCATGGTCCTCCTTTATCTTGTCGTAGTGGAGGGCATGTTTGAGCATCATGTCCTGTCTTGCCACACTCAGCACACGTAGCTGTTGGTGGGGCTTCCGAGTCTGGTGGTGGAACCGTGGTGGTCGTAGCTCGTTCTTCGTCGTGGCTCTCTTGCTCCTTCTTGTCGAGGTTGAGGTTGGTGGCGGTGGTTCCCATTTCTTGTTTGCTGGTTGTCTTTTGAGGACATCTGCTAGCATAGTGTCCTTCGAGGCCGTAGTGGAAACACGTGGCATTCTTGCTGAGTTGCAGGCTAGTAATGATGACGACTTTTTCCTGTTTGTCTAACTCTCGTTGGGAACTTCCTTCCATCCTTCCTTGTGGAGTAGGGTCATGTGATAGCTTGTAATGAGATCTAGGGTTACAATCGACATCAATTATCAGTCTCCTTTTCTTTCTTCTGCTAGTGGTAGTCATCCTATTTTCAGTTTTCGAGTCTGTCATAGCATGGTCTACGTGCTTGTTTTAAACCATAAAAAGCTTTGGATAATTTATAGACATGATCAGAAAATTTAAGATTTTCAAAACCAGATGGTTGTCTGACATAAACTTCCTCCGCAATATAGCCATTAAGAAAAGCACTTTTCACATCCATTTGATATAGTCGAAAACTTTTAGATGTAGCAAATGCTAACAGAATTCTAATGGCTTCTAACCAAGCAATAGGTGCAAATATTCCACCAAAGTCAAGACCTTCTACCTAAGTGAATTCTTGAGCAACAAGTCTAACCTTATTTCAAACAATAGCACCATCCTTACTTTGTTTGTTCTTAAAGATCCATTTAATTCCAATAATATTATGACCATGAGGAAGTGAGATTGAAGTTTAGACCTTGTTCCACTCAAAATTCTCTAGTTTCTCATGCATGGCATTATTAATCCAAGACTCATCAGATAAAGCGTGACTTATATCTTGGCGTTCAAAAGATGAGACAAAAGTAGAATGAGCATATGAGACAGTGGAGTTATACTTGCTACAAAGGTCTCTCTCATTTAACTCATCAATCATTTGTTCTAGAGGATGACGTTGTTGAATATATAGAGGTGCTTGTGGACTGGTCGTAAATGTAGTCACAATAGTTATCGCGGCCTTTGTTTCCTGCATGGTCATAGGTGTGGTCATAGAACTGGTCGCAGGAGAAGTAGGAGACTGTATCTCCTGTGTGGTCTTAGCAGTGGTGATTGGTATCAAAGTATTACTTAGAAACTTCCCGCTATCGTCATCAGAGTCATAGAAGATATCCTCGGGTGCATCAGTTACCTGTATACCTACATTGTCAGGTCTAGTACCAAGACTAGCCTCATCAAAAGTGACATCGTAAGTCTCAACAATTTTGTTAGTTTCTAAGTTGAGTACACGATAACTCCTAGTGTGAACTGCATATCCAAGAAAAATGCCATCTAAGAATCTATATTCAAATTTATCTAGATTGCTAAGTTTCAGAATGAAACAACGACAACCAAACACCCTAAAGTGAGAAATATTAGGTGAACAGCTGTAACATCCCAAAAATAGGGGATTATTGTAATTGCAAAATAACAAAATCCTTTCTCGGTTTTCTGGGTATTTGAAAATTTTGCTATTGACTAAGTTCTTGATTTAAAGTTTCTAGTGGCAAAAATTCAATTAAGAAAAATTAACTCGTAAAATCAAGAATCACGTCTTCAATTAAAATCCGAATTTCCATAATTCTTGGCAAGCCCTAAGTCCAAATTCTGAGGGATGGAAAATTTAAGACCAAGATTTAAATTTGAAGTTAAATTAAATATGAAGGTTTTCCCTTGCTGAGTTAATTTAATCAAAGAAATAAAAATGAGGGTTTTCAAAAATTATCTAAAATTTCCACTTTCCACCCTGACCCCTTTTCTCCCTAGCCTTCAGCCCGTTTGGCCCATCCGACCACTCCCTCTACCTTTCCTCCCCTCTCTCTCTCGGTCTCCCCTTCCCTTCTCTCCATCCTAGCGGCCGGCGCGATTGGCCCATTCGGCCGCCTCTCTTTGCGCTCCTCCTCCTCCCTTTGTTCGGCTCCCAGCTCAGCCCCGGCCCAGCGCCCCTTCCCCCCTCCGGCCTAGCTCTGCATCAGCAGTGCCTATCGGCCATCCCACCCCTGGTTTCCGCCCTAGCGCCCCCACTCTTCCCCTCTCCGCTGGTTCTACCGCCGCCCCTACCACCGGCCTACCGCCTGCCAAGATACCTTGCGGAGCTAGCCAGCACTAGCCTGGCTCTACCCCTCTCCTCTCGGCTTCCATGCAGTACCAGCCTAGCTCCACCCTCTCCTGCCGACCTCACCTGCGCCCGCCTGCCTGCCTACGAGTGTCGTATGCGCCACCGCCGCCCTGGCATTACCTCACCTGCACGTGTCTTCAATTCCTCAACGACCAATCACCCCTCCCTATGTATAAGAAGGCCCAAGCTCGCATTGCCCTCATCCTCTTCCCCGGCTAAGCCGCCTCCATGCCTGCGCCGGCCACTTTCGCCCCCAGCCACCTCGTCGATCCCCGCGTCAATCCAACCACGTCACGGCGTGCCCCTAGAAGTCTCCTCCCTTCCCCTCATTTAATTGGAGTTCCGTTGCCAAAACCCACCGCCACAGCCATCCCCCTCAAGTATGGTTGACACTGCCATTTCTGCTGCCATCTTCCTCTTGGGCGATCTCCTTCCGATTCCTCGCGGTGGGAGCAACTCCTCAACACTATGAAGCTCCCCCAACTGACGGCCGACACTCTTTTTCGCCGGAGTGGCCCCTCTACGTGAACCTCCCCATGCCGCTCGTGGCCTCCGACGCCAGTCCGCCTCTACAACCTTCTGGCCAAGCCGACACCGTTGGTGAGTTCCCTGGGGTCTCCTTTTGCTCATGCTCACCTCTTTTCCCTCCCTCTTCCCCTCCGGCCGCCGGTGCTTTCTTTGACTAGCAACACTGTCGCACAGGACCACCGCCAACCGCCACCCCGGCATACACCACCGCCTTCCTAGGGTCCCTCACCTCGAGGGCAACCCTTTTGCCGGCCACTGTCACCTCCTCGGCCACCCTTCGCCGGCGAGCCCAGCCGCCCCGTGTGCCACCCAAACCCCCTGCCTTGCTCTGCTTTCCCCCCTCGGCCGAGCACCTTACCCCCCCTCCTATCCTTACCTGGTCCCTTCTTTGTTTCTGTGACTGGTGGGCCTCAGCTAGTTGAGTGTATAAACAACCTTGGCAAGCCACTTACATCTCTTCAAATACTCAAGAATTATGTAAATAAACGGCTGGGTAATAATACAATTTATAAATTATAACAGAAGTAAGAAATCGCATATGAAACTATAATAAAAATCTGAGCAAAACAATAATAGTAATAATAATGACTTAATTAGCAACAATAAAAGATTAATAGATAAACCCTCACTATTCTTCCAATTAAGCGAGTAATTAACATGACCTTACTAAACGATAATGGCAAAGTTTATCGGGTAATGCTAGTCAAAGGAGGCTATAACCTAAAACGAACTGTAAAATTAGTCCTAATTACTCGCTAGGCAAGAAGTCGCAAAAACAACTACCCAAGAATTTATGTAAAACCAGGAACTTGAAGTACATATCATCCTAGAGCTAAAATTTTAAAATTTATAGAAACACTTTCGGTATTCTCAATCTCTACTCAAACCTCTATTACTAAACTCAGAACCTACCAAAGGTTCGAGTGATCTACATAAAAGATCCATCTATCATATCTCTACCCCTAGATCTATATCCACAAATACAAATCAAGATTTATTAAATTCAATCACAATTTAACGTATAAAATAATAACGATTTACTCATCTCTAAAAGCATGAAGACTCTCTTTTAACTCATGCTTAGATACTTGTGGTAAAACCCTCAGTAAATGTATTTTTAAAATACAAAAGATATTAATTAAATATTTCTCCATTCCAGAATAAGAAATCCCCAAACCTAACTAAGGGAATCATAAATCTTTATCCAATCATCTGAAAGTTGTATCTCTCGGTTAATCTCTTTAAGATACCCATAAACCCTGTCTAACTCATGGAACTTCCTTGATAAATGTAAATTAATAACAAGAAAGTTATAAGTTAAAAAAGATCCAGCCTTAGCTCACTCCTATCGGCTATGTTGGATCACCTTCCTTGGTCACAACAGAAGGATCCTACGCACTTTAATCCTTCCTGATCATAAAATTTTTCCTCACAGTAAAGCTACCCCGACTCAATTCCGTCCCAACCATTCCCCTTTACTCTCTAATTTATAATAGCAGAAAATGAGCTCAATTAAATTGCACTGGACTCTTGTCGCTATTTGGATTCATTTGGCCTTTTGTTCATTTGTTGTATATTAGAAGCTGCAGTCTCAAAAGGTGACGGGCTCAAGCAGGATCAAAGCACAAGAGGAGAATAAGCCCAAGGATCCAACACGACTGACTGATTAAGCCGACTTTGAGCTAAATCAAGGCCACGGTAAATAGTCAAGGCAAGTCATCACTTTGATCATATTGGTCCTACACTTTACGAAAATTATGTTCCTTTAAATTATCAACATACATGCTAAATTTCTTATGAAAATATATGTCAAACATAAGGTAGCTACTTGCCTACGTAATGTTGTAACTATTATCACGACATTCCTTATCACTTGAACTTACTAATCCTTGTCGCCCTAGAAATTAATAATAGCTTTACTAGCTAAATCATACTTAGTGCCAGGCAAGTTAAGTCCGGGGCATTAAACTACCTTACTCATTTGTCGGGACCCAGAGCAACAACTCCAAGTCCCTCTGTGTAAATTGCACTATCCTAGGAAAAACTGGTGCACACAGGGTCAACAGTAATGTATATCATGCAAAAATCACCACCGAATATTATTAAATGACAAAAATACGGCCTTAAGGCCAAATCTTACAATAACATGGCACAGGGCCAACTGAAAATAAAAACAGCGGAAAAATGATAAAGGTAGCGGAACAGCCCATCCAGCCTCCCACAGGCGAATGACTGTGAGACGCGTCCTAATCGCTGAAGTAGTCATCACCGTCGCAGTCGCCGTCGAAGTCTGGCAACAGATTTAGCAAGGTGAGTACAAAGAGTACTCCCAAGGTAAGCATATAAATGCTTACGCAAGTTACACCAGGAGATATAACAGAATTGATGCATGCATAAAGGATTCCAAAGGAAAACTTAATAGGGTAAATGTGCAGAAAAGCAATACTTGAATTTGAATACAATAATGTAGGTACGAAAAGCTGGACCTTAATACAGTATATGAAACAATGTTTTTAACAAGTAATATCGTTAGTGTAGGCTCCAACCAACCCTAACCTAACCACGAACATCCCACCCGAACCATTATCAAATCCACTGTTGTTTGTCTGAAAACCAAGTTTTATAAAAATCAAGTCTAATCTGTGAATATTCTACTCAGCATGTCCATGACCGTGGACACAGCTATCCAGATAGTTTATTACTCTGCAGAGGTATACAACTTTACCCATAAGACATTCCCTCTCACTTGAGCCACGCGATAAACACACTACCTTAGGTGTGCGGCGGAGAGTTCATGACAAGGCTGTTCCGATGTTCCATAGCCAAAATAATCACGCCGCCACTAAGGTTTCACCACAACTCGAAATCACGAGTTGGAGCCCCCTCTGGTGCCATGTGAGACTTCCCGCAGCCTACGCTGCGCTCACATTCAACCTATAGCGAGACTATATCTGGAACTTCACAAATTATTGAGCCAGGTCCGTCCCATACCGGACTTGTGGTAGTACGAAGTGATTTCGTAAAATGAATCACAGAAACGGTCCTTAAACTGATTTAGGCCCAACCACATACCCACGTGCACGATAATCAACCAGGTGTCACCAAACACGAGGCATGCCGGCACCCACCACCTAACCATTAGCCTAAGTCCAAATCATAAGTTTCTATTTTCATTTTTAAACAATTTTCATAAACCATCCTTGACTCACCGAAGTCAAGATATCAATTTTCAAAGTCTGTCATTTCTTATGAAAGATTGATCCCACTTAAAATTATACTAAGCCAGGCTAAGCATTTCTATAAAATTTTCTAGTGAATACTACGGTACTAACTAGTTTTCAGCTAGGGTGACAAGGTATATGAATTCGAGATTCAAAATTGGCTATAGTCAAGGATCATGGGCATAACTAAAGTTTAAATTGAATTTAAATTAAATTTGAATAGAAGTACGCATGCATATACAGTAAAACAACATAACTAAATTTAAAATATTAGGTTCAACATGGTCAAAGGTGTAACTTGCCTTGATCGAAGTCCTGCTGGGAATCGTCGAACTCGAATTCTCCGGAATCGTCAAAATCTAACGTAAAGAGCCAATTCAAAGAAAATTAAAAAAAATCAAATAAATTCAAATTTTCAAAATGATTCCACAAATGGATAGATCATGTTTTTAGAAAAAATTAGAAATTTGAATGGGTCAATTTGGAGTTAAAATGAGAAAGTTATAGCCTTCCAAAGTTTAAATACAAATAAAAAGAAAATACTCAATTTCTGGAATTATTTTTAAACCGAAAAGTATTTATGACGTCAGCAAGAATTATTTTCCTAAAGGAAAATCCAAAATATGACGTCAGCAGGCTAAATAGGTTTTCGGCCGAATTATTTTTATACGGGAAAATCAATTTTATTGCGTCAGCATGACGTTAGCAAGGGATTTTCGGATTTAATTAAGAACTGGTAGGGCTGACGTGGTAGAACGGGCTGACGTGGCCTCCACGTGGCTGCCACTTGGCACCACGTGGCTGCCTCGTGGTTGCCACATCACGGCTTTATGCCGACGTGGACAGCCGCGCGCGAGGTGGCGGGGAGGCGCCCGGGTGGCGCTGGCGTGGCGCCCAACTGGCGGCCACGCCTGCTGCTACCTTAGCCCGGCGGCTGACGGGGCATGGCGGCCGGCGGTGGCGCACGGGGACCGAGGGTCGCCGGCGCTCCGGCGGGCGGCGGTGCCGGCAGAGGGTACCAAAAGGTAGAGGAGATCACGGGGAATGCGTCGGTACCTGGCGCGGATCCCGAGGATGACCGGAGAGGAAGGTCGGTGGAGAGGGCTTCACGGCGGTGAAGGAGCTCCGGTGGCGTAGAAGCTCAGGACAGCGGTCGTCAGGGGTCGCCGGGGCACGAGTAACATCGGGAAGGCGTCGGTGAAGTTCGGGGAGACCGAAGGCGGTGGCGATTGCTCGCCGGAGTTGTCGGAGCCGCAGAGGGGAAATCGAGGCAGGGAGGTGCTGCGGGCTCCGGGGCTCAAATTGAGGGGCGAGGGGGAGGCGGTGTGGGTAGAGGGACCTCGGGGTATCCCTTTTATAGGCTAGGGAGGGGAGTAACGGTCGCGCACAACTCGCCGGACTTGAAACGGCCGAGGAGGCTTAATGCGACGGTGAGCGGGGTTTTAAACGGGGAGATAATGCCCGGAACGGATGCGGCGGAGGGGGAATTTGAATTAGCAGTCGGTGCGGGGAATAAATCGGGAAGGTAACCGAAGCTTTTAAAGCTTCGGTTTACGGCACCAATGGCGGCAACGGGCGGCGATCGCGCGATGAAGAAAGGAAAGGAGGCGGGGAAGATGGTTCTGACAAGCGGGGTCCACTGGTCAGCGAGAGAAGGAAGAAGGAAAGGGGCGAGGCGATGGTCGAATTTGCGACGTGTGGCGGGTGGAGGAGATCGGGGCCGTAGGATCCCGAGCGAACCGTTAAGTGAGAGGGGAGGGCCAGGATTCAATCCGGCAACGGGGATGAAATCTGGGCCGCTGGGGTCTCGGGCGAGGGGTTAAGTGACTGTGGATGCGTGGGATTGAATCCGGCAACAACGAATGGCACGGATCACTCCACGCGTCGGAGGGAGGGGAGAGGGAGGCGGGCGAAGCGGTAAGTTGGCGCGGGCGGCTACGATCAGACCGGGCGGGGAAGCGAACGGCTCGATGCGTGACACGCGTCGGCTCGGGAGGAGGGGAATGCGGGATGAACTGGTAAGTAGTATCGGACGGCTGAAAATAGATCCGGCGGGTGGAGACTCCGATGGTTGACACGTGGCAGCCCGAGGGGATTTTAGGATTTTTATTTTCTTTTGAATTTCAGAAATGACTAGGAGGCTTTAAAATACTCAGAAAAATACCAAATAAATTTTGAAAATTCCAGAAAAATTCAGAGAACCTTCTGGGACTATTCTAGACTTAATAAAAATATCTTTCACCCATTTTGATAATTATATTTTGCAACAGCATAATTTGACTTAAAAGGCAAAGTTTTAAATCTTTATAAAATCTTGAAAATTAATATGATTACAGATTTGACTTTAGGAAGATGAAATACATTTATTTTGATTTTCATGAAATGCAGCAAAAATCAATTTGGCTTTTATAAATTAAAGTTTTTATTTTTCTTAAATCAGGGCTTGGAATAAAATCCAAGAAAATCCAGAAAATATTTTAATAAAGGAATAAAATTTTGGGATGTTACATCATTACTCTTCAAACATGCAAAATCATTTTGCGTAGTCATTGGAGGTACATGACTGGTAATTTGGCACAGCTTATCTTATGCTTCTCAAAACCCTAAAACTTACTTTACCTGTCTAGGCAGTTGGTAAGAGTGGTTGGTGTGGATGTAGCACGAGAACTTGTGGATTGTGTGAGGCACCGCCTAGATAAATTACGGACTTAATGCTGTGTTGACCTCTTCATGTAAAACAATACAAACCACAAACTGGCAAAGTGTAGGCTTGGCTGAATAATTTACTAGACCCCCGAACTCATCTCACAGGTAATAGAAAGAAGGGAACTTGCAGGAGAACAGCGAAGGTCAAGCCTGAAAGGGACACCGAGTGAAGAGTGAGGTTTTCTAGATAGAGTGGCGTTGCAGAGAGTGGAGTCTGGACTGCGCCAGCTGCTATGAAGGGACATCCCGCATAACGTATGGAAGCAACCTCATAGGGGTGAGATGCTAAGGGGGCGAGGTATTGTAAAGGCCTCGTGACGATCACTCGATCTATGTGACTAAGGAATCACGTAGGCCTGTCGAGTTGATTGTCTCTTGTGGATAAAGATGTACAAACTCTGCAGAGTCTAAAACTATTCGAATAGTTGTGCTCACGGTCAAGGATGGATATAGGAACATCCTCGAGTTAGTTCTATTTCTAAAAATTCTATTTAAGCTTTATTAAATTCCAAAAAATTCTAAAAATGTATTTTTATTTTAAAAGCTTTAAAGAAGGGCTGAAAAGCAGGGTATTATAAGGGTCCAATTACTGTGTCAACAGTTACCTAGCCCCACTGTTAGTGACCTAGGTTTTAACACTAGCTTAACATTAATTCAAGTAGCTGTGGGGTCCACCAGTCATTGAGTTTAAAGGTTGACTTAATGAAATAGGGCCCACTGTCAGTGATAGATTAGCAAAGCAGTAAGCACAACCATTAATTTAAACAAATTACATGCGTTAATTAAATCATGTCGCTCCAGTGCTTACCTTCATCTCTAAGCAAAGTATGGCTTGTCGCCAGCGACGGGGAGCTCAGCGGAACAGTAGCATGATCGAAATGGACTCCTTGTCATAGCACACACCTTCGAGTGTGTCGACGTGGGCCAATTCGATCTTGTGGGTGGTCACCGATGAGCTTGAGCGGCAGCAAAAATAGGGAGAATTGCACCAAGGTGACCCAAAGCACTAGCGATCGATTCCAGTTAATGGGAGCATCCATGGGTTGCTAGGAACTCAATTGAAGCAAAATGAAGCCCAAGGGTGAGGCGGGTGACCCGGCGACAATGAAGCTAAATGACGTCGACTTAAGCACATGGAGAACTCACTAGAGGGGAGGAAGGAGTGTGGTGTTGTTGGGGTCATTCTCAGGGGATCCTTGTGAAGCTCTCGGTGCATGGAATCGAATAGGGCTACTACAGAGATCAGGATTGGACAACGGCAGTTCTTTAGTTGGAGGCAAAGGAGGGAGGCTCAGGGACACTAGGGCTCAATTGCGTACACTGGGAGGTGTGTGACAATGCTAGGAGAAGAGTGCATGGCTTTATAGTAGTGGAGAGAGAGGCCCTGGTGCCATTGTGCCATGATGGCGGTGAAGCGGCTGAGCAATGGCATCAGTAGAGAATCTAGTGAGGCATGCGACAGGGGTTGGCACAGAAAAAAATTGAGGCATGGCTCAACACACAACTCAAGAAGACTCAAGTTGACTGGGAAGTGATGGGGTAGGGCAGCCTTGGGCTGAGAAGATGTGGCGAGGAAAAGGGAGGAAAGGGGCGAGTGGCACTGGCGCAATGAGGCAGAACGGGAGGGGCATTTTAGCACTGGTGTGACATAGGAGAAGGCTAAGAATCCCAGAATAGGAGGTGAAGGGGAGAGGCGTAGGGTCTGGGTGGGCACGGCATGTCACGTGCTGGTGTGGGCACGCACAGCTAGTCACATCCACATGTTGAGCGCATCCAGGATGCGACTGAGCGATGGGGGCCATTCCTGGCCAAGCTAGGGACCGGATGGGCTGGGCCCAAGAGAAAAAGAGGAGGGTATGGGCTGGGCCAAGCCCAAGGTGATTTCACATTTCAAAATTTTGATTTGCTAACTGAATTTGCAATGCCTTTTTGAATTTTGAACACTATTTGAAAATTTCAAAACAAGTCACAAATTGAATTCCCTAATTGGGATGTTACCCATTTTGGCTTGATTTCATGCTATGATTTAGTTTGTTATGATATGTGGGAACCCATCTAAAGTCATCTACGTCATCAAGAATACACAAGTAAGAGTAGACCAAGGTTTTTCTCTTTTGCTTAGTTTTAGCCCAACCTTCCTTATTTTAGATAAAGGTTGAGACTTTGGCATTGAACTTCATTATCCATGATTGGAATAAGTTCATGACATCCTAAGGAAGGAGTATGCAAAGTTTTAAGACATTTAAAGCTGTGGATCAAAAGATTCATCATTCCTTGGATTTGAAATCGTGATGATTTTGTCTCTGTTCTGGGGAGCGATGCTACCACCATTATAATTGTGGTTGTACCATTTTCTAGTGCTGCCACACTTTGGTTGATGGTTGCACTATTTTCAGGGTCATGGCTCTTTAGACTCTATTTTTCTTGAATCTTGTCTTGTGAGTGATTTGTCTCTGATCTTCATAGATTCTTATAGCTATTGGAGTGAATAGTTTTGCTTTCGAGAAAAAGATTTGAAAAAGCTTTTAATAGTGTTGGAACCTATTCACCCACTTTATTCACCGTTCTTGGTCCTACAAGTGGTTTGTGATTTTTTTAGCTCTTAGCTTGGGTAAAGCTTATGAGTTTGTACAAGTGGTTTGTTATTTTTTTTAGCTCTTAGCTTGGGTAAAGCTTATGAGTTTGTGTTTTTCACTGCATGTTATTGCTAATATGTAAGGGAAGATTTTAAGAAGTCATTCAACCCCCTGATTTACCATATCGATCCTACAAGTGGTATTAGAGCCAGATTGGCGATGGCGATGTAAATTCAAGTTTAAGGCCTAGCCATTTGGAGCAATGTGAGATGTCTCTTTATTGTGCGTGCCAATGACTTGGTCCTTGATGCTGCCCTATCAGCTGAGGTTGAGGTAAATGAGTTCAAAAGGGTGGCTCATCTTGTATCCATACATGGGATCTAGGCAACCCTCTTAAATTACCATGAGGGCATATCAGAAATCAAGAAAGTGCATGAGACATAGTTCAACACGGACTACTAGTAGCTTTAGATGGAACCTGGAGGGTCCATCGATTCCTTTTTTAGTAGATTCTTGTAACATCCTAATTTTCAGAGTTTATTTGAAGCTTTTAAAAGAAAATTCACCATTTGGATTTTTCTGAATTTAATACAAGCTTAAATTAAACTTTATTTAATTAAAAGGATTTAATATGACATAAAATAAATATTAACATTTGCTAAAAATATTTTATTTGGGTTCCTTATGTCTCAAGAAATTTTTTAGAATTTTCCTAGATTTTTCTGGATTTATTTGCTATTTTCTGGAGCTTAAAAGGATTTAGTTGAATTTCCTGAAATTAGAAAAGCCAGGAAATCAGTAATCCTTCAGCCAGTAAAACCTTAGCCATTAGATGCCTTCCTTGCCATGTGTCAGCCATCCAGCTAGAGCATCCTATCGGTCACTAGATCTCCTAGTTGCCACGTGCCAAACATCCAGACCGGAGGGCGCTGTTCATCCTTGCCTTCTGCCATAGCCGTCCGATCCTTAAGCCAATGCCACGTGTCGTTAATCTGAGCCATCAAGTATTGTTCATCTTCATTCCCAATCGAGACTCCAACTCCACCGCCATCTCGGCATTCGCTTTTAATCTATTTATTATATTTACTTTAAATTATTGCTTTCTACAAAATAACATTTCAATCATCCATTAGTAAGCCTTGCATACTATATTGCATCTTTGTTATAAATAACTTACTGAGTACCAATGTACTCACGGCTTTATGCCTACTATTGCTTAATTGAAGAAAAGAAACCATATCAGTAGGAGGTACCTGAAGGAGGATACTTCGACGACTTCGTGGATTAAGACTTCGCTCCCAGTTGATTGTCTGTGGGCATATCGAATAGCTACCATGCTTATTTATATTTTTCGCTGCTAGTTTCTTAAGCCCTTTAGGCTATTACTTGTAAACTTGTTCATAAGGCTGTACTATGATAACTATTATTATATAAGTATTTTCCTTTATTATTTGTGCATATGGTCGATATTTCATCTATATTTATATTGTGTGCACTAGCATGATCTTGGACTAGTGCGGTATACACAAAGAGTCCAGATTTGCATATTCAGGTCTCGACAATTCCACAAGATCTTGAGTGATCTGATGTATGTGGGAGTCACTTATTTTGATGCCAACAATACAGCTCATGCTCTTAGTCCTCTTGACATGAGTGTTTGGAGATGAAAGTCACCTCCATCAATGACAAGGTGGACTTCGCAACTATGACTGTTGATAAGCTGTATTCATGATTGAGAGACCATGTAGAGGTAACTCCATGTGTGTGATGAGTAATTGACACGTGCTCTAAAAAGTTTGAGTTTGTCTTGGGTATTTTGTGCTTAAGTACTATCTACTAATGCTAATTATATTGCTTCGAGCGGTGCTATGTGGTGTTTGCTTGTCTGTGATGGCTGCAGGACTTTGGAGCTAAGTCGTAGCGAGGCATCGGATGGCCAGACTAGGCACAGGCGGTGTTGAGATCGAAGCGATCAAGAGATGTCGAAGACGGCGAGGTTTCGATGTGGTTGCGAGGCTTGGACAGCAAGCAAAGAGGAAGCTTCCAGGAAGGTGCAGGAGTGGTATTTCGGTAAATGTGCAAGGCTGCAAAGTGGAAGCGGATTTGATTTGAGATTAATGGGTAAAGTGCTGAAGTTGTTGGAGCTATTGGGTAAAGTGAGTTGTGAACCCATTAGTGGAGTCTATAAAAGGAAAGGGTTAGGCCTCAATGTGAAGGTAGGGTTTTATTTGGTTCTCTCCATGTATACATGTAGTGTGAGGGCTGTTAGGACAACACTTGTGTTCTCTCTTGGGTGTGTTTTTCTTAGTTTTGTCTCCTTCGTGTGTTTCTTAGGATGTGAGAATGGGATGAGAAGCTATAGCAAAACTATGTAATCATTCATCTCTCTGAATCTATTTGAGAAATCTTGTGTTTGAGGTGATTTAATTTCTGGTTTCTCCTCTCAGTTCTGCTCCTTGTTCTTATCTGTTTTTTTGTGTTGGTAATTGAATCTTTGTTCAAGTAGCTGCAAAATCACATTGTTTGAACTAGGAATCGTCTCAAGGCCTCTTGGTCGGTATATTCCTGAGAAGCAATCATATTAACAGCAGATCTTCCTTCAAGAAATGGTTTGCTGCACTCTTTCTTTTTTAGCCGAGATGTTTATCTGAACATAGATTTGTGAATCTCAGGCCTTTTTGGCATTCGATTTCATCTTCTTGCTCATCTCGGCATTGCCAGCAGGTTTTAGTTTTTCTGTTTTTCTTGCTCTAACTTTCGGTTTCCAGCTGTAGGAATCTGAGATCTTTGTCTCGTTTAGTTTCTGGTCTGTGCACTCAAGTTTTCGGTCTGCTGTTCAGTTCCTAGTTGACTAGTTTATTGCAGCATATGTTGCTCACTGGACAACAGTTTTTTTTTTGCCTGGCTATTTTCAGTATTTCCTGTGCAGTTTTCTTTTGGCCAAGCTGCTCTCTATTTGCTTCTTGTCTCTTCTTTTTGGACAGCAAGATATCAGTCAGTTTTACTGTTGTTTCATGTTCAGGTCTAGCTATTTTGGACAGCAGTTTTTTCCTTTTCAGTTATGCTTTTGTTTGTTTTTAAAGCTTCCAGTATTCCTGTTTTCAGTCTATTTTTTAGGCTTTGCAGCAGCAAGACTAATCTCATTTACAATCTATTTTTAGCCAGTTTTCAAGCTGCAGATTTTCAACATTTGAAGGCAAAAGAAATCTCGGTTTGCTGTGTCTGCTGTTGAAAATTTCTATTTTCAGATTTCAGAATAAACATTTAATTTCATAAATCAGTAGGTTCTTTGTTTTCTTGTTGTGTGCTGCATCTATTGCTTGGTGGACAGCAGACCTTATCTTTCTTTGAGTTAATTCATGCCTTGCCTTCTGTTCCCTTTGATTTTCCAGTGTGCATGTAATTTCTTACTTCAAAGCTAGTTTAGCTATCGGAGAAGAAGAAGGTGTGAGTACTTGGGGGCAGTTTTAAGGCACCATTCACCCCCCCTCTGTTACCATTTCCGATCCTTCAATGATTTAAGGCTCATCAGATGGGTGTTATAGCCATGAAGTTCAAGGCTCCATAGACGATGGCTCTTGTGGTTGATCCCACCAAGTGTAGTTCTTGTGAGAATGCTTCTTCTGGATCTTCTTTGTCCATTTTTAAAGCCATGAGCGATGAGTAACTTGAGATCCTTCCTATAGAAGATTTAGCCATCATCGCTAGTAGATTCACCCGAGCCTTCCAGAAAGCAAGAGAGCATAGGAGAGGTGGTCTAATGAGAGACCATGTGGAGGTAACCCCGTGTGTGTGATGAGTAATTGACACGTATTCTAGAAAGTTTGAGTTTGTCTCGGGCATTTTGTGCTATTTACTAATGCTATTGTTTAATTATAATATTTATACGGTGCTATGTGATGTATTTTCTTGTCTATGATGACTGCAGGACTTTTGAGACGAAGTCGTGGCGAGACACGGGGTGACCGAACTAGGCACAGGCGGTGCTGAGGTCAGAACGGTCGGGATGTGTCGAAGACGGCGAAGACTCGAAGTGGTTGCGAGGCTTGCGCGATAAGAAATGAGGAAGCTTTCAGGAAGGTGCAGGAGTGGCATTTTGGTAAATACGCAAGGCTGCATAAAGGAAGCGGATTTGATTAGGAGAGAATGGGTAAAGTGATGAGTTGTTGAGAGCTAATGGG
This sequence comes from Melocanna baccifera, assembly GCA_036346265.1. Classification (NCBI taxonomy): domain Eukaryota; kingdom Viridiplantae; phylum Streptophyta; class Magnoliopsida; order Poales; family Poaceae; genus Melocanna; species Melocanna baccifera. The sequence continues at coordinate 13,673,159 of CM070704.1, read as the reverse complement.
TAAAGTGCTAAAAGTAGTTGAGAGCTAATGGGTAAAATGTGTTGTAAACCCATTAGTGGAGGCTATAAATAGAGGGTGCTCCTTAGTGGGAGAGATTGAGAGAGAAGGGTGTGAGTGTTTTCTCTAATGCTTGTGCTCTATGAGTGTTAAAGTTTTCTCTCCATGTGTGGGCTTATATTCTTGAGAGAAAGAGTTGTATGGGGGTTTTCTCTAGTTTTCAGTTGATCTTTTGACTGCTCCTTCTTTGCTTTGAATTGGGAAACATCTCAAGGCCTCTTGGCTAGTTCATCCCGAAAGCAAGCATTCCAATCTTTTTGGCTCTCTGAAATTTTTGTTAAATTGCGGATTTTCTTAGCTCAGAACTGAATATATTCACAAGGCCCGTTGGCTAGTATTTCCGAGAGCAAAGTATTTGATTCTTGCGATCAGGAAGTAACAAGAGATAAGTTTATGTGTTTCCTGTTTGCCGTGTTGTTCTGAATTTTTCTTCTAATTCTTTCGGCTTTCTCTGCCTCTCTTTTTAGCTGTTTCAACCAGGTCTCTGGGAGCATTTTCTGTGTTCAGTTGCTGCTATTTTCTACTATCTATCTGTGGTTATTTGGCTGCTGCTAGTTGTTGATTTTTGATTCAGCTTTCAGCTTTTACTTTGTGCTTTTCAGCTTTTACTTTGTGCTTCTTTTGCTTTGTGCTTTTCAGCTTTTACTTTGTGATTTTCAGGCTATTTTGGACAGCAATTTGTGTTAGTTTCAGTTGCTGTTTTCTCTGCTCTATTCTCAGCCAGCAGTGTTGTTTTAAGTGCAGTTTCCTGCAGTTTTAGTGTTGTTTTAAATGTGTAGTTTTCTGCAACATTCACCCCCCCTCTGTTGCCATTTCGGTCCTTCAATTGGTATCAGAGCCGGTTAACTCTCGTCTATATATCTTAACCGGTCTGCAAGCCATGGCAACAGACAGGTATTCCACCAAGCCTCCTATCTTCGATGATGTCGACTATCCCTTCTGGAAGAGTAGGATGGAGTCTTACATACAGGCTCAAGGCTATGCGATTTGGAGAAAAATAAAACTCATTTTGCTATTCCTGCCGATGAGAACATCAATGTGAATAACATAGCTGATGTTGAGGCAAATGTTATAATCCAGGGTCTGAGCAGGAGCGAATTTGATCGTATTTCTCATCTCTCGTCGGCCTACGATATCTGGGTGACTCTCGATGCATACCATGAGGGCACCACCTAGATTAAGACCGTACGACAGGACCAGTTCAAGCGAGATTACAACAAGTTTGAAATGCTCGCTAGTGAGTCCTTGGATGAGTGTTTTTCGAGATTTCACAAGATTATGAGCAACCTTCGAGCGGTCGGTCTCACATACCTCGACTCAGACAATACTCGTCAGATGCTTTCTGCTCTTGACTTGCGTGTTTAGGAGATGAAGGTGACCATGATTAAAGACACGACCAACCTCTCGACTCTGACTCTTGACACGTTGTACTCACGCCTCAAGACTCACGAGATTGAAATAGTCTCTCGAAAGTCGAAGTCACAGTCGATGGCCTTAGTCACCGATCCCAGCTCTGCCTCTAGATCTTCCGACTTTACTTCTGGATTTTCTCTTGCTGCTCTGTGTGAAATTTCTGATGATCAACTAGAGCAGCTTCCAAAAAACCAACTCACTCTCTTAACCAGAAATTTTTTCCACGCATACAAGAGAGTGAGGGATCGGAAGAGGAGTGGCCCGATTATTTGCTTCGAGTGTGGTGGCCCCAACCACATTCGGGCAAATTGCCCCAAGCTGGAGAAGGGCAAGAACGACTACAGCGATATGAGTAAGAATGACTACATCAACAAGAACCGCAACAAGAAGCCCCCAGCTCACGCTCAAGGCAAGAAGAAGTTCCGCAACCTTGGCAAAGCCAAGAAGCTCTTCCACTACGTCCTCACCGCCTTCGACGATATCGACTTCAGCGACATGGAGGGGTGGAGCGACTACGACGGTAAGGATGATCAAGATCCCAAGGACGGTGACGACTACATCGGCATGTGCTTTATGGCCAACGAGACTGACGTCAACGACAGCGAGCTCTACAGCGACTCCGATGAGGTATGTCCCTCCTACGACCAGCTCAATGATGCATTTCTTCAGTTAGAAAAGTTTTATACTAGATCTAGAGTTAGGGTTGTGGATCTTGAGAAGGAAGTAGAGAGATTGTCACGGGAGCTTACTTCACTTATATCTGCTCCCTCTCGTGATGATTGTGATGTATGTTCTTCTTTGCTTAGAGATATGGAGAAGCTAAGGAACTCTCATGATAGTTTGACTTCTGAGCTTGATATACTTAAGGTGGAGAATGTTAGTCTGCTTGCTGAACTAGAGATGAGTAGGGTACCTTCTATTTCATCTACTGTTGAGTCTACTTCTTGCACCTCATGTGAGGATAAGGACAATGCTTTTAGAGGTCTTTACACTATGCTTCTTGATCTGCCTGAAAATTATGAAAGCTATAATAACTTAAAAATGAATTTAAAGAAGGCAGATCATAACATTGCTGAATTACATGCCTGTTTGCTTGAGCCTATTGCTTCATATTTGAACTGTCCTAAATTGACTGCCAAACTTGAATCTGTTTCCAAGCAATTCCAAGAAATGGTTGATCATAACAAGAAAATGGCTCAATATGCGTCTAAGGATCCTGTTAGCTCACCATGCAATAATTGTGAAAAACTAAAATTTAAACTCGTTGCTTTGGATGATAAATATGTGAAGCTAACTAAGGATCTTCTAGAGAAGCCACAATCTTGTTGTAATGTGTATGCGGGTGTGGGGGAGAAGCCTAAGGATAAGGTGGGGACACTTAGCAACGTGAACCAAATGGCTAGCAGTAGGTCTGTCCCTTCTGAGTCAGTTGTGCGTGCACAAGCCATTCACTCTTCTGCTACTGGATCTTCTTCTATTCCCTTACCTTCTGCTGTCTCCTCTTCCCCCTGCTCTTCTTGCATCTCTCTCTTTCGGGAGTGTCAGTATCTCATGAACACTCTTGAGAGATTTGTTGGAGACAAGAAGAAGCTAAATCTTATTCTAGACCAGTCCAAAATTTGCAAATTCAATCAAGGTCTAGGATATGATTTTCTTGAGGATGTTAGGAAGCGTCCACCTGCCGTGCTCAGACCCATAGCCGCAGGTGTGATCGAGGTTAAGCCTAGGAACGAGAAAGTTCAATTCAAATCAGCAGGCTTTGTCCAAGAGATTTCTGACAATAGGGTGATTCCACCTGTTGCTTCGGCCTCTCAGAAGGCGAAGTCTCATCATGCTACTTCTACCTCTCAGAAGGTAAAGTATCATTGCACCTTTTATCAGAAGGATGGACACATGATCGAGCGGTGCTTCGGGCGCGCCAAGATCGCGCGGACAGACCGTGTTGAGACTCTTAGGCGTATTCAGGGTCAGCCCCAGACCTTGAGTGCACTTAAGACCAACATGAGGTCTAGGTTTGCTTCTATTGGTGGTGTTGGGCAGCATCGAGGACTTGGATTTTCTGAGTTTTCTGGCTTTCATCCTCGATATGCCTCTGGTTGTGACTTCCGTCGTTCTGAGGGTAGATCTCATTTCCCCCATCGAGATGGCTACCCACGGCGTGATCAGCATATTGCCTGTGCTCCGACTAGCTCTCCCAGAATAATCGGACCCGACAATGGCAGTGTCCGCATACGCACCTTCTGCTTCTTTGAGCGATAGAGAGCGTAGGGTAGATAGAGGTCAGTCATGTGTGGCTACTTCTTCTACTCGACGTGTGACTCAGTATTGGATGCCAAAATCGCTTTTGATTTATCCCAGTACTGAGCCTTCACTCTCTGCTTGACTCAGGTTCGCCGAGCAAGGAATGGAGAGGTTTGGCTTGTTGACTTCGGCTGTTCTCGACACATGACCGGAGACTCCCGTTGGTTCTCTTCCTTAGTCCGATCTCCAGGTGATGAGACGATCACCTTCGGAGACACCTCATCTAGACACATCATCGCTAAAGGTACTGTGCGCGTTAATGATTCATTTATTCTAAAAGATGTTGCCTTAGTGAGTAAGCTGCAGTACAATTTGCTTTCAGTTTTCCAGCTTACCGATGACGGTTTCAAGGTGAGCTTTAAGAAAAACAATTGCAAAATTCTTAATTTTTTGGGGAGTCTGGTTTGTGGGATTTCTAGATATGGGAGGAATTTTTGTGCTAATTTTGTTGAGTCTTCTGGTGATCCTCTCAGGTGTTTAGTTGCTTCTGAATCCCGTGACCTCACCTTCTGCCATAGGAGACTTGGTCATATTGGATTCGATCACTTGACCCGAGTTAGTGGCCACGATCTCATTCGTGATGTGCCTAAACTCAAGATGATCAAAGATTTAGTTTGCGCTGCTTGCCGGCACTGTAAGATGGTTGCCGCTTCTCATCCTCTGGTCACAGTGACTATGACCGATGCACCGGGACAGCTGCTCCACATGGACACAGTTGGACCAGCTAGAGTGCAGTCAGCAGGAGGGAAGGATGAGACATTTACCCATTTTTGGGGTCTTTTTAGTAGGCTTTCTGTTGAGCTCCTTGGTGCCTTACGAGCGATCAGCAGTGACAATGGCACGGAGTTCAAGAATTTCTACTTTGAGAGGTTTTGCGATGAGACAGGTGTAGAGCACCAGTTCTCTTCTCCATACGTCCCCCAGCAAAATGGTATTGTGGAGAGGAAGAACCGTACCTTGGTCAAAATAACCAGGACGATGCTCAATGAATACTCTACACCTAGAAAGTTTTGGGATGAGACGATAGCCACCGCGTGCCATGTTTCAAATAGAGTTTTTCTGAGGGCACACTTGCATCGTACTTCTTATGAGTTGAGATATGGACGAAAGCCCAGCGTCTCGCATTTTCACGTGTTTGGTTGCAAGTATTTTATTCTGAAATCTGGGAACCTAGATAAGTTTGAGTCACGATCTTGTGATGGGATTTTTCTGGGTTACTCGACTTCTTTGCGGACGTATAGGGTCTGGAACTGCGAGTCTAGCAAAATAGTAGAAACCTGCGAGGTAACCTTCGATGAGGCCAGTCCGGGGACTAGGCCCGATATCTCAGGTTCTGTAGTGCAGTCCGAGACCATCTTTGTGGATGAGGAGGAGGATGAAGATGAGGGTTATCTACCCGATTCAGTTTCTCCTCCCCTTGAGGTGCCTGCTTCTTCCACCGCACCTCAAGGAGATCAGCCCATTCCTTCCGCATCTTCTGGAGCTATTGGCTCTGTTCCTACCTCGTCAGCTCACGAGTTAGAGGCCACTTCTCCTTCTTGTCATTAAGGACCTCCCCGTAAAATCCAAGAACATCATCCTTCAGAGCAAATAATTGGAGATCTCTTTAAGCGTGTCACACGCTCAAAATCTGACATGTCTCACTTCTGTCTCCACTCTACCTTTGTTGCCTCTTTTGAGCCCAAGGATATCAGTCATGTTCTTTCTGATGAGTCTTGGGTCAATGCTATGCATAAGGATTTAGAAAACTTTGAGAGGAACAAGGTCTAGTCGCTTGTCGAGCCCTCTAGAGGTCATAATGTCATAGGTACTAAGTGGGTGTTCAAAAACAAGCAGAGTGAGGATGGGGTAATCATTCGAAACAAAGCTAGATTGGTAGCTCAGGGTTTCTCCCAGGTTGAGGGTTTAGATTTTGAGGAGACCTTTGCCCCTGTAGCTAGGCTAGAAGCCATTAGAATCTTGCTTGCTTTCGCGGCGTCTAAGGTCTGGTCGCTTGTCGAGCCCTCTAGAGGTCACTATGCCGGAACGACACCGTCTGTTATACTCGGCTCGTCTTGTGTTTCCCGCCACCAACAACACTGCCGAATACGAGGCGCTACTCTTCGGCCTCGCGAAGCTCAAAGCTCTGGGCGCGCGACGAGTTCTCGTCTGCACGGACTCACGGCTGGTGGCGGGTCAGGTGGACAAGTCGTACCAGGCCAAGGATCCTGAACTGGCCAAGTACCCAGCAGTCGTGCGAGCAAAGGAGCGGCATTTTCTAGGTGTCACGGTCAAGGCCATTCCTCAGGCAGAAAATGTGCAAGCCGACATTCTCGCAAAAGCTACCAGCCAATAGCTCCCTTCTCTTGAAGGAGAATTCTATGAGGTCCTGTCCGCGGCGGGAATCGCGCAAGACAACTGCGATGCGGCCCTCGTCCACCAGATCACCCAGCAGGGTGACTAGCGAGAGCCCATTTATGGTTTCTTGCAGGGCATCGCCGAGCCTGACGACCCCGTCGAGCTCCGCCGCCTACAATGTCGCGCCAGGTCCTTCCAGGTAGTCGACGGAGTGCTCTACAAAAAGGGGGTCTGCGCACCGCTTCTACGGTGCCTCTCGCGCGAGGAAGGAAAGCACCTCCTCGCGGAAATCCACGTGGGACTCTGCGGCTCACATCTGGTGCCGAGGTCGCTCGTCGGCAAGGCGTTCAGGCATGGCTTCTACTGTCCAACCACCGTTGCTGATGCCCAAGACCTCATGCGCCGATGTCAAGGCTGCCAATGGATGGGGTGTGTCATCCATAGGCCCCCGACCGGCCTCAACCCCATTCCCCCCGTATGGCCGCTGGCACGATGGGGCATCGACGTCATGGGACCTCTCCCTCGGGCCCCAGGAGACTTGCGGTTCGTAGTGGTCGCTTTGGAATATTTCTCCAAGTGGCCAGAGGCTGTGGCGCTAGCCAAGGTAACTTCGGCAGCTATGCAGCGTTTCCTCTGGCAGAATATCATATGCCGCTTCGGGGTGCCCAGCGAGATCAGCGCCGACAATGGCCTGCAGTTTGATTCTACCCCGTTCAAAGAGTTCTGCGACAATATGGGCATTACGCTCCGGTTCGCTTCGGTCGGGCACCCATAGTCTAACGGAGCGGTCGAGGAGGCGAACAGCGCCATCTCCACCGGGGTCAAGAAGCGTCTTGTTGGATTGCCAAAGGGCAAGTGGCCAGGCGAGCTCCATAGTGTCCTTTGGTCTCTCCGCACAATGGTGACACGCCCGACGGGGTTTACACCGTTCAAACTCCTCTTCGGCGATGAGGCAATGACGCCCGAAGAAATAAAGGCTGGCTCACGAAGGGTCCTCGCCCAGGTGCCTGAAGAAGAGCGTCAGTTGTCCCTGGACCTCCTCGATGGAGAGTGAGTAAATGCCACCTAGCACGTCGCAAAGTACGCATGGCAAATGGTGCGCATGCATGGCCGCTCCATGTACCCGCGAGAATTCCAGCCGGGGGACCTCATCCTCAAGATGGCACTCCGCACAGACACGGTCGGCAAGCTGGAGTCCAAGTGGGAAGGCCCGTACATCGTTGCGGCAACTTTACAGCGAGGAGCTTATCGCCTCGCCACGCTCGAAGGGCAAACGTTCCGCCACACATGGAATGCGGACAGGTTGCGGAGGTATTATGTCTAGGATAGCAACGGCCAACATGTGGCAGCAGCAGCACCCTGTCTATTATAAGACACTTGCTCGTGCAAGCGGGAGATCAATAAAGCCGATCGTCCACCAACCTTAAGTCGAGGTCCGCCTCCACACGCACTCTACGGAATATAAATAAGATGTAGCGTCGAGGTCCACCTCCGCACGCACTCTACAGAGTATAAATAAGATGTAGCGTCGAGGTCCGCCTCCGCACGCACTCTACGGAGTATAAATAAGACATAGCGTCGAGGTCCGCTTCCGCACGCACTCTACGGAGTATAAATAAGACGTAGCGTCGAGGTCCACCTCCGCACGCACTCTACGGAGTATAAATAAGACGCAGCGGGGGTACGCCTCCGCGCGCACTCTACGGAGTATAAATAAGACTTAACGTCGAGGTCCGCCTCTGTACGCACTCTACGGAGTATAAATAAGACACGGATGTTGTCCCTGTGCACTCTACTGAGTATAAACAGGGCGTAGATGTCCCGCGCGTGCGTTGGCGTACCCTCCGGAGCCTAGTTAAGTTGTGGTTGATAGTCCCACGCATTCTCCGGAGTACAAACTAGATACGGATGTTGTCCCTGCGCACTCTACTGAGTATAAACAAGGTGCGGATGTCCCGCGCACGCGTTGGTGTCACAATTACGCGTACTCTTTCTGAGTATAACCAAGACATGGTTGATATTCCCACGCACTCTACAAAGCACTGCAGAGGCTTGCCTCCGCACGCACTCGGCAGGACACGGATACAGCACACCAGAGGCTTGTCCCCGCGCATTTCTGCAGGGTGCAGATTAGGCGCCAGCTCCGCTGCCACCACTTCGAAGGATAGGGGACAGAGCGCGATCGCGCCTACTCCGCTCATGCGTCTACTTCGACTAGGCGCCAGCTCCGCTGCCATCACTTCGAGGGGTAGGGGACGGAGCGCTCGCGCGTCTACTTCGACTAGGCACCAGCTCCGCTGCCACCACTTCGAAGGGTAGGGGACGGAGTGCAATCGTGCCTACTCCGCTCGCGCGTCTACTTCGACTAGGCGCCAGCTCCGCTGCCACCACTTCGAAGGGTAGGGGACAGAGCGCGATTGCGCCTACTCCGCTCGTGTGTCTACTTCGACTAGGCGCCAGCTCCGCTGCCACCACTTTGAGGGGTAGGGGACGGAGCGCTCGCTCGTCTACTTCAACTAGACGCCAGCTCCGCTGCCACCACTTCGAAGGGTAGGGGACGGAGCGCGATCGCGCCTACTCCGCTCGCGCGTCTACTTCGACTAGACGCCAGCTCCGCTGCCACCACATCGAAGGGTAGGGGACAGAGCGCTCCTACATTTACTTCTACTAGGCGCCAGCTCCATTGCCACTGCTTTGAGGGGTAGGGGACGGAGCGCTCGCGCATCTACTTCGACTAGGTGACTTCAAAGAGTAGTTTACGGAGCGCAATCGCGCCTTATTCTGCTACTCCGCTCGCGCGTCTACTTCGACTAGGCGCCAGCTCCGCTACCACCACTCCGAAGGATTGCTTCGGAGGACGGACGGTGGAACGCTCGACCACCTTGACGGAACGCTTGCGTGTCTACTTCGCTTACAAGGCGCTACGACCATCAAGAGAAGCAGAGATGGCTGGAAGTGGCTAGCCTTCGTCATGTTGGCAACCGACTACACAGGCAGTACGCAACGATAGAGCACTTGGAGCAACGGTTGTTTCTTTATATAAAAACAACAACAAAACATCACAAAAATTACATCGCACAACACACCGGGTCCTAACAGCACACCTAGGGGGCCACGCCACCTTCGTTGCGCCAACAGGCCTCCTCCAGCCAATGGAGGAAATTACCTTCCCGGTGTAACGTTCGCCGCAACAGGACTTTGACCGCGTCCTCCCCAAGGAGGCCCCAGATTCGGTCGTAGAAACCCTGGACGGCGGGTAGAGTGATGCGAGCGACGCCAGACAATACGCCGGCTTCGGCCGGTAGATCCAGCTGGGGATCGACCAGCTCGTTCACATGCCCACACCCCCGAGCATGGAGTATGACAAGGGCGAGACAGATGTCGGACCCCGGAGCAACGACTCCTGGGTCCTCTGTGTAAATCGCACTAGTCCAGGATCAAGCTAGTGCACACAGTGGATAACAAAGATTCATATCATGCATAATGACATTTATTCATTAACTAAATATGGGCCTGATGGCCAAATATTACATCAATGGTTCATAAACCAAAAATAAATATAAACAGCGGAAGAAAACCAATGAAGCGGCAGCCCATCCTGCCTGCCCACAGGCGAATGACTGTAAGACGCGGCCTAGTCATCACCAACCTCACCGAAGTTGTTGATGTCATCCTCTGGCAACAGATTTTAGCAAGGTGAGCACATAAAGTACTCCCAAGGTAAGCACATAAAGTACTTACGCAAGTTACACCAGGAGATATAACAGAATTGATGCATGCATAATGGATTTCAAAGGAAGGCTTAATAGGGTAAATATGCGAAAAAGCAATACTTGAATTTGAATACAATAATGTAAGTATGAAAAGCTAGACTTTAATACAGTATATGAAACAATATTTTTAACAAGTAATATCGTTAGTGTAGGCTCCGACCCACACTAACCTATCCACGGGAATCCACCCGGACCAAAACCAAAACCATCATTTGTTTGCTCAAAAACCAGGTTTTATAAAATCCAAGTCTAATCTGTGAAAACTTTACTCAGCATGTCTATGACCGTGGACACGGCTATCCAGGATAGATTAAACTCTACAGAGGTGTACAGCTTTACCCACAAGACACGATCATCCCATATTGTCACTAGATTAACACACTTCCTTTGGTGTGCGGCGAGGAGATCATGACAAGGCTATTACAATGATCCATAGCCAAAACAGTCACGCCGCCACTAAGGTTTCACCACAACTCGAATCCACGAGTTGGAGCCCCCTCTTGTGCCATGTGAGACTTCTTGCGGCCTACGCCACGCTCACATTCAGCCTATAGCGAAACCGTATTTGAAACTTCACAAATTACTTAGCTAGGTTCGTCCCATACCGGACTTGTGGTAGTACGAAGTGACTTCGTAAAATGAATCACAGAAACGGTCCTTAATCCGACTTAGGCTCAACCACATACCCACATGCACGACAATCAACCAGGTGTCACCAAACACGAGGCATGCCGGCACCCCACCACCTAACCAATAGCCTAAGTTCAAATTATAAGTTTCCATTTTCATTTTTAAACCATTTTCATAAACCATCCTTGACTCACCGAAGTCAAGATTTCATTTTCAAAGTCTGACATTTCATGTGGAAGAGTTGATCCCACCTAAAATTATACTAAGCCAGACTAAGCAATTCTATAGATTTTCTAGTTAATACTAAGGTACTAACTAGTTTTCAGCTAGGGTGACAAGGTGTATGAGTTCGAGATTCAAATTGGCTATAATCAAAGGATCATGGGCATAACAAAAGTTAAAACTGAATTTAAATTATATTTGAATAAAAGTACGCATGCATATACAGTAAAACAACATAAATAAATTTGAAATATTAGGTTCAACATGGTCAAAGGTGTAACTTGCCTTGATTCGAAGTTTGCTGGGGTTCGTTGAAGTTATACTCTTCGGAATAATCGTAGTCTACACGTGAAAAACCAAAACAAACCAAACTCAAATAAAATCCAAATAAAATCCAAAAATCATAAATATATGCTGGGAGATAGAATATGAACTTAGAAATTTGGATGGGTCCAATCGGAGTTAGAGCGAAGAAGGACTTCTGATAGTTTGAATTCCCGAGAAATGAATAAAAGGAATTCTTGGAATTCTTTTCTTTATGAAGGAAAAGTGGTTGGAAGCTACAATATTTTTGTATGGTCAAAGCTATGATTGAAGGCATAGTCAAAGCTAGGGTCGAAACCAAGGTCGAAGCAATGGTTGAAGATGCGGAGGTCTAAGCCGAAGACAAAGACTCCAAGTACGGGTGCAGTCGAAGTCAAAGATTTGGTCGAAGACTTGGTCGGAATTGTACAGTGGTTGGAAGAATTGAACGACTTGGAGAGATCGGACGGCTTCGAGTGGTCGGAGATATTGAAGGGTTCAGAGAGGTCGGAGGGTGCGGAGGTTAAAATGGTCAAACAATCATGTCGGTTCGAAGACGGAGGTCGAAGTCGAAGCCTCCAAGATCGAAGGCTGAAGTTGAAGTCTTCGAGGTCGAAGGTCAAAGGATAGAGTCAAAGTCTCCGAAGGTCAAAATCTCTGGGGATGAAAATCGAACTCGAAGTTGAAGGCTCCGAGCAGTCGGAGTCTAGGAAGCCCCCGAACAGTGGAGTCTAAAGTGCCTCTGGATGGCGAAGTCTAAGAATCGGATGGCTGGGAGAAGTCGGATGGCTTCGCGTGACAAGATCCAAGAGATCCAACGGCGGCGAAGACCGGTGAGATGTACAAAAGAGGGAGAAGAGTATAAGTCCGGTTTCACCTTGGCGCAAGGTTTGGGCTGCACAGAGTTGGCTGGTGGCGAGGGTGTAGCGGAGGCGGGGTACAATTATCGACGGCGGAGACTCTCCGATGACGACTTGCTCGGAGAAGGGGCATCGAAGGTTCACGCGAGCCTGAGGAAGGTTACCGGTGGTGGGGTACTCCGGTCATGCTTTGGCTCGAGAAAAAGGGTGCAGGAGGTGCGCGCGGTCCCGTCGAAGATTTGGCGGTGGTGGCGTGGGCGTCGGCGGAAGAGACACTCCAGCGGGGGAAATTGCTTGACGGAGGGGTGGTGAGGTGAACAAAAGAGAGAGGGGATTGCGAGAAGTGCATTCGTGCTCTTGTGCATCACCACAAGTGGTTGGAAGGTAGTTGGCTACAAGATGAAGCGGTGGCGCAACTCGGGCGGCGGTGGCGACGGTGTTCCGGTGGTGAGTAGACTTAGCCAAGGGCGGTCAAAAAAATTCAAAAATTATGAAATATATACTGAAAAATAGATTATGAATTTAGATGAATTTACAAACTTGAATCACTTGATTCGGAGTTCGGACGAAGGAGAACAAGCGATTGGAAGATTAGCATATCAGACAATTCTGGAAAAAAAAATCAGGAATATTCCGAAGGAACATTCCCGCGTGAACACTAACGGGCAGCAGCCCTGTTCACTGTTTTTGGCCGTGTCGTCGGCGAGGAAAGGCAGGGAAGGTGAAGCCAATGGGTTGCCAATGACCCGAGGCACATGTAGGAAGTGACGGCACGTCAAATGGAGTACGATGACGACGTGTACGGCGATAACGACATAGGGTGTGAAGAGAAGAATAATTTTTGGGCATGAGATATGGAGAAGGAAGGTGAGCACGGCCTAGAACGCGGTAAGGAGAAGCTAGAAAAAAATATCGGCTAAGCCGAAAACTCTCCAGAGGCGACGCAATCGTCATTTGAACGACGACGGTACCGAAACACGAAAAACTCAATATCTTTGTGCTCGGTAAGGCGAATCCAAAACTGTCTGAAATATAGCCACCTAAGATGGTTTGGCACGTTTTGACATGAACGGATTGTTGAGAGCATTCCCGGACAGGCGGGGACATGAAATGCTATTTACGGCCATGGCGAGGTGTCGGACGCGAAAATTTAGGAAAAGTTTTTGGACAAACGGAGGGGAGCACGGCGTAGAACGCATCGAGATGAACTCAACGGCGCAGACGGCTCGGCCAACGGACTAGTGAAACGTGGTGGACAAGACTTTATGCGGCCTACAGGCTGACATCGGCGTTCCGGGCAAACGGAGAGGAATTAACATGCGAGAGTTGCGGCGAATCGAAGAGTAGAGCATGGGGATCGTAACGCTCACCTTGGTTTTGGTCGGGTATGCACGGTCGGCCGGTGGCGACGCGAGGAACGCGGACCCGATTTGGCCCACGGTGCCGACGATGCTCCGGTGAAGTTCCGGCGAAGGCGAGGTGAGCACCGCGTAGAACGCGACGAGGCGAAGCCAACGGTGTGGTCAAACGCAGCGGTGCTCCACCGGATGAGGCACAAAAGGCCGAAGAACGATGCTTGGTACACAAAAATAAAACTTTGATTCCGGCCAAACGAATGGGAGAGGGGACTTGAGATTTTCGAGGTTGAGTGAGGATGAGGAGAGGCTCACGGGGCTCCCTTTTATAGGGGTTGGGGAGGCCCGAGGAGGGAGATCAAGCATCCATATCTTTGAATGGTATGAGTTAAATCCCGCAAAAAATGGTCATCAATGGGAGGGCAAACGGTGGAGGAATGAAAGAGCTTGATGAGAGGAGTTAAATGCAATTTATTTCGTGCGAAATGGTGGAGGAAATCAAGAGTTATGAAAGATCAAAGGAGCTCCCAAAACGTGCAGCCATGGTGCTGCTCTCTGCTGCACACGCACGGGAGGTGAGTTGGAGAAGAAGAGGAAAAAGGAGGAGAGAGAAAAAGAGAAAAGAGAAAAAAAAAGAAAAAGAAGAAGAAAATTCAGAAAAATTTCAAAAAATTTTTATAAAGATCCTTGGAACCTGAAAATATTAAATAAAATAATTTCGGAATTTTTTGAACATTATTTTAATTTTTAAAAATATTTTTATTTTTCTAGCTTTAAATAATATAGTAAATAACAAATCAAGCTTAAAAATCTTAGAAAAATTTATATAAGTTTCTAAAGCTGTTTTGAACATGTAAAAATATTTTCAACTGAAATTATGATATTTTTCTCTATAAAATATTTTTTATTTAACAGAAAGGCTCTTTTCTACTTTTTTTAGCAGAAAATTAAGTTAGCTAAAAAGTTTAAAATTTCAAGAAACCAAATAACTTTGATTTTTATTTTAAACTAACTTATTTATTTATTTATTTTTATTTTATTTTTTTTCTTAAATCACCTTTTCATAACCTTTTTTTAAGCCGAAAATCACGCAATTAAAATTTTTTTTTGAAAAAAACTTAAGAAACCAAAAGTTATTATTTTATTTTGAATTAAATTAAATATTTTAAATGAAACAGCTGAGCTGTTACAACAGACGCTGGCGAACCCACAATGATCACCGAAGGCTTTGGCACCGCGGAGTGCCAGGCTCGAGCCCTCCTCGATCCGTGCCAGAGACTGTGCCACGTCCGCGGGGTTGTGTGTAAGGTCTGGCATGTCAACGGAAAGGTCCCAGAGGGCCCCCTCCAGTGACTCCATGGCCCTCCACGCCACCACTGATGCGTCGCCTAGGGTCGGGTTCCTCTCTTCCAAGGCCATGGTAAGCTGGGCCTTCTCTTCCTCCAGCGCGCTGATTTGCTCAAGCAAGTCGGTGCGCTTCTCTGCTGTGGCGCACTAGGCCTCTTCCGTGGCTGAAGTAGCCATGGTGATTTCCACCTCTAGCATACAGATGCGCTCATCCTTGGCGGCGTGAGCCTCGTTGGCAGCGCGAAGCTGGTCCTCCAGCACCCTCCGCTCGCGGGTGCGAGCCTCCTCCAGGGCCCGGCTGATGGCAACCGTCTAACAACGGCAAGAGACGAGTGTTAAATATGTGCTCAGCAAGCAGTGTAAACCACGGGCTCAGGTACTTACCCTCATCTCCGAGGCGCCCAGCGCGAGTGCGAAGATCCCCCCCCCCCCGCACGACAACAACGCCCACCGATCCAAGCTGCTGTCGGCGCACTACGCGACCCCGTCAAGGGCGCGAAGCGTCTCCAGACGAGGGATAAGTCAGACACTGTGAGCCTTGGGGCCCCCGCGACAGCACCAGGCGTCCACGTCGCGTCTTGCGCAACGAGGCCGGCAACCTCGCGGACACCTCCGCTGCTCGATCCTTGACCACGTCCGAGAGACTTCGTCTCTCCTGATGTCGATGACGGCATGAGCGAGCAAATCGGAGAGAGCCTCATGAAGTCGCTGGGGGAAAAGGAATTACGCCTACCTTCGGCACCCTCCGCTAGGGCACAAGGAGGCGTCTGCTCAGCCGCTGGCTGGTTCATCGACGCCCCACCAGCTTGGGAAGCGATGACTCCCTCCTCGGTCGGACTGGCTTCCCGGTCGGACCCTAGGCCCCCGATGACCGCGCCCGCCATATGGAATCGCCTCATGGGCGAGGGCAATTGTACCCGGAGGTGCTTCGCCCTCGGGGATTTGAGCGACGCATCCTCGGCCGCTCCAGTAGATGTAAGAGCTGGAGCAGGCGGCAGATCCATGATGGCCGCCACAGGTGGCGAGGGCGCATCCCCGGCTGCTGGAGCAGGCAGAAGGCCCGCGGTGGCCGCCACGGGTGAGGAACACGCTGGAGGCAGATCCTCATCGGCCGGTACAGGCGACATGGCCTCATCCTCGACGACGTCGCTACCGAGGCCCGTTTCCCCACCGCCTAAGCCCTCCTCTCTGGGGGCAGTGTGCCCCCGA
Source organism: Melocanna baccifera (assembly GCA_036346265.1). NCBI lineage: Eukaryota > Viridiplantae > Streptophyta > Magnoliopsida > Poales > Poaceae > Melocanna > Melocanna baccifera. The sequence goes on along the minus strand of CM070704.1, from coordinate 13,657,352 downwards.
GCTGGCGTGCTCAGACCCACCGCCCGACACGCCCTCCGACTCAACGGTGCCTACCGCAAATACGATTGGCGGGTTGGACACGGTGGCTCTGGACCGAGCCCTCCGCCAACCGGGAGACGCCCCCACCTCGTCGGCGCCATCGCGGTGACGAGTCGGACTTCGCACTAGCACCACGCGTGCTAGTACGGGGAGGCCTAGGACCTCGCACACCCGGTTTATCCACCCCAGCTTCGTAGGCTCGATCGCGGCTTCGCGCAGTGCGTGCTCCTTCGCCGTGTACGGCCTGAGGAAGGCCTCTACCGCACGCTCCATATCTTCCAGTGAGAGCACTACATGCGAAGCGGTGCTTGGTTTACAAAATAGCTACATGTGTATAGGTAGCATACGGCTGAAGTACTTACCACGACAGGAGGGTTGCTGCAGGGAAGACACTGTGGGGTGGATGCCATCTCGCCGGTAGTGAGCTCGCTCATACTTCCACCGGGCGGAGAGAGGAGACACCCCGTACATCGTAAACTCCTCGGCGAGATCGCGCATGTTGAACCAGAGGGCGACGCCGGCGAGCCTCCACGCCTGCTATCGATCGTTGCCCTCCGGCTTCACTCCCGGACAGCCGTCGAAAGCTATTGGCTGACCTCTGCACCAAAAATTGCTGCTGCTCGTCACGCGATAGTAGAACCACCGTCGCATCCAGCCGAACTCCCACTTTTCTCGCGTCGCCAGAGCGGGGAAAAGCTTCGCGCAGCCCGGCCTCACTACGAAGTGGACACTGCCAAAATTGGACAATGCCCCTCCCTCGACCTTCTTCGGCTGACAGTGCGCGTCATGAAGAAGGGTGAGCAGGTTTGCGTGGGGATGAACACCTTCTACTCGGACCGCCCAGGCAAACACAGCCAAGCGAACAATCACGTTCGGGGTCAGCTGCACCAACTCCAACCTGTAAGCCCGCAAGACCTCGCCGACGAAGAGCGTCGAGGGCATCCGGAGCCCAGCCTCAAAAAATGCGACGAAGACAATCGCCTCCGACTCCTCTGGGTGAGGCTCCACTTCATCGCAGGCGGGCAGGCGAGCTCCTACGCGCTCTTCTATCTTCTTCTCCCGGAAGAGGGCCTCGATCGTCTCCTCGGTAGCACGACTCCGCCCTAGGACCCGGGAGCAGTGCCCTCGTGAGCTCAGCATGGCGTCATACCGCTTGTTGGCCCGCGACGGCTTGCGAGCCACGAGGGGGAATTCCGCTGGTGGTGGCGTCAAACCGCGCTGGCTCGACGAGGCGCTCCCGCTAAGCCGGCGGCCGGGATCTCCACGGCATGCCATCCTACTTCCCAAGCGGAGGGCTGAAGGAACAGGAGCACGCCCAGGTTTTGCACAGCAGCAAAGAGCAAGCAGGCAACGGCGCATGGGCAAGCGATGCGTCCGCATACCAGCAATGACGCTTTATAAAGACCCTCCACATCCCCACGATCGGGAATGCAACCGACGGGATCCTGTCGATTCGGCTCCCCATGATCGGGGAGGGCAGCCGCGGACAGACTGAGGCGTGCGTCGGAGACTGCCGGGCAACGCACGACACGCTAGTAACATCCCGCCACGTGTCCCGCCTCTCCCGGGGAAGGGACGCGGGCTCGCGGTCGTGCGATCGCTGACATCCCACGACACACCAACCGCGCCGCACCACGTGTACCTCTGCCTCGGGACCGTGCGTACGGCCACAGCAGCCCGCCCCTGTCTTTTCAACACTCCGCGTGACTCACGCCAACAATTAAGACGTCATCTCTGAACCGTGTAGCTGTCGGGACGTGATAGCTCCGGACCAAGCGAAGACTCACCTCATCAACCCAGCATTGCGCATGAAGGCCTAGTCCGACCCGCACCAGGCGGAGTCTCGGCGCCACGCCTCGCATGTTCGACACCTTCTGCTCCGCAAGGCGACTCTGCCGATAACTGTGGCACTGTGAGGGATGGCTCCAAGACTCGGGACGACTTTGACGCCTCGCTGAAGCACGTCTGCACTACGCGCCTGCATTTTTATCTACAGTAGGTCACAGGCCGTAGGGACGGAGGGGGCCAAAGGACTCGGCAACATGGCTTCGGTCTGTGAAGCCCTCCACCATGAGAGGCTCTTGTTGTAAGGATGACCCCCACCTAAACCCAACCGGCCTGTTAGAAAGCGTAAGTATCGAGTGAGGCATGTATAATGACGTGAATGCCCTCGAAGGGTATTCTTGTAAAGGTACTCCTCGGAAGGAGATATATATGTGATACCAGCCATAGGGAGAAGAGATATCTCACCTAACTCCCCACTACACACTTTCTCTCTCTGTTTGGTCTGTAACCACAACAGGTAAGTTCAGGGTGTTTTGAGTCACACCTTCTAGCTTATTTCCTTCTTAGGCACTTCTCTTTGCTACTAGGTTATCTTTGATCTCTTACCCTATCTAGGTTGAGTTTGCTTTTTCTTTGTCTAGCATTTAGTAGTATGGATAACTAGTGTGGTTGATTCGCTCCTTAGCTGTGTGGTTTCTTTGCCCTAGAGACCATGTGGTGTTGAGTTCTTTTGTATTTTCCTTGCTTTTTCTTTGCAAGTGGTTCTTGTAGTTATGGGAGTTTTATTATCTTACTTCCTTTTTGCATCATGCATACATGGTATTTCATTGTTAGATATGCATTTAGATATGAGCTTTAATTATTACACACTTGTGATGTAATTTTAATTTGATATTGCTCATTGCCAGGCTATGTCTACTTAGCTAGCTTTGTCATACCTTCATATATATGATTAAATCTTTGCTATGCTAACTTAATTTGCATACTTGAACTCATGTCACAAGTAGCATCTACACAAGTGGTATCAATTGTTCAATTGATATGTTTTAATTTGCAATAGTGGATCTTTTGACTAGTTTGCTCTCTAGTGATTCTTTTATTATATATGTCATACCAAATATGCTTTGTTGAATCTTGAATCTATGTTGAGCTTTAGTTATACTTTACTAGTTTTTTTAGTGCATCATGTCATTTGCTCATGAACTAGCGCCTAACTTGAATGAATGATCTCTTTTGTGCCTACTTCATGAATCTTAACAATTCTTCTTCATGAGACGGCTTGCCATTGCACTTGGCATGAACTCAAAGAGAGTTTTGTATGACCAAGCCCAATCATTTAAGTGTAATGCTTGAGATGGTCGATAATGGCATGAGATCATGCAAATGATAAAAGGCTAAATTAAATTTAGAAAAAATGGTTTAATCTTAGGAGATAGTTGTGAATGGCTCCTAATCGAGAACTTGCTTTGCTAAGATAAAGCCAAAATAAATTTCTAAATATTAAATTGGCCTTAATCAAGTGTTTGAGCATAAGTTTTCCCTTCTAGAACTTCTAGCCCTTTTAATGCCTCCATTTTAGCTTCTAGACTTCATTTAGCCTTCTTGATATAGCTTGGCTCATATTTGGATACCTTTATATAAACTTGTCAATTTTAAAGTCTTGCTTATCTTAGAATCAATTTGAATGCTTTATATTGTGCTATCTTGCCTACATTGGTTATATATAGCTTGGCTCATATTTGGATACCTTTATATAAACTTGTCAATTTTAAAGTCTTGCTTATCTTATAATCAATTTGAATGCTTTAAATTGTGCTATCTTACCTACATTGGTTATATATGCCTCATTATGATCTAGATAGTTTTATATTCATTCTATGGCTTCAAGTGGTATCCTTCTAATTTAAGCCTCACTCTGAATAATTTTTAAACCTCTTCTAGATTATGCATTTTCATTGATGCATACATGCCCCTTCTTTGCTCCCTTCAGTTTTACAAGTGGTATTATGTCGAGACCTGAATATGCAAATTCGGACTCTCTATGTATACTGCACTAGTCCAGGATCACGCTAGTGTACACAGTCAAACATAGATGCAATATCAACCATTCACACGCTAAAATAAGGGAAACTCAAATATTGATAATTATTTGAAGTATGACCTTATGGCTAAACTTACAATCTCACTAGCCTGAAGGGCTCAAAACTAGCAGTGGAACACCAAAAATAAGCGTAGTAATCATTCGACATGCCCAAAGGCAATCAACTAGGGAGTGAAGTCCTAATCCTCGAAGTCGTTGAAGTATTCTCCCTCTGGTATCTCCTTCTGGTAATACTCCTCCTCCTCAACTGAGCAACAGTGTACATAAAGCCGTGAGTACATTGGTACTCAGCAAGTCATTTATAACAAATGAATGCAATATAATATGCAAGGCTTACCAATGAAGGGATGTAAGGTTAATTTGCAAAAAATGACATTTTAAGATAAAAACAATAAATAGATTAAAAGCGAACTTAAATGAAGAACAGTAATAAGTAAATAATCAATGGAATTAAAATTAAACCATTTATGAACCTCCCATCCACAAGCTAAACCAACAGTGAACTACTCGTTCACTTTCCAACCATAACCACAAGTTTCTATGAAATCACTACCCCTTGTGTAAAATCATCGAGCATTGTTCATAACCGGGGACACGGCTATTTGAATAGTTTTACACTCTGCAGAGGTTGCACAACTGTACCCACACGATGTGATTAGCCTCGTACTAAGGAAATCACAACAAGACCTTTACAAAGTTCAATCTCAACTCAATCCCACCCGCTAGGATTTCGCATCACACCCCCCTTGCGTCTTATAGAAATCGGCAACCATGTTCATCACAATGGTGAGATTGAAATTGAGATATCCCAAATTAATCAGTCAGGTCCAACTCATACTAGACATGTGGTTTGCACGGTAAAGCTCAAATCAATGACGTACAAAGTTAAGTCCTTAATATTACTCAGGCGAGACTTCCACATCCCACAAAGTGAATCCACACTTCCTTCTATACTGCACGATCACTCGTCCAAGTGAAAATCAGTGTTTTATAACCACCGCCACTGACACACTAATGTCACGGCACAAATTTTATAATTGTGGCACCAACCATGATTCCATATTTCATTAAGTCAAATTAATTATTCCCATATGATGATAAACCCATTCATAACATAAGCAAAGCTAAGCATACTAATCGTACCACCCATGTGACATCTATGGTATCACTAAATTATTTCCCAACCTATGGAGACAATGGCATCATGGTATTTCAGATTATCAAGGAGGGATTACTTCAATTGGGATAATAACTACCAAATACAAAGTTTGTAATAAAATAACGATGCATGATAAGTAAAACAAAGTAATTAAATAATAGATTAAAAACTAGGTTCAATATGATCAAAGGACACAACTTACCTTAGTTTGGCTCAGTCAGGTACTCGGGATCTTTTGGCGGCGCTCCTGCTCCTTCGAAGACAGGATCTAACGAGAGAGAAAACGACCGAAGAACAAAAATAAAATCAAATAAAATTCAAATAAACTCCAAAAACCTTGAAACTAGAACCAAAAGATAGAGCTCGATTTTAGATGAATTTAGAAAAAAGAACGGGGTCAATCGAAGTAGGATGGAGAAGAACAGGCTCTCAGAAAATTAAATCTAAAAACAATTCTAGAAATTCGAAAAGGTTACTGTGCTGTGGACTCGGTGCACGAAAAGGCAGGTTCACAGTGGACTCGAATCACAGAACAGTGCACACAGGTGGTGGTGACGCAGTGGTTAGGGCTAGCGTGGCACAACACATGGCAAAATCTTGGCCGTCAGTCCAGATCCGGATGGACGATCAGGGATGGGGGATCGGATCATCGATTGCTGACGTGTGGTGAGCGCGCGATGTGGGGTGTCGCGATGACTTTGGGTTTGGCGGCGGCTTCGGCGGCGGAGGGGTTCCAGGGTGTGGCGGAGACTTCGGGTTTGGCGGCGGCTTCGGCGACGACGAAGGGTTCCGGTGGCGAAGGGGGCTCCGAGGTGCAGTGGAGACTTCGGGTCCGGCGGCAGGTCGCGGAGAAGGCACGAAGACTTGGGACGAAGATTGACGGCGTTCGGCGACAACGGGGAGTTCGGGAGTGCGGATGCGGCGGGGCGCGGGCACTTTTATGCATGGGAACCGAGGGTGTCCCGCTCGAACACGGCGCGTGGGCGAGGCAGAGTCCGGGTGAGGGACGACATGCGGCGGTTGGATGTGCGACGCACGGCAAGCGTGGGGATCAGGCGACGGTAAGGCAAAAGGGCTAGATGAACAGTGGTAGGCCGGCCCACTACTGTTCACTGGGATTTTCGGGTATTTTCTTTTTCAGAAATTCAAATAAAACTAAAAAAGCTCTAGAAAATAGCAATTAAATCCAAACAATTCACCAAAAATTTTAGAAAAATCCTTGAGACACAGGGAATCCAAATAAAATATTTTTAGCTTATGTTAATGTTTATTTTAATCATATTAAATCCTTCTTAATTTCTAAAAATTCAAATTAAGCTTTATTAATTCCAAAATATTCCCAAAAATTTATTTTTAAATTAAAGGCTTTAAACTGTGAAAAACAGGGTGTTACATATTATTGTAAGTTCAAGATCTATTAAGTTGGTTTTATTGATAATAATAAATACAATTGTGAGGCTAATTTATTATTAGTTAATATTGCCTAGTCTCATTTGGATGTAACAAATGACAAATGCTGTTGTGAGATTAACATGTTTGATTGATTATGATATCTTAAGTCTCATTTATATAAAAAGGGGAAATCATAAAGGTATGAATTTGACATCTCATTCTCATATTTTAATGCATTCCTTGGATCCAAAATATAGATTAAACTCTACCAAAAGTCTAAGATGAATATGTGCATATGTTTTCCATTACACAATCTTGTATGCTCACATTTAGGGGGAGTTCACTTTATCTTTTGTGGTTTCATTAGTATTGATCCATGTTCATCTTTCCACATATTAAGAATCCTTACTTTGAAATATATCCTTTGAGTATATATAGTTTGTGTAGTTCATATATACTCGTAATCAGATTGTCAACTAGTTCATCCATTATGTGTAAATGGTTGGATGATCAATGACAACCGGATAAGTGAGCTTTGCTTAGAAAGCTCCTCCTAGAGTATACAAGTGTTGTGTACATGATTGTATACTCATAAATCTATTTTCTATCTCATTACTTGTTGAGATTATCACGAATTACCAAAAAAGGAAGATAGTTGAATCTAGTCCCTCCATTATGAGTTAATGGTTAAGTTTGGTAATTAATGACAATTGATTTGTGGACTAACATTTTTCATGAGTTGAATAAATAGGTTATGTTCCAAAAATAAAGATGACTTGAGATAACTTCATGTGTTGAAGATCATCAAGTCAAAATGATGGAAGATGGTTTCATGTGTTGAAGGCCATCAAGAAGAGAAAGTGATCATGTGTTGATCATGAAGTAAAGAGAAGATAATGACCCAGACTTAAAGTGATGATGTGTGTCATCAAGCTTCATAAAGATGTTAAGGTAAAGGTATGGCTAGCTAGGGCTAAGCATGTATTCCTAATCTTTTATCGGTCTCGGTGTTTGGTTGGAAGACTGGATTGCTAGTATAGGTTGCCATACTATTAAGAGGGGACCCCTGTCTAGTAGATTGAGTCTCATCATGTGTTGATAGCTCTATCTCACTCGCCCTTGCTCTCTGTAGCATGATGCCTATATTTGCAAATATGTTTTACAAATAGTTGTGGCTCATGTGTTGAATCCTTATGACATGGGACTATATATTGCAAATGTGTTTTGCAAGTGTTTGAAGTCTATATTTCTTAATCCTTGTGATGTGAGGCTTATATTTGCAAATATGTTTTGCAAATGATTGAAGCTCATATTATATCCTTGTGTGCATGATACTATAGTTTACAAATGTGTTTTGCAAAATCTGTTAAAGTATCTGCACTTGACAGGACAATCGAAACTACCGCTGTATCAAGTGCGGTACTACCGCAGGAGCGGTACTACCGGCATTGTAATCATGGAACTACCGTATACGATGGTTGTTGGAAGACCTGTGTGGTCAAGAACCAATGTGGTCAGGACCAGAGGAGTCGAAGCTGACTTGGTCGGAGACTAGAGTGGTCGAACCAAGTAGTCGGAGACCTGTGTGGTCAAGGACCAAAGTGGTCAACCCGACATGGTTGAAATCAACGTGGTCGAAACTAACTTGGTCAAGATCTATGTGATCGAAACCGGCGTGGTCGAACCAACTTAGTTGAAGACCTGTGTGGTCGAAGACCAGAGTGGTCTAACCAGAGTGGCCAAAGATCTGTGTGGTCGAAGACCAGAGTGGTCAAGCCAAGTAGTCGGAGACCTGTGTGGTCGAGGACCAAAGTGGTTGAATCGACATGGTCGAAACCAACGTAGTCAAAACCAACTTGGTTAAGATCTGTGTGATCGAAACCAACATGATTGAAACAACGTAGTCGAAGATCAATGAGGTGGTCAGAGATCTGTGTGATCGAAGATCAACACAGTCGAAGATCTGTGTGATCGAAGATCAACGCGGTCGAAGATCGACAAGGTAGTCGGAGATCTATGTGATTGAAGATCGACGCATTTGAAGATTGACAAGGTAGTCAGAGATATGTGTGATCGAAGATCGACGCGGTTGAAGATCGACAAGGTAGTCAGAGATCTGTGTGATAGAAGATTGACGCAATTGAAGATCGATGAGGTAGTCGGAGATCTGTTTGATTGAAGATTGTCGTAGTCAAAGATCAATATGGTCGATGTGGTCATAGACTAACGTAGTTAGGAGACCTATGTGGTCGAACTCAACAACGAAGTTGGAGACCTGTGTGGTCGAACTTGACAATGTAGTCGAAGATCGACGTAGTCGGAGACCTGTGTGGTCGAACTCGACAATGTAGTTAGAGACCTATGTGGCGAACTCGAGTCATAGCTATAGTACTTTTCCATGGTCGTAGCTACAATTCTTTTCAATGCTCGTAGCTACTATGCTTTTCTTGGTCAAAGGCTTTGTGGTTGTTGGTCGTAAACTTTGTGATTGATTGTCATAGACTCTTCTCGAAGTCATAGACTTTCAAGACCCGAATATGTAAATCCGGACTCTCTACGTATGTTGCACTAGTCCAGGATCACGCTAGTGCACACAGTGTAAATATAGATGAAATGTCGACCATGTGCATGATTAACAAAGAAAAAGACTTAATTAATAATAATCATCAGATCACAACCTTATGGCCAAGCTTACAATTATTAGTAAGAAGGGCTTAAGAAACTAGCAGCGGAAAAAAGCAATAAGCATAGATGCCACTCAATATACCCATAGGCAATCGACTAGAAAGCGAAGTCTTAATCCACGAAGTCGTCGAAGTATCCTCCTTTAGGTACCTCATACTGATATAACTCCTCTTCTTCAACTGATCAATAGTAGGCATAAAGTCGTGAATACATTGGTACTCAGCAAGTCATTTGTAACAAATAATGTAATATAATATTCAAGGCTTACCAATGGATGACTGAAAAGTTATTTTGTAGAAAGTAATAATTTAAAGTAAATACAATAAATAGATTGAAAACGAACTTTAAAAAATGATATTAAATAAATAATCAAAGGAATTGAATAAACCATAAGTGAATTACCAATTCACTCAACAAACCACACGTAAACAAACCATTCATGTAATAAACCTTTAGTGAACTAACCATTCACTTCCCATGGCTCTTCCAGCTAATTTTTTATAAAAACACTACCCCTCATGTGAAATCACCGAGCATAGTCCATAACCGGAGACCAGGCTATTCGAATAGTTTTACACTCTATAGAGATTGCACAACTGTACCCACACGATGTGATTAGCCACGCGCCAGGGAAATCACAACAAGGCCTTTACAAAGTTCAACCTCAACTCAATCCTGCTCGCTAGGGTTTTGCATCACACCCCCTTGCGCCACATAAAAATTAGCAACCATATTCATCACAATGACAAAATTAAAATTAAAATATCCTAAATTAATCGGTCAGGTCTATCCCATGCTAGACATGTGGTTTGCATGGTAAGACTCAGATCAATAGCGCACAAAATTAAATCCTTAGACATTACTTAGGCAAGACTTCCACATCTCTCAAAATGAATCCACACTTTCCCATTTACTACATGATCATTCACCCAAGTGAAAATCAATTTTGTATAACCAACACCAACGACACACCAATGTTATGGCATATAATTTTATAATTATGGTATCAACCACGATTCAATATCTTATTAAGTCAAATTAACTAATTAACCACATGTGATGATAAACCCAACGAACTATAGGCATGGCTAAGCAAATTAGTCGCACCACCCATGTGACAACTAGTATGATATCACTAAATAATTTCTCATCCTATGGTAACAAAGGAATCATGGCATTCAAATTATCAAGAGAGGAATTAATCAATTTGGACAATAGCTACCATATACAAAGGTTTGTAATAAAGTAGCAATGCATGATAATTTCAAATAAAATAAATAAATAAATAATAGATTGAAAAATAGATTCAATATAATCAAAGGATACGAATTGCCTTGACCTTTCTCAATTATGAACCCTTGATCTTCTGGTGGTGCTCCCGTTCCTTAGAAGACACGATCTAATGATAAAGAAAATGAATGAGGTATAAAATAAATTCAAATAAAATTCAAATAAACTTTAAAACTAGAACCAAAAGATAGAGTTTGATTTTAGATGAATTTAAAAAAAGAACGGGGTCAATCAGAGCCAAAAGATAGAGTTTGATTTTAGATGAATTTAAAAAAAGAACGGGGTCAATCAGAGCTAAAACGGAGGAGAACATGCTCTTGGAAATTTTAATCTGTAGAAAATACTAGAAATTCAGAAAAGATATTATGCTGTGAATTCGGAGGCTGGTTTACGGTGGACTCGGCTCATGTACCAGTGCATGTAACTAGGGTGCTGACGTGGCAGATGAGCTAGCAGGGTGACGTGGCTGACACGTGGCATGTTGACATGGCATTCGATGTGGCAGCTGGATGGCTCAGGTGCTAACGTGGCACTGACATGTGGCACACATGGCATCTAGAGCTAAGCTGGCTGCTTGCGTGGCAATGCTGATGGGGCTCGGTTCATTGGTGTTCAGCACAGTGCTGGCTGACGTGCGGGACCCACCGGTCAGACTCACAGTGCAATGAAGACTAGGACTACAAAGAAGCTGAAGCATCGCCGAGCGCTGGTGCGTGCTGATGTCGGAGATCCAACGACTGTCGGCTTGACACGTGGGAGAACCTTGGCTATAGGATAAGGGTTGACGGTGCAGTCTGGATCGGACAATTGCGATGATTGATTAGACGGCCAGGATAGAAACACGTGGTATGTAGTGAGGCACGAGGTGGCAAACTAGCCGAAGGCGGGCGAGGACTCGATGGATGGTGGCAGAACTCACCGGCAAAGATGAATGGCGTGAAGATGACAGCGATGGCAAAATCGTCGACGAGGACGGTGGCTGCGACCGAAGACGAAGTCAATGACTGCGGCAGCTTGAGCACGAGGGCAAGGCGACTACGGGGCTCAGTGGCTTGGGATGGGATAAAGGACGGGGAAGAGTGGATATTTATGCATGAACACCGAGAGTCCAACTCAGAGACGACCAAGGAGACCTGGTCGAGTACGACACGGAGGTCGAGCTGGCGCAGACATCGAGTATCCAACTCAGTGACTACCGAGAAGCCAAGTTGGGCACGAACTCCGAGACCGGAGTGAAGGTGGTGGCGGATTCCAGGAGGAGATGAACAGTGCCTGGGGCGGTCGAATTGATGCCACGCGACAATAGCGAGATCGGACGATGACGGGAGAAAACACACATGAACAGTGCACGGTGTCCCGGATGGCTGACATGTGGCGAAAGAAAATCAGACGGCTGAGGCTACTTGGGTTGGAATGAACAATAATAAGCCCAGCCCGTTACTGTTTAAGGATTTTGGGGATTTTCTATTTTTAGAAATTCACGTGAAATCAAATGAGCTCTAGAAAATAGCAACTAACTCTAGAAAAATCCAATCAAATTCCAGAAAATTTCTTGTGACACAAGGAACCGAAATAAAATATTTTTAGCACATGTTAATATTTATTTTATTTAGATTAAATCCATTTAATTACTAAAAATTTTATATAAACTTGTATTAAATCCCAAAAAATTCAAATGATGAATTTTATTTTAAAAGGCTTCACAATGGCTCTAAAAATCAAGATGTTACATAGACTTAGCAGACTACTTCTTGACTTAGCAGACTTTTCCTTGAAGTCATAGATTTTGTAGTTTGCTTCTCAAAGTTGTAGACTTCACAGACTGCTGTCTAGTTGTAGACTTCGCATATTACTTCTCGAAGTCAGGATGGTTTTTGGATTGCGATAGGTCGTGTGGTCGTAGGTGACTTTGTTGGTGACTGTGGATGACCTAGTTGGTGGTTGTGGATGGTTTTGTTCTTGTCTATGGATAGACAAGGGTGTGTGTGTGTGGTGTGTGTGTGTGTGTGTTGTGCTGATAACGATTAAGTTGTGGAGAACTTGTGCCGGGAGAATATTTCTTTGGTTTCTACATGTGTAGGTGGGCATAGAGGCGATCATGGTTGGTGACGAGTAGGACCAAGACTAGGATAAGGAAATCTGAGGTCTAGACGGTCGGGATGTCACACAAGTGGTCGGGCTCACGCTGGAGCACGCAGAGATCAAAGGTGAATGGTGCGTGGAGGCATGAAGACGGTCATGGTCGGTGACGAGGAGGACCGGGACTAGGATAGGAAAATCTGAGGTCTAGGCAGTCAAGATGTCATGCGAGTGATTGGGCTCACGCTTGAGCATGTTGTGATGCGTGGAGAAAATACAGGAGGTGCGGTCCTGGAGGCTTCGACATGTGAAGGTGATGGTCATGATGAAGATACAGGAGGTGTGTCCTGGAGGCTTCGTCACGTGGTGAGATTGGAGCTATAGACGGAGTCCATGACTTGAAAGAGATAAAACCCGTGTTAGGAAGAGTTTCGGATCCCTTGGTTTAAAGGAAAGATAGGGTTGTGTATCCAGGGTGTTATAGATAAGTTGAGTTGTTTGTGTTTGAGGTGAACATGATTTAGGACTCTAGCATAAAAGCAGACCAAGGCTCTGTGGATTGGTAAACAAAGGGAGCAGGGCTGCAGGGCTTTTTGTGTTAGATTTTTAGAGGTGCTGTAAGGGTGCTTTGTAACTAAACATATACAGAAATAATAGATCGGATCTATTCCAAGAAGAGTTTACTTGCATCGATGTCATATGTTCTGAGCATCGCTTTTCTTCTGTCTCCGACAAGTACTCAACGTTGTGTTTTCGACTTCATACAACTCCGATACAAAGCGACTTTGAGTGGTCGTAATCGTCATAGACGCTGAGCACAATCAAGCGAGCAGTCTTATGACTTGCTGTCTGGTAATTTCGATCACTTCTTTTTCGTGTGGTTTAAGATATGTTTTAGATGTCGATAAGCGACGATAATCATTCATCCCTTCTGATTGCTATCATCGATTCTATAAAATTAAATTATAGGAAGAATTGAGTACCACGATGAATTTTTTTTCCATTAAAAAATAATAGTGCGTGTAAGGAGCGGCTGTGGCAGCCGCGCGTGGTGGAAATAACATACGTGCATGGGGCTGCCGTGGGTGCGGCATGCATGTTCTTGCTTGGAGAAGGCAAGTTGGTCATGTGCAGGCCCGGAAATCATGTTGGTTCAGTACAAAGGCAGAATTTTACAGCAACACGGAATGGAATCGACTTGTATGCGAGCTTAACTTTTTCACATACAACACAAAGATGATACGAATCCTATTTAGTTGTGTTCTAAGGAGATTTTTTTTAGATAAAGAAAAGACAAATCTTTTTGAAGGACACAAAATTTGGGTGGTTTTTAACCGAAGGTGGTGCAAAATTACGGGCCGGTGCGTGCTGGAGTGGGGCCCACTTGGCACCTGCTGGACAAGTCCATGAAAGATAAAACTTCAGGTTTCTCATAAAAAAAACTATGTTAGTCGTTCTATTTGTAGGTGTGTATGTGGTGCGTGAGTTATTTAGTCGCGTTCAGGATGGTTAATTAGGACTTGAGTCCGAGTTTATTGAAATTAGGTGTGCTGCAAGTAGGCCTGTTCACTGGCAGGCCACGGGACCGGGCCCGTCCCATGTTGGGCCAGGCGTAGGCCTAGAATTTCATCCCGAGTTTATTTAATTAGGACTTCAGGATTTTTCCGGGCTTGGACTGTGCCGGGCTGGTCCTGATGTTGGACCAGGCGTAGGCCTAGAATTTCATCCCGTAGGCTTGGCCCGAATCCTAGGAAAAGCCCAACAATGGCATTTAATTAATAATTATGAGTATTTTTATTCTAGAAATGAATTAAATAATGATATTTCATTCTGTAAAATTTAAATAATACATATTTTATTCTGAAAATAGGAATTTCGTACTTCGGGCCAAGCCAATATCGGGCTGGGCTAGGCCCAGGCTTGCCCGTGAAAGGCCAAGCTTTTCCAGGCCCGTCCCAAAGTTCGGCCTTGCCCGACTGTTGAACAGCTGCAAGGCTATAAATAGCCATGGAATGCAACCATGTAAGTCAATTTTGATTATGAATTATACACTATGTACGTGGTTAGTCAATCTTTGTGGTCCAGTCTCATTATTCCCTCTCATATTGGTTCGCGTGTTCTGCGCTCTTGATTTTGGGCGCTCAGAATGACGATAACTTATATTTTTTTTTATTATAGTTGATTTATTTTTTATTACAGTTGAAATAGTATATTTACCATAATTAAATTTAAAAAATAATAATAGAAAAAACATGTTAGCCTGTCGCGGACAATGTAAAGGAATACGGAAAAAGACAAAAAAACCATAAAAAAATCAGAAAAAATGAAATTAAAGAATAGTAAAATAAAAGTAGAAGCTAGAAGCCACCGTCAATGTTAAAGTTTAATCTTGTTAGTCCATATCCAAGTCCGTATATATGTATACATTCTTGCCGTGTATATGTATGTAAGTATCGTTTTCGAGTCGAGTTGCTTGTGAGTATTGCCGAGTTGGTTCCTATTTACGTATACGAGTCCACGTACGAGTCCATGTGCTAGTCAGAGGTGTTTTTTGTGTCCATGTGCTAGTCATAGAAGCATGCTTTATATAGGCATGCAGTCATGTAACGAGAGACAGTAGTGAGCGGTTGTGCTCCAGGAGAAAAGAAGTGCTCCAGAGAAAGCAAGGAAGTTGCAGAGTAATAAAACAAGAGAGAGAGAGCAAAGACTTCGTGTGTGCTGTTTTGGTGTTTGCTTTGCGTGTACTCCATCAGGACCAGGCGGGTCTCACGTGAAGGTGGGCTCGTCTCTCTCTCCAAGGTGCATAGGAGCTGCCACCACAGCAGGCATCTAGGTGGGATAGCAGAGCAAGGCTGTCAAGTCGATAGAGCAGAGGGATTGCTTATCTACCAGACGGGTGCAGGCAACAGAGACGCTGCTTGTTTTTTTGGACCAAGGCGAGCGGCTGCGTCATGATGCATTAAAGAAAAGGGATAAAGATTTTAACAAGTGGTATCAGAAGTTATTGATCTTAGTGGTACCTGAAGAATATGAGCAAGAAGATAAAGACACAGGATGAACTAATCTTCCTTTAGTATCCTCTCCTGACGACCGATAATTACCCGGTGTGGGCAATGAAGATGAAAAGGAACATGCGCGCCTAGAGAGTCTAGGGTGCAGTCGATCTGAAGAGGAAAGACAAGGGGTTGGATGACAAGGTGGATCAGACGACTTTGGCTATCATCTACCAAGCGGTGGTAGACTCGATGGTGCTTCAGCTCATTGTGAAGGAGACGGCACGAGAAGCATGAGAGATACTTCAGAAAATACATGAGGGAGTTGATCGTGTGAACGAAGTGCGGCTCTAGAATTTGCGGAATGAGTTCGAGAATCTCTAGATGGGAGAGACCCAGTCGGTGGATGAATTAGCCGATAAGTTGACTTCGCTATACAATAAAATAATTTCTCTTAGCGACAAGATGGAGGAATCTATGGCAGTGAAGAAGTACTTGCGCGTGCTACTAGAAAAGTATGTGCCTGTCGTCACCACGCTCATGTACTCCTCTGACTTAGAGAAAAAGAAGATCGAGAAGATCACCTGCTCTCTCAAGGCGCACGAGGAGCTACTGAAGGGTTTTCAGTCTCGTACTAAGCAGAGGTTTCAGTCTTATAACCAGCAGGCATTACTGATAAAGGGAGATATAAGAAGAAACATGTTAGACTATGTGACCAGGTCTATACTATTTTAAATGATGAATAATTGACAACATTGGTTATAATATTACTTATGGCGAGTTGCGCGTGTACGACTGACGTTGGTCAAGTTTGGATGAACTTGTGCTGAAAAAATATTTTTTGGTCATTGCATGTGCAGGTTGAGCATGGAGGCGATCGTGGTCGATGACGAGGAGGACCGGGACTATGATGGGGAGATCCGAGATCAAGCGGTTGAGAGAGTCACGAGATGGTCGAGCTCATGCTTGGGCACATGAAAATCAAAGGTGGATGATGCGTGGAGAAGATACAGCAGATGCGGTCTTAGAGGCTTCGATGCGTGAGAAGCTGGAAAAATCAGAAACGTAAAAATAATTAAAAAAGACCCATGTTATGAAGGATTTTGGGTCCTTCGAAAAGTAGTGGGCCAAAAAGCCTGGTTGAGGTAAAAATATCCAAGATGAGTTGTATTAAGGTTTAGGTTTGTTTGTAAGTTTATTATAAAAAGCTAGGGCCGACGGCCAAGGATGTGCGGCTTTTGTTGAGCAAAAAAGTATTCTAATCGAGTGTTTACGCCACTGTAGCATTCTTTCTGAGCGCCGTATCGATCGCATGTGTCTACGTAGATGGCTATGACGTTCCTGTGCTTGTTTGACATCTTCTACACGACGTCAGCACGTCACTTGGTGGAAAAGGTAGCCACACGCTTGCTATGCGTCCGGCGCCCTCAGGAGTTTCGAGCGCCAGGACAGCGGATGAGAGCGCACGGGAAAAAGTCACGCGCCTGCTGTGCATTCGGCGCCCTCAGGATTTTCAAGCGCGAGGATAACGTATGAGCTCGCATGGGAAAATGTAAGCCACGTTATCTTTTTTGCTTTGATTCTGAGCAAACTGCAGAAGACACGTTAGCCAGAGACAATCTGACGTGCTAGCTGTGCATTCAATACTTGAGGAGAGAGGAAAATACGATTAGTGCATGCAATTAGGTAAGGTTAATTAAGTTTTTTTTGTCTCTTGCATGCGGATCATGTTACATAGGTAAAAATATATAGAGAGAGATTATAATGCATGCATTGTGGCTGGATATTTTTTGCTTCTGTGATTTGCAGTTTAAAAGTAAATTT
This sequence comes from Melocanna baccifera, assembly GCA_036346265.1. Taxonomy (NCBI): domain Eukaryota; kingdom Viridiplantae; phylum Streptophyta; class Magnoliopsida; order Poales; family Poaceae; genus Melocanna; species Melocanna baccifera. The sequence goes on along the minus strand of CM070704.1, from coordinate 13,640,005 downwards.
TAAGAAAAGCTTTCGCTAGGCACTGCAATCATTCACCCCATCTCTGATTGTCATCGACGATCCTACAAGTGGTATCAGAGCATGTTGCTATGGCATTTGAGAGGTATGTGAATTGTCCCCCTAAGCTAGATGGTACTGATTTTGCTTTTTGAAAGTGTCGTATGCAAGCTTACATTGAGGCGCAAGGTAGTGATGTTTGGAAAAAAAGTTTCTATACCATATGAGGTTCCTGCTATTGTTACTATTTTAAATAAAGCAGATGTTGATTTAAATGCGCAAGCTCGTAACTTACTATTTTCAAGAAATTTCTCGCAAAGAATTTGATCATGTAGCTTATATTAATTCTGTCTATCTAATATGAAAAACTCTTTGCGATTATCATGAAGGAACCACTAAAATTAAAAAGGTATGTAAGAATCTTTATCATAAAGAATAATCTGATTTTGCTATGAAGCCTAGTGAAATTATTGATGATCTCTTTACTCGCTTTGAGAAAATATTAAGTAATTTGCGTGGTGTTAATGTTATTCCTGCTGATGAAGATAATGCAACTAAAATTTTGAGATCTTTAGGTTCCGAGTGGTTGATAGTTGTCATAACTATTAATCAAACTGTTGATCTAGATACTTTAACCATATATGATCTTTATTCTAAATTGGAAACCTATGAGATGGAAGCTTTGCCGTCTAAGATTAAAAATTTTTCATCTTTAGCACTTGTAACTAACCCCATACAGGTTGCTTCGTTGAGCTCTTTGTCTTGTGTTTCTTTGTCTACCTTGTCTTCATTTTCAAAGGAACAGTTCGAGTAGCTCTCTGAAGAGGATTTGGTGTTGATCTTCTCACGATCATATAAAGTACTTAACAATGTGAGGATGACGAAGCGAGGTGGTGTTCAGGTATGATCAAGTGCTTTGAATGTGGAGAGCCAGGCCACATTAAGATGGACTGCCCAAAGCTCAAAGGAAAGGTGATCAAAGAAGACAAGAACTATTGTCGTCGTCCATCTAAGAACAACAACACCAAGGGTAGCAACTTCTGTCGCAAGTTCGTCGAAAAGATCATATCAGCTATTGAGCATCTTGATTTGAGTGATATAGAATATGAGAGTTGCAACGATGACCATGACAATGATGATTCCAAAGGTAAAAAGAAGAATGACAACTTCAAGGCATGTGCTTCATGGCAAAGAGTGACGTCGACATCGATCCCGATGAGGTAAGACCATCATATGATAAGCTTGAAGATAGTTTAGTTAAACTTGCTATTGAATTGAAAAGGACCAAAAAGAAATTGAAAGAAAATAATCTTGTTGTTGAAGGCTTAAATTCTGAGATTAATAGATTTAGAGCTTATATTCGTGATAATGAATCATGTGAGTCTTGTCAAGTTTTATATTCTAAGTTAGAGAATGCTAGGTCAATTAATGCTTTAAATATGGATCAACTTAGAGATGTAACTACTAAATTTGATGAATTAAGATTGGCATATGACTCTTGTGATGAAAAATTAAAATGTGCTAATGATGAAATTGGAAAGTTCAAGTTTAGTTCATCTACATGTTTAGAATCAAGTATTTCAAATGTTCATTCTAAATCTTGTCCTAAATGTGAATTATTAGAAGCTAGACTTAACTCATCTTAGGAAACAATTCAACAGATGATTTATTATAAGATATCTTCTTACTCCAACTATCCAAAACTTAATACAGAGATAGATGCTTTGACTAGACAGCTTAATGATTTTGCTGAAAAAAAGATTGGCTCAGTCTAGAGCTTGTAAGGATCCCGCGAATGAATCGCACAACTTGTTCCACCTTGGCTAAAGAAAATGAGTACCTTAAGGATACTTTAGAGAAATATTTGTTTGGCAAAAACAAATTTGAATATGATTCTAGACAAGTCAAAAATAAGTGTAAATAATTAGGATCTATGATTTAATTTTATTAAGTATGCTAAGAATAATCCTCCTAAGATTGTTAAGCTTCTTGAACATAGAAAAATTGAAGTAAAATCTGAATAGAAACAAACTGTTTTTAAATCTGCTAGTATTATGCAAAGTTCAGTTGCTAATGCTATAGGTGCTAGCTCATCAACTCAAAAGAATTCTAATTTTATTAAATTTCATTCAACCTATTGTGAAAAAGATGGACACTTGTATGAATTTTGCTTTAAGCATGCTAAAAAAGAGAAGAGAGAAAGATTGAATGCAATGAAACAAAAATATATACCATCTTTTATTTCTAGAACTTATGCGAAATCTAGATTTTTAGAGAACTTTTATGATGATTTTAAATCTGTTTCACATGCTGGTTTGGGATTTAATTCAAATAATTCATGTTCTTTTCAGCGTTTTGATCGATCACATGCACATGATTTTGGTTGTAGTTTTGTTACTATTTCTCCACATCGTGTACCTCAGTACTGGATTCTTAAATCTTATTTTACTAACCTCGGTACTGTGAGATCAATGTTTCCCGTAATGTAAGAACAACAAACGAGGATGGAGAACAGGAGTTTGATTGGGTTTCGGTCTTTTAAATCATTACTTGATTGGAACACTTGATAGTTTTTCATTTTTGTTGATGGCTTCCGAGAGATTTCACTTTCTGAGAGACCATACGGAAAAGGTGATGTTATCCTATATCTTACGGAGTTATATTATGAAATTGTTGATACTCTTATAAAACCGCTTAACACATTTTGGTTTGTTCGTTGCAAAGTAAGTTGGGTATGTTGCACCCTATAGGATTATTCTGAGGGGGAGTTTGTCTTTTAAAATTTCAGGAGCTTTGTTTATTATCATTATCAAATAACTCATCAAGTCCAAGTCATTGAAACCAATTAATTAGTAGAGCTCTCTTTATCATATTTATTTATATGCTGTATAGTTTTGATCACGACTAGTTATAATTAATTGCTACATTTGAATTAAAAGCATGACATGGCAGAATACTTTGACTAGATTGATTATATTTATTACCTTGCGATGTCCATCGAAAAGGATTAGTTTAATTGTGAGTCTTATTTTAAATCTTGGATATGAGGCTCGCATGTTTTATATTGTAATCTTTTTATGATTACTCAATTTGGTATGTTATATAAAAAAATTTAAGAAAAGGAAAATTAAAAAGATGTATGCTTCAAGCATACCATGGTGAATAAAAAGAAAAAGCATAAAAGTGCGTAAAACGAAAAGAAGTATGTTTCAAGTATGCCACCATAAAAAAACTACAAGTATGTTATTATGAAAAGAAATATGCTATAAGCATGTCACATGCCTATGAATTGAGTGTGCAGCAATAGGTTGCTACATGAGACTGCTAGATCGTCCAGAATTAATGTTTGCTTCACTTTTGGGCTTTGACTTCTCGTTGTGATATCACATTGTGCTCTTTATAATTAGTCTGGTCATTGTTGCAATGCCTGTCATTGAGATAAATTGCTTAATCATATTGACAGACTTGTTTTGACATTGCTATGTGATATATGATTTTATATGACATAAATAGCTCTACTAAAAAATATGGCTTGGTTAAGTTATTAAATCAATGCAAAGTGACTTAGATAATCTACAAACTTCTAGATTTTTATTCTCATTACTCCTTCTAGATTTTTATTCTCATTGCTCCTTCTTAGAATTATTCATATTCATTGAAATTTCTTGATGATTATATTGCTAAAGGGGAGAGAAATTTATGAGATTGGAGAGTTTTTGGAGAAATCAAATTAAAATTGCTTCTCTTGTGTTGAGAGAGAGAGTTTGAGAGTTTAGCTTCAGTTCTTCACTTAGATTTGTTGGAAGTCATATTAACTTAACGTGTTGTCAATCTATTTATCAATGGGGAGATTGTTAGACATGTGACCAGGTCTATGATATTTAAAATGATGAATAATTGACAACGTTGGTTATGATATTACTTATAGTGTGTTGCACGTGTACGGATGATGTTGGCCAAGTTCGGATGAACTTGTGCTGAAAAAATATTCTTTGGTCTTTGCTTGTGCAGGTTGAGCATGGAGGTGATCATGGTTGATGACAAGGAGGACCAGGACTAGGATGGGAAGATCCAAGGTCAGGCGGTCGAGGGAGTCACGAAATGGTCGAGCTCATGCTTGAGCACGTGAAGATCAAAGGTGGATGATGCGTGGAGAAGATACAGGAGGTGCGATCCTGGAGGCTTCGACGCGTGAGAAGCTGAAAAAATTGGAAGCGTAAAAACAATTAAAAAAGACCCATGTTATGAAGAGTTTTGAGTTCTTTGAAAAGTAGTGAGCCAAAAATCCTGATTGAGGTAAAAAGGTTCAAGACGAGTTGTATTAGGGTTTAGATTTGTTTGTAAGTTTATTATAAAAAGCTAGGGCCGACGGCCAAGGACGTGCGGTTTTTGTTGAGCGAAAAAAAAAATTCTAATCGAGTGTTTACGCCGCCGCAGCCTTCTTTCCGAGTGCCATATCGATCGCATGTGTCTACGCAGATGGCTATGACGTTCCTAAGATTGTTTGATATCTTCTGCACAACGCCAGCACGTCGCATGGTGGAAAAGGTAGCCACGCGCCTGCTGGGCATCCGACGCCCTCAGGAGTTTCGAACGCCAGGACAGCGGATGAGAGCGCACGGGAAAAAGTCACGCGCTTGCTGTGCATTCGGCGCCCTCAGGATTTTCAAGCGCCAGGACAACGTATGAGCTCGCACGGGAAAAAGTAAGCCACGTTATCTTTTTGTTTTGGTTCTGAGCAAACTGCAAAAGACACATTAGCCAAAGACAATTTGACGTGCTAGCTGTGCATTAAGTACTTAAGGAGAGAGGAAAATACGATTAGTGCATGCAATTAGGTAAGGTTAATTAAGTTTTTTTTGTCTCTTGCATGCGGATCATGTTACATAGGTAAAAATATATATAGAGATTGTATTGCATGCATTGTGGTTGGATATTTTTTGTTTCTGTGATTTGCAGTTTAAAAGTAAATTTTAAGAAAAGCTTTTGTTAGGCGCTGCAATCATTCACTCTCTCTGATTGCCAGTCGGGTCTTGAACTCATGGCCACTAGGCTATGATACCATATTGAGTTTTATACATCAACTAGTTCACCAAAAATTAAATTGACGAGAAAAGACAGATAACATTCTTCAACAAAATCTAAATGCTTAGTGTGTGTCGGACCACAAATCTTCAGGCGTGCAACAGGCATTGACAAACAAGGCATCGGTCCGATACCACTTTGTTGCTAAGAAATAAGAGACTAATCCAGAGAATAGGAGACATAAATTTAACATGATAAATCCTTCCCGGGAAAATCATGGTGCACAAAGGAGAATTACAAACACGAGATTCATAAATTATGCGACTACAGTCACTACAGCGCACGTATATCGGGAAGGAATAAGAGTCCAAAAGATTAGGAAACCGTACTTCAACAATGGTGCAGGAGAAAGCGTGGATGAGGAGCCAGGTGGCACCAGTACAGTCCGGATGAGGAGCCAGGTGGCACCAGTACAGTCCGAGCACTCTGGATGCAAAGGGGGCGACGTTGAGTCAGCTTCATCAAATTGTTTGTTACAGCATTAGGGCATCTCCAATGGGATGAGTCAGCTGGCTATTAGAATGTACATGTCAGCATGTATCTTATGTGGATGAAAGAGGATGTGAATAAAAAATCGAGCCGGTGACTCTCCCGTCGCCCGTCTCGCTCAAAAATCGAGACAAGAAGCGCCGGCCTTATCGCCTGCCCAAAATACATCGCCGGCTCTTCTTCACGCGCATCAGATCCTCCGCGCGCGCGTCCTCCCTCCGTGCGCGTCCTCCCTCCCCGCCCCGCCCCTCTCTCGCTGGTCCTCCTCTCCCGCCCCTCCCGCGCGCGTTCTCCTCCCCGCCCGCCTCCTCCGCTGCGCCCTCCCTCCCGCCCGCCCTCCCGCGCGCGTCCTCCTCCTCCCCGCCTTCCCGCGCGCCCTCCTCCCGCGCCCTTCCCGCGCGCCCCTCCTCCCGCCCCTTCTGCGCGCCTTCCTCCCGCCCCTTCCCGCGTCGTCCTCCCTCCCGCCCGCCTCGCCGCGGCCTCCCTCCCGCCCCTTCCCACGCGAGTCCTCACTCCCGCCCCTCTCGCGCGTCCTCTCTCCCGCCCCTCCCTCCCGCCGCTTCATCCTCGCGCCAACCCTCCTCCCGCCGCCGCGCGCCAACCCTAACCCTAATCCTCTGATGAGCCGTCGGACCAAGCGAGACATGGCTCCGCCGCCGCTTCATGCTGGACCTGCGCCTACTCCTTGGTTATCTGACGCCATAGTTCATTCTGGTGATGGGGTTCCGCCTCCAGTGAGGTCAACCTGTAACATCGTGACTTGGTGTTCTTGCCGCTCTCTTCCGCTTGTTCTCATCTCAACTAATGGTAGCACTTCTTTGCAGCTTGGTGGCTGGACCTTTGCCACAAGCCACTCACAGTACGAAATCCCCAAATAGGTTAGTTTTGTTTTGTTCTGTAAATCTCCTTCATAGATTTCAGATTTGTTACATTATCATCATGTATCAAGATATAATTTCAGTTAATGAACAACAATGTGGATGGGTGTTCTCTGAACAACAATGAACAACAATAATTTCTGCATATAATTTCAGTTAATGAACAACCCCCCTCAAATTTCTCTGAAATGTTTCCCTTTGTTCAATGTTTAGATTATAGGTTTTGATATTGATATGTAAGTTGTTTGGAGAATTGGAGTAGATTTGCTTCTAGCTCGGGTGGTAATTAGGGCTTGATATGTAATTGCTTTGTTTCAGCTCATGGCTTGCTTTGTATCCCTTGGTGTATAACAGCTAGCTCCATGTGCCTATATTGAAATTTAAGATAAAGCTAGCTCCATGTGCCTATATTGCTTTGATATTTGATATTGCTGTGTATGCATATATTGAAATTTAAGATAAAGCTAGAATTACATCATGTACACAGTTAGTCTTCACAAGTTTTTCACATAGTTAGCTTCTCAGTTAGTGTATTTCTTCACAAGATGAAGCTAGCAGGCAACAAGTTGTGTATTTCTTCTCAGTTAGTCTTGATTTTTTCAGTGCTATGGATTACTACCCGCCTGGTGGTTTTATGAGCTATTTCCAAACTGGTCAGCAGCAATTCATTCCTCATGTTCCGTTCCCGGCACTATGGCCACCTGTGGGCAATGAGTTACAATCGGCACCAGCAAGTAGTGAATCAGGCATCCAACATGCTAAAGAAAGACCAAAAGGCAAAACCAAAAGGCAAGATGATGGCGATGTTAGGACTGCAATGCGTCTTGTATTTGAACCAGATGAAGACTTGAGGCTGGTAAGTAATAGTTTGATTTTGGTACTGATTGATGCCTATCATCAATATTTAAACCTACAACTAATCTTTAACACTAAATGTAGGTGAGTGCATGGTTGTATCACTCAAATGACCCGATCAATGGGAACTGCAAGAAAAATGAGAGCTATTGGGGTGATGTATCTGAACTATACAATAGCACTACACCTACAAATAGGAGAAGAGAGGCAAAACATCTGAAAGATCGTTGGCACAAAATTAAGAGATGGGTGGGATTTTTCTGCCTCTTAGAAGAAGGCTACCTCAATCTATGCTAGCGGACAAATGATGACCAATGAGAGACACGGCTGTGCAGTTTTATTCGGATGACTATCCTAAAGAAGGTCCGTTCACAGTTTTGCACTGCTGGAAGGTTCTTCGTGATGAACCCAAGTGGCTCGCAGTCTTGGAGGACATCTCTGGAGATAAATCAAACAAAAGAAGGTTGGATGATGGAGATGAGATAAGGGACATCTCTGGAGATGTAGGAGAAAAGGAACGTCCGATAGGGACAAAAGAAGCTAAGAAACAAATAAGAATGGTAAAGGTAGAGCTAAGGATGATGACGCCAGTTTAAATGAAGATTTAAAGAAATACATGGATATTCAAGCTGCAGCAAAAAAACGACAAGAAGACTTCTTAGAGAGCCAGCATCGCATTTCTGATGCAAAGGTTGAAGCGGCAAGGCTTAGGAGGGAGGCTGTTTTGCTGGAATCATATCAGAAACTCATGAGTATGGACACTACGGAGATGACGGAGGAGATCAGAGCTGAGCATGTGATTGGCCTGAAGATTCTAAGGGACAAATTGGTTGGCAACACTAACTAAGGTTTGCATTATCAACTCCTTTTTGACATTTAACTGCTTCATCTTGCTCGGCTGGTTGCTGTATTTTGCTTCATCTTGCTCGGCTTAGGAGGTACTTTCATTATTTTGTTAACTGCTATCGACCTGTTCTAATATATTCCAGATTGATATATGCTATCATGGTTGTCAATTCCAGATTAATATATTCCAGATTGATATATTCCCTTGTTCTCAGGTACACATTATGTCAACTTCACAGTTTCAGATATATTTCTGGTTCATTGTCCTATATCAGTTTTCATAGTTACTTATCTGCAGCTCCTTTCCCACACATCTTTCTGTTTGCAGTTGTGGTGAATGGGAAAACCACATGACACTGTGCAGGAATAATCAATTTATGCATTTATGTCTTTTGTTTAGCATTTATGCCTAGTTTTGCTTAGCATTGTAACTAGTAATCTGTACTCTGTCTGCTAATCTTGAGAAACATGTACTCTGTGCTACACTTGTTTTGTTTTTCTGTCTGCTACTTTTCACGAGATGTTGTAGGTGTAGTAATCTGTACTCTGTCTGCTTAGCATTGTGTATATGCAGTAGGTGTAGTCGATGTTGTAGTTGTGATGTGTGGTTTTTTTTCTGATTATTGTGATAAAGACTAATGCTAATATTTACCTGACTAATGACTAATGCTACTTCAACAGCATTGACTGCTTCCATGTTTTTCGTGTAACTTAAGCCATGTTTTCTGCTTCCATGTTTTCTGCAATATGTATTTTCGTGTAGCTACAGAATTCAACATGTTGTAGTTACATGATAACAATCAGTCAACATGTAGTATAAATGCATTGTGAATTATCATGCAATACAATCAAGTTACATTACCAATACAGTGCAGTTACAATACCAATACAGTCCAGTCCAAGCTCACTTCATCTATATATTGCACTGCCAGTCAAGTTCCTTTCTCATCCTCTATATTCCTTTCTCACTGGCAGTCCTTAGAAGAGTTCGGATCAGTCCTTAGAAGAGTTCGGATCAGTCCTTAAAATATGTCGGATCAGTCCGATGATTCTATTGACCCAGCTGAGATATACACCTTAGAAGAGTTCATGGCCGAGCAACATGTCCTTGACTCTTTTGCTGGGCGGATTGATGCGAAGATTAAGGCCAGGTTGGAAGGTGATTCATCTAGTCGTCGAAGTGGTCCAAGAAGGTACATCAACAGGAATCGTGAAGGTGCTCATCAACAACTTGTGGCTGATTACTTTGCTGAAGATCCTATATATTCTGATGCAATGTTCCGTAGAAGATTTCGGATGAGAAGACATGTTTTTTTACGCATAGTGGATGCCCTAGGTAGTTGGTCTCCCTATTTTACTCAAAGGGTAGACTGTACTAATCGCCTAGGGCTCTCACCATTGCAGAAGTGCACAGCAGCAATCCGTATGCTTGCATATGGGACTGCAGCTGACATGCTTGATGAGTACTTGAAGGTTGCAGAGAGCACTGCACTGGAGTGCTTGGAATACTTTGTGCAAGGGGTGATCGATGTATTTAGTGTTGAATACCTGCGACGCCCCACAGCTGAAGACATGGAGCATTTGCTCCAAGTTGGAGAGTCTCGTGGATTCCACGAATGTTAGGTAGCATTGACTGCATGCACTGGCGGTGGGAAAATTGTCCAACAGCATGGAAGGGGCAATATACCACCGGTCGCTATGGAGTCCCAACCATCATCCTAGAAGCAGTAGCTTCATATGACCTCCATATTTGGCATGTATTCTTTGGTGTTGCTGGGTCGAACAATGACCTCAACGTGCTCAATCAGTCCCCTTTGTTTCTTGAAGCGATAAAGGGTGAAGCTCCCCGGGTTCAATTTTCTGTCAACGGCAAGCAATACAACACTGGCTATTACCTTGCTGATGGAATTTACCCAGAATGGGCAGCCTTTGTGAAGTCTATAAATTCACCTCAACTACAGAAGCACAAGTTGTATGCAAGTGAACAAGAAGGTGCAAGGAAAGATGTGGAGCGTGCTTTTGGGATTCTACAAACTCGCTTTAACATCGTAAGGTCGTCCAAAGACGATCTTGGAGCATAAAGATTATTCGACAAATCATGAAAGCTTGTGTCATTCTTCACAACATGATAGTGGAAGATGAGGGAGAAATGGCTAAGGAGCCTATTGACTTGAATGTTGTCCTTGGCACATCAATTGTTCTACCTCCGTATGCAAAAGGCCTCTAACAAGAATCCATGCTTCGATGATGTTCGACGAGAAATTCGCTATCCGTGCTAAATCACCCATACCCAACCGAAAGAAGATTTAATTGAGCACATTTGGCAACGTTTTGGCACTAGGGAAAATAACTAGTCAATTTTATCATAATAAGCTCATGTAAGCTTTTTCCTAGAATTGTTTTTCTTGTTAATATATTGAATAGCCTGACTTACCGTTTTTTCTATTTTTGTTTCAGGAACTGTTCATAGGCTGGCTATGAAGGAGGTTGCTGTTTGTGAGATGACTTTGTGCTTTTGGTGGTTCTTCCTCAAAGAATCTAACTAGTTGTTTAGAATGTTTTGTGGCTTGAAATAAACATACATGGCCTGAATCATGTTTAGTAGTTAATCATGTAGTAACATATGGACTTCTTATTTCAGTATTTTGTTCAAAACCGTGTCAATGTCGTTGTGGACATGATGTAGTATTTGCTAGCAGTTGGCACAACTGCATCTAATTGTATTGTTAGTTACTTGAGATGTTTACTGTTTTCTTTTGTATACCTTCCACACAAAGAGGCACAAAGATAATGCGTAGTATATCCCTATTTTCTCTATGCGCATGCAAGCATTAAAAATACAAATAGCCAGTCCTTATAGCCAGTCCTTTGTATGCTAGCTAGTTGGTTGATGATGTGGAAGTCTTCTAGCTAGTTGCTAGCTAGGACCATTGGAGATGCCCTTAGGGATGTGCATGAATGGAGTAAGGCTGTTGCAGTGCATCTGGAGGCTCGCCACCATCGACGTCGAGGTCGCTGAGGTGTAGACAGAGGAGCACGGCGACAACGTCGAGACCGCTGCGTCGCCATCTCACCAGTGAAGGAACGCAGCGGCGAGCTCAAGCGCCTGGCGGTGCTCAGCTGCCTGCGTCGCCATCTCGTCGGTGAAGGAGCGAAGTGACGAGCTCAAGGACCCAGCGGCGCCTGGCAGCCTGCGTTAACGCCTCGACATTTTGCTGTTTTTTTTTCTACACTGTGATTTTCATCCGTTTTAATTCTTCTAATTTTTTCAGATTTTTTGGTTCGATGATCTCTTAAGCTTTTCTTCGTAATGGTTCAAGAATCATGTGATTCTGTGAATTTCATGGTTCGACTCTACCGATCTTGAGAACTATCCTATTTTACGTATGCCAGTTCTAATATTCTCTTCGTTGGGACCAACTAATGGAACCTCACGAACTCCAGCAACGAGAACCTCCTCATTAATTTGCGCAGCATGTCAACAGTGAAGACGAGGGCGCTGAAAGTTGTCTTTAGGCCAGCAGGTAGCAGGCGAGCTTCCCATTGCATGCCCGCAGCCACCAAATGGGTCGGCCCATAGGTTCGGCCTTGTTCCCACATTATATAGGGTCGGGGCAACCCATAACCCTATATTTTCCTCACGAGCCATAAGGGCCAGGTCATGGGCCGACCCCGACCGCCCCATTTGCATTGCTACCCAGCATGAGCAACGGCGGTGACAGAGGCGGCGGTGTGGAGACCGAGCGTGGTGCCCGAGCGATGGCATGTCTGGTGGTGGCAGCAGGAGGCGGCAAGGGTTAGGCGACGGCCCAATAAGCTTTGGTTAGCAGTGGGGAGGGGCTGGTCGTTGGATCTCCGTCCATCAGTCAAAAAATTTGACCGATTCAACTCGAAATATTGGTTGAGTGTTATATAGGGTCTGTTTGGTACAGCTCCTGCTCCCAGCTTCTCAATAGATTCTTATGGAGCTGTGCCAAACACCCAGCTTCCCAAAATGACCAGATTCTGCTTCTCGCGAGGAGCAGAGTCCAAAATGAACTGGCCAGGAGAAGCAGCCTTTTAGTGGATTCTCATAGAGAGCTGTCTACCTTATATCAAATTACCTATTGAAGTTCAAATAAATTACCCGCAAAATGCCATCGAACTACCCCGAGCGCACCCCTCCCTCTCCCACCCAAGCGCCCCTCGGCCCTCTCCCCACCCTTGCGCCCCTTGCGCCCCTCACCCTCTCCGTCCTCCTCCCCACCCGAGCTCACCCTCCGCCCTCGCCGGCTCCCTCCTTCCTCTCGCCCCGCCGCCGCCCTCCCTCCTCTCGCCCTGCCGCCTCCCTCACTCCTCTCGCCCCGCCATCGCCCTCCAGATCTAGCCCCGCCGCCGCTTCTCTCGCCCTGCCGCCGCCCTCCCTTCTCTCACCCCGCCTCCGCCCTCCCTTCTCTCGCCCCGCCGCCTCCCTCCCTTCTCTCGCCCCGCCGCTGCCCCCCTTCTCTCGCCCCGCCGCCTCCCTCCCTTCTCTCGCCCCACCGCCTCCCCCCTTCTCTCGCCCAGCCGCCTCCCCCCTTCTCTCGCCCCGTCGCCTCCCTCCAGTCAGTGAAGGTACCAACTCTGTGATTTTGTTGTATCTATTGATGTAATAAGTGAAAATCTAACTCTCTTTTTAAGGAAATAAGTGAAAATCTAACTCTCTTTTTAAGGAATAAAACCCAACTCTGTGATGTTGTCAAGATAGGATTTTGGTTCATGTTGTCAAGATAAATTAACTGATTTATTCATTCATTCATCCCCTCTTGATTTATAGAGTTGGCACTGCAATTGGAAATCACAATGGTTGAGATTGTTAGGAGTTTAGGAGATGTACCTGTTGTTTTGTTGCAAGTCTGGACAAATTTACAAGTGATATTAGCAATTTTATGAACTGCACAAGATCATTCCCTTTTTTTATTGCTTAGTGCTTATTGCACCATTTGCTTATCCTTTAGTTGAGATCCATACATTTGCTTCATCTAGGGATGTTAACCGAAAGTTCTTCCTGGTCACTTCTATTCAGCTCATTGTTGAATTGTTAGGCTCATTGTTATCCTTTTATATCTTTGTGACTGATAGATAGAATAGTATCATCCCATAATGTTCTTTTTATGAAATGAGATCTAGTATATTCTTCTTTTTTTTAAATCAATACATGCAGGAACTGAGTAACTTATGAAATTTGTATATGCTTCATATAGGAACTGAGCAAATGTCTAATTGGTGTACATGCAGTTGCATGTTTCAAGATCTGCAAAGATCATGCTAGAGCAATAAGCATAGTGAATTTAGGACCTGCGGTCATGCTTCATGGAGTTAATATGCATTGAAAATTTGAAATAGATAGATAAGCTTTCCTCTTTGTTGTACTAGGAAATTTCATTCCCTGTTATTTGTGTAATGCAAACTCGCAATTGGCAGTTGACATACTCCACCATCGTGTCAATTGTCGCTTTTGCTCAGTAATGTACAATTTGTGTACGAATGTTCTTGTGTAAATGCGTCTTTATTCTAACAGCGCTTTATTGACAATGTGGATGTTAATATTTCCTGGTGCCCAATGGATTCTCGCATTCGTGCAAAGGAGGTATGGAGTTGTTTCACTGTAAAGGATAATCCTTCTTTTCGATGAATGGGACGCTACCACGCCATCTCCGATGGTTCTTGTGTGATCACCGCTCGATTTATTTTGTGGGGTCATAGAAAAAATTGTAACGTGTTATCGTCTATTTGTGCGAATCACTCAGTATGCATAGCAGTTTCCTTAAGCGTTATTCTTTCTTGTATGCATAAACTCCAGTTATATCCTCCGTGTTCTTGCAATTGTATTTTCCACAGTACAGATATGCCTCTTCCCCAATGGTTTAGAGATATACAGATGAACAAACAATCAAGAAAATTAAATCGACAACCCTTATGTTGCAAATTGCAAAGTTATTGTACTATTTACCACGTTCAACATAAACTAGGAGGCATTGCAACACAATCAGATCAGACTAACAGAGATAAAAAAAAAGAAGAGTTTGTGACTGTTACAGTAGTCTGTAATGATTACAGCCGATGGCGTACTAGGATTTGGATTGCCATTGCCAAACAAACTTGGGCATGTGGCAAATATCCTGTAATCACAAGAACGGGAAGTATATCATGAAAGCACTCGCTTAAAAGGAGTATATGGAGACATCACCAATTGAAAGAAAACACAAAGAAGAAACAGTGCAATCAACGGAAAAGGCAATGGTGCCGATATTCTAACATCACTGCCAGTTTAGCATCAATTTGCTGACAGCAAATAGCAACAAAAAGAGAAATGGAAATGTAGTCAAACTGTTCTTTGACAGTATTATTTTCCAAACACGAAGACGTCATAGCCCACAGAAGTTTACTGAGATACTAGCAAGCCCACAGAAGTTTACTGAGATAAATAAAAGGGTTACAGCTAGGGATAACATAGTCTATTTTTCTCAAATCTCCTCTTTTATGAATCTGGAGCCAACCCCCTAAGCAAATACTTTTCAGAGGTAGCTTCAGATTCTTAGAGAAGTGGATTCTTACAGAATCTAAAGCAGAAGCTGAAAAATGAGAATCTGAACCTCTACCAAATAGACCCATAATTATTCCTATAAGAAAAATGATCATTACCGAGATACCACCAATTAAGTTTGGTACACAGCTACGTAGAGATCAAGATCAACACATCAGTTTCCCATACGACATCAATGAGCATCTAGTTCTTGGCTGGTTGCCTGCTGGTTCGCTGCATCCTCACCATGGCGATTTTACATAACTCCGCCATTAAGCAAAAAAAAAAAAAAGTGTTCCTTGCCTGCCGCTCCATAATATTCGTTTTCTCCAACCTAAGCAAAGAATTGCGTGAGAAGTTGGCTATTCTTAAAGTCCTAGGAAGCATGCTTTTATATATCATCAACTGCAAATTAGTATCTCCGTATCAAAATATAAGTCGTTTAGAATATTGACATATTCTCTAAGGTGATATTTTGACCAACAATTTATATGAAAATATATTATTTCAAACAAAAATAATTATATGTTATGAAAGTATATTTCACGATGAATTTAGTAACATCAATTTTATGTTGCCAATCTAGGTACTTTTTTATATATTAATGATTAAATCTAAAATTTTTAAGGGGGTGATCGGAATAGCGATGGCTTTTGGCTTTTACTGAAAAAATACTGTAGCTGAGTTGGCTTATTAGGCATAATTAAATTTAAAAAAAATATAAAAATAAAAGCGGCACGCTAATCTAGAGCGGACGATGCAAAGGAATACGAGAAAAAAATCAAAACACAAAAATTCGAAAAAACAAAAAAAAGAGGAAAAGGACAAAATGTGAACAGTACGCTGTAATCGCCGAACAGTGAAATCGTTGCCGATCGCCGCATTTCGCCGCTGAGTTGAGCGAGGCGTAACTAATACGGACCCTAAAATAACTAATATTTTTACACGGATGTAGTACTTACCTATGACCGACCAATCTATCGACATCCCATTCCTGGAATAAAAAGAAAACTGTACAATGCAAGAAACGAGGATTTGATAAGAAATTCTGGAAGTAGCCCCAGCTAGGAGCCCACGCCCAAATCTATGCCCATGTTATTCACCTAGGGGTATTCGGAATAGCGATGATTTCTAGTTTTTAGCTGAAATTTTACTGTAGCTGGCTGATTTTTTACAATAGCTGAGTTGGTTTATTGGGTATAATTAAATTAAAAAAATGTAAAAATAAATGCTAATCTAGAGCGGATAATACAAAGGAATACGGGAAAAAAACAAAACACAAAAATTCGAAAAAACAAAAAAAAGCTACACGACAAAATAGCGAATAGTGTTTCGATCGCGCACGCACAATGCTCTCATCGCTGTCACCGTGATCAAAAGCCGAAATGAGCGCTTCCTAAATTATTTGGGTAGGATATTGGTACGGAACCGAGCATGCTGTGTGAGTGCTGGGAGCATCGAGTGAATGCGAAAACAACCGAGGAAAGATGAGTCATGTGTGTGAATGAATCGTGCCTCCTTTAGAACGTGATTTTTTTTAATTTCTACATAAATTAAACTATTTTCTGAAAAATTTCTAATTTCCAAACAGCAACATCAAGTAAAGGACATACTCCATATAACATAACCGGGGGACTCCCCGGACGCTCAGGCGTGCCACGTCGACTCGTCCACCCTCGGTTCGACGCGTGGTTGCGCGAGCGCTTTGGTCACCCGATAGCAAGCGGCGGTTTTGCCTCCGTTTTGTTACTGCGCGAGGGCCTCCTGCGAAAAGCTCCAGAGAGTGCCACGCTTCGCTGTTTGCTTTCTACGCCCGGTCTTCGTGTCACGTCTTCCTTCTCGATTCTTCCTCCGCCCTGTTCTTCTTTGTCTCTCAGTTGCTGCCTCCTCCCGGCCTTTTCGCGCTCGCTTCGTCTCGTGCCGTACCTGCCGCCGCTGCTCCCTCTTCCGGACCTGCCGCACTGGCCGCCCCGTCCTCCCCCTCTTCCGCCTCCTCCCCTTCGTTCTCCCCCTCTTCCGCCTCCTCCCCCTCCTCCGCCTTCTCACCTTTCGGCCCGTGCCCTAGCTGCCGCCGCCGCTCCCTCTTCCCCACCTGCCGCACTGGCCGCCCTGTCCTCCCCCCTCTTCCACCTCCTCCCCTTCGCTCGCGTCCCATCCGCCGCCCCTTCCTTCCCTTCGCGCCGCTCCGATCTACCGTACCAATTTTCCCCCCTCGCCGCCGCCGGCTTGCCCGGTGTCCCTTCACCCCCAATCTCATCTGCCACCCCTTCCTTCCCTTCGCGCCGCCCTGATCTACCGTACCGATCTTCCCCCCCTCCGCCGCTGGCCTGCCCAGTGTCCCTTCGCCCCCAATTCTCTTAGCGCATCCTACGAGCCCAGGAATTCTTCTTCCCCAAGGGTGGCCTTGATGGATGAGAACAGATGGAAGGGGTTCACGCAGAGCAATGCAAGGATCAGCAAGTAGGTTGGCGGGCAAATTAGCCTCTTCGATGGATCCATCACCGGCGTCGATGAGGAGCAGCAGGAAGGGAAGCTGATTGTGCAGAGGTGGCGATTTGGGAGCTGACCAAGATGGCTTCCATTCTACGGTAAGCAGGAAGGGAATCTGATTGTGCAGAGGTGGTGATTTGGGAGCTGGCCAAGATGACTTCCGTTCTACGGTAAGATCCTGATGCCATGAATGCCAAATTTACTTATGCTCAAAGTGATCATTTTTTGTATTGCGCTCGAATGCATTTGTAATCGCTGCATATATGCCGTGTTTGACAGGAAAATTTGGATGTCAAAAGTTCTCCGCACACAAACCATAATGAGCTTAAGCTTATTTATCTAACAATCGACAAGTTTGAATGTTTGATATGCCTTTGCTTGGATAAAGTTAGGCACAGTGGTAAGGGGCTGTTGGGTTCCCTCTGGAAATAAGCATAGAAACTAGCCTCCCAGCAGAGTCACATCCCCACCTTCCTTTGGTTGTGAATTTGTGGGTTTTTTATTCCCATATCCACTTGGATTCCCAAAACTAAACCTTATTTTCAATTTTTGTGTGCATCAGGCTTCATGGTGTTTGTGAAGAAAATCCCCGGCACCAATCATTGGAAAGCATGGGCTTCCACTGTACTACACAGGTGGAGATTACTCTGTGCTGTTTGACCATGATCTGGAGAGGTAAAACTTCACAGATAGGTTATGTATGCTGAGAAATGATGAACCCATTAATGCTCCATCTAACAGGCTTTATTAGCTTTGAGTGCTGTGAATGCTGCTGCTACTGCTATGGTTTGCTTACATACGTTTCTATGGCCAATGGAAGAAGAGATCAGGAAGTCCTTCCGCAATGTCAACAATGTTTGTACAATTGGCCAGGCAGCAGGACATTCTCCTACCCATAGCCCAACACGAGGTTCACTCTTTGACAATTTGCCTCCATTGTTGCGCCACTCTGAGAAATTCCCTGTACCCGAACTTAATTTGGCTTTATTGCTCACAGTGATGCGTTTTTATGCCTTTATTACTTGCGATGATGCGTTTTTAGGGATGTATTCATCTGTGCGATGCAACGTCTCTTGCGACTCAATCTGGTGGGTGGAATCTCACTGGCCATTGTGACTTTCGATCACATCAGTTCATTGTGTGATGGTACATTCTTCCCCCCTATGCTTGATTATATGCAGTGCACTTCAAACTGCTGTGTTCTATACATTGTTCCTTCCATTCTGTTATTTATTCATAAATGATAAGCATAGCATGACAGAATTACCCATATTCATTTTTTTAATGGCAAATAAATTTCATTAGATTAGTTTAGAGATGAAATCGTAAATACAGTGCTTCTTAAGGTTTGTCGGCTTATGGTTGATCTGGTAGCCTTTAGCTACTGGTATTGTTTGATTCAGTAGAGTACCTACCTGAACCAATAGGATATATGTACTATGTTCACTTATGTTTTCTGATGAACTACATCATCATCACTTTCTATCCTTTTCCCTTTCTAAATGCCTAAGTAAATGCCTGAGCTCCAATTTGTGCAAAGGCTTGATAGTACTATGCAGGATGGTAAATGACATTCGAAGAATCTCTCCCGTTAGTACTGAACTAGCAAGGAAAGTTTGGATGTCAAAAGTTCTCCACACACAAACCATAATGAGCTTAAGCTTATCTATTTAAGAACCGACAAGTTTGAATGTTTGATATGCCTTTGCTTGGATAAAGTTAGGCACAGTGGTAAGGGGCTGTTGAGTTCCATCTGGAAATAAGCATAGAAACTAGCCTCCCAGCAGAGTCACATCCCCGCCTTCCTTTGGTTGTGAATTTGTGGGTTTTCTATTCCCATATCCATATCGTCTAAGAATCGTTGTCTTAGTTTGTTGTACTCAAGCTTCGTCTCTGCATCGTTTTGGTTAGTCCTTCTTGTGGTAATTACCTTTTTTATGCACTTATTTTCTTCTGCATTAGTTATTCCTTTTGTATCATGAATTGTTTACGTTTGCTATCACTGATGTGCTCTTCTTGTGTAATGTCCCTGCGTTAGTGGTCAACGTAATTTGTGCTTCGGTATTCAATATATTCTCCATTAATTACAGAGATAGATTTCATATCCGTACTATGTTGCGTCTACAAATTGTTCCTCCATCTTTATTCATTTTTAGACCTCTCTCTTTTTACAGCCTTTTCGTTGTCTTACCGTTCCTGTTTTGTTACTACATTATGCATGTTAAATCCTCCCCTTTTGCTCTTCCCTCTTTTTGTGCCTATTTTGTTTCCCTCTTATAATTGAATGGTTGTTTGCTCCATATATTCGAGTTACTGTCATTCGTTGTACACTGTAGAACCATTTCTGAATGTGGCGGTCTAACAGTAAATGGTACATGTGTTTTAGAATTGTGTGTTCATGTTGAAATAGGAAAGAAGTTAAAATTGGTTATGACAGTCATTGAGCTATGCATTACTTCTTAGATTAAATAGGATGCCCCATATTTCTTTTATTCATCACTGGATTATGAAATGTGACTGTATTGCCTTGATCTAGCATGTCCCCATCTAAGTTTGCAAGCTAAAATTCAGTGTATTCAAGACTTTTATTGCTGCTCAATTTTCTACTTACATGGAAATGTATTTATTAAGTCCTATCACCATGTCATTGTGATTTATTTACCTACTATTATCATATTATGTTGATTTAAGAATTGTCATCACATACAATAGGTAATTGCATGATTTATTAGTAGACTCCTTCTCAATTCCTAAGTTGCCCTATTCCCACAAACAAGATTTTGTGATTTTGACTAACACTTTTTCTGCTTTGAATAACAAAATCTTGTTTGTGGGAATATTTACTCATTGATATTAGCATACATACAGCTTATGTGAACGCTATCCGGGCAGCCTAACACTTTATTTATATTGATAATCAGTACTTGATTGGTTCTTCATTTAATTGGGATTCAAACAAAGATATTTGTAGGCGTGTGGTGTAAATTTTTGTTTCTTGCCATGCTTCCGGATACAAGGTTTTTATTAGCAAGATCTGCAGATAGTGCATATAAGAATTATCAACTGGTTCAACCCTTTGTCAGGGCTCCAAAATCCTATGTACATTCTGAACGTAAGCCTATGTGCCTAACTTAGTTATGTTTTCTTGTTTTGTCGTACATGTCCTGGTAATCCTTTTGTTTTCTCATGTCAAGATGGCTGATTGTTTAGTGTCTACGCTTGCAGTCACCAAGGTCTCTAACACCTGATCGAATCAAAGTTGTTCTTGGTGAAGATCAAACAAAAAGCTATGAAGAGACTTATGATATATATCTACTTCCACCAGGTGAAGATCCAGAAGCATGCCAAGCTTATTTGAGAATGCGGAACAGGAAAGGGAAATACAATCTAGTGTTTCAGGTATGCCAATTTTATGCTTAATGGTTACATACTATGCAGTTGTGAAAAATATTTTTTGTTGTTCTATTACAAGTATTGTATTCTAAGGTGCGTTTTATATGCGTTCTCACTTTTTAAGTTACTGTCTTTTATTTAATACATGTAGATTCTAGGAAGCTTCGCCGTTTTAGATTTTTCAGATTTTCACCACAGTAGCACCTGTTAGTTCATAAGCTTAATTATGTAGTGAGCATGAGAAAAAAAGGAAAGACCAACCAAATCTTAACTATGCTCTCCTTTCTTAACTTGATTCATTTGCTCAGTCTTCTTTGAAGATTTATAGGGGTTTCTACCATGGTAGTTAGCTTAGATATGCCCTATTTTATCTTTGTTTGTCCTCGCTATCCTATCCTATGTGCCCTAAACAAATTCTTAGCTTAGATATACCCTATTTTACCTTTGTTTGTCCTCGCTATCCTATCCTATATGCGCTAAACAAATTCTTACCGTTGGCCTTGCTGTTTCCTGTCCACTAGCTGGCTTATGTTATTGGTAATTTGAAGTGGGTTATTGATAATCCTTTTATCATATCATCAAGAATTACTTTTGAAGTCAGTGTATGTCTTCTTGGTGGTTTGATGGCATTGAAATATACTATATCAGCTGTGCTGAAGAGAAGCAGCCGTGTATTTTCTGATGGCAAGGCAACTATTAGGATTGACTGATTGGAAGTCCAGAACAGCTTAACCGAAGGTACATTCAGGTAAGCATCATCTTTGCTGTTTGATTCTTGCAGTTTCTACCAATATGATCTGTCTTCGGGTTCATCTCGACAACCGATTAAGAAATACAAAAAAATTTACCTTGCTTTTTTTTTCTAGCACGGCGTGGCGCCGCCCTTACCTTTCTAGTTTTTTTTTATCTCGTGTGCGCTAGATGCGCTGCTAGCGCGCGGTCGTCTATTAGACCACCCCATGGGCTCCTCACCCAGCACCTTCCTCACACGCTATCTGAAAATAGTTAATATTATTTTCTCCCCTCCCATGCACACCCGTCACTATCAACAAAAAAGAGAAAGAAACAAAGAAAAAGCACACCCGTCTCCCCCCTGCTCCCCTTCTCTCAGTCTACAGAGCCGGCCGCCGGCGATAACCCGAGGTCGCCGGCCCCGAGTAGACGCTGCGCCGCTCGCGGTGCCGCCGTCTCGCCCCGAGCCGCCGCCGTGCCGATCCGCTACGCCGCCCGTCGCGCCCCCGAGCTGCTCCCGCCGTTGTGCCGCCCCGATCTTCCGCTCCTCCGCGCTGATCTACAGCGTCCTCCATTACCTCCTCCCGCGCCTCCGCGGGACCCACCGCCGCTGGTCTCGTCCTCGACGCTGACACCTACGCCACCCCGCCGGCCCACCTAGCTGTCCACCGCCGCAGCGGCACGCCCTCTCCGCAAGAGCCCCTCCTCCGGGGCCCGCGCGTGGAGGGTGCATCGGGCCGCCAAGGACGCCGCGGTCTCACCGGCCGCCGATCTGTCACCCATCGCCGCCGACCAGCCGTCGTCGATTCCTCTTGCTTCTTCCTCTGATCCTCTCTTACCCATTGGGTGCCGTACCCGTTGGGGATTTGGGTTCGGTAAACCCAAACCCTCCCCAACATTAGCGTCGGCGGCAACCAACAGATGGATCAATACAGGTAAAAGTTCCAGCTATTTAAACTCAAAACACAAGAATTGCATGCTTTAAAAGATCCATTCTTATCTTGAACTTTTGAATTGTTACATGAGCTAATGTTAACACAAATTAGTGAAACTCTATCTTAAGAAGAAACGGGAAATCATCTGGCAAATTCAATTTTTAACTCTCTACTGCTGGTCAGGTTGACGTCCCATGTCCAACAGCTCTTGAATGAATGGGAGATCCAGTTCTTGGTGCTTGTGAGCTTTGCCTTGCAAGCCTTCCTTCTCTTCTTCTCGGGTATTAGGAAGCGTACCATATCAGGTGTTCTGAGCGCGCTCCTATGGCTCGCCTATGTGTCGGCTGACTCCCTTGCAATCTTTGTGCTTGGACATCTCACGCTCCACATCAATGCCCTGCGCCATGAGCTCGTGCTCTTCTGGGCGCCGTTCATGCTGCTTCACCTTGGCGGGCAGGAGACGATCACGGCCTTCTCCATGGAGGACAATATGCTGTGGAAGCGGCACCTGCTGAGCCTTGCGACACAGGTGGCGCTGGCCATCTACATCGTCAGCAAGCAGTGGCAGGGGGGCAAGCAGCTCCTGGCTCCCGTAGTGCTGATGTTCATCTCCGGTACTGTCAGGTATGCTGAGAGAACATGGGCACTCATGACTGCCGCCAAGTCAGCAACACCTGGAAGTAGTTTTCATTTGTCTGACGCGCACAAGGTTAAGACATATGCCTATCTCTTTCAAATACATAAATCATTGGAGGAAGAACCAACTTATGCAAAATTTGTGTGGCTGGCTGGTCGCGGTCTCAAAAGATGGATGTCATTTCTCATGGAAATGATGCCGTCCTTGCGACGTGATAGAAAAATCATTTTTTCCGAGGAGTTCCTTTGCAATGAAAACCGAGTCCACAGTTGTTATAAGTTGGTTCAGGTTCAGCTCTCTCTTATTTATGACTACTATTATACGAAGCTTGGAACACGCCACTGCCACCTCAGCCCAGTAGTCAGCTGGATTCCCCGGCTCATTACGTTGTTCTCAACTTCTGCAGCCTTGATGCTGTTTGTGAGGGCCGATATAAAGGGTTTTCTTGTCAACTCTAGTAGGGCTGATATTGCTGTGTCGTACACATTGCTGATCGGAGCTATCACATTGGAGATAATCTCCAACATTATAGCCATCTCATCATACTGGGCATACCTTACAGCAATGGAAAAGTTTCCACGTGGAAGGGCAATCTTCAGCATAGTCAAGTGTGCTCATCCGGAGAGTAGATGTCAGTGGTCGGAAAAGCTGGCGCAATACAACATCATTCATGGGTGCATACTAGAGAAACAAGCCAGTCTATTGGGGCGGATCATGCGATGGGTCGGCATCAACTGCGACACTACACATGTCAATGTCTCATATGAGCTGAAGGAGCTCCTCCTTGATAAGCTTTTACACATAGCCAACAGCCCACATGTAGATGAATGGGAGTTTACCAAGTTCAGTGGCCAGTGGGCGAAGTGGAAGCTCCAGGACAAATGCCAAGGAAGAACAGCTCAGGCTCTATTCTCTAAGACCATTGAGCGTGTGGATTTTATATCCAGCATCCTTATATGGCATATAGCAACGGACATATGCTTCTTTGATGACGAGGTATGCAACTCTCCGTGCAGAGACCCAAGCAGAATGCTATCCAATTATATCATGTACCTGGCTTCAAACCATGGCATCCTTGTCGGCAATGATGGGCACTTTGTGCTCGAGATGGCTCGACGCGAAGTTGCAAAATTGCTTGAAGTAGAAATTGGTGGTGACCAGCAAGCCCTAGAGCAATGCAAAGTCGTCAAAAGTATACGTGACAAGGTTGGCAAGGAAGACGATCTAGCCGAAGAAAACATAAGCAAGTTCCATCGTATTGAGGTATTCTCTGATGTGCCAATCTTACCTCGTGCTCACGGGCTTGCCACCGGGCTTCTAAAGTTCAAAGAAGCGATTGATCCATGGGAGCTAATCATGAATGTATGGATGGAGATGCTATGCTACATGGCACCTCACTGCGGGGCTGGGTTCCACTTTAAGCATCTAAGCACCGGTGGCGAATTCGTCACTCATGTCAGAATTCTACTGCTGAATCTCGGCCTAACGGCCTTTTTTCCTCAACCGAAAGAACCAAGCCAATCTCTGAAAGTTCGCAGTTCTGCCAATGAGAGCTCTGAACTATGAGATTGTGCATCTTTATACATCTTATCCAGGAGCAAGTGTACATAATTACATTAATGTCGTGTTACAAAGAAACATGGGGGTTTATTTGTTACTTAGGTATACATCCATTTTCTGTTGTGTATCTACTATAATTCGTTGCATATGTACGTACAAACATTAATACATTATGCACTATGCTTTAATGTTGTGTTCTTTTTTATTTGTTACTTCGATGTACATCCATTTTCTGTTGTGTATCTACTATAATTCCTTGTATATGTACGTACAAACATTAATACATTATGCACTTTGCTTTAATTGTTGGGATACGGGTAGACTATACTAGCACAAATTAAAATTTCTATCGTGTAAATCAGGAAACCATGTGAGTAAGAGATTATAGATCGTTACCACTAGACGCGCAGTGCAGCGGAAGTAGAGTTAAAGCAGCCGATTCAATGAAGAGCGCTTCGATGTAGACGATAGTAGTCGATCGTCTTCTGACCAACCGTCTCCTCCTTGCGATCGTCTCGATCAGCGCCGTAGTCGTAGCAACGCCTCTACCGAGGTCCACACGTCCAGGAAGGGAACACCGTGCGTCGGTATGCTAGCACCAGCGCGCACGGCAGGGGTTATGAGAGGTGGTGGTTAGGGTTTTTTGGGATACAACTCTCAGCCCCCACACATCTCATTATATAGTCTCCAATCGGATCCTTATCCGATACGAGGGGAGATCGAATCCTAGTCGAAAACTATCATCACCTTTATCGTTCCAGCCCATTAAGTGTGTAACCCTGTAGGTTCATGCACATTTGGCTATGGGTCGAAAACTTCTTTCCGGTCCATAGGTTGGTAGCGATTCCTAGCAGGACATAATGACCTGTAAATATACGTAAAGATCATATCAGATGAACCTATATAATGCTTGTGTACCGATCCTTTTGTCTCACAATACTAGATCAAACTCAAGGTGAGAAGCGTGCCATCCCATGATAGCTCGATCCTTTCACTCGAACCTATGATGGATTACTCAGTTGTGATTGACTCTTCAACTATATTCGGCATGGCCATACACTTTCTTAATTCAACCATATCGAGAGGCCCAGAGATATCTTTCCTGTTATATATGAGAGGCAAATTCTATCTTAATCGCTCATATTCCTCCACATATTTTATAGTAAACCCGAAAGCTATCTTTATGACCACTCAGTCACGGAGTAGTGTTTGGTAACCCCTAAGTAAACTATTACATATGTAGGAAACAATGACGATCTCAGGTCTAATGATCCTACATACACTATATATAAGACCAACTGATGACACTTAAAAATATAGCAATTCCAGCAGTACCTTATGGTGGGTCAATCCAACATCATGTTTTCTAACATATATCCACATTATTGATTTGATATCACATATCTGTGATCCGTGAAATATGATCATTAATCAATACATGTACTGATCTGTTAATCATAATTGTCCCACATAATGATATAATATCAAGGATAATTTAGAATAATATCAAAAACATAAATAAAGAGTTTCACGAACAAGTCACATACTTGTTGATTAATACGAAAGATATTTATTCAAGGGACAAAATAATATATTATTTAAAAGATCATAAACATAGAAGTGATAAAATCATCTGCATGATTGCCTCGAGGGCATATAACATTACTGTTGTGTTCTTTTCCCCTTGAGTGGTTACGCCGTGTTTGAATCCGAAGAAAATATCGTGTGAATTATCGCTAAAGGTAGTGTATATTTCAAAACTAAACAGTTGCCTGGAATGTATGGGGGCACCATCAAACATGATCTCCCCTGGCTGTCCTCACATTTCCATAGAAATTTTCCACACAAGTACAGCATATACCCCCGGTCCAGATGTTCTGTAGGGTGTGTTTGGTTGGGTGAATCATAACCAATGGGATGGGATAGTGTAGGATGGATAGGATGATTCTCGATGGTATGGTACAAGTAGGCTGTTTGGTTGGTGAGATAGGATAATACACAATTTTGTTTGGTTATTTGAATACGATGATCCAGAGCCCGCTTATTTCAGCTTGAGTTTCTAGCTTCTGAGTTATTTTTTTATTATTCCTAAATTTTATCTTTTTATGGTTTTTTTGGCTTTTTTTGCCGGTTTCTTCGTTTGCATTACACGTGATGGGCTAACCTTTTTTAGATTTATTTAAATTTAATTAAATAAGCTATAAGACATGGCTTATTAAACCCAACTGAGCACCCCCAGATGGTTCGAGATGATGTTTGACTGGAGAGATGGCAGTGGATATGGTAACTAGGTGGTGAGATACCCCTAAATACCTCATCACTTTTAGACCACTGGATCAAGATCTAACATATCTAAGCTATCTTCCTAAAACATAAATTTTGTTTCTCTCACTCCTCCCAACCCAAACCTGTAACATTCCAAAAATTCATAGTCTTTAAAATTAATTCTAAATTATTTCTTTAAAAGTGTTTGGATTTTATTTGGATTTTATATATAATTCTAGAAGAAAATATCAAAATTCAAATTCCAAAAATTCAAATTGTAGTCTTAAAAAATTTCCAAGGGTCACCCATCGCCCCAAGCCGAGCACACTTAACTCTAGAATTTCTAAGTGATCTACTACCAAAACATATTTGCTCTTTTATTTTCTTTTTGTTACGAAACCTAATAGGTTTTCGATGTGGACAAATACCTAAATTACCCTTGGTGGTTCTCTACTATAAATATAAAGACATTGTACCATGTAAATAAATCTATTATCAATAAAGCATACGTTCTGATATATTCTATTCTCCTGGTGTCTTATATGATTGTGTGATTGCTTCCAACGATTGCGTTGTCGTTCATCTATCTCCACCGATTTCTTAACACATTATCAGCACGAATCGCTCTCCAAGATGAAAGGTACGCGGATCACTAATCAATCTATTATGCATTGCAATTTCTATTTCAACCTAGATTGATATTGATCTATTTGCAATGCCATTATTGTTAGATCGGATGTGTTCTAGCCGATTCTAGTTTTCAGATTGATTTATATTTTGTATGCATGATTAATCACACCTGAGATTCATTAGATCAAATAAGCTAGAATTTAGATCAATCTCAAAATAGATTAGAAATTATTTGGATCGTATGATTAGGCACTGTGGATAACATCGCCACACAGCCTAGCCGCCCGAAGCAATGGCCACAATCCAACACCGCCCGGTATCTGTTGCAGCCTAGCCATCGCCCGAATGCCTGATCGACTGATCTTTACACGGGGTCTCGAATCAAATGAAAATGTTGTACTAGTAGGACCTAGTAGTAGTACTAGTGTGATTCATTGATTGGAAGAGACTCGGATGCACCATAGATTTATGACTCCAGCCTGAACCAGGCTTTGTTATAGTACTATTGCATCTGCTTTGGGTGCTGCCCATTATTTACTGTCCCCAAGCAAGGCAATTAACACCTTTGATTAACATCAAAGCTTTGGTAAGGTAAACACCCCAAATGGCCATTGCTTTGAGAGATGATAGAGATCTTGCAGATGAACTAGAGCAGAAAAGAACATGCAGTGAGGATAGTACTCACGAAGCGCAGTACTGACCTCCTCCATTATTGGTTAGGAAATCTTGGGCCGTACTGGAGAGAACGACTAGGCGAAACCGCAGTTACGGCACTGCCCTGCATCAAATTCTGCTGCTGGCCATGCTGCGATGCTGCGCCTGCCTGACTAATGCATTCAAGATTAGAGCTATAAAGTTGACCCTAAAGTTTGCAGATAAGTCTAGAAGACCAAGTTTCGCCCTAAGATAATTAGCTTTTAGATTATATGAACTTCATTATAATCTTTTAGCACCTTTGACATAATTGTGTTTTCTGGATTTATTTTCTTCAGCATGTTATTTCTGGTTATTTAGTGATTATGAAAATTACTTATTAATTAGTAGAAAGTTATTAAAATTACTAGAAAATCCTAAAACTTGGTTTTTAGGTATATGAGTGTCCGTAAATTTGTGAAACCTTAGACTTAGTATACTTTGGAAGCATCATATTTCTTTTATGATTTATTTCCTGGCATTGTGTGTTTGGAGATTTATTTAATGGGTTAGTAATTCTGAAAATTGCTTAAATGCCCTAATAATCATAAGAAAATCCCAAAAGGTTGCTAGGAAAATCTGAAAAAAGATACTTTATCTACTGAATAGATAAAAGTAAACGGTTACTTATTTGCACTCATTTCATGCAGTTGAGATTACTTATCGAAAGTAAGTATGTATAAAATTACATTAATATTGTACGATATTGAGCATCACGAAGTGGATGTTTGCACGCCCTGAATGGCTGCAATTGTATCACCTAGACTTATTCCATTGGCATATAGTCATACCGCTGTCAAGCATGACGCTGACATAGTTGTACTCTTTTACCGCTGAAAGGTAAAACTTGGTAGTTGATAAGGTATCGCCTCTACTCTACTTTAGAGTATTACTGGTAGCCCTAAAAGCACTTTGCCAGGATCTATTGCTCTTTCTAAAATCAGAAGTCCGCATGCAAGTATTACTCCGCCTTGCACCACACTGTCTCTGGACTAAGTTTAGATAACTCATATGTTACTAATAAATAGGTGCATTCATAAGTAAGAATATACCTACGGTGAACCTTACCCCTACTGAATAGTTGCTTAATAGAACACATTGCTAGCAACATACCTTACCTGAAGTAAAATTAATTAATCATGCATGGAATAACATTTGTAAATATTATGCATGACATTTTAAAGGAATGATATGCCTCAGCTCATTATTGCCGAGATGGCAATAGAAAATGTGTGCCTCTTGGAGGAATATAGTCAAATGTTGAATCCCAGAAGGATCACCTCGACTAGACAACGCTATGAACCTCGAAGACTAGAAGTCTATATATAACCCCCATCTTCCATATTACAAAGTGTGCATTGATTTCACGCCAATAAAATTATACTCTTGAAGTAGTATAACAATAACTTATTGTTAAAGATCTAAGTTAATTCAAAATAAATGCTAAAAACATGCGTTCTCATTTGAAATTTTATGGTTGGCGTGAAAAGGGGGAGGAATTTGGGGTATATGAGGAATATTTGAACCTCCGAGGCACAAGCACAAGAGTACTGATAAGCATTGTGGTATATCTTAGGTCAAATATAGAAGCAAATAAGCCTGAAACTATAAATAATGTAGTTTATTTGAGATATACTGTTATCCATACTGTTGGCAAATCATTACAACCCTCAAAGGGTAATTGATCTGTCTTCAGTTATATGTTAGTCGCCGGCATGCAACCACATAAATGGAATTTTACATGGTAGCATGAAGCTACCGCATAAATACCACTGAAAACTATAACCATTTGCTTGAAGCAAATATAACTCTCAAAATACTAGATGACCTATTGGATATTAATGATCCCGAATGATCTAAAAATGTCATATTCATTTGGCATTATAAATTATAGCAGGCATATAAATTACCTTCCAAATTAATCACATATATTCCTGAAGAATAATTATGTCATCTGGGAGGTTAAACTAGAAGTATATTCCAGCAGAGTATATATAAATATATTCCATATAGATTAATCGTCGGTTGTGTTTTATGTGAAAGTGTTATATTCATACTTTTGCCTACATCCTGAAGATGTACTTTATGTTATCAAAACATAATATTCTTGACCAGATTAAAACATGTTGCATTAACACAAAACCTGATGTTTGTGTAATTCAAATTTAAGATAGAAGTATAAGTAATTGGATCATAATATTGGGCAATATATATAAAAAGCTAGAATATTTTACTGTCGCAGATTAATAACCCACTAGGTGTTTGGGATAATCTACCAGAAGTAGAGATACACAGTTTTCCATACCACTACATTAATAAATATCTAGCTCACTGCATTAAGGAAAAGAACCCCAATTAAGGATAAGTGTGTATTATGATAATCAATCATTTCTTATATGATATCACTACCACGGCATACTGAGAGGATTTTAAAGTATGCTATTAAATAAGATCATATCTCAGCATTAAGAGGGAGAGAAATGCCCAAAATTTTTGAATGTCGAGATATTTTTCTGAAGAAAGATTTTTACTATATGGTCCACGCACTAACTAAGCTAAATATAAGTTTAGCTGATACTCTTGTACGCCAGAAGTGGGGAGACTGCCAGATTTCTTTGCTCATTGCATGGAGGAGTTATATAGTATTTACCTAAAGTAAATGTGTCGCTAAGTTTGGAATACCCCGGGATGAATAGTATATCCATCTCTGCGAAATTGACTTATTAGTTTGTGACCTAAACTTTACGAGGACGCCTGTGGACCTAAGGTCTGATGACACTAGTCAAAATAATCATTAAACACTACTTGAATACTCTAGAAGAGAACTCACTCTGACGGTGAAATACCTCATGAAGAGGCTCGTCTTAAAGATGAAAACCCCAGTAATAAAGCGCACGCATATTACAATACTAGGGAACACAGAACTACCAAAAGGCCTTCGTTTGGCGAAATGACGGAGTTTTGGTTAATATTGAAAGATACTCAATTATGAGGATATTTGGAGAAAGGTTGTCGATAACCAATTTACCTCTAAAATTGCTAAGAATTTCTCGTATGAGAACATAAATCCGAAACCAAAGTCCATGGCTGAGCACCTAAAGTGTTCATATCGGGTCAAAATGAAATAAAGCAATTGAGATCGAATCATAATCGCGGATGAAAGTCTTGAAACCTGTTCGTTCAGACTTGATAGGTCATTATGAAATAATAAGATGGTGAAAGCGATGGTTCAAGGATCTCTGTAGAGATCTATATTATCTTGTTATGAATGAAACAATATTCTATTATATAATAACTCTAGCAGATGACATGAATAAGATATGCAGTTATTGGATTATGAATCCTTGATGGGATCTATGAAGGAACCCAAAACTCAATCCCTGAAGGACTCAAGGTTTTAACAAAAAGTAAATTGCAACATGTATATATATGTATATAAGACTCATACATGATAAACTCTTACTTCAAGAAAGAGTTCTCCTAGAATTGAAAATATCTTCTAGAAGAGAAAACATTTCCCTGAAGAGAAATGAGATCACCAGTTAATTAAAAATATACTAATGATTGTGCAATCTCTAGAAGTGGATAAGAACTCATCCAAGACCCGAGGAAATGAAATGAGGAGGCTAAGAACCAGAAGTATGCCACATGAGCACATATGAAGTGCATCTCCTATCAGAAGATGACAGAGTGCCAATATCCTCTATTACCATGAAGATATCATATATATTGGTATCAATAGTAAATTTATTAATCCCCTAAGTGCCAAAATTAAGACTACTTATATTGATTCTATGGTAATATGACCATGCTATTAGTTTTGTAGAACAAACTTTTGGTCATATGGTACTACTCAGAGATGGTTGCTAAATGTTAAAAGACCTGAAGGGTTTTGGTAAGTCACATCTTGAAGAAATGTGACATTGCAATTAATTACCCCCATATCTTGATTAGGATAAATATACTGGCCTACATTCATTTCTTAAAGTGTATTAAAGGCAATAGAACAATAAGGCTTCACCGGAAGTGGTCTTCAGGGGGAGCATATGCTAAACTTTTATAATTATGCATAAGATTCAGAAAATCTTGACTTTAGTCAAACCTAGAAGGTATTGACTTGATAATCACGACCTTGAAGGTTTTTTCATCTATCGATATAAGTTCAATCGATGGACATGATAAATGTTTTAAAAATTGTAATATATCCTGAAGATATTTTATAAATCCTGAAGATAAGTGTTGCAAATCCTGAAGATAATCATTGCACTCTTTTTCCTTAGTAAGTTATTACCATTGGATTTTCTTCCTTGAAGGGTTTTTAATGACGTAACAACTGCAATACAATTTAACGAGTGCTATGTACTCTTTTCTCCATTCCTTTTTTCCACTGGATTTTGGAAAGAGTTTTTAATGAGGCATATGCATATCGTGGTATGAAGCCTCACTAGAATGTATTTGGCTTAAGTGAATGATTAGCCACATCTAGAAGTTATGTGGCACAAACATCGTTGATGACCCCCACCGTTATCTGTGAGAGATAATGCAGGTTATGTGGCACAGATGTAAATAGGCTATATTTAGAGCAATATCCTGAAGCATGTTGCTCCTAAATTCTTTTATTCTCACAAGCTCCAGAAGAACGAAGAGGAAAGATACTAAAGCTAAGTCTTATGATAATTCGACAGATTTATTCACAAAATCTCTCCCAGCCTCTAGCTTTCACAAATGTATTCGAGGCATAGAGATGACACAGCTTAGAGAGTTATAAGTTTTAGGGAAGTAAATCTCTGAACCATAGCCCTGATGTAAGGCTAGAGGACTTACATAATCCTAAAGATCTAAATGTTACACTCTTTTTTCTTTGTGAGTTTTTTCTGAAGTTTTTCTCACATAAAGGTTTTTAATGAGACAATAGGTGCGTCACAAGAAACGGATACGATGTACTCTTTTCTCCATCCCTTCTTTTCCTACTGGGTTTTTGGGAGGAGTTTTTGATGAGGTATATGCATACT
This sequence comes from Melocanna baccifera, assembly GCA_036346265.1. NCBI lineage: Eukaryota > Viridiplantae > Streptophyta > Magnoliopsida > Poales > Poaceae > Melocanna > Melocanna baccifera. The sequence continues at coordinate 13,606,964 of CM070704.1, read as the reverse complement.
GTGGTATTCGCTCAAGGGGAGTGTTACGAAATCTAATAGATTTTCGATGTGGGCAAATACCTAACCTACCCCTGGTGGTTCTCTACTATAAATATAGAGACATTGTATCATGTAAATCAATCTATTATCAATAAAACATACTGTTGTAGGGGTGGCTCCCACCTAAACCCAACCGGCCTGTTAGAAAGGCGTAAGTATCGAGAGAGGTATGTATAATGACGTGAATGCCCTCGAAGGGTATTCTTGTAAAGGTGCTCCTCGCAAGGAGATATATATGTGATATCAGCCATAGGGAGAGGGGACATCTCATCTAACTCCCCACTACACATTTTTTCTGTTTGGTCTGTAACCACAACAGTTGGCGCCGTCCGTGGGGAAGACAAGAGCAAGTCTCAAGATTTCGAGAAGGATAGCACCGAAGAAAGCTCCATCATCGGCGGTGAAGAAGAAAGAAGGGGATGTGACGAGGTTCCGCGTCGACGCCAGGGCGTCGGCATCGGCGGGCGCGAACGGTCGACCCCGCCACCACCGACGCAACGACCGACTCTGCCAACGTCGAAGCAACGGTCGACCCCACCACCGCCGACGCAGTGACCGACTCCGCCCATGCCGAAGCAATGGTCGACCTCGCCACCGCCGAAGCAACGGTCGACCCCACCACCGCCGACGCAATGGTCGACCCCGCCACCGCCGACGCAGCGACCGACTCCACCCACGCCGAAGCAACGGTCGACCCCACCATCGCCGACGCAACAGTCGACCCCGACACCGTCAACGCAGCGACCGACTTCGCCAACACCGAAGCAACGGTCGACTCCGCCACCGCAACGGTCGACCCCGCCACCGTCGATGCAGCGACCGACTCCGCCCACGCCGACGCAACGGTCGACACCGCCCTCCGGGTGACTCCCCACCCCGCTGCCCGCGTAGCAGCCAACTCCGACGGCACCAGCCGGGCGGTAGGGGGTGGTAACGTCGGCACCCGTGAAGGCACGACCACCATCCTTACACCCAGTGCAGGAGCGCCGAGCGGGCCCGGCAGTAATGTGGGCCTCGTCAGCGACGCTAGAGTCCACCACACCAACGTGGCGGGTAACTCAGGAGCACAAGCCGTGGTCGCTGTTGTCTTGCCAGCGCGACCAGGTGCGCCGCTCACTTCAGCTACGCCGGCAGTAGAGAACGCTCTACTAACGGCTTTCGACACACTCCAACGGAAGTTAGTGGATCTTCGCGTGGCCGAACAGGCTATGCAAGAGGTTTGGAGCCCGTAGACCCTACCGGTGGTCGCGCTGGGGACCCACGCGCAGCAGCCGCAGCGGAACCCCTCGCAAGCTCAGATTATCAGCGTCATCTTCGGAGGTTCCTCGTTGGGAACCTCGGCGTGACAGATGCCGGGAGTAGCCCATGGTGAAGTTACCTTCACACCGGCCGACGCCCAGGGCGTGGAGTTTCCCCACCAAGACCCTCTGCTCATCCGAACTGACATTGCAGGCTGTGATGTCAGGCGTGTCCTTATCGATGGGGGTAGTTTGATGAACGTGCTTTTTGCGGAGGCCTTTGACCATATGGGGATTCCTCAAAGTCGTTTCAAGCCATCGAGGATCCTACTACACGGTTTTGGGGGCCAACCGCTGAGCACATTGGGCCAGGTATGTCTCCAAGTCTTCTTTTGTTAGAGCGATGATGTCAGAAGCGAGGACGTCGTCTTCGATGTCGCGGACACCCCAAGCCCGTACAACGCCATACTAAGCCACCCCGTCCTCAACTCCTTCAGGGTGGTCCCGCATCATGGCTTCTTGTGTATGAAGCTCCCAGGTTTGCGAGGTGTTATCACTATCGTTGGCGACCAAGATCTCGCCCGGAGCGTGGAGGTTCGTACTAGGAACCCACACCGCAAGGTGCACGCCCTCACCAACAAGCTCAAGGCAAACGCACTGTCCGCCCCGGGGTGGACCCCCAAGCCCCGATCGGAGGTCGGAGTCAAGAGGGTACCTCTCCAGGCCAACGGTCAAGTCGTCTCCATCGGAGAAGGCCTCCCCTTGGAGGTGGAGCAAGGTTTGCTTCGGGTTATCTGGAACAACGCAGATGTCTTCGCATGGTCCTCGGAGGACATCAAAGGCGTGGACCGCTCCCTCATCGAGCACAACCTAGCGGTCCGCTCGGATGCTAAGCCGGTCAGGTAGAGGCTTCGGCGTATGTCCGTCGATCGGCAGCAAGTAGCCAAGGTGGAAGTAGCGAAGTTTCTCCAGGCTGGAGTCATTCGCGAGGTCCAACATCTGGATTGGTTGGCCAACCCGGTGTTAGTGAAAAAAGCTAACGGCGCTTGGCATATGTGAATTGACTTCACTACCCTCAACAAGGCATGCCCGAAGGATGACTACCCTTTACCACGCGTAGATTAACTGGTTGATGCCACCGCCGGCTGCGAACTCATGAGCTTCTTGGACACTTACTCCGGCTACTACCAGATCTACATGGCCAAGGATGACGAAGATATGACTAGAATTATTACTCCGATAGGGACATACTGCTTTGTCAGGATGCCCTTCGGTTTGAAGAATGCGGGCGTAACCTTCACCTGCCTCGTCGCACTAGCGCTGACCTCCCAACTTGGAGGAATGTGGAGGCTTACATCGACGACGTAGTCGTCAAAACCAGGCAGCTGGCCTCCCACAGCCAAAATCTCCAAAAGACCTTTGACAACCTCAGGGAGGCAGGTATCAAGCTCAACTCGGACAAGTGTGTCTTCGGTGTGCGGGCGGGCAAGCTCTTGGGCTTTCTGGTGTTCGGATGTGGCATCCAAGCCAACCCCGACAAGGTCGACGCGATTCTCGCTATGGAGCCGCCCAAGACGACAAGAGAAGTCCAAAGACTCGCTGGCCGTATGGCCGCGCTGAGCCGCTTTTTGTCTAGGGCAGCGAACGGGGCCTACCATTTTTCAAGACCCTTCGTGGCTATGACGGATTTCGTTGGGACGGCGATTGCGCCAGTGCCTTCGACGACCTCAAGAGACATCTCGCAAGCCTCCCCACTCTAGTCGCCCTGGCGCCAGAGGCTCCCCTCTTACTCTACCTCGCTGCCTCAGCGACAGCGGTAAGCGCCGTCCTCGTCCTCGAGGAGGGCGCTCTTCAGTGCCCCGTGTACTTCATCTTTGAGGCCCTGCAAGGCGCTAAGACGCGATACACGGAGCTTGAGAAGTTGGCTTACGCGCTGGTCATGGCCTCGAGAAAGCTCCGACACTACTTCCTGACTCATCCAATCACCGTGCCATCCTTGTTCCCCCTGGCGGAGATGTTGCACAATAAAGAGAGCCATTGGACGCATTGGCAAGTGGGCAGTCGAGCTCGCACCATTTTCTCTGACGTATGCCTCGCGAACAGTGATCAAGTCCCAAATCCTTGCGGACTTCCTCGTGGAGTGGACCCCCTCGACCCAGCACGTCCAGCAGCCGGAGGACCCAGTGTGGATGCTTGACATTGATAGAGCCTACGGCGTTTCTGACGCAGGCGTGGGCACAGTGGTCACTACGCGCGGAACGACACCGCCTGTTATACTCGGCGCGTCTCGCATTTCCCGCCACCAACAAAACCGCCGAATACGAGACACTACTCTTCGGCCTCGCAAAGCTCAAAGCTTTGGGCGCGCGACGAGTTCTTGTCCGCACGGACTCACGGCTGGTGGCGGGCTAGGTGGACAAGTCGTACCAGGCCAAGGATTCCAAACTGGCCAAGTACCTAGCAACCGTGCGAGCAAAGGAGCGGTATTTTCTGGGCGTCACAGTGAAGGCCATTCCCCGAGCAAACAATGAGCAGGCTGACATTCTCGTAAAAGCCGCCAGCCAACAGCTCCCCACTCCCGAAGGAGCGTTCTACGAGGTCCTGCCTGCAGCGGCCATCACGTAGGACAACCGCGACGCGGCCATCGTCCAGCAGATCACCCAGTAGGGTGACTAGCAAGAGCGCATTTACGGTTTCTTGCAGGGCATCGCCGAGCCTGACGACCCCGTCGAGCTCCGCCACCTACAATGTCGCGCTAGGTCCTTCCAGGTGCTCGACGGAGTGCTCTACAAAAAAGGAGTCTGCGCATCGCTTCTACGGTGCCTCTCGTGCGACGAAGGAAAGCACCTTCTCGCAGAAATCCACGCGGGACTCTGCGGCTCGCATCTGGCGCTGAGGTCGCTCGTTGGCAAGGCGTTCAGGCAGGGTTTATACTGGCCAACCGCCGTCGCTGATGCCCAAGACCTCGTGCGCCGGTGTCAAGGCTGCCAATAGATGGGGCAGGTGATCCACAGATCCCCGACCGGCCTCAACCCCATTCCCCCGTATGGCCGCTGGCATGGTGGGGCATTGACGTCGTGGGACCTCTTCCTCGGGCCCCAGGAGACTTGCGGTTCATAGTGGTTGCTTTTGAATATTTCTCTAGATGGCCAGAGGCTATAGCTCTAGCCAAGGTAACTTCGGCAGCCATGCAGCGTTTCCTCTGGCAGAACATCATATGCCGTTTCGAGGTGCCCAAGGAGATCACTATCGACAATGGCCTGTAGTTCGATTCTGCCCCGTTCAAGGAGTTCTGCGATAACATGGGCATCACGCTCCGGTTCGCTTCGGTTGGGCACCCACAGTCTAATGGAGCGGTCGAGCAGGCGAACGACGCCATCTCCGCCAGGGTTAAGAAGCGTCTTGTCAGATTGCCAAAGGGCAAGTTGCCAAGCGAGCTCCACAGTGTCCTCTGGTCTCTCCGCACAACGGTGACACGCCTGACGGGATTTACGCCGTTCAAACTCCTCTTCGGCGATGAGACAATGACGCCCGAGAAAATCAAGGCCGGCTCGCGAAGGGTCCTCACCTAGGCACCAGAAGAAGAGCGCCAGTTGTCCTTGAACCTCCTCAATGGAGAGCGAGTAAATGCACCCAGCACGTCGTAAAGTATGCACGGCAAATAGTGCACATGCGCGGCCGCTCCGTGTACCCGCGAGGATTCTAGTCGGGGGACCTCGTCCTCAAGATGGCACTCCACGCAGACACGGTCGGCAAGCTGGAGTCCAAGTGGGAAAGCCCGTACATCGTTGCGGTAGTTTTACAGCAAGGAGCTTATCGCCTCGCCACACTTGAAGGGTAGACGCTCCGCCACACATGGAATGCGGACAGGTTCCGGAGGTTATCTTTAGGACAGCAAAGGCCAACATGTGGCAGCAGCAGCACCCTGTCTATTGTAAGACGCTTGCTCTTGCAAGCGGGAGATCAATAAAGCCGATCGTCCGCCAACCTTTCGTCGAGGTCCACCTCTGCACGCATTCTACGGAGTATAAATAAGATGTAGCATCGAGATCCGCCTCTGCACGCACTCTACGGAGTATAAATAAGACGTAGCGTCGAGGTCCGCCTCCGCACGCACTCTACGGAGTATAAATAAGACGTAGCGTCAAGATCCGCCTCCGCACGCACTCTACGAAGTATAAATAAGACGCTGCGGGGGACGTCTCCGCGCGCACTTTACAGAGTATAAATAAGACGTAGCGTCGAGATCCGCCTCCGCACGCACTCTACAGAGTATAAATAAGACGCGGATGCTGTCCTTGCACACTCTACTGAGTATAAACAAGATGCGGATGTCCTGCGCGCGCGTTAACGTACCCTTCGGAGCCTACCTAAGTCATAGTTGATAGTCTCACGCATTCTCCGGAGTACAAACAAGACACGGATGTTGTCCCTGCGCACTCTACTGAGTATAAACAAGACGCGGATATCCTGCGCACGCGTTGGCGTACCCTCCGGAACCTAGCTAAGTTATGGTTGATAGTCCCACGCATTCCACGGAGTACAAACAAGACGTGGATGTTGTCCCTGCGCACTCTACTGAGTATAAACAAGATGCGGATGTCCCGCGTACGCGTTGGTGTCATCGCTACGCGTACTCTTTCCGAGTATAACCAAGATGTGGTTGATATTCTCACGCACTCTGCGGAGTATAAACAAAGCGCGGCAGAGGCTCGCCTCCGCACGCATTCGGTAGGATGCAGATAAAGCGCACCAGACGCTTGTCCCCGTGCATTTCTGTAGGGCGCAGACTAGGCGTCAGATCCGCTGCCACCACTTCGAGGGGTAGGGGATGGATCGCTCGTGCGTCTACTCCGACTAGGCGTCAGTTCTGCTGCCACCACTTCGAGGGGTAGGGACGGAGCGCTCGCGCGTCTACTCTGACTAGGCGTCAGCTCTGCTGCCACCACTTTGAGGGGTAGGGGATGAAGCGCTCGTGCGTTTACTCCGACTAGGCGTCAGCTCCGCTACCGCCACTTCACGGGGTAGGGGACGGAGCGCTCGCGTGTTTACTCCGACTAGACGCTAGCTCCGCTGCCGCCACTTCGAGGGGTAGGGAACGGAGCGCTCACGCGTCTACTTCGACTAGGCGCTAGCTTCGCTGCCACCACTGCTTCGGAAGGCGGACAGTGGAGCGCTTGACTACCTCGACGGAACGCTCGCATGTTTACTTCGCTTACAAGGTGCTACGACCGTCAAGAGAAGCGAAGATGGCTGGAAGTGGCTAGCCTCCGTCGTGTCAGCAACTGACTACACAAGTAGTACGCAACGATAGAGTACTCGGAGCAACGGTTCTTTCTTTCATAAAAAAAACAAAAAAAAGCAACAACACAAAAAATTACATCGCGCAACACACCGGGTCCCGACAGCACACCTAGGGGGCCGCGCCGCCTTCGTTGCGCCGACGGACCTCCTCCAGCCAATGGAGGAAGTTACCTTCCCGGTGTAACGTTCGTCGCAACAGGACTTTGGCTGTGTCCTCCCCAAGGTGGCCCCAGATCCGGTCGTAGAAACTCTGGACGGCGGGCATAGTGGTGCGGGCGGCGCCGGACAATACCCTGGCTTCGGCCAGCAAATCCAATTGGGGATCGACCAGCTCGTCCACATGCTCACACCCCTGAGCATGGAGCAGGGCAAGGGCGAGATAGGCGCTGGCGAAGCCGTAATGATTGCCAAAGGTTTTGGCACCGTGGAGTGCCAGGCTCGAGCCCTCCTCGATCCGTGCCAGAGACTGTGCCACGTCCGCGGGGTTGTGCGTAAGGTCCGGCACGTCAATGGAAAGGTCCCAGAGGACCCCCTCCAGTGACTCCATGGCCCTCCACGCCGCCGTTGACGCGTCGCCCAAGGTCCGGTTCCTCTCTTCCAAGGCCATGGTAAGCCGGGCCTTCTCTTCCTCCAACGCGCTGATTTGCTCAAGTAAGTCGGTGCGCTCCTCTGCCGCGGCACGCTGGGTCTCTTCCGTGGCGCGTTGCGCCGCCGCCACCACGCTCTCCGCATTCGCCACAAGACTCCGCGCGTCGGAAGTAGCCATGGTGATTTTCGCCTCCAACATATAGATACGCTCGTCCTTGGTGGCGTGAGCCTCATCGGCAGCGTGAAGCTGGTCCTCCAGCACCCTCCGCTCGTGGGTGCGAGCCTCCTCCAGGGCCCGACTGATGGCAACTGTCTAACAGCGGGAGGAGACGAGTGTTAAATATGTGCTCAGCAAGCGGTGTAAACCGCGGGCTCAGGTACTCACCCTCATCTCCGAGGTGCCCAGCACGAGTGCCAGAAGATCCCCCCGCATGACAACAACGCCCGCCGATCTAGGCTGTTGTCGGCGCACTCCGCGGCCCTGTGAAGGGCGCGAAGAGTCTTCGGACGAGGGATGAAGTCAGACACGACGAGCCTCGAGGCCCCTGTGATAGCACCAGGTGTCCACATCGCGTCTTGCGTAACGAGGCCGGCGACTTTGCGGACACCTCTGCTGCTCGATCCTTGGCCGCGTCCGGGAGACCTCGTCTCTCCTGAGGTCAACGACGGCATGAGCAAGCAAATTGGAGACAGCTTCACGAAGTCGCAGGAGGAAAAGGAATTACGCCTACCTTCGGCACTCTCCGTCAGGGTACGGGGAGATGTCTGCTCAGCCTCTGGCTGGGTCGCCGATGCCCCACCAGCCCGGGAAGCGATGACTCCCTCCTCGGTCGGAGTGGCTTCCCGGTCGGACCCTAGGCCCCTGGTGACCGCACCCACCACGTGGAATCGCCTCGTGGGCGAGGGCGATCGTACCCAGAGGCGCTTCGCCCTCAGGGATTCGGGCGACGCGTCCTCGGCCACTCCAGTAGCTGTAAGGGCTAGAGCAGGCGACAGATCCGCGATGGCCGCCACTGGTGGCGAGGGTGCATCCCCAGCCGCTGGAGCAGGCAGAAGGCCCGCGGTGGTCACCACGGGTGACGAGCGCGCAGGAGGCAGATCCTCGTTGGCCGGTACAGGTGACATGGCCTCGTCCTCGACGACGTCGCTACCGACACAGCCAATCATTGAAGTTCTCTAGAACTAGCAGGGGAGATAGTTGAGACCTGGCACCAATATAGCACCATCATAAAAGGCATATCAGATCTAAATATTCCCATGGAGGGAGAAACCATCATAGATGTATGCGCACACATCGGAGCAGAAAAACTAAAGAGACTTACCCCCGCAACTAGAAGGAGTGGTAAAAAAGTAGAAGAACTACAAGAATCATCCCATAATGAAATAGCTATAAACTATGTAAACACAGGAGAATCCATAAATAGAACAATAATCAATGTTGATATCTATTTTGCAAAGAAATTATCACAATCATCGATCTTGATATAGAGTCTATATCGCTCGCTGAATATAAGAAAAAAAATCAGATTAGGAGGATTGAAAAGAGGCAATAGAAACTGAATTATTATTTCTGAATAAAAGAAATGTGTTTGGGCCTGTAAGCCACACACCTCCCTATGTGCACCCCGTAGGGCATAAATGAGTATTTGTTCGAAAAAAAATGAGAAAAATAAAGTTAAAAGATATAAAGTAAGGTTTATTACACAAGGTTTCACTCAACGATCAGGAGTTGATTATGAAGAAACCTTTTCTCCAGTCATGGGTGGTATTACCCCTAGATATTTAATCTCGATGGCAGTAAACCTGAATTTAGAAATAAAATCAATGGATGTGGTAATGGCATACCTTTATGAAAAATTGGATTCAGACATTTATATGAAGGTACCTAGAGGTATCCCTGTCCTAAACCAAGATAGAGTAAATAAAAATATATACAGTGTAAAACTCAGAAAATCACTGTACTGTCTTAAGCAATCAGGTAGAATGTGGTATAATCTTTTAAACAACTTTCTATGCAAGAAAGACTATACGAACAACGAGAATTGTCCTTATGTATTTATACAACGATTCCAGAATAGATTTTGTATAATATCAGTGTATGTAGATGATCTGAATATCATCGGAATCTTGGATGATATAAAAGAAGCGAGCTCTTACCTAGAATTAGAATTCAAAATGGAAGATTAGGGTAAAACCAAATATTGCTTAGGCTTGCAGCTTGAGCATGTCCTGAAAGGGATATTAGTGCATTAGTCAGCCTACACTCAGAAAGTATTGGGGAGGTTTGGCTTTAGAAAAATATACCCTTCAAAAGTACCAATAGTCGTTAGATCTTTGTAGCAAGACAATAATCCATATAGACCTAGAGATGAGGGGGAGGAAGTCTTGGGATCGGAATTTTCATACTTAAGTGCAATAGGAGCATCTATATATTTAGCAAACTACACTAGATCGGATATCACATTTACCGTAAATTTATTAGTAAGGTATAGTGCGGAACCTACCAAAAAGTATTGACAGGGAATAAAGGACATCTTCCGATACATCCGAGGAAGCAAAGACCTTAGACTATTCTACAGAAAGAACTAAGATCTGAATATGACCGGCTATACAGATGCTGGGTACTTGTCAGACCCACATACCACTAGATCATAAATAAGCTATGTATTTCTGTGTGGTGGAACTGCCATTTTACGAAAATCGTCTAAGCAAAATCTTGTATCGACTTCGACGAACCACTTAGAAATCATAGTGCTGTATGAAGCAGCACGAGAATATGCTTGGCTTCAACGAATGGTTCACCACATCCAACAGTCATACGGATTAACATAATGCAAGCTCCTACAGCTATCTATAAAGATAATGTAGCTTATGTCGCACAAGTGCAAACAGGTTATATGAAGAGTCATCTCACAAAGCAAATCAATCCTAAATTCTTCTCTGCTCATGAATTGCAAAAGATGGACGAAATTGTGGTATTGCATACTAAGTCATGTAAAAATCTTACAGATTTATTCACTAAATTACTTCCAGCATCTAACTTTGAAAGATGTATACGTGGAATTGGAATAATGAGACTTAGAGAAGTGCAGAATTCAGGAGGAAATTCTTCTCGAACTCACTATTAAAACTTGATCACGAAGATTGAGTACTCATGGAATAAATCCTAAAAATAAAATGAAATTAGGTGAATTGTACTCCTTTTCTTTTGACAAGTTTTCCTAAAGTTTCTCGGCCAAGGTTTTTAATGAGATAATTCATGCAACACAACACAACATGTATCATGTACTCTTTCTCTAAATTTTTTTCACTGAGTTTTTATGGAGTTTTGATGAGACATGAATGTGTTGAATGAGTGCTCAAGGGGGAGTGTTAAGAAACTTAGGCCTGGGCCTGCAAGTCTGGCTCATTAGTAGACACTCTCCACTTAACCTATAAATAAAGATCTTAATCATTGTAAATAGTACAAAAAAATAAAGAATAATAAAGAAAAGAGTTTCTCTATCAGTGAATACCTATTATCCCTCAGAATTCGCAGAATCTTTGTCGATGGTGCATTGCAGTAACTGCAACCACCGATCAAAGAGGCACTCTCAATACTATTTGTTCGCTTGTAGGGTACAAGCAGTGCCACTCACACTTCTTTTGTTTCATTCGTTATTGCTCTGGTTGTTTTTCTTCTTCTGTACTCTCGCATGTCTAAGTCATGTTTCGCGAGGTAAATAACAGTTTAGTGGGGGTCAACATAGTTTGGTGATGTTACGGTGAAACGCGCACGAACATAAGGCCGTAAAGGTAAACTGAGTAATGACAGAATTTTTTTTTTCCCCACATTTATGGGTATAACTGTACAAGTGAACTGTCCCATGGCAAAAGAACGACATAGTTTGAAGTATGACCTACAATACAGCGTTGAACATGGATATGACAATCTTTGAATGGTAGTAGAGTTCTTATCATACATAACTAATATACATCAAAGTAAAGCAGATTCCTTTATACATCAAATAATTTTATTCATCTTTCACAGCACTGGATTAGATGTGACATGCAAGTGATCAGAATCTTTTTTTCTCCCTAAGTGGCTATCCGTTTTTTTTTTTTTTTTTGAGATTGGAGGCAACTGCCTCACCAGCTTCTTTTATAGAAACCAGAATAACTAAGTCTTACAGCAAAGGTTCAACAAAAGCAAGCAAGAAAGATAATAAATAGCTGCATAGCCACCTAAATCAAGCTTAACTATCTCAAACCACCAGAAGTTTACAAGAGATGCTAAGGGAATGTACAATACAATATACTTATATATGAGTACTTTAAGAGATAATATAACCACATCATCAAACACCGATGTAAAAGGCATATGCTTAGATGTTATATTATCTATTAATTGTAAATAGTTATAAACACATAAGCACTTGTTAAGCACCAGTGCCTAGTTAAGCATTGATGCTACAAAATAAGCACCTCGTCTATCCTACGTAGCAAGAAAAATCAGTTCTTTGCTAAGTATATGCATTGTACATGCTCTAACAAAATGTAAACGTCTAGCCAAAGCCAACATAGCACTCTGAACTTCCAGCCAACACAAACATACTTCAACGCCTTCCAGACTACACACTCCTGCGTTCGATCCGCTAGCCCTGTTGAACACCTCCTCCACCACCTGGCACAACGCTCCAGCTCCTTACCGCAGCATGTCTTGGTCTGCAGGTTTAGGAAGAAACGCCCAAAATACCAGCCAATGACATGCATAAAAAAAACAAGATAGTTAGGATCAAAAAGCAAAATATATTGTAAACATGCACGGCTCCTTGCCTTCCAAATGGACCAAATTACAGATGCAATCCCAAATATGATCAATCGACGTTTAGCTTTAGGAAATTGTTCAATCCACTCCCGAAACAGATACTGAACATTTTCAGGCTTCGACTGAAAATTGAAAGTGCAAGCTAAGATGGTCCAAATATATTGCGATACAGGACAAGACAGGAACAAATGTTCAACTCTCTCCTCTCCACCACAGAACTAGCAATGTTGAGATCCATGCCAACCCCTTCTCAACAGGTTATCCTTTGTCAGTATGCTGTTCCTTAACACCAGTCAAAGAAACACCTTGATTCTCGGTGGAATTTTGACTTTCCACATAAATCTGTAGGGGTAAACACACTGTTGCATTTGTTAGAAGATAATTCTTCTCAACGTGATCGTGCTGTACACGGACTGCATCCTGTTCACCGTCCAACAATCGGTTCGGTTACGTGAGTTTGTTTCGGAGTCAAGTTGTTTGCGTTAATGCGATCCTGACTGCTTTGTCCATGTATCTATATGTTTGATCAATGAGAACAGTCCAAGGCGTGAGATTGCAGCCTTTGATGGTAGGGTAGTGATAAACATCATCTAGGTATTTTCTTCTAAACAATCATCCAAATTTCTCATATTTGGATATACGCGAAGATTCGTACGTCGCCAAGAATCCCCCTTACAATTAAGATTCGTGCGTCTCTCTCTGATGAGAGATGTTGGATTTTAATCTAAAGGTTATAAATTTAAATAATTGTTTGAAAGAAAACGTGGTATCAAACGTTTTTCTGAAAATGCCATCTGCCGCTCTTCTTTTTCCGTGGCTCATCGCCAAGGCCCACTTCCGACTCATCTTAGCTCACATCCTCTCGGCTCATCCGCGCTGCACCACCTCTCGGCTCACCCGCACCTTCTGACTCGCTGCGAACAGACTCGCCCACGCGCCACCTCCCAGCTCTGTCAATGTTTACCCTTTTTGTTAGGTCATCTCAAACATACCGAAGAAACCGAACCTAATGTTGTATAATCAATATATCACAGTGGAGCAACGGAAGCCAGCAACAAGATACTTGGAACCAAAGACTCAACATGAATCGATTCCGACAAAAAAAAATCTTTCAAAAACAAAAGTGAAGTAATTGCCCCACCTATTGCCGGTTTGCCACCGACCGGCCTCGCTGCTCTACTCTACTCAATCCCACCATCATCAGATCGAGGCCAAGAGACCGTGCCAGCCGCACCGCATCGAAGCTTGCCATCGGAGCTTGTAAATAATTTAGAAATTCTGCAAAAAAATATTATCAAACAAAGAAAAACTAAAAATGGATAAATCACGTTTAAAGAAGGCTAATTTCCAAGCAACAACATACCCTAGTCACCTGATCATCACACCAAATCCTCATCACTAGCAGCGAAGCCAGAATAAAAATAGAGGATGGCCTTAAAATATTAAGCTAAATTGAGAAAAACATAATAAACATAGCTTGTACAATTCAAATTCATATAGGAATGAAACTAGAGCAAAGCAAAAAAGCAAAATAAAATGAAGGTACCTCGCGACATTCCAAAACATATAAATATGCGTCAAGCGAGTTATTTAGGATTAAATTCTAGTCAAAGTCTCTTTGATTTGGTTGTGTTTTTATCGGTTAAAGGAGTACTACTTGAAGGGCTTGTGAAATAGTTACACAAAGTTTATTTCTACATTATGGCAAATCTATGAACATATTGAAATTTTCATCACTTCAAAAATTACCAAATACAAATTTCATCATTAGGCAATATCAACAGGGATCAAGACTCAAGAGAAATTGAGTAAAGAAAAAGAATATATATCTACCAAATCAACTTCTCACTAGATGCTAGCTCGTTGCCCCTAGTCCCTCTAGCCGTTGCTAGCACCGAGTGCTGAGTCGATGCCTGCTGCCCGCCACCCCGATGTCCAATGTAGTCCTTCGCCCACCGGTCCTCCACCAGTCTGCCATCCGGCTTGTCCTGGCTCGTCGCGCAACTGGCTTCCCACCCCCTCCTTCACACGGCAGATCCGGTGCTCGGCGTCCTCCTCTCCTCCTCCCGGCCTGTGTCTGTCCTCCCCCTCCTGGTCTCCCCAGCTCTGGCTCGTTGGGCCACACCTCCTCACGTCGCCACCGTCTTCCATGCATGGCAGCCAGCCCGTCACCGTCTGCTAGCTGGTAGGGTTTCTTCGGGCTTGCCCAGGTGTGCTCTCTCTCTCTCTCTCTCTCCCTATTTCTATTTGATTGTAATTGCAAATCGCCACCATGGATGTGAGAATGATTTGCTACTTGCTAGTTGAGCCTTGTGGACTGGTGGTTGTGGCCGGACTACTAAGAAAAGCCCATCTTCAAATCTCTTTCTCCCTGTGTCCCTCTGCTTCAGCCTTTGCCCTTTAGGAGCCCCGAGCTCGCATACATGGCACCTACACTCGAGCCTAATGAAGCCTCCTGATGAATTTGCCCCTGTTGATCACAACTAAGTCTAACATTATTCAAACAAATTAAACAGACATAAATCCAGGTCACTGAGGATTCAATTCAGTTAGCATAACTCTCTCCTCTCCATCTCTAAATTTTCTACTATGGAAAATAAAAGTTTCATAATTTATTTTGAATAAAAAAGAGAGCAAGGTGTGGGTTCTTTATTCTTATGCATGACATGATCTGCTAGTCTTCGCTAGAACACCTAGAGGGGAGGGGATCGAGTGAGACTTACAGTCGCCGATGAACGCCATAAGCGAAGACCCGTGCCTGCGTGATGCAGGCGTGAAAGAGAGTCGGTGCAGTTGTCCAGAGAGTCGCCGGCGGCGTCCTGTAGCAGCGGCGGCGGCGGTCTTCCCGTTGCTCAACAGCGCACAGTAGATCGGTTTTCGTTTTGGGTGTGTACGGGGTTTCTTGGTCTCACGAGTACTTTTTTCCGTGAGAGCCCGGAACCCCTTCTTTATATTGCGCTGTTGCAACGGGGGACCGTAACCAAAATATGGAAAGCTCCCCCGATCAGGGCGCTGAATAATCTCTTTCTCGCTTTGACCGCTTGGCCCGAGATCACATTCCTAACATTCTCCCTTGATCGTAAGGCTAAACATCATAAGCCTTCTCTCAATAAAAATTCACACCAAAGTAGTGCGTCACAACAATCAATTAAGTATCGCGGACATCGATTTATAGTGCTTCATTCTATCTCGATCGGATAACATAATACTTCATGGGAGTTGGTTACTTTATTTGGTCCTCTTTTTCCAGATCACAGCTCTCCAATAAACCCATGCCGCAACATGATCACGAAAATTATTGGGTGGTAAGCCTTTTGTGAGCGGATCCGCAAGCATAAATTTAGTTCCAATATGCTCAACCTTAATTGTTTGATCCTCGACTCTATCTTTCACAACATGATACTTTATGTCAATGTACTTGGCACCGCACTTGACTTGTTGTTACTCGAATAGAAAAATGCGGGTTCATTATCGCAGACAAAGTGAGTGGTCTAGAAATGTCGTCTACCACTCTTAATCCCGGATAAAGTTCTTTAGCCATACAAACCTGCCCAGTAGCCTCATAACATGCCACAAATTCAGCTGCATTGTCGATTTATGCAGTAAGTGTTTGCTTTACACTTTTCCATGATATTGCTGCTCCCGCGAGGGTGAAAATATAACTCGATGTGGACTTCTTAGTGTCTTTACACCCGCAAAATCAGCATCGAATAACCGACAACCTCAAGGTTATCGATTTTCTATATGTGAGCATGTGACCTTTAGTGCCTTGCATATAGCGTAGGACTTTCTTAACGGCTTTCCGTGGGTCCGGTCCTGGATTTGATTGATATCCGCCAAGCATCCCAGAATAAAAGCTAAATCGTATGTACATACTTGAGCATACATAATACTTCCGACAAGCCAGGCGTAAGGTATAGCCTTCATCCGATCAGATTCATAGTCATTCTTTGGGCATTGAAATTTCCCAAACTTATCGCCTTAACAATAGGAGCAAAGTAGGCAGAGCATTTATGCATATTGTATCTCTTTAGTACTCTGTCAATGTATGCCTTTTGTGATAAACCTAATGTTTCTTTGGACCTATCTCGTGAATTTCTATACCAAGAACATAAGATGCTTCACCGAGATCCTTCATATCAAAATTGGACGAGAGAATCTTTTAGTTTCCCGCAAAGATGTCCACATCTGCATCGCCAATAATATATCGTCCACATAAAGGATTAAGAAGGTGTAATTACTCCCCGAACTTAACATATGTACAATTGTCAACATTATTCTCCTTAAATCCAAAATTCCTTATGACTTCATCGAACTTAAGATACCATTGCCTAGAAGCTTGCTTCGTGCCATATATGGATTTCTTTAACTTGCATCCTAAATGTTCTCGCTTCCACAACAAAACCTTCCGGTTGTGTCATGTAAACGTCCTCATACAAGTCTCCATTTAGGAATGCAGTCTTAACATCCATTTGGTGCAACTCTAAATCAAAATGTGCTGTGAGCGCCATTATGATTCTAAAAGAATCTTTAGTCGAAACAGGAGAAAAGGTTTCATTATAGTCAATGCCTTCTCTTTGTGTAAACCCTTTTGCTACAAGTCTCGCTTTGAACCTTTCGATATTCCCTTTAGAGTCACGTTTTGTTTTGTAGACCCACTTGCAGCCTACTGTTTTGGCTCCATTAGGAATTTCTACCAAGTCCCATACATCATTATCGCCCATAGACTTAATTTCATCTTTCATGGCATTTAGCCACTTAGATGAATCCTTACTCTTCATAACTTCTTTATAAGAGCTAGGATCTTCCAGCTTCCCAAGATCATCTTCATTCAAGTAAACCTCATAATCACTTGGGATAGCAGATCTCCTTACTCGCTCGATCTCCGACAGTACAATAGTAGGCTCATTAGGCTGTTCATTAATCATCACAGAGGGTCGTGAAAGCTCATCATTAGGTACAAGACTAGCATTTTCAGAGCCCTCAACAGGAGGAGTGGCCACAGATTAATCGAGATGCAACAGAGTTGCAACAACAGGTCAATCGTGGGCACAACCACTTGGGGTACAACCGCTGTGGTACAACCATTTGGGGTACAACCATTTGGGGCATAGGAAAATCAGTTTGTCGGATTAGCGTGAAGGGACATAAATCCGCTTCTCCTCAAGATCAATTTTCCTAGGCTCCAAGTTCCCACCGATCCCATCATTTTCCAAGAACACTGCGTGTCTTGTTTCTACAAATTTTGTGGTACGATCCGACAGAGAATCGGTACCCTTTAGACTGTCAGTAGCCAATAAAATGGCAACTCACGCCTTGGGGTCTAATTTCCCAATCTGTGGGTTAAATAATTTAGCTTCACTGCACAACCCCACACATGTAGGTAATTCAAACTTGGTTTTCTCCACCCATAATTCATAGGGTGTTTTAGGCACTCGATTTATCGGGAACCCGATTGAGTATGTGTGCAGCGGTCTTTAATGCTTCCATCCATAACTTTACTGGCAAGGTGGAGTAGCTCAACATACTTCGAACCATGTCCATAAGTGTGCGGTTTCTTCTTTCCGCTACTCCATTTTGCTGAGGATCACCAGGCATTGAGTACTGGGCGACTATACCATTTTCTTGTAGGAACCTGGCAAAAGGACCAGAACTGTCCATAAGTTGCGTGTCGTCCATAATACTCTCCCCCGCGATCCGAACGCACTACTTTAATCTTTAAATTGTGCTGATTTTCAACTTCAGCCTTAAATATCTTAAAATTATCTAGTGCTTCGGATCTCTCTTTAATGGGATAGATGTAGCCATAACGTGAGTAATCATCAGTGAATGTAATGAAAGAATTATAACCATCCACCGATGTCACAGGAAAGGACCACATATGTCGATGGATTAATTCCAAAATCCTCGTGCTTCGAGTAGCACCTTTCTTTATTTGCTTTACATACTTGCCTTTGATACAATCAAGACAATGATCATCCGAATCATTAAAATCTAAAGGGTGGAGAATTTCATCTTTAATGAGACGTTCAATTCTCCCCCTCGAAATGTGGCCCAAACGACAGTGCCACAATTTCGACGGTCTCATCAATTCGCTATGCTTTTTATTCACATCACATACATTCATGGATATAGGAGAATCTTGCAGGGATAACATATAAAGCTTGTCGTGTCGGATGGCACGACCAACATTATTATTATTGAAGTAAACAAGACACTGTCCGTGTCCAAAATTACATGAATATCCATCATTATCTAATAATGAGACAGAAATTAAGTTTCTTCTCATCGAGGGAACATAAAGAACATCATTAAGGTCTATTACAAAACCTTTATTCAAAACTAAAGAAACTGATCCAATGGCTTTAATTTCAGCTTCCATTCCATTAGCCACTCTTAGGCTTCTTTCCCCTCTGAGATTTCTCAACATATGGAATCCCTGCAAGGAATTCGTAACGCACAGAGTGGCACCAGAATCAATCCACCAAGAATTTACAGGAAAATCAGCATAAAATGCTTCATCAACGAAAGTAATTTCATAAGTACCTTTCTTGGCGAGCCATTTTAGCCATCCAGGATGACTTATCTTTGAAATGGTCCTTGGACTGACAAAAATGACACTCATCATTTTTCTTTTGTCCATTTGAGCTCCCGTGACTCAAGCGTGTTTAGGCGCTTGAGGACGCTGTGGATGCTGTGGCCTTTTATTATAAGGGGAGTATGTTTGCTCCTTCTTGCCCTTTCCTTTATAGCCTCCTCTATTTCTAGAGGAGCCAGCTCTGTTTGAGGAGTTGATGTGATTCACAACATCATCACCCCTTCACCTTGAGCCTCTCTTCCTCTTGAGAAACATTGGCGATTAACTCGCCATTGTCCACTTGTCTTTAATGGTGTTGTAGTTCACCTTGAAAGCTTCAAATTGCTTAGGAAGAGACATCATAATATAATGGACAACAAAACCGCGGAAATTGCCATGTCCATTGTCTTAAGTCCGCAAAGAATATTGATTATGGTCATGATGTGCTCACGGACATTTCAGTACCATTGTACTTTGTGTTCATGAGCCTGCATCGTTGTGGTAGCATAAACCTTAGAGGATCCTTTAAAATGATCCTCGATGGAGGACAAGTAATCCTTCACCCTTTCCTTTTCAGGGATTGCTCCCCTAATAGCCTCACTGATGGAGTTTTTCATGACAAAGAAGTGAAACGCGTTAGACCGCTCCCACTTTTCAACATTAAGTTTGTATTCTTTCATTTTATCATCAAAATTGTCATCTCCTTCATTAGGAGCGACAGGCTCATCGAACCTAAACGCATAGTCTAGGTCCAAGAGCTGGAAAGTCGTCATAAGGGTGAACTTCCATTTCTGGAAGTTGCTGCCATTAAGTGGCTCAATTGCATTAACCTGAGCCGAAATAGAACCAGCTGAAAAAATTTAAAAAATTTTACATTAGGAAAATACATAATTGATTTACATGAAAATTAATCTTACGTTGGTATGATTAATAACATGCTCATAATAATTTTTCGTATCACCGTTGGGCAGATGACGAAAAATTTAACATAATTTAGGTCATGCTATTACAATTGACATTGGTCAAGGAGTAATAGCATGGCCAAAACAACATATCAAAAAGAAACATAATCGATAACATGCTATTACAATTAACGTTGGTCAAAGAGTAATAGCATGGCCAAAACAACATAACAAAAGAAACATTATTGATAACATGCTATTACAATTAACGTTGGTCAAAAGTAATAGCACGTAAAATTAATTATACCCCTTTAATTGAATTTCTCGTTGGTTCCATTCAATTAGGGGAGAACATCACGCAGCGGAAAAGTGCATAATAATAATAAAATTCAGCTTAGCAACATTATTTAGTAATAATTTCATCAAAGGCATTATATTATCAAAACATGAGGTATATCATAAATATACATGAAATATATATATATATACCATAAATGAATACATGAAAAACAAAACTTAACAGCGTGAAAAGTATACCATAAATCAATTTCATGTATATATATAAAGAAATATATATATATATACATAAGAATAAAACTTAATAGCCTTAAGTGGGCCAAAGAAAACAGCTGGCCCAAAACGAAATTCCATCGCATGCCGTCGGATGGCATCCAATGGTCAAAAAAACGCGCAACACGGCATAACCCTAACCCTTAACCCATAGCCAGCCGCCACCCCTTGATTTTTCCCCAAAAAAGAAAAGGCTTGCCTGCTCAGATCCAAAAAAAAAAAGGAGGTGGCGTAGGGGGTTTCCTGCAAGCGGCGCAAGGGGCGGCGCGACTGTGCAGGCAGGGGCGCAGCAGATGGGCCGTCGGCCAGCAGGGGCTCGCGCGGGCAGCTGGCCGCGCGGGCTCGAGGCGGCGTCTTGGGCGGCGCGCCGGGCGGAGCAGGGGCAGCGGCAGCCGGCAGCGGCGGGCCACAGCGCAGCGCCGCTGGAGCGGCGGCGCGCGCAGCGAGCAAAGCAGCGACCGGCCGGCCGAGCGCGGGCGGAAACCAGCAGCGCGCGGGCGCTAAGGGCGGTGCGGCGCGGCCGGCAAGCAGCGGCCGGCGGCCAGCGCTGGCTCAGCAGCAGCAGCACAAAGCAGCGGCCGCGCGCCAGTGCGAACGCACGCAAGTTTTTTTTTTCGATCTGAAACTTCGAGTTTTGATAAAATCCCCTCCTTCTTGATTCTTCTTGGTTACGGTCCCCCGTTGCAACAGCGCAATATAAAGAAGGGGTTCCGGGCTCTCACGGAAAAAGTACTCGTGAGACCAAGAAACCCCGCACACACCCAAAACGAAACCGATCCATCGTGGCGCCGTTGAGCAACGGAAGACCGCCACGCCGCCACAGACGACGCGCGCGACTCTCGGACAACTGCACCGACTCTCTTTCACGCCGCATCACGCAGCACGGGTTCGCTATGGCGCTCATCGCGATCGTAAGTCTCACTCGATCCCGCGCCAATAATCTCTTTCTCGTTTTGACCGTTTGGCCTGAGATCACATTCCTAACACAAGGTTCTTGGGGTGGTTCAATATTAGGAACCAAGTCCATGTACAAACCAACATATCAGCCTGGTGCAAAGCCTAGAGCAAATGTGGTTCACTCATGAATCATGAGTCCAGACCTTTGCAGTGTTGGGATTGAATCGCTCAATCCCCACTCTCATCACTCTGGATAAACATACAGAGAGAGACAAATACACATAGATATTGTGATTGAATCACTCAATCTCTAATTTTCTCTACTGTTATCAACTTATTAGAAATTACTCGGTTTAAATAAGCCTCACGCACACAATAAGGTCACACGACCTGTATTCTACGCACCCACTAACTCCACTAGGACCTATTCTCATGCCACGAACCTCCTAGAATCTCTCAATGACTTGTAAGACTCAGTACTCTCTCAACTACCTATCGACTCAGCCGTTGCTCGGTCATGCAGCACAACTTATGACCACGACTGCTACTCAATGTCCATGGTTGCCATGACCATTGTGCAGCTATCACATCATAGCTATGACCACTATAGCTACGACCGCTCACTATTGACTACACATTGTCGACTGCTACAGTACTCTTACGAGTATGACCATTGCTATAGTACTCTCACGACCATGGCCGCTACGACTGATTCTTCGACCACGGCCACTTTGACCACGGTCATGACTGTTGCTTCGACCACGCCTTCGGCTGTAGCTTTGACCATGCATTCGACTGCGATACCTTGACCATGGCTTCAGACTTGATGCTTCTTCCATGAAGCAACGACTCGGTGCCTCGACTACTGTAGCTTTTGACTATTGCTTTGACACGTCACATCGACTCGAAGGTTCAACCATGGCTTTGTATATGGCTTTGACTGCGACTCGTACTTGAACACATGAGTACTCGACGTGAGTCAAGATTAGTTCCAACAATCTCCCCCTAATCTTGACACAATAATCTTTGATGTGTTCAACCACACTATATCACCGCACGCAGTAGCCTTCTCTTCTTGCCACACAGTGGCCTTCTCTTTTCACGACTTACAGTGGTCTGACACCACTGTTTGTGCATGTCTTCATCTTGCGACGGCCTCACTCCGCTATCATCTCACAGTGGCTTCACATCATAAGTCATTTGCCACAACCTCGCCACCGGTGACACGACTCACCGGGTGACTCTCGATTCTTCTTGCAGTGGCATTACACTGCTACCACTCGGATTCACACCGAGACGTGCTTGCCGATTTCACACTGACTTCTCTAGTGACGATGGTTTCACACCATCGCCTTCAGCTTCACGCAGAATCTTCACACAGTGGCTTTGCACCACTGTGATTGTCGATCTCGCACCGACTTCTCGTAGCAGCATCGTACCGCCGTTGGCGCTGGCATCACACTAACTCTTCACACAGCAGCTTTGCATTGCTGTTGTCGATCTCACACTGACTTCTCCCTGTTGCAATGGCCTTTACCACCGCTAGCTTCCTCTAGTGTCATGCTCTACTACAATGCAAAGACCTATACCGTACGACCACTACATGCAAAAGACTAATTAAACATGTAGATACAAACTTTGTCAAGATTAGTATCTAACAAATTTATTCTCCCCCCTAATATTGACTGACCATACTTCACAAGTCTTCATAGAAGAGTTGGCTCATCATCACTCTAAATGTCACAGAGTAGTACTTTCTCCTCTTTTCCTTTTTCAGGCCACTCATATGCGAAGTGTCCAAACTCTTGGCAATTATAGGACGTCACCTTGATTTTGTTGAACTTTCTTCAACCACCACCACTGCTATCGCTGCTGGAGGAACCCTTTCCATTTCGCTTTGATGACTGAGTCTCCCACTCGGCCTTGGTGAGAAGCAAATGCTCTTTATCCACCTTCTCGTGCTTGCATACCCGCTCCTCGTACAATTTGAGGTGGCCAATCGCATCCTCGAATGGCATGGAATTGACATCGGAGAATAGCTCAATTGTAGCAACAACCTGCAAAAACTTGTCAAGAACCGAATCGAGGAACTTCTTGATGAGTGCGGTGTCCTCCAGGGTGGCACTAAGACTACTGAATTTGCTCGCTAGCCCACTGATCTTGCCAGTAAACTCGTCAGTGGAGTCGCCTCCCTTCATATGCAGGGCCTTGAATTCACTTTTCAAGGTCTGTAGCCACGCTTTCTTCACTTGATTGGTGTCGAGATACCTCATCTTCAAGCTCTCTCACACCTCCTTGGCTGTCTTCTTGTCAACCTAGTGGAGCACATCCCCGAGAATAGCCTGAAAGATGCACGCAAGTGCTATCTTGCCCTTCCTCCTTTCCATGATTACTCTAGCCATGGGTTCGATTGCCTCCCAGATGACCTGTGCCTCTATACACGCCTGCATCTTGATCGCCCAGGTGGAGTAGTTGGAAAAAGAGAGCATCGGATACTACAAAGAGATGTCTCCCTCCCTCATCGGCCATGCCGGTGATACCACTATTTGCTTTATAGTGGACATCATTTTGAAGCGAAGGTACTTAGGCATACACAGAACCGTGAAATCAGGCTCTGATATCAATTGTTGGGATTGAATCGCTCAATCCTCAGTCTCATCACTCTGGATAAAACACACACAGAGAGGGGCAAATACACACAGATGTTGGGATTGAATCACTCAATCTCTATTTTTCTCTACTGTTATCAACTTAACAAAAATTACTCGGCTTAAATAAGCCTCATATATACAATAAGGTCACATGACTTGTACTCTATGCACCCGTTAACTCCACTAGGATCTATTCTCATGCTACGAACCTCCTGGAATCTCTCCATGATCCGTAAGACTCGGTCCTCTCTCAACTACCTATCGACTCAGCCGTTGCTCGGTCTCCAACACAACTTACAACCACGGCTACTACTCAATGACCACGGGTGCCACAACCATTGTGCAGCTATCACATCTTAGCTACGACCTCTGTAGCTAGATCATTCACTGTTGACTACACATTGTCGATTGCTATAGTACTCTTACAAGTACGATCACTGCTATAGTGCTCTCACGACTACGCCCGCTACGACTGATTCTTCGACCATGGTCACTTCGACCACAGCCACTTCAACCACAATCATGACTGCTGCTTCGACCACGCGTTTGACTGCAGCTTTGATGACGCCTTTGACAGCGATGTCTCGACCACAGGATTCGATACTTCGACCACAAAGCATCGACTCGGTACCTCGACTACTGTAGCTTTCGATTGCACTTTGACCACGGTGCATCGACTTGATGCTTCGATGACGGATTTGTTGGGATATGGGTAGGCTACACTAGTGTAGATTAAAATTTTTTTACCGCATAAACAAGGAAGTCATGCGAGTAAGAGATCATAGATTGTTACCACTAGATGCGTAGTGCAACGGAAGTAGAGTTGAAGCAGCCGATTCAACGAAGAGTTGTTGGTGTAGTGGAAGCAGTCGATCATACTCTAGCCAACCGTATCATCCTTGTGATCATCTCGATCAGCATTATAGTCGTAGCAGCGCCTCTACCGAGGTCCACACGTCCAGAGAGGGAACATCATGCGTCGGTGTGCTAGCACCAATGCACACGGCTGAGGTTATGAGAGGTGGCAGCTAGGATTTTAATGGGTGTGTTTCGAGATACATCCCCCAGCCCCCCGCACCTCTCCTTATATAGCCTCCAATCGTATCCTTATCTGATACGAGTAGAGATCGTACTCCATTCGGAGACTATCATTCGAACTCTTATCGTTTCAGTCCATTAAATATATGACCCTGTAGGTTCATATATATTTGACCATAGGCCAAAAATTTATTTCCGGTCCATAATTCAGTAGCGGTCCCTAGCAAGACATAATGACTCCCAAACATACATAAAGATCATATCGAACGAATCTATATAGTGTTTTTGTATCGATCCATTTGCCTCATGATACCACATTGAACTTAAGGGGAGAAGCGTGCCAACCTATGATAGCTCAATCCTTCACTTGAATTTATAGTGAATTACTCAACTGTGATCGACCCTTCAATCACATTCAGAATGGTCATGCACTTTTTTAATTCAACCATATCGAGGGGCTCATAAATATCTCTCCTGTTATATAGAAGAGACAAATTCTATCTTGATAGCTCATATTCCTCTACATGTTTCATAGTAAACCCAAAAGCTATCTTTATGACTATCTAGTCACAGAGTAGTGTTTGGTAACCTCTAAATAAATTATTATACATGTAGGAAATAATAATGATCTCATATCTAACGATCCTATATACACTAAGTATAAGACCAACTGATGACACTTAAGAATATAACAATGTTTGTAGTGTCTCGTGGTGGGTCAAATCAACATCATATTCTCTAACATATGTCCGTATTATTGATTTAATATCCCATATCTGTAATCCGTGAAACATGATCATATATCAATACATGTGCTGATCTGTAAATTATAATTATCTTATATAATAATATAAAATTAAGGATAATTTAGAATAACATCAAAACATAAATAAATAGTTCCATGAACAAGTCACATATTTGTTGATCAATATAAAAAATATTATTCAAGAGATAAAATAATATATTATTTAAAAAATTATAAATATAAAAGTAATATAATCATCTCTATAATTACCTCCAAGATATATCACAAACAGCTTCATCCATGGCTTTGACTACTACTCTACTTAAAAACACGAGTACCCAACGTACAGGAGACCACCCCGTGCACTATGTAAGACACAATAACCAAGTCCACAATTTTATTCTCTTCACGAATCCCAAAAGCCAGTAGGCGCATTAGGCGGTGATGACGATGTCGGCTTTGACGGCGGCCTTGATCGTCTCGATGGTACGGAGGAGCAGCTTCCCGATGTTATCGATGGACTCCGCGGCGAGGTTCTCGGATGGTGGGCCACTCAGCAGTTTCTGGTACATGGCGGTGACATGCGATCCGTTGCTGCTGTTAAGGCTGATGCGAGCGCTGGAGGAGCTCTGGGCAGCAACTGTAGGCACCCGCGGCTTGCTATGGCCATCAGGGAGGATTGCGAAGCCGGAGGGCAGGAGGGAGACGGTGGCGTGGCCGCGTCCATTCATGACGGCCCGCATGGATTGCTCGTCAATCGGAGCGTACACCACCAGTGAGCATGATGCGTCAGTGCTTGCCTCTTGCAGGATTAGCTTTTTGCTGTTGGTTCCTTCAGCAGACTGTAAGGAGCAATTGAGTCTTAAGGATTAATCAAAGAATTGGAACAAAAATTGACAACCACCGTTAAACATTTGCAGAAAGATACTACTGTCTTAATGAATTGTCATGTGGGGAGACTTGCAGACAAACTCACATTGGGGCGGAGGACAGAGACGGCATTGGCATGGAGCCGGCCTGTGGTAACATAGCCCTCCTCCTCCACGCCCGCGCCATTGACGAGGGTGTCCCAGTCGCCGCGGCGCTCCCCATCACACAGGTAGTCGAACACGCCCTGTGCCGGTGTGCCGGGGAGCCACACCGTCGCAGTGGCCCTGAGCACCAGGCCAGGCTGCTCCCCACTCGCAATACCACCACTGCGCGAGGTCACCACACGCACGGCCACATCAAACCTTTCCATGCCCACGCCAGAGCTACCGTGCCACTCGTCGATGTTGCTCAAGGTCTCCGCCACCGGCCCACCCATGGCTGCGCAGAAGGTGGCCATCATCCGCTGCGCCAATTCCAGGATGCTCTTTGTCCCCTGTGGTGATATAGCTGTCGGCACATTTAAAACCCGTCGATTACTTAACCATTTGGATGCATATGTATGTTGTTGTTTTTACATCTGTTCTGTCATCAATGACTCACATGTGCTGGTAACGCTGGGAATGGGGTCAGAGCGCAGGATGCTGAGGTATTCGCAACGTCTCTGGAGCGACGCAAGCCAGTGCCGCGCGCCGAGGGCCTGGCCGGAGCGGAGAAGCGGATGGTACAGCTGCGGCACTGTGGTCTCGTCGTACTCGGAATTCACGACCCATGTGACCTGGAATATACAAGACACAAAAGGTATTAACATCGTTAACATCTGATAGTAATACCACACATTATTATAGCACGTATAGCGGTAGAATACCTTGCAGTATCCATTGTTCATGTCTTGAATAAGGCACCCAGTCGGCAGCAGTCTGCAGGCCGTGTACCCAGCCGGGTTGCAGACCGCCGTGCTGCCGCCATCCTGTCCAAGGATACCATCGGCAGACACGTCCACCACGGCCCACTGGCTCGGCTCCACCAGCTTGCTGTGCCTCAGGAACTTTGCATTGCGAACTGGCACACGCGGCGACAGCACCCTCATCTCTGCATTCATCTGCATGTCCGCCAAAGAATAAAGAATAAATAATAAGCCCATCACCAGCAATCAACCGCGGGCAACAATGAAATACAGTGCAAGATTTGGCGCACAACTCACCAGTTGAATCAGCCCATCGCGGGAAGCATCTGCAGTGCCACCGGAGACGATGACGTCGCTGGAGGTCACGCCTGCCACGATGCCAGGGAACATCTCAGACCACCGTGTCTGCAGAACAATATAAACACACACAAAAAATCATGTACGAATATGACCGCTATGAGCACTTCTGGAATAAGCATCGCTTTGACGATGTTCTGAATCTGTCCATCTAAAGCAATACTGGAAATGAAGCAGATAGGCCGTGAGTACCGCATCCGTAAGGATGTCGACGAGGTGGGAAGCGGTTCCGATTACCATGCCAGTCTCCCTAGTGCCCACCACGACAAACCCCTTCGGGCTGAGCCCGAGCAGCCCCGGGAACGTGGAGGCGGTGTACTGCTGATTGTTCAGCACCTCGCCGTCCACCGTAGGGAGCCACATTGGCTCTCCATTCTTGACTAGCATCATGAACTCCTCCATCGCACGGTCGACGTGCCGGAGAAGCGACGCGCCGTCTATGTGGCCATTGGCTGCCGAGCGGCCGGGCGCGGATGCCGGGTACACGGATGGCAGCGACCTGAGGGAGCCAAGCACCATGGCGCCGCTGGTGTCAACGACGTTGGTGCTGACCGCAAAGCCATAGCACGCCACTGTTGCCTTGCGGGAGAGATTCTTGAGAACTGTAGAGGCACGCATGATCTCGTCCTTGAGCCTCGCATTCTCCACGCGGAGGCACCTCTGCTCCGCCGTCTCCTCTGCGGGCACCGTTGGTCCTCCACATGTGGGGCAGTTCTTCTTCAGCATCGCCTCCCTGATCGCTATGTTCTCAGCGCGAAGAATCTCGTTCTCTCCCCGAAGCTTCTTGTTCTCCAGCCGCGCGATCTGAGTCTGCATTTATCAATTTCAGCAAAGGATATTTGAGATGGATATCTACGCATGTCATACTCTCTCTTTTCTTTCATGAGGCACTCGTTGGATTTAACCACGTTGCACCTAGTCATTAACTGAGTTAGTGCATTTGTTGATTCAGTTAGTGCGTGTGTTAAGTGAATTAGTATGTGTTAAGATAATTAATGAATGTTATGAATAGCTCGGATGTGGGATGGCACGTTGTGGAGAGCTGGACATAGCGTGAAAGTCGGGTCAGTTACTTTGAGTTTTACAGTATAAATATCAATGAAGAAAACACCGTACAGTAGTTAAGTAGCACCAAAAACAATCATGTTTGTTTTCAGTGTATTCCCGAGAGTGTTCAGGGATTCCTGAGTGCTTCAACTCTTCGTGGTCGTTAAATTCCGTCATGGTTGTAGCCGAGTTCGACCACGTTTACCTTCATGGTCGTAGCTCACTCCAAGTACGTTCCTTCATGGTTGTAAATGTGCTCGAGTTCAATCCTTCATGGTCATAAACAAATTCGATTACGTTCCTTCGTGGTTGTAGTTGAGTTCGATCACATTCGTTCGTGGTCGTAGGCGAGTCCTTGTGGTCATGCGTGTAGAGGCCGCAAGATCATAGTGCAGCATGTGGTGAAGGAGATGGGTGGCATAGTAGTCTACCCTATGTTAATGCGCACAAACTACGACGATTGGTCCCTCTTGATGAGGGTGAACCACAGGCACAAGGGCTCTGGGAGGTATTCAAATCTAGAGACGTTGTCGACTACCGCAATGACCGACTAGCACTGTTGGCCATTCTCCGCGTCGTACCATCCGAAATGTTGGTGACTCTCACCATCAAGGACACGATGAAACAAGCGTGGGACATCGTGAAGGTGATGTGCATGGGCATCGAGCGCATGCGCGAAGCCAAAGCGCAAACGTTGCACTCGGAGTTCGAGTCCATGAAGTTCAAGGATGGAGAGACCATTGGCGATTTCGCGATACAACTCATTGGGCTCGTCAACAACCTTAATCTACTTGGTGACAAGATCAATGATGAAAGGATGGTGAGAAAGTTCCTTCATGCCATTCCCTCATGGTACTCGCATGTCGCAATTTCAATCGAGACACTTGTCGACCTCAAGACAATCTCCATCGAAGAGTTGACGAAACAGCTCAGGGTCATGGAGGAATGCTATGACTTGGAGGTTAAAACCGGCATCAAAGGAGGGCAACTACTCCTCACGGAAGAGGAGTGGCTTGCACGCCAGAAGAAGGAGCACGATGAAGGCTCTTCTAGTGGCGAGAAGAACAGAGGTGGCAATGGTGATCAACACTGCAGCAAGTAACGTGGTCGTGGGCATGGCAATGGTAGCCACAACGGCAAGGAGCTAGTGCCATCTACTGGTGGCCTTGACATGGGGAAGGTCAAATGTTACAATTGTAACAACTATGGGCACTTATTGAAGAATTATCGTAAGCCACGTCATGCGCGCAAAGAAGTGGTGAACCTGGCGCAGGTGTAGGATGATGCACCAGCGTTGCTGATGGCCGAACATTGCGAGCTTGTCCAGGTTGCCGTGGACACGCCGCAAGCCATATTCCTTAATGAAGAGAAGGTGATACCGGTGGACATCAATGACAATGAGTGGTATCTCGACACGGGCATAGCAACCGCATGACTGGTGATAGGCACATGTTCATGTCACTCGATAACCAAGTAACAGGCAAAGTGAGGTTTCGTGATGGCTCGACAGTAGACATCTATGGAAAGGGTTCTGTGCTTTTCAAGTGCAAGAACCAGGAACATCGGGCGCTCACTTAGGTATATTTTATCCCTTAGTTATAGTCTAACATTATTAGTCTAGGCCAACTTGAGGAGGGTGGATGCAAAATTGTGATTGAGGACAGCGAACTTAGCATCTTCAACCAAGAACGAGTGCTGCTGGCATGGGTGCATCGGTCAAGAAACATGTTGTACACTCTTGGTCTGAATCTAACCACATCATATGCTTGATGTCGAAGGCGAACAAGGTGGCATGGCTCTGGCATGCACGCTACTATCATCTCAGTTTTCACACCATGCATGACCTGAGCACCAAAAAGATGGTCGAGGGGGTGCTCTTCATCGAACAACTAGAACAATTCTATGATGGGTGCGCACTCATCAAGCAGCACTGAGCACTGTTCATGTGCTTCTTGACGTACCGTGCCGAGCATGGGCTTAAGCTGGCTCATGATGACTTGTGCGGCCTGATTACACCAGCCACACCAGGCGGCAGGCGCACTACTTTCTGCTGATTATTAATGATCATAGTCATTTCATGAGGCTAGAGCTGATCAAGTCGAATGACGAGGCATTCAAGTTCTTCAAGAAGATCAAGGCCATCATTAAGAACAAAATCGGCTCCAAACTAAAGGCGTTTCAAACCAATCGAGGAGGGGAGTTCAACTCCATCTTCTTCAATGAATACTGGGATGAAATGGACATCAAGAGGTATACGACTGTGCCATCCTCACTACAACAAAACAGTGTCGGGGAGCGCCAGAACCAAATGGTTGTGGAGATGGCTCGTAGCATGATGAAGAGCATGACGATTCTGGCCATGTTTTGGGGTGAGGCAGTTAAGATGGTGGTGCACATCCTGAATCGTGTACCAACTCGGAGCCTAGATGGTGTAACACCGTATGAGTCATGGTACAAGAAAAGGCCCAATGTTCATTATCTTCGTACGTCTGGATGTGTGGCACACATCATGACGGTTGGGGCTAGCATCACCAAGCTCTCCAATTGGTCTATCCCGGTGGTGTTCATTGGATATAAGGAGGGCATAAAAGCTTATCGCGTCTATGACCCGGTGACGAAGAAGCTCCATGTGACACGCGATGTCGTTTTCAAAGAAGAGCGGCAATGGGACTGAACGACGACATCACCTTCGACTGGTTCCGGTGGCATCGACACATTCACCGTCGAGTACACCAACGTGACGGGTAAAGACCATTTTCCATCATCACCGGAAATGGAAGATCCCATGGTCCCATAGTTGGTGCAGCCACCCCCAGCCTGTGACACCAGTTGGAGTTGTGGTCAAATGGTCGACACTACCGACCGATGCGTCAGGCAATTTCGGGGGTGTATAGCTTTGGTATCATATGGTGTCAAACATATACAACACGACGTAGGAGGTGCAAGGCGACAACATGGAACCGGTCGATGAAGATGTGGAGCACAACTGCTTTTGCCTCATTGCTGCTGAGGAACCTTCTAGTATCTAGAAAGTTTTGTCGAACATGGCCTAAAGACACGCCATGAATGAAGAAATGAAGTCCATCTGAGACAACACCACATGGGAATTCGCCACACCCTGTCGGCCATCAAGCTATTGGGTCAAATGGGTCCTCAAAGTGAAGAAGGATCTGCAAGGTAACCTCGTCAAGGACAAAGCTTGTTTGGTTGCTAAAGGATATGCATAGCGACAGGGGGTGGATTTCAATAAGGCTTTTGTGCTGGTGTCTCGCATGGAGATGGTGTGGGTGTTGATTAATAGGAAGCACATGGCAGCTGGCAGGTACATCATATGGACATCAAGTCCGTGTTCTTGAATGGTGAGCTGACCAAAGAGGTGTACGTGCAATAACCTCCCAGGTACATCGATAACAAGCATAAGAACAATGTGCTAAAGCTGCGCAAGGCTTTGTACAGGCTGTGGTAGGCATCGCAGGCATGGAACTTGAAGCTAGACATGACACTGATGTAACTCGACTTTAAGAGGAGCCCACTGGAACCTGCTATGTATAGGCGGGCAAAGGGTGACACGCTCCTGCTCATGGGGGTGTACGTCGACGACCTGATCATCACCGGCTGAAGTGTTGATGACATCACCAAAGATTCAAATGCAAGAACTATTCAGCATGAGCGACCTCAGCTTGCTGAGCTACTACTTGGTGATCAAATCAAGCAAGAAGCCAAAGTGATCATGATGTCGCAAAGCAGCTATGCGTGCAAAATTCTGGAGTCAACTAGAATGGCACAATCAATTCATGTTCAACTCCAATGGAGAACCAGCTAAAACTAAGTAAAAAAGATAGCAGTGCTGCAGTGGATGCAACCGAGTACCGCAGTATTGTTGGAAATCTTTGCTACCTGGTGAACACAAGACCAGACATCGCTTATGCCATGGGCATTGTTAGCAAGTACATGGAGGCACCAATGTCACAGCATTTGGACACAGTGAAGCACATTCTTCGCTACATGAGTGGCACAACTAGATTTGGGTGTCGTTACATGAGGGTAAGCATGTCGGATCTTGAACTTATCAGCTATAGCGATAGTGACTTGGCGAGCGACACTAACGATCGCAAGAGCACCACGGGTACGACATTTTTCTTTGGTGCAAGCTTAATCACTTGGGTGTCACAGAAGCAGAAGATTGTGGTGTTGTCCTCATGTGAAGCCGAGTATGTCGCGGTAGCAACAGCAACATGCCAGGCAATCTGGTTAAGTCGGCTCCTTAGAGACCTGATGGTTGTGGAGCCGAAAAAGGCAAAGTTACTCATGGACAATAAGTTAGAAATTGCTTTGTGTAAGAACCCCGTACTTCATGATCGCAGCAAACACATTGATATGAGGTATCATTTCATTCGTGGCTACATTAAAGATGGCAAAGTAGATGTGAAGCACATTGGCACCAATGAGCAACTAGCTGATATTCTTATGAAGGCCCATGGTCGCATCAAGTTCATCGAACTGAAGCAGAAGATCAGGGTAGTAGAGGTGAAGCCGGTGCGTCATGGTTAGGGGGTGATTTGTTAGATTTAACCACATCACACCTAGTCATCAACTAAGTTAGTGCATGCATTAAGTGAATTTAGTGCGTGTGTTAAGACAATTAGTGAATGCTACGAGTAGCTCAGATGTGGTATGGCACGTTGTGGAGAGCTGGACGTGGCGTGAAAGTTAGGTCAGTTACTTTGAGTTTTTCAGTATAAATATCAATGAAGAAAACGCTGCATAGTAGTCAAGCAACACCAAAAACGATTGTGTTTGTTTTCAGTGTATTCCCAAGAGTGTCTAGGGATTCCCAAATTCTTCGACTCTTCGTGGTCGCTACATTCCTTCATGATTGTAGCCGAGTTCAACCACGTTTACCTTCATAGTCGAGTACGTTCCTTCGTGGTCATAGCTCACTCTGAGTATGTTCCTTCGTGGTCATAGCTCACTCTGAGTATGTTCCTTCGTGGTCGTAAGTGTGCTCGAGTTCAATCCTTTGTGGTCGTAAACGAGTTCGATTACGTTCCTTCGTGGTCATAGTTGAGTTCAACCACATTCCTTCGTGGTTGTAGGCAAGTCCTTTGTGGTCATGCGTGTGTGAGTGCTCTGACTTGCTACAATAGCACTCACACATTTCAAATATTTGATAGCCAAGCTTTGTAAAAAAATACAAACAATTAGTCTTACAAATTTATATGTTTAGCAATAGAAAAATGATACTATTTGTTGTGGGAGGGTTCCTGCACTACATCAGGCTGACGCAGCAAGGTAATGCTCACCAAAGTATGCCATGACAACTTTGGCATGACATCACATATCGGGGGACCCAACCTAGACAAGGTCTGAAGTTCACCCTAGACGAGGTCCGGAGTCCAACCCCAAACAAGGTTTGGAGTCTATCCTAGACGAGGTCCGCGAATCAATCCCAGATGATATCCGGAGTCCACCCCGGATGAGGTCTATTGACCAACCATGGACGAGATCTGTATACCAATCCCAGATGAGGTACAGAGTCTGCCCTAGACAAGGTCTCTCTGGTGCAGTGGGACCCACTTGGCACGATGGACAAAAGCACCCCTCGCGCGTGAGCTAAAATTCAAGAGCAAAAATATAACTTTGGGTGTTTTGCTCCCCCCTCTATAAATAGGATCCCTTGTAAATGGGGACGAGGAGGCCCCTTGTTACACTCATACCCATATGCAATATTTGTATGGTTGTTTGTATGTGATTCTTGTTGAGTCCCCCCCCTTTTCCATTCTCAACGGTCCGCGAATCTGATCGGGGTGCTCACAAGTTTATTGTTCGATCTCACATCGATGACAGGTGGCACTATTAGGGGGACTTGAGTGAAAGGCCACGCCGCTCAATGTGAACAAGACCCGTTCCACCCGTCAGCGTTGGACCTTCTCCACCCCATGCATCCACCGCATCGGGTCGGCGTCTCCATTTCACTCTCCATGCTAGACCAGCCCCACCCCACACGTCCGCTGCGTTGGGTCGACGTCTCCACATGGGAGCCAGATGAACTTAGTCCGCCATGGACCACATTTTGCCTCTAAATATCCATGACCCCAATTGTCTATGGAGTCTAAATCCCCATGTCTCCAATTCACCCCATCCGGCACATCTCCAACTTACTCCCCTAGTCGTCCAGCGTGCCTCTAGCTCACTCCCCTACGCATGCAGTGTGGCTCCAACTCCTACGCCTGGTTTACTCGCCCACGCTCCTGTGGATCTAAGAAATTCCTCAGGTTGGACCAGGGCTTGCTATCGACCTCATTCGGGACCCCTCCAGACCCGTCTGTGTGTCCTGAGAGGGTCCGTGCTACTCTAGATCCCATCCTTCTAGCCACGTCCGAGCGTTGCTACTCTAGGCCCCCTCCTCTGGATAATGTACAACCACTTCTACTCCAGGCACCATCCTCTAGATAGTGTCCAGGTGCCGCTCCTTTGGACCTCATCCTCCGATCCTTGTATAGACTCTAGACTATGTCCCTGTCTCCCAGGCTTCAGTGGTCGACGTGACCTCAGGCCCCGTCTGAACCCTAGACCATATCCACTGCTCCCAGACTTCAATGGTTGGCGTGACTTCGGACTGTGTTCGCTTCTTCTAGACTTCGGTGGTTGGTGTGATTCTAGACCATGTTCTCGTCTCCCAGACATCGGTGGTCAGGACGACATTGGACCCCGGATAGTGTCTGCTCCTCCCAGACTTCAATGGTCTGTGTGACTCTAGACCACATCTGGACCCTAGACCATGTCTTCTTCTCTTGGACTCTGGTGGTTGGCATAACTTCGGACCATGTCTGTCTCTCAGACTTCGGTGGATGACACTACTATGGACCATGTCCTCTTCTCCCAAACTTTGGTGGTTGACGTGACCCCAAGACATGTCTAGACTTTGAATTGTGCTGCTTCTCCTAAACTTTGGTGATCAGCGTGACCCCAAACTGCATCTGAAATCCGAACAATGTCCACTTCTCCCAGACTTTAGTGGTCGGTGTGACCCCGAACCACATCCAGACCCGTGTCGCTCTTCCAAAACTTCAGTGGTTGGCGCGACTTCGAACCAGATGTGGACAACAGACTGTGTCCACTTCTCTTGGACTCTGGTGGTTGGTGTGACTTCAGACCATGTCTAGGCTCTAGATTGTGTCCATGTCTCCTAGACATCGGTGGTTGGTGCTACTCTGGATCGTGTCCACTTCTCCCAGACTTCGTGGTCTATGCGACCCCGGATCGCACATGCATCCTAGACCATGTCCACTCCGCAAACTTCAGTGATCGGTGTGACTCTGGTCCATGTATGGACTTCGAACGGTGTTCGCTTCTCACGGACTCTGGTGACAAGTATGATTTTGGACTATGTGTGCATCTCCTGGTGTCTCCAGCTCACTTGCCTGCTCGTCTAGCTCATCTCCAGCTCGTGTGCCTGGTTCGCTTGCCCACGCTATTATGGATCTAGGCCATTCCCAGGATTGGTATGAGGGTTGCTATCGACTTTATCTGGGACCCCTTCAAACCCCATCCATGCATCCCAAGCGTGTTTAGTCGTTGCTTCTCCCGGCCATGTCTGGGAGCAGCTACTCTGGACCCCATCCATCCGATCCATGTTTGGGCACTACTCCTCTAGACCATGTCCGCATCTCCTGGACTCCGGTGGTCGACGCGACTCTAGACCATGTCCACTTCTACCAGACATTGTTGTTAGTGCAACTCTAGATCGTGTTCGAACCCAACACCATGTCTGTTCCACCTAGACATTGGTGGTCGACACGACTCCAGACCATGTTCGCTTCTCTTGATTCTAGTGATCGGTGTGACTATGAACCATGTCCAGACTTCAGACCTTGTCTGCTACTCTGAACCGTGTCTGAACTCTGCCCCCATCTTGGGCTTGTGTGTGGCAAGCTTCGAGCTGTGTTGTCATCTGTGCTCGCCCTGTCTTCTTGTCATGACCTCAAAAGTGGTAATGGCCACCCTCGAAACCTCTAGTAGGAGGAACAGCCTCGACAAATTCACCTTAGCAAACTCCAACATGCCTTGATTGCTTAGCCTCACTATGGTTCAAGTCAGACTCAACAGCTTTGCCCCAGTCGAACTTTACTTCTCAATAGCATCTCCTCGATCAGGGGCTCCCCTAGCCCGATGGATTCACCTCAACAAGCTCTAACATGCCTCTATGGCTTAGTTTTGGCATGGTTCAAGTTGGCCTCAGCAACTTTGCCCTGGTCAAACGTTGCTTCACCTCTATGGCATCTTCTCGACCAGGGGCTCCCCTTAGCTTGACGGATTTGCCTCGACGAGCTCCAACATGCCTCGATGGCTTAACCTTGGCATGGTTCAAGTCGACCTTGGTGGCTACTCAGTTGGACTTTGCTTCGCCTTGATGGGTCTCATTGACCAGGGGCTCCCCCTAGCTCGATAGATTCACCTCGGCGAACTCCAACACACCTCTATTGCTTGGCCTCAACATGGCTCAAGTTGGCCTTAGTGGCTTTTGCCTCAATCGGACTTTGCTTTGCCTTAATGGTGTCTCATCGGCCAGGGGATCCCCTGGCTCGACAAATTCACCTCGGTTAGCCCCAACATGCCTCATTGGCATGGCCTCAACATGGTTCAACTTAGCCTTGATGGCTTTGCCTTGATCAAACTTTGCTTTGCCTCGATGAAGTCTCCTCGACTAGGGGCTCCCCTAGCTCGATAGAATCACCTCAGTGATCTCCAACATACCTTGATGGCTTGATCTCAGCATAGTTCAGGTCAGCCTCAACGACTTTGCCCTAGTCGGACTTTGCTTCACCTCATGGCATTTTCTCAACCAAGGGCTCCCCATGACTTAGCAGATTCACCTTGATAAGATTCAATATGCCTCAATGGCTTGGTCTTGGGTGTGGTTTGACTTGGCCTTGATGGCCTTGCCTCGGTAGAACTTTGCTTTGCTTTGATTCTATCTCCTCGACTAGGGGCTCCTCCTAGCTCCACAGATTCACCTCAGCGAGCCCCAACATGCCTCGATGGCTTAGCCTCAATGTGGTTCAACTTGGCCTAGATGACTTTGCCTCAACACAACTTCACTTTGCCTCGATGACGTCTCCTCGACCAAGCCCCATTAGCTCAATGGATTCATCTTGACGAGTCCCAACACACCTCAATGGCTTGACCTGGGTGTGGTTCGACTTGGTCTCGATGGCCTTGTCTCAGTCGAACTTCACTTCACCTCAATGATGTCTCCTCAACCAGAGGCTTCCTTTAGCTTG
The DNA here is from genome assembly GCA_036346265.1 of Melocanna baccifera. Lineage (NCBI taxonomy): Eukaryota > Viridiplantae > Streptophyta > Magnoliopsida > Poales > Poaceae > Melocanna > Melocanna baccifera. Next base: position 13,569,146 of record CM070704.1, on the reverse strand, counting down.
ACAGATTCACCTTGGCGAGCCCTACATACCTCGATGGTATTTCCTTGACTAGGGGCTCCCATAGCTCATGGATTCACCTTGATGAATCCCAACATGCCTCGATGGCTTAGCCTCATGTGGTTCAACTCAACCTAAATGGCTTTGCCTCAACCAAACTTTGTTTCACCTCAATGGTGTCTTCTCTACCAGGGGCTCCTCCTAGCTCGATAGATTCACCTCGGTGAGCCCCAACATGCCTCGATGGCTTAGTCTTGGTGTGGGTCGACTCAACCTTAACAGCTTTACCTCGGCCAAACTCAGTGCATGCCATCCACCGTAAGGCCGTACCTTGGTCGGTGAAGTACTCCTTGCTACATGATCCATGCTGTCCAGGGTTGAGCAGCCACAACCTCACCCTTTGGGGCTGAGTGCACACATACTCACCCTCTAGGCCCAAGTGAACACACTCACCCTCCGGGGTCAAGTGAATAGATACTCACCCTGCAGCTAAGTGAACAGATACTCACCCTTCGGAGTTGAGTGAGTGGATACTTACCCTCTTCAGTAGAGTGAACAGATACTCACTTTCCAGGGCTATGTGAATGGATACTCACCCTTTGGAGCTGAGTGAGAACATACTCACCTTCAGGGTCAAGTGGATTTAACCTATTGTGGACTTCTCACCTTCCATGGTCGAGTAGACACACACAAGTGCTCGCGAGCCTCATCTTGAGCGCTATGATTTTTCAATGGGAGATGGCAAAGTTTTGGCCTCTCTTCAACCATGAAGCACTCTCGAGCCTCATCTTGAGCACCAAGTTTTTTGGATGGAAGACGGTGAAGTTTCAGCCTATCCCCAATCACGAAGCGGCCTCATCTCGAGCGCCTAGTTTTTTGGATAGGAGACGGTGGTGCTCCAGCCCTCCCCAACTACAATCTTTGTGAGCCTTGTCTTCAGTGCCATGTTTTTTTGATAGGAGATGGTGGTGTTCTAGTCTCCCTATCCACAAGTGCTCATAAGTCTTATCTCGAGCGCCAAGTTTTTTGGATGAAAAATAGCTAAGTTTTGGCCTCTCCCTAATGACGAAGCTTTCTTGAGCCTTGTCTCGAGTGCCAAGTTTTATGGATGGGAGACGGTGGCATTTCAACCTCCCCAGTTACAAGTGCCCACGAGCCTTGTCTCGAGTACCAAGTTTTTCGATGGAAGATGGTGGCATTTCAGCCTCCCTAACCACAAGTGCTCGTGAGCCTTGTCTCGAGGGCCAAGTTTTTTGGATTGGAGATGGTGACGTTTTGGCCTCTCCCCAACCACGAAGCGCTCTTGAGCCTTATCTCGAGCGCTAAGTTTTTTGGATGGGAGATAGTGAGCTCGCAAGCCTTGCCTCGGGCGCCAAGTTTTTTTATGGGAGACAGTGATGTTCTGGCCTCACTAACCAGAAGTGCTCACCAACCTTATCTCGAGTGCCAAGTTTTTTCAATGGGTGATAGTGACGTTCTGGCCTCACCCTATGAATGAAGCGCTTGCGAGCCTTGTCTTAAGCTCCAAGTTTTTTTGAAAAACTCTCGAGCCTTCTCTTGAGCGCTAAGTTTTTTTGATGGTGTTGTGCGCTGTCATCCGGGTTCAACATCCACCGTGCACCACTATCCTAGTTTAGACTGACTCCATCATTGCCACTACTATTTCGGCTTGATCCAATGGAGTCCACCTGCGATGATCTCAGGCGTCACCTTTGCTTCAACCCTGTCGTGCATCAGATGCGAGTCTGAGATAGGGTCAATAGATCCAGACATGGTGTCGCTACCTTTGCTATCCTCTAGGGTGTTGCCCCCTAGACCAGGTCCACGTTGTGCCTAACAAACTCCACATCACTCCTGAGAAAATGGTTCACTATGCCCGCTGTCTTAGCCCTTTTAGTGTGTCAATGAAGATTTTTGAGCATCTTGGGAGTGATGTCTTGACCTTGATATGGTTCGATCGGTCTTGATGGCTTTGCCTCAGCTAAACTTCACTTCACCTTGATTGTATCTCCCTGACTAGGGACTCTCTCTAGCTCTACAGAAAACCAAATCATCTCCTTTTGTTGAAGGCCATGCCCCGGTTTGTTGAGTACTCCTTGCCTCGCAGTCAATGCCTCGATGAGTCAACTACCTTGCGTTCTGGTGCATATCTCCTCACCTCAAAGGGCATTCCATCGTGAGTCGAGAACACCTCGCAAGGTCATGCCTTAGGCGAGTTGAGTATCAACACTTTGGTGCACACCCATTTGCACCACGGGCGACCCTTTGGTGAGTCGGTTAATAGGGGCTTCGGTGCATGCCTCCTCACCTCAAAGGTAACCCATCAGTCTTTGGTACTTCTACCCCAGTGCACTACTCTAGTCATTGGGTTAGTTCATCTAGCAAGGGGAACACTCCTCAATGGCTTCGTCTCTGTATGATATGACTTGACATATAGGGCATTCTCCTGACCAAGCTCAACTTGATCTATTGGCATCTCCTTGATTATGCGTGCCTGTTGGATTGATCGATTCACCTTGACAAGTGCCAATATGTCACCTCTGTGCGATCTGATCAGCCTCAAGGTCAATCCCTATACAAAACGTAGCTTCATATCGGGCACTCTTTGCTTCATAGGCCATGCCTCCATATGATGAGCATGTGGAACACCTCCTAGCTTCTAGTGCCATGTCTTGACATGTCGAGCAGACAATGATCTAGCACATATCCCCTCACTTGGAGGGTCATGCCTTATTAGGTTGGTCTTGAGCACGCGCAACCACCTAGAACATCTCAGTGTGTTAGTGTGCATTGATAGATCACGTCTCGATATGTCATCCAACTCAAAGTCACCAATCGAGCTCGTACATAGGGATGCATATGCCCTAATTGGCCTCACACACCTTAAAGGTCTGTCACGCCTTATACTAGTGGCACATCCACGTCCATCTCAACAAGTCCACATAGCGGCTCTTTCACCTAAGAGCTCCACGCATCTTGTACTAACAAGTCAGGCACACTCATTTCTACGTGTTCAAATGAGTCAACCTTTGGCACCTCGGGGTTCTATCATTCTTCGATGGCTAAGCCTCGGCCATGCCTATGCAAGTCGAGCTTGGCACTCCTATGCATACCTTCACCTCTCGAAGGCCATGAGTCAAGAACATACTTCACGAGGCACTTCTTTGGGCTAGCTCCATGCCTCTACATAACTTTGGTATCTAGGCGGTAGATGCTTAACTCCATAACTATCCATGACCCCATGTTTTTTGTGTGATGGTGAACTTCCCGATGTGATCTAAAATCGGTCTAGCAGAGCAGCGGCCCTTTGATGAACGCCAAGGGGACCCAACTCAGGGGCATGTGCATGACCTATCGTCTAAAGTTCATGCGAGGACTAAGGTATTCTAACATGTTCTTAGAGTGCACTGCAGGTTACTAGTGGAATCGTTGACCCGAGGTAGTGTGCTGACTTTTTACAAGTTGCTACACCGGCCTAGGTGGGCAGTTGATGACCACGTTGATCGGTGATGGGCTACTATTGTGGAATGGTCCCCGCACTATCTCGGGCCAACGATAACTTCGGCAAGGCGATGCTCACCAAAGTATGCCATGACAACTTCAGCTTGACATCACACATTAGGGAATCCACCCTAGATGAGATCCGAAGTCCAACCCCGGACAAGGTCCAGAGTCCATCCCAGATGAGGTTTGGGAACCAACCCCGAATGAGGTCCGGAGTCCATCCCGGACGAGGTCCATAGACCAATCCTAGACGAGGTCTGAAGTCCAACCCTAGACGAGGTCTGTAGACCAATCTTGGACAAGGTCCGGAGTCCACCTTGAATGAGGTATCTCAGGCATGGCAGGACCCATTGGTACAATGGACAAAAGTACCCTTCGGTGTGAGCTAAGATCCAAGGGCAAAAATGTAACTTTAGGTGTTTTCCTCTCTCTATAAATAGGACCCCTTATAAACGTGGAGAGGGAAGCCACTTATAACACTGACACCCATATGCAATACATCCGTACGGTCGCTTGCGTGTGATTCTCGTTGCCCCCCCCCCCCTTTTGCATCCTCAGCAGTCTGTGAGTCTGACCAGAGGTGCCTGCAAGTTTACTGTCCAATTTTGTATCGACGACACCATTATATTCCTATTTGAAAGTACATTCATATTGTTATAACCTTAGGGTTACTGACAATGACAATGTACAGTTAAAGAAATACATGGACAAAGCTTGATTTTGGAGCCTGTACCACATCAAAATGGTCCTACTGTACCTGATCAGAATGATGCCTTATACTTTGAAACGGATGGAATACTAATCAATAACTTAACATAATGGTGCATATTTGCAAGGACTAGTCCACTGATAACCACGGATTTGTATTTTTTTAGAGAGAACCAAGCAAAGCAACAGATTTTATTTATCCCTGAAAAATTGATGTTCAACACCAAAGCTTTGGTAAAAATATATTATTAACTCCATTTGGTCAAATATCAGTTCAACCACTGTGAAAGATGAGCATGTACCTTCTTCTGAGAGCGCCGGTTTTGGAACCAGTACTTGACCTTAACAGCCTCCATGCCAACCCTCTTGCTAAGCTCCAGCCGTCGATTCTCATCTGGGTGGGGGCATTCGTTGAACACACTGCACAACACCAGAATTTATACGGGTTGTTTGATTGTTTCATATCTTATTCACATAAAAAATGATTAACTATGCTTTTAGTCATACGCTTCAAGTTCGTCGATCTGTTCTTTGCTGTGGCGCTTGAAACGCTTGCGCGTCTTCTTGTAACTCTCGCTCGTGCCGCGGTCGTCATGGCCGTCGTCTGCAGCTGCATCGTCAATGGCGTCCACGTTGTTCGCGGTTCCTAGCGGGCCGTCCACCACGTCGCCATTATTTTTCCACGCAAGGTGGCAGCCTTCGCTTGCGATGGGAAGGTCAAGCTCACGCACATCGACGTTGTCTCGCGGCCTCTCGCAGCCCATGGTGATCTGATAGCCACAAAGCAAGATGTAATCAACAGCAGGTTGTAGCGATTTATGCCAAACGGGCGCCAAAAAATAAAATAACAACTGCTCAAGCGAAATTTTTCAGAAAAATAAACCAGAGACATATTGATGTGCACGGACACCAGGAACTTTCAGAGCAGCTTAGCCGCATCACAACATACCATCTTAAAAAAAAAACACATATGTCAAACCTACCAACCTCTATCTATCTTCCCCATGACACAAGTTTACAGCATTATAGATACAAGGATAACAAAATAAAGTAGCTTGCAATAGGTAAAGACAAGAGTGAGATATCCAATACCTTTGAGCTGTTGTTCTCCGTGCAACTGTGCAAGCGTCGTGAGAGGCGACAAAAGCTACAAGATTATATTATCTTGAATGGGGCCTCGAACTCTACTAGCCCAAAGCACCCGCGGCCATTGGCATTTAAAGGTCTCGAGGCAACTTGTAAATTACCATATTGCCCATAAAATTTGCATAGCATTAAATGTGAAGATTTCTCATGGTACGAATTATCCGAGGATTAGGCCGCCGCGATGAGACTTGGTGAGATAATATAGGAAGCAATAAATGCATAGATATGGATTGATAGTTGGTGTAAGCATATTTTTTTGGAGTAAATTATTTTATATTACTAAGAAATATTCTAAACAGAGGTACAATTGTTCTTCTGCTAAAATATAATCTGGATCCAATTAATGTATTTCTAAATTGATGACATTTGGCGCACTCCTTTGTTGGGTGTTCCTACTAGCATTGCGTGGCGTCTTTTAGTTTTCCATTTTATCGTATTATTTTTAGATTGACAGGACATCAAAATTAATGCCCTAGTGCCATTTATTGTAGAAACTGAAATGAATGTGTGCTACAGCTAAAGGTGACAGCCAACAGGTGCAAAGCTATAAATTCAGATAACAGTTACAGAGCAAAACATATCCAGTGATGTAGTGACACCCAGCGAGCCCTGGATCCAAACTAGTGAGATACGGTGGATTTGCTAGTTGCTGCCCACTCCCTCTCTCCTTTCTAAAGGGCCAATTAGTTGACATTGGAGTTTTCCAAAAGTAATTACAAGTTTTGAAAGTCTGTATCTTTCATATGGAGTATCTATTTCACGATCAGAATGAACCAACTTATTCCTTATCATGAGATCCACGAAACATGACCCAAATCGCATAGACTTTGACTTTACTTAGCAACTTCACTTCTACTGTTTTAGTTTTTGATCTTATATATACCTTGTTAGCTATTTAACATAGTTACTTCATACTAGTTTTCCTAGAAAGGCTTCAAATAGATGATTGGCACTTATCCTAGCTTCTCAGCGACTAGATATCGCTACTACAGAAAAGATCATCACAAACGGTTCAAAACCATCATCACAGACGGTTTTCGAACCGTCTGAATTTATGTGTCAATGATAATAGGTGGTGATCACAGACGCCTCTCAAAACCATCTATGATAGGTTGAAATACAGACGGTTTTTCAATACAATCATCTGTGATATGTCAGTATCAGAGACGGTTTTTTATATTAACCGTCTGTGATAGCGAACATATTATAGACGATTTTTTAAAAATCGTCTGTGATAGCAGAAATATCTCTTTGATATACACACACATATGTAACATCCTAATTTTCTTAGATTTTTAAAACTCTGTTTTCAAAAATTAATTTTTGGAATTTTTTTGAAATTAAATCAAGCTTAATTTGAGTTTTCAAAAATTTAAAAGATTTAATGTGATTAAAATAAACTTCAACATTAGCTGAAAATATTTTATTTGAGTTCCTCAGGTCTCAAGAAATTTTTCGGTCTTTTTGGAGAATTTTTGAGATTTATCTGCTATTTTCAAGAGCTTCTCGAAGTTTATTTGAATTTTCTGAAGAAAAGAGAAATGGGGAAATCTCTCAGCCGCCCAATCCCTTCCCCCTCCACGCGTCGCTCATCCACCGCGCCGCCTTCCTCGGCCCATCAGCCCGTTCCCCCACCCGCTCCGCCCGGTCACCCGATGTGCCACGTGGCGGCCATCCTACCACTGCCGTCCGCCTCCCGCGCCTGTGCCTCCGCAGCCGCTCGATCCCCTCCTGTGCCCACGCGTTGCCATCTCCCCGCCCCACTCTCCCCGCCGGCCTCAGCTCGCCCCTGCGCCCGCCGCACCATGTGGCGGCACCCGCTCGCCCGTCCCCACGTCGCGCGCGCGCCCTAACCCTAGCGTCGCCTCACCCCGCTCCGCTCCGGGCCGTCGGATCCGCCCATGCGGCAGCCATCCCGCGACCCCGCACCGCACCCCGCCCGGACTCCACCGCAGCCGTCCGATCCGCCTGCCTCTGCCACGCGTCGCCCCAGCCGTCTTCGTCTCCGATGCGGATTCTGCGCGCCGGGTTCATTCTGAGTTCGTCCTCGGTTCACGTGATAAAACCCGCTGCCGCCTCCTCGGTTCGTGTGCACCCTTCGCGCCGCCGCCTCTCGCCCCGAGCCATTCTACGTCTCGTGCGCCGTCGCCTCCGTGCCACCCCATCGTGCGACGCCGTCTGAGCCGTCCTCGTCAGAGTCCCCGCGTCGCCGCCTCCGGTTGTTGCACCCTCACCGGAGCTGCCGCCCCGTCGTTGTCCTCGCCATGCCGACGGTTCCACTGACACCGTCCCTGACGTCCGTTCACCCCGTCGTCCTCTCTCTCGCCGGTAAGCCGCTCCACTGCCCGCTGGACCCTCCGCCGTGCGCAATGGACGCCGGAGACCACCCCTCCCCGCGCGCGCCTCACAAAAGAAAGATGAGCCAACAGAGAGTTCACTCTCAACAGTCTCAAAGAGTAAGATGCAACACCTATCAGCCTGCACGAGTGCCTCAGCAGCAGCAGCCAGTTTTCAAGACCCCAGCTCCAGTGACCTGTCATTACAATTCAGGACCACGCCATATCAATGTCAGCAATCAACCCCAGAAGGGCGCAAACCCCGCAGGTTCATCCAATTGTTTTAATTGCAAAGAGCCAGGCCATTTCGCTCGCAATTGCCCGTAGAAGCGTCAAGCAATCACACCAATTCCGTTCAACCTTGAGAGTACGCCTGCCAAGACCCCTCCCCCAGGAGCAAGCCGTGGCAGCCAGCAATCTCAGAGCGTTGCAAGAGGAAGCCTGAACCACGTCAGCTCCGTCGTCACATGTCGAGACACGAATATGCAAATCCGAACTCCCTGTGTATTCTGCACTAGTCCCAGGATCATGCTAGTGCACACAGTTAAACATAGATATCATCATAACCATATACACGATAAAATAAAGGAAAAGCTCAAATATCGATAAATCTCAAAAGGTACGATGTTATGGTCAAGCTTACAATAAACTGGCCCGAAGGTTTAACAAAAGCAGCAGCGGAAATCCAAAATAAAGCGTAGTGGCCAATCGACAAGGCCACAGGCTATAGAGTGGAGAATGAAGCCTAATCCGCGAAGTCGTCGAAGTACTCTCCTTCCGGAACCTCCTGCTGGTGATACTCCTCATCCTCAACTGAGCAACATTCGGCATAAAGCCGTGAGTACATTGGTACTCAGCAAGTCGTTTGTAACAATGAATGCAATATAATATGTAAGGCTTACCAAAGGATGGCTAAAAGGTTAGTTTGCATAAAATGGCATTTGAAATACAATAAATAAATTGAAGGTGAACTTTAAGTAAAACCGTAATAAATACATAATCAAAGGAATTGAAATAACTACTTGCGGACCTCCCATCCACAAGCTAAACCAACCACTTATGGACCTCCTATCCATAAGCTAAACCAACAGTGGATTAACTATCCACTAACCAACTACAATCTTCAAGTTTTCAGAAATAACTACCCCTTGTGTGAAATCACCGAGCATTGTCCATGACCGAGGACGCAGCTATTCGAATAGTTTTACACTCTGCAGAGGTTGCACAACTGTACCCACACGATGTGATAATCCTCACGTTAAAGATAATCACAATAAGGCCTTTACAAAGTTCAATTACAACTCAATCCGCCCGCTAGGGTTTCGCATCACACCCCCCTTGCGCCACATGGAAATCAGCAACCATGTTCATCTCAATGGCAGGATTAAAGTTGAAACCCTCCAAATTAGTCAGCCAGGTCCGTCCCATTCCAGACATGTGATTTGCACGATAAAACTCAGATCAATGGCGCACAAAGTTAAGTTCTTAAGACTACCCGGGCGAGACTACCACATCCCCCAAAGTGCACCTGCACTTCCCCCTTTACTGCACGATCACGCGCCGGAGTGCAAAATCAAGTTTGTATAACCACCACCGATGACGCATCAACGTCATGGCGCAAATTTTAGTACACGTGGCACCAACCACAGTTCCATATCTCATTAAGTCAAAGTTATAATTCACATATGATGATAAACCCATTCGGAACTATAAGCAAAGCTAAGCAGTCTATCGTACCTATTGGAATACGCGTAGGCTACGGAAGCAGAAAACAAAACTTTTCTACCGCGCACCCAAGAACATCATGCTAAGGAAAGATCATGGATCGTTACCACTTAGACGCGCAGCGCAGCGGAAGAAGAATTGGAAACCGATCCAATCACGCGCGTCGAGGTAGTAGTGGAAGTAGCCGATCGTCCCGAACAGATCGTCTCCTCCACGCACGCCGATCAAGATCGCAACGAGCGCGCCTCCACCGGTATCCACACGTCCGGGCTGGGCGCCGATCGCGAGTGTACTAGCACTCGTGAGCAGCTAGGGTTTGGCTCGGGAGGTGGCGGCTAGGTTTTGCTAGATGTTAACAGCACCCCTCCTCCGCCCGCCTCCATATATATAGACCTCCTCACGTGGGCCTCGTGGACCGAGGCCCAATAGGAGTCTATTCGGATCTCTATCCGAATTGAGCCCATATCCGAATCATATTCGAATTAGTGTTCCAACCCGTTAAGCGTGCGACCACAGAGGTTCACGTATACTTGGTCGTGACCGAAACGCCTTTCCGTTACCATGTTAATAGCGGCCTCTAGTAAGACATATTAACCCCAAAGTATATGTAAAGATCATATCGGTTGAACTCAGTAATGTTCTCTCATGTACGAATCCCTTTGCCTCACGATATAGATTGAGCTCAAGGCGAGACTGTGTCATCCTCTTAATAGCTCAATCACTCTCTCGATTCCGTGATGGATTATAAACTCGTGATTGACTCCTCAATCACCTTGGCATGGCCATGCACTTTCATAATCCATTACATCGAGGGCCAGAGATATCTCTCCCATAAGGAGGGGCAAATTCTATCTTGATCATTCACATCCCACTACATGTTTCATGGCAAACCGAAGACTACTTTTATGACTACCCGATTCACGGAGTAGTGTTTAGTAGTCCCAAAATAAGCTACTACTCATGTTGGGAACCATGATGATCTCAAGTCTAAGGACTCTACATAAACACTACTTGAGACCAACGATGACACATGGAATCTCTGCGGTGTCTCATGGCAGTCTATCCAACATATGTTCACTAACACATGTCCATATTATTGATTTGGTATCACCATACCATGATCCATGAGACATGATCATCAATCAATACATATGCTGATCTTTGTCTTTGAATCATATTTGTTCCTCATATGATATATGATCGGGGATCATTTAGAAATAGCAACATCTTAGTATTTAAGAGTCTCATGAATAAGTCACATACTCATTGATCAATAATGATGATGTCTATTCCAAGGAACAAAGTAATGTATCATAAACATAGTATGTGATATATACAACATCTCCATGTTGCCTCTAGGGCATATCACTATGATCTCCCACTTGCACTAGAGTCAACCATGTAGGTATCTAATACCCATTGCCCTAGTGTGAGCCTCATGCTTTGGTGGGCAAGCGGCTTTGTCAACGGATCTGCAATGTTCAAATCCGTTTGTACTTTGCATATCTTCACATCGCTCTCTCCACTATCTCGCGGATGAGATGAAATCGCCGTAAAATGTGCTTGGACTTAGTGCGATCTAGGCTCTTTGGCTTGCGCAATGGCCCCACTATTGTCACAAGAGAGGTCCATTGGGCCGAGGCACTAGCCATCACACCAAGCTCGAAATAAATTTCTTGATCCAAACAGCCTCTTTGGCGGCTTGAAGCTGCTATGTACTCGGCTTCGTTGTAGAATCAAGAAACCGTCTGCGCTTGGAACTCTTCCACTTACCGCACCGCCATTCGAGCAGAACACAAATCCAGTTGCGATCTAAAATCATCTTTGTCGGTTTGGAAGCTAGCATCGGTGTAACCATTTACAACGAGCTCTTCCTCACCTCCATAGACAAGGAACACATCTTTAGTTCTTCTCAAGTACTTCAAGATGTTCTTTACGGCAATCCAGTGACTTTCACCGGATCTGATCGTATCTACTCGTAGCACTTAAAGCATACGAAACATCCGGGCGTGTACAAAGCATGGCATACATAATGGACCCAATAGCGAAGCATATGGAATCGCATTCATTTTATCCCGCTCATCGGTGTACTAGGACACCGATTCTTGCTAAGATTTATACCATGTGACATAGGTAGAAAACCTTTCTTGGAATCATGCATATTGAACCTTTTCAACACCTTGTCAATGTACGATCTTGGCTTAATCCAATTAGCCTTTTGATCTATCTCTATAGATCTTGATGCCCAGAATATATGCTGCCTCTCCTAAGTCTTTCATAGAGAAACTATTTTTAATGAAGACTTAACAGATTCGAAACAAAGGAATGTCATTTCCGATCGGTAATATGTCATCCACATATAAGACCGTAAATACGAGTGCGCTCCCACTAGCCTTTTGTAAACACAAGGCTCTTCTTCGTTCTTGATGAAACCAAACCCTTTGATTACTTCATCAAAACGAATGTTCCAACTCCGAGATGCTGCTTTAATCCATAAATGGACCTTTGGAGCTTGCATATCTTTCCAACGATTGCGGATCGACAAAACACGTGGGCTGTGTCATGTACACATCCTCACTCAGATTTCCATTAAGGAAAGCTGTTTTGACATCCATTTGCCATATTTCATAGTCGAAATATGCAGCAATCGCTAGAATGATCCGAATAGACTTTAGCATTGCGACGGCGAAAAAGTTTCATCATAATCAATACCTTGAATTTGTTTGAAACCTTTGGCCTGTCGCGCTTTATAGATGTGAACATTTCCATCTATGTCTATCTTTTCTTGAAAACCCATTTGCATTCAATGGTTTTAACACCATCAGTGGATCAACCAAGTTCCAAACTTGATTCTCGTGCATGGATTCAATTTCGGATCTCATGGCTTCAAGCCATTTCTCGAGTCCGGTCCCACCATTGCTTCTTCATAGGTCTTAGGCTCATCGTTGTCTAACAACAATATGTCCCGTTGTTGAGTAGTCAAGAACATGTACCTCTCGGTGCACGACGTGACCTTCGACCTCGTGGTGCCGGTGTGTCCACAATGAGTTCTTCAACGCTTGTTCATCTGTTGTGGTTCTCAGGAGCTGAAACGTTATCGTGTGTTTCTTGAATTTCTTCAAGTTGCACTGTACTCCCACTATCCCTTCTTGAGAGAAACTCTTTCTCTAAGAAGACACCATGCCAAGCGACAAACACTTTGCCTTCTCCTCGATTATAAAAGTAATATCCTTTTGTTTCCTTAGGATACCCGATAAAGAAGCATTTATCGATTTAGGAGTGAGCTTATCAGATTGTAAACGTTTTACATAAGCCTCACATCCCCAAATCTTAAGAAAAGACAAGCTAGGGCGTTGTCTGTCCACATCTCATATGGTGTCTTTTCTCACGATTTTGATGGAACCTGCTTAGTGTGAACGCGGTGTTTCAAGAGCGTACCCCCAAAAAGACAACGGAAGATCACTTTGGCTCATCATGGAGCGCACCATATCTAATAAGGTGCGATTTCTCCGTTCAGATACCCCATTCCATTGAGGTGTTCCTGGCGGAGTCAATTGTGGAACAATTCCACAATCCTTTAGATGATTGCCAAACTCATGGCTCAAATACTCGCCTCCACGATCAGATCGTAGAAACTTGATTGTCTTGCCTAAATGATTTTGCACTTCATTTTGGAATTCTTTGAACTTTTCAAAGGATTCGGACTTATGCTTCATACCCATATCTACTAAAGTCATCAGTAAAAGTTATGAAGTACTGAAAACCACCTCTGGCTGTTAAGCTCATTGGTCCACATACATCAGTATGTACAAGTGCCAATAAGTCATTTGCCCGTTCACCTTGACCGGTGAAAGGTGCCTTTGTCATCTTGCCAAGTAAACAAGATTCGCATGTCTCTAATGATTCAAAATCAAATGAGTGCAGAATACCATCTCTATGGAGCTTCGCATGCGTTTCTCATTTATGTGACCTAAGCGACCAGTGCCAAATAAACGTGGGATTCAAATCATTCGGACGTTGCCTCTTTGCATTAATGTTATAGACCGTGACCCTTCAAGAGTAAGAACGTATAACCCATTCACCAATGGAGTATGACAATAGAACATATCTTTGAAATAAAGAGAACAACCATTGTCCATAGATTTAAAGTCATAACCTTCGCTTGCAAACATGAAGCGAAATAATGTTCTTTGAAAGAGATGGAACACAATAACAATTATTCAATTCCAAAACTAATCTCGAAGGTAAAGACAATGGCATGGTGCCAACAGCTACCGCAAAGAACTTTTGCTCCATTGCCAACGCGAAGATCCACTTCGCTCCTCCTCAAACTTCTACTTCTTATTAGCCCTCAGCGATTTGCAAATGTGAGCAACCGATCCGGTATCAAATACCCAAGAATCAGTTGATGAAGTAGCAAGATTGATCTCTATAACATTTATACAGGTGGAAGTCGTACTTCCTTCTTCTTCTCAAGATCCTCCAAGTACTTTGGGCGGTTCCTTTTCCAATGTCCCGATTGCTTACAGTAGTAACAATCGCATCGTGATGAGCATCGCCCTTCTTGTCTTTCTTGGCCTTAGAACCGCTCGCGATCGCATCGAGAGCTTTCTTTCTTTTGACCGTGATTCTCTTGACATAGGGCTTGCCCTTGCCTTTCTGCATCATCATCACATGATTGCTGCTTTTCTTAATGCTTTCCTCGCAGATTTTAGCATCCCATGCAACTCACCCGGGTCTTGTCAAGATTGTTCATGTGAAAGTTCATTATGAATGGCTCAAAGCTCGGGAGCGATCGAGAATCACATCGAGAGCCAACTCTTGGCTAAGGGAAAACCAAGCTTTTCCGGACTCTCAATGTAGCCAATCATCTTAATCACATGAGGGTCGACGGATTCCCATTCGCAAGCCTCGCACGCAAATAAGGACTTTGAAGTATTGAACCTCTCACCCTTGCTTGGTTCTCAAACATACCACGTAGCCCCACAATGATATTGTAGGCATCTGTGTTCTCATATTGCTTCAAGCTCAGAGGACATTGTGGCAAGCATGAGACACTCACATCAAGGCAATCATTCGTGTGCTTATCATAAGCTCTCCGTGCAGCCACAGTAGCATTATCGTGCAAGTCTTGGGGTAAGGAGACTCAAGGACATACTCCTTGCGCTCTTGCTTGAGAACAATTCTCAAGTTGCGATACCAATCCAAAAGTTTGTTCCATTGAGTTTTTCTTTCTCAAGAACAGATCGCAAATTAAAAGTAATGGATGCGGCGTTAATGACATGATCTACAACACAAGAATATGCAAAGTTTAGCACTATGTTTATGTTCATCTTTTATTAAACTATTTAGCAAAAGACTCCCACTATGAGTTTTGCAACAAAACTCCTCTAAGTTACATAGTGGGTAAAGATCCTCATTTCACTAATTCCTAGTGAGCTTTGGCATCACGGCTAGAAAACTAGTGACATGGGTAAGCAACACTTTGCTAATCACATCCCTATGTGACTCTACTTTGGGTGACATCGGTATGCCTCGGCCCCAATCTATGCCCCAAGGTCCAAAACTATTTTGATAACCTTGTTAAGTAAACCAAATGCTTCCGCATGTAGATGTCCGACATCTACCCCAAATGATGATGATAACCGATGGCACTCTACTTTGGTAGACCTACCATGCGGTGATCATTATCTTTGGTGCAACATATGGAAGGGCATTAACACCTAATTTTAAGAGGATTCTATCCTACCAAAGCAACATATCACATATATCATTGCATAAGAATAAGATAGATAACATCATAGATAAACACATTTAACTGTGAAGTAGTATGGCCCAAAAATGGTGATATCCATCTCCAAGTAGGTGTAGACGATCTCCATCCTCCACATCACTCCTTTAGGCCACCATGCTTAAAAGCTTGTAACCTCAAAACTAGGCTACTACCTATAATAGCTAGAAATTGAAGATTACAAAGATAGATTCAAGCATTAAGGTCGACACGCAGGTCGTTAAATACAATATATACAGCTAACAATAGCTGAAATAATTATGACACGCAGGCCATGAACGAATGTCACATGCATCACATACATCTCATACATTCAAATAAGCAATAGGGCCATACTATTCACATCATTCTCTGCAAAAACAAGTTAGACGTAGAATCGCATTCTACCTAACGATGTGAACCCAAGACGCTATACAAGGGGGATACACACGCGGTCCGCCGCGGTCGTGGGCGGGGTCGAGGGGGCCCCATGCGGGTTCGTGGCGGCGCCAAACCTCACAGAATTACATAGATCGCATCTATGAAATCGCTATGAAAATCTTATCGAGCCGATCAAATCAACCCAAATCCGAGCCATTCAAAATGTCTCAATTTTCATTAGATCAATCATATTGATCATCGCGATCGGTATACTTGAGGAGACCACAACACAAGACCTCGATCCGTTGGCTCGATCTCATCGATTGTGCGCATTAGCCCCGATGGTGATTCCAAATGGTAGGGGCAAGTCGCGCGTACATCAAAGAAGGAGCACGAACTAATCTTTTGGCCTTGTGATGCTATCAACTCATACCAATTTCAACCCCTTATGACCGATTGATCTCATCAACCCGTGCTACCTTATTTAGACGTAATAGATCCAATCTACTACTATCGCATATCAACATATATGCGCTGATCCAGATTGCAAACTAAGCAAGATGGCTCGATACCACTATTGGAATACGCGTAGGCTACGGAAGCGAAAACAAAACTTTTCTACCGCGCACTCCAAGAACATCATGCTAAGGAAAGATCATGGATCGTTACCACTTAGACGCCGCAGCGCAATGAAGAAGAATTGAAACCGATCCAATCACGCGCGTCGGTAGTAGTGGAAGTAGCCGATCGTCCCGAACAGATCGTCTCTCCACGCACGCCGATCAAGATCGCAACGAGCAGCGCCTCCACCGTATCCACACGTCCCGGGCCGGGCGCCGATCGCGAGTGTACTAGCACTCGTGAGCAGCTAGGGTTTGGCTCGGGAGGTGGCGGCTAGGGTTTTGCTAGATGTTAACAGGCACCCTCCTCCGCCCCTCGCCTCCATATATAGACCTCCTCACGTGGGCCTCGTGGACCGAGGCCCAATAGGAGTCTATTCGGATCTCTATCCGAATTGAGCCCATATCCGAATCATATTCGAATTAGTGTTCCAACCCGTTAAGCGTGCGACCACAGCAGGTTCACGTATACTTGGTCGTGACCGGAAACGCCTTTCGGTTACCATGTTAATAGCGGCCTCTAGTAAGACATATTAACCCCAAAGTATATGTAAAGATCATATCGGCTGAACTCGTAATGTTCTCTCATGTACGAATCCCTTTGCCTCACGATATAGATTGAGCTCAAGGCGAGACTGTGTCATCCTCTTAATAGCTCAATCACTCTCTCGATTCCGTGATGGATTATAAACTCGTGATTGACTCCTCAATCACCTTGGCATGGCCATGCACTTTCATAATCCATTACATCGAGGGCCCAGAGATATCTCTCCCATAAGGAGGGGCAAATTCTATCTTGATCATTCACATCCCACTACATGTTTCATGGCAAACCGAAGACTACTTTTATGACTACCCGATTCACGGAGTAGTGTTTAGTAGTCCCAAAATAAGCTACTACTCATGTTGGGAACCATGATGATCTCAAGTCTAAGGACTCTACATAAACACTACTTGAGACCAACGATGACACATGGAATCTCTGCAGTGTCTCATGGCAGTCTATCCAACATATGTTCACTAACACATGTCCATATTATTGATTTGGTATCACCATACCATGATCCATGAGACATGATCATCAATCAATACATATGCTGATCTTTGTCTTTGAATCATATTTGTTCCTCATATGATATATGATCAGGGATCATTTAGAAATAGCAACATCTTAGTATTTAAGAGTCTCATGAATAAGTCACATACTCATTGATCAATAATGATGATGTCTATTCCAAGGAACAAAGTAATGTATCATAAACATAGTATGTGATATATACAACATCTCCATGTTGCCTCTAGGGCATATCACTAACAGTACCAACCCATGTGACAATAATCTAGCATCACTAGTATGTTTCCCAACCTATGGTGACAATGGCGTCATGATATTCAAAGTTATCAAGTAGGGATGAATTCAATCGGACCGTAACTACCAATACAAAGGTTTATAAAAATAGCGATGCAATGTAATTAAAAATAAAATAATTAAAAAATAGATTGCAAACTAGGTTCAACATGATCAAAGGATACGACTTGCCTTGGTTATGCTCAGCGAGGTACTCCTGGTCTTCGGGCGTAGAACCTGCTCCTCCAGAATCCGAATCTAGCGAGAGAGAAAACAACCGAAACCAAAGAAACACATAAAATGACAAGCAAATAAACTCCAAAATTCATGAAACATAGATGTCATCACAACCATATACACGATAAAATAAAGGAAAAGCTCAAATATCGATAAATCTCAAAAGGTACGACGTTATGGTCAATCTTACAATAAACTGGCCCGAAGGCTTAACAAAGCAGCAGCGGAAATCCAAAATAAAGCGTAGTGGCCAATCGACAAGCCTACAGGCTATCGAGTGGAGAACGAAGCCTAATCCGCGAAGTCGTCGAAGTACTCTCCTTCCGGAACCTCCTGCTGGTGATACTCCTCATCCTCAACTGAGCAACATTCGGCATAAAGCCGTGAGTACATTGGTACTCAGCAAGTCGTTTGTAACAATGAATGCAATATAATATGTAAGGCTTACCAAAGGATGGCTAAAAGGTTAGTTTGCATAAAATGGCATTTGAAATACAATAAATAAATTGAAGGTGAACTTTAAGTAAAACCGTAATAAATACATAATCAAAGGAATTGAAATAACTACTTGCGGACCTCCCATCCACAAGCTAAACCAACCACTTATGGACCTCCTATCCATAAGCTAAACCAACAGTGGATTAACTATCCACTAACCAACCACAATCTTCAAGTTTTCAGAAATAACTACCCCTTGTGTGAAATCACCGAGCATTGTCCATGACCGAGGACGCAGCTATTCGAATAGTTTTACACTCTGCAGAGGTTGCACAACTGTACCCACACGATGTGATAATCCTCACGTTAAAGATAATCACAATAAGGCCTTTACAAAGTTCAATTACAACTCAATCCGCCCGCTAGGGTTTCGCATCACACCCCCCTTGCGCCACATGGAAATCAGCAACCATGTTCATCTCAATGGCAGGATTAAAGTTGAAACCCTCCAAATTAGTCAGCCAGGTCCGTCCCATTCCAGACATGTGATTTGCACGATAAAACTCAGATCAATGGCGCACAAAGTTAAGTTCTTAAGACTACCCGGGCGAGACTACCACATCCCCCAAAGTGCACCTGCACTTCCCTTTATCTTGCACGATCACGCGCCGGAGTGCAAAATCAAGTTTGTATAACCACCACCGATGACGCATCAACGTCATGGCGCAAATTTTAGTACACGTGGCACCAACCACAGTTCCATATCTCATTAAGTCAAATTTATAATTCACATATGATGATAAACCCATTCGGAACTATAAGCAAAGCTAAGCAGTCTATCGTACCAACCCATGTGACAATAATCTAGCATCACTAGTATGTTTCCCAACCTATGGTGACAATGGCGTCATGATATTCAAAGTTATCAAGTAGGGATGAATTCAATCGGACCGTAACTACCAATACAAAGGTTTATAAAAATAGCGATGCAATGTAATTAAAAATAAAATAATTAAATAATAGATTGCAAACTAGGTTCAACATGATCAAAGGACACGACTTGCCTTGGTTATGCTCAGCGAGGTACTCCTGGTCTTCGGGCGTAGAACCTGCTCCTCCAGAATCCGAATCTAGCGAGAGAGAAAACAACCGAAACCAAAGAAACACATAAAATGACAAGCAAATAAACTCCAAAATTCATGAAACATAGATGTCATCACAACCATATACACGATAAAATAAAGGAAAAGCTCAAATATCGATAAATCTCAAAAGGTACGACGTTATGGTCAATCTTACAATAAACTGGCCCGAAGGCGTAACAAAGCAGCAGCGGAAATCCAAAATAAAGCGTAGTGGCCAATCGACAAGCCCACAGGCTATCGAGTGGAGAACGAAGCCTAATCCGCGAAGTCGTCGAAGTACTCTCCTTCCGGAACCTCCTGCTGGTGATACTCCTCATCCTCAACTGAGCAACATTGGGCATAAAGCCGTGAGTACATTGGTACTCAGCAAGTCGTTTGTAACAATGAATGCAATATAATATGCAAGGCTTACCAATGGATGGCTGAAAGGTTAGTTTGCATAAAATGGCATTTGAAATACAATAAATAGATTGAATGCGAACTTTAAGTAAAACCGTAATAAATACATAATCAAAGGGATTGAAATAACCACTTACGGACCTCCCATCCACAAGCTAAACCAACCACTTATGGACCTCCCATCCATAAGCTAAACCAACAGTGGATTAACTATCCAGTAACCAACCACAATCTTCAAGTTTTCAGAAATAACTACCCCTCGTGTGAAATCACCGAGTATTGTCCATGACCGAGGACGTGGCTATTCGAATAGTTTTACACTCTATAGAGATTGCACAACTGTACCCACACGATGTGATAATCCTCACGTTAAAGATAATCACAACAAGCCCTTTACAAAGTTCAGTTACAACTCAATCCGCCCGCTAGGGTTTCGCATCACACCCCCCTTGCGAAACATGGAAATCAGCAACCATGTTCATCTCAATGGCAGGATTAAAGTTGAAACCCCCCAAATTAGTCAGCCAGGTCCGTCCCATTCCAGACATGTGGTTTGCACGGTAAAGCTCAGATCAATGGCGCACAAAGTTAAGTCCTTAAGACTACCCAGATGAGACTACCATATCCCCCAAAGTGCACCTGCACTTCCCCCTTTACTGCACGATCACTCGCCCGAGTGCAAAACCAAGTTTGTATAACCACCACCGATGACGCACCAATGTCATGGCACAAATTTATCTCATTAAGTCAAATTTATAATTCACATGTGATGATAAACCCATTCGGAACTATAAGCAAAGCTAAGCAGTCTATCGTACCAACCCATGTGACAATAATCTAGCATCACTAGTATGTTTCCCAACCTACGGTGACAATGGCGTCATGATATTCAAAGTTATCAAGGAGGGATGAATTCAATCGGACCGTAACTACCAATACAAAGGTTTATAAAAATAGCGATGCAATGTAATTAAAAATAAAATAATTAAATAATAGATTGCAAACTGGGTTCAACATGATCAAAGGACATGACTTACCTTGGTTATGCTCAGCGAGGTACTCCTGGTTTTCGGGCGTAGAACCTGCTCCTCCGGAATCCGAATCTAGCGAGAGAGAAAACGACTGAAACCAAAGAAACACATAAAATGACAAGCAAATAAACTCCAAAATTTATGAAACCAGAACCAAAATCTAGAGCTCGATTTTAGATGAATTTAAAAAAAAGAACGGGGTTAATCGGAGCTAGGACGGAGGAGAACGGGCTCTCGAAAAATCAAATTTACTGGAAAATGCTGAAATTCGGAGGCAGTACTGTTTCATGGACTTGGTGCATGGGTTTGAGGTGGTCTACGGTGGACTCAGCTTTTGAAATAGTGCACGGGGTGCTTAGATGGCTAACATGTGTCTGGTTTGATGATGTGGCGCCCCAGATCGGCTCGGTGACAGGGCAAGTGGGAGGCGGGATGAGGTGGCGACCTAGGGCTGTGCTGGCGTCCAAGTGGCGCACACGGGGCACGACCTGCTGAGGTGGCTGCCACAGAGGGCGCGGGCGGTGGTGAACTCGGTGACCGAACGAAGCCGTCGCCGGCGAGGCGGAATGTGGCGAGAGGGGCCTCCGGCGATCGGCGCACGGGCTTCCCGAGGGTTCCGCAAGACCAATCAGTGGGGCGCGGAGGACGTTGACCCCTTGGGTCAGCCGGCGGCGAGCTTTAGGTGGCGAGGTAGTTTGGCTGCACGGCGAGATCGGCATCCGGCGGCGGAAGGAACCCAGTGAAGCGGCTCGGAGGGAGGTCTTGGTGCGGGGAAGCTGCAGCGGCTGTCGGCGGCGCGGGAGACTCACCGGAGTACGTGTAATTTCTCGCCGGAGGTCGGGATTGGCGGCGGCGGACTCCAGTGCTTCTCGGTGGCCTGCGGATGAATCTTGGGCGCGAGCTAGGGCGACCCGGGATGGGGGATGCGAAGGGGACGGGCGACCGGCTTTAAGGCCTCGGGAGGCGTGCGGGAGAGGAGCTCCTTGGCGGCGGCGGCTTTCCTAATCGGAGACGGGAAGGGGAAGTCCGGGTGGAAGACGGCTTGGGCTGACGCGGGGGCCCCACAGGGCAGCGGGCTGAGAGGGGGGAAGGGAGTGGATGGCGCGGATGAGGGCGGGGTGGGCAGCAAGGGGGGATTTGCGACATATGGCAGGCGCGGGCGGGGTGGGCCGGTCGGGAAGGGTGATGGGCTGAGGAAAGGGGGGTTTTGGCCCAAAGGAAAAAGGGGCTAGGGTTTCTAGGATTTCTGCAGGATTTTCAAATTCTGAAATTCAAATAAAATTACAAGAGCTCTAAAAACTAGCAAATAAATCCCTAAAATTCACCAAAAAAATATCAGAAAATTTCTCGAGACCTGAAGAATCCAAATAAAATATTTTCAACTTATGTTAATGTTTATTTTACTCAGATTAAATTATTTTAAAATTCTAAAATTCATTTGAAGCTCAATTTAATCCCAGAAAATTTCTTGTGACACCAGGAACTCAATTAAACTATTTTCAGCTAATTGTTGAAGTATAATTAAATCATATTAAATTCTTTTAAATTTCTAAAAATTCTTTTAAACTTGATTTAATTTCAGAAAAATTCTAGAAATTTATTTTTAAATTCAAGATTTTAAAAATCTCTAAAAATCAGGATCTTACATCACACCCGGTAAACCTATTTCTCTTAGTAGGCCCGGATCTCGGGGTCGAGATCCCGTTTAAGGGGGTAAGGTTTGTAACATCCTGATTTTTTGAGATTTTTAAAATCCTATTTTCAGAAATTAATTTTTGGAATTTTTCTGAAATTAAATCAAGCTTAATTTGAGTTTTCAAAATTTTAAAAGATTTAATGTGATTAAAATAAACTTCAACATTAGCTGAAAACATTTTATTTGAGTTCCTTAGGTCTCAAGAAATTTTTTGGTATTTTTGGGATTTATCTGCTATTTTCTAGAGCTTCTTGAAGTTTATTTGAATTTTCTGAAGAAAAGAGAAATGGGGAAATCACTCAGCCGCTCGATCCTTTCCCCCTCCACGCGTCGCTCATCCGCCGCGCTGCGCCTCGCGCTGCCTTCCTCGGCCCATCGGCCCATTCCCGCACCCGCTCCGCCCGACCACCCGATGTGCCACATGGCGGCCATCCCACCGCTGCCGTCCGCTTCCCGCGCCCGTGCCTCCGCAGCCGCTCGATCCCCTCCCATGCCCACGCGTCGCCATCTCCCCGTCTCGCTCTCCCTGCTGACCTTAGCTCATCCCCGCGCTCGCCGCGCCACTTGGCGGCACCCGCTCGCCTGTCCCCACACCGCGCCCGCGCCCTAACCTAGCGTTGCCTCACCCCGCTCCGCTCCAAGCCGTCGGATCCGCCCACGCGGTAGCCATCCCGCGACCCTGCACCGCACCCCGCCCGGACTCCACCGTAGCCGTCCGATTCGCCCGCCTCTGCCACGCGTCACCCCGGCCGTCTTCGTCTCCACTGTTGGTTTAGCTTTTTGGATGGGAGGTCCATAAACGGTTAGTTTAGCTTGTGGATGGGAGGTCCACAAGTGGTTATGTTAATCCCTTTGATTATTTACGTATTATTGTTTTACTTAAAATTTGTTTTTAATCTATTTATTGTATTTACTTTTAAATGTTATTTTATGCAAATTAACCTTTCAGCCTTCCATTGGTAAGCCTTGCATACTATACTGCATTCATTTGTTACAAACGACTTGCTGAGTACCAATGTACTCACAGCTTTATGCCCAATGTTGCTCAGTTGAGGAAGAGGAGTATCACCAGCAAGAGGTTCCAGAAGGAGAGTACTTCGACGACTTCATGGATTAGGCTTCGTTCTCCACTCGATAGCCTGTGGGCTTGTCGATTGGCCGCTACGCTTTATTTTGGATTTCCGCTGCTAGTTTTTGTTAAGCCCTTCGGGCTAGTCTATTGTAAGCTTGACCATAAGGTTGATATTTCAGCTTTTCCTTTATTTTATCGGGTATATGGTTGTGATCACATCTATGTTTGACTGTGTGCACTAGCGGGATCCTGGGATTAGTGCAGTATACATAAGGAGTCCGGATTTGCATATTCGGGTCTCGACAACATATATCACAGACGGATGTCTTTTAATACCGTCTATGATATGTAGATATCATAGACGATTTGGTATTCCAAATTGTCTGTGATAGCAATTTGAAAAATTACATTATTTTTTGTTTTTTAGCTAACCTCAGGAAATGCTAGCACAGAACAATCATCATACAAATCTCATAAATGAAGTAAACAACGTAAACAGATCACATATATAGTACACGACAATTGTTACACAGATGTTACAAATAAACTAAACAACTGAATGAAGTACAATTGAATGAATTATTTGATTAAACACAAATGAGTGATTACAATTGTATCCGATGTTTCAATATATAATTATCATCGCCGGGGTGGAACTCTCCAGTGTTATTTATGACCTTCGCTATCAAGAATTAGGAGATCTTTCCTCAAATTTTGGCGAGTTTGTTAAGATTGATTACACTTTCATCGAATTCTACATGCTGTTACTAGTAGTGTTAAGTCATTAGCATATATATATATTATATATATATATATATATTATATATTGATAATCATGAAATAATTATTAATAGGTTGAAAAAGCATCTGTATCATTCATCTTAGCGTCCATGATTTCTTCCATACGGCGGCAAATGTAGAATCTACATACGTTACCCTGTAGCTACTGGTGGCACTACAAAAATGGAATTACATACATAGGTATTGTCAGTTCTAGAGGCATTATAACGAAGTGTGATATAGAATTATTGTGTTGTAGCGGGTACCGAAAATCGTGTCCTGTGTTGTAGCGTGGCACTGGATTTCTTATGTCTCCCTCCCTAGGCAACATAAATGCTGAACGACTTACGTGATTTCAAAAAGTAAGTCTCAGTCATTGCAAATGAATAGAAGACTACAATAGAGTTATGTATGGAGAAAATTAGTTTACTTGTCAATTACTTGTTGCACACGGGTGAAATCGTGGTTGCTCCTAAGTAAAGAATTAAGGTATATTATCTTGTTCTACTTTGGTACAATCACAATCAGAATCTAGTGAGATCTAGTCATGTATGTCACTATAGTGATTAATTCTAAATTCATGTTACGTGTAAAGTACAAATAAAATTTGTATGGTAATTAGTGAAGTACTTACCCGTGGTTGAACGGTACCATGATGTACTCCTTGTCATTGTGAGCAGGCAATCCCCTCGTTATGTAATCTTTGATGAATGATGCATTAGCGTTGATAGATTACTCAGAGACCAAGTTTGGGTCGAGGAAACCCACCGGTTCTTGCTGTCGTTGGACTTGTTGGATCATGGATCTATGTATAAGTAATAAGTTATGATATTTATCGATATTACATGAATGTAGAACATGATTGTACAATACACTTACAATATCCAGCATCGTAGAAGTGAGATGTTGAGTTCATTGAGGTTGAATAGTAAGAATAAGTCTTCGAAGGTCACAGCGAAGTAGCCTGAGTAGTGGAGGAAATGCGCCTCTATGTATCTCATGGTGAATCCACTTTACCGGTTTGGCTTCATGTTGGACCTCTACATATACCAGGTATGCAAAGTTCTACAAACCAGTTCAAGGCTAGGTAATTGTGACTTGGGGATCAACAACACTTTGAGAATGAACTTCTATTGCCTGGGAGGCACCTTAATCTTCTTCGGTTTGTATAAATAACTATTTGTAAATTATCATAGATGGTTATTAATAGGAACCATCTGTGATGACTTACATTATCACAGATGGTTTGTATGTATAACCGTCTGTGAAAATATCTCAGATGGTTATTTGTATGAACTGTCTATGATAATTACAGCATAGACGGTTCTGTATAAACCGTCTGTGATGTAACTGTCCAGTATAGCCTCTTTTGTAGTAGGGTAATCGTTATGTATGAACTGTCTGTGATATAACCAACAGTCTTTCGCCATATGATCACGTTGACAGCCTTCTTCTTTGGCTGTTCACCATCTCTGATTTTGCGAAAGCGATAGTTCTTCGCCATATGACCATCTTTTCCACACACAAAGTAGGTGATGTCCTTTAAATCCTTTTTCTCAGTTTTTTTCTTCTTAAAGCTAGTTGCCTTGTTCGGTTTGTTGGATTTGTACTTCTTTGCTGCAATCTTTTTCTCTATGAAATTTGCATTGTTCTGGCCAGAGGTGCTTGGTGCATCCTTTGCTCTTACTTTTTCTTTCATATCGAGGGTAGCAATAAGATCCTCAATAGAAATCTCTTCCTTCTTGTGTTTCAGGCTAGTGGCAAAATTCCGCCAAGAAGGAGAGAGTTTAGCAACAATGTCCACAGCCATAAACTTAAGAGACAACACATAGCCCAGAAGAGCAATCTCACTGACTAGTAGCTGGAGGTCGTGAGCATGTCCAAGTATAGACTTTGCCTCATCCATGCTAAAGTGAAAAAAATTGCTCACACATGTAGAGCCAGCGACATACATCTGCCTCAACATATTTGTGCTCTAATGCATCCCACAACTCTATGGTGGACTTGTAGTCCATGTACACATCGTAGAGTTGGTCTATCAGAATAATCAGAATGAAACCTAGAGCAGTGTTGTTTGCATTATCAAATTGCATGAACTACTCAACCGTAAATAGATATTGTGGGTGGATAACCCACCACAGCCCTAGAGATATGAGCCAAAACTTGTCTCTAGTTTGTCATCTACGAAATTTCTGACCAGAAAGCCGCTCAGGTTTCATCGCATAAGAAGAACTAACCATTTCTATATTGCAATAAAGTTCACAATAAGATTTCTGAAATGTTAGAAATGTAGGTAATATTTTAATTCTAAGTTTTACTAGGAGACAAATACAATAAACTAGTTATGCAAAATACATAATTAATAGTAGGCTACTAATTATACTTCAAAAAAGAAAATAGAAAGATATTACAGGATCAAAGTCAATCGAACACGTGAACGACTTTCGTTTGGGCTTGATGAAAAATTGGAAGCTGTTCAGGCTCGATGCAGTGCAGAACGTAGATGCCGTAGTGCAGTGAGAGGTTGCACAGATGTGCGCTGCCCAGAAACCTTATTGCTGCTCCCGTGTAGGTCTTCACGACAGCAACGACTCAAAGATACTGCTCGCCTTGTTCATGGTGTACGCCGGGAAGAAGAGTCGACGAGGTTCAGATGGCGCAGCACAACAACACAGGGAGGAAGAGAATAGAGGAAGAGAGTGTAACATTCTATTTTTCTGAAAAATTTAAAGCCTTATTTTAAAAATGAATTTTCTGAAATTAAAACAAGCTTACAATGAATTTTCAAATTTTAAAATGATTTCGTATGATTAAAATAAATTTTAACATAAGCTAAAAATATTTTATTCAAGTTCCTCAAGTCGCAAGGAATTTTTTTGGATTTTTTGGTGAATTTAAGCTCTTGGCAGAGGAGCATCAATCCAGCAGCATCCGTTACTTGCTTCAAGTGTCATGAGTTAGGACACTATGCTAGCAAGTGCCCCTAGAAACAAGCCCCTACGCCAGTTCGCTTCAATCTGGAAGCTACACCAGATCGGACTCCTGCCCCAGGACAAGGATGAGGAGCACCCCCGGCATCAGGCCAGGCCAGTAGGACACCGGTGGTGAGAGGCCAAGTGAACCACGTCACTACAGAGGAGGCCCAGGCAGCACCAGAAGTTATGATCGGTAAGTTTCCAAGCCCTGCTACAGTTTTGTTTGATTCTGGAGCTTCGCATTCGTTTGTTTCCTAGAGTTTTGCTCTAAGGCAATGGTTAAAAACTGTTGCTCTTGGATCTGTTCTTTTAATTCAATCTCTAGGTTTCGAGTTGAGTACGAACCAAGGTTGTCCAGGAGTTAGGATAATCATCTAGGGAGTTGAGTTCAGTGCCGACCTGATCTTATTGGACATCCAGTCCTTGGATGTGATCTTGGGTATGGATTGTCTTAAGAAGCATCAGACAGTGTTAGATTGTGAGAGCAGAGCAGTGACCTTGACCAGTTCAAATGAGAGTAAGATACAGTTTGCAGCCAGCATGAGTCAACCAGAGGAAGTCATGGTTTACCAGAGCAAAGTGATCAGGTTAGAGGATGTGCCAGTTGTCAGAGAGTACCCTGACGTGTTTCCAGATAATCTTCCAGGCATGCCACCAGAGCAAGAGGTTGAGTTTCTGATTGAGCTAGTACCCGGTACCGCCCCGATTTCCAAGAGACCCTATCGAATGCCCGCCAATGACTAAGCAGAATTGAAGAAGCAAATTCAGGAACTTTTGGACAAGGGTTATATCAGGCCGAGTTCATCCCCGTGGGGAGCACTAGTGTTGTTTGTCAAAAAGAAGGATGGTAGTCAGCGCATGTGTGTGGATTACCGAGCTCTTAATGATGTCACCATCAAGAATAAGTACCCTTTACCCCGGATTGATGACTTGTTTGATCAGCTTAAAGGAGCAGGAGTTTTCTCCAAGATTGACTTGAGGTTAGGATACCATCATATGAGGATTCAAAAGGAAGATATACCTAAGATAGCCTTCTCAACTCGTTATAGTTTATATGAGTTTACAGTGATGTCATTTGGTTTGACAAATGCTCCAGCCTACTTTATGATGAGGACATCCCTTCCATGGATACAACTCATCCACAACAAGGACCACTTACTCGAGCTCGTGCTCGTCAACTTAATTACCAAGTGAATTCATTCCTACGTTCATATATTACTGAGAATAGACCGCTACCTAATGCAAGTGATTTAATCGTGGTTAGGAACCTGGGAAAGGATGAAGGAAAGGGACATGGAGTCATGGACATGCAAGGACGGAATCATGGAGCTCATCACGTCACTTTGGGATCAAGTCAAGCAAGAATCCGAGTTGGACACGTTCTGGAATTGGAGTCGGACTGCTGCGATGGTACCACATTCAAATGGGCATAACTTCTTCATACGGACTCTGTTTGATGCGGATACGCACGTGTCTTGTACTTTTCAGTTAAATATATTATTCAACTGGAAGGAACTATTGAGCCGCATGAAACATTGCCAGGTGAACTCATTTCAAATAAAATATTATGTTATTACTCATAAGAGTGAAATACTACCTCATGTTATCAAATGGTACATTCTTAGGTTTGTCAATGGCAAAGGAATGGAGAGACAAAAGGAAGAAGATAACGACATTAGGTGCCAAAGACATGAAGGAAGAAAGCCCATACAGTGGGAGAGCAAAAGGGAGAAGACCAAGAACTTAAACTACAAGTTTTGGATAAGATTTTCAAGCAAAATTCATACCTCCCATAAGGCCAATTGGATTCAAACTCGGATTCAACTCAGAATTCAATTCGGATTCGGTTCGGGACAGCCTGACAGGCGCTTACTAAAAAGGTCATAACTTTCACAATCGGACTCCGATTTGGGTGTTCTTGTACTCCTTGGAAAGATATTTTCAAGGGCTACGCAATGGATCTAGTCCCAACATCAAATTCGTCACGGATCAAAAGTTATGGCCGAAACAATGTGACGACTGTAAAATCTAATTTCCTTTTTGTGAGAGTTCGTATCTAAAACCATGTAGGGTTGAGTTGTACTAGATTTGTGGACTCTATGGACGTCCCAAGGTCCTATATAAGCCATGTATTGGCAGCCTAAGGGCTCAGACCACCTTTGAGAATAATCAATATATTAAACTTTGTTCGAGTTTATTATTGCTGCTGAAATTCCGTGTGGAAATTTGGAGTGTTCTTCAATCAAGATCGTTCAGCCTTTCCACTGGGAATTGGGTGCACGATAGATCTTCGCTTGGTGGTCGGCGAAATCGACGCGAGTGTGTTTTGGCGGATTAAAGAGTGTTCGTCCCTTGCATTGGCATTGGAGGATAGCTACGATTCATCAAGACTCCCGCGAGTATCCATCCTACGTCGAGAAGATCGGGCGACCCGTATCATCCGGTATCGAGCGCGTTTACTCGGTAGGATCTTATCCCTTTACTTTTAGATTGATTTATTTCTGTCCTATAGTCCAATAAACCGAAAATTGCAACAAAAAAATCCAAACCCTAGTTTCGCATCTGTTATTTTCGTGAGTTTTATTAAGTTTTGATCCATTAGAAATTTTGTTTACGTGCTGATCTTAGTGTCCTTTTGCGTTGCTTCATCGTTGTTATTTTGAACCCTTGAAAATCCGCTAGTTGATCTTTCAATTAGCATCCAAAAAAAAGTAGATTCAATTTACTTTTTGAAATCTTGTTCTTGCTGTCCACATAAGATCTTTGTGCATCTTGAAAGAATATCACATCCGAATATATCTGGGTTTCCTTTTTCTTGATTTATTTGGCCACAAGAATCTTAGTTGCACGTATTCAGATCTTCACTTAAATCCTTTGAACCTTGAGACTAGTCTTTGATGCTTTAGGGCTGTTCTAGAATTATCTACATATTGCTGAACAACTTTGGACTTACGTAGAATCTACGAATAATTAAACCTAGTTCGGCCTTGAGTATAAAAAAAAGGTAAAAAAAAGAAAGCAACCGATTGAAAAAAAAAGAGGAGCCACGGCTTGAGCAAAAAAAAAAGAAAGAAAGAAGAAAAGAAAGCATTGGCCGAATTTGGGTGAGTTAATCTTAGTCCATAAATTCAGATTGTGTATTTAATTTCTTTGGACAATCTTGTGCCCTCAAATTCATATTATTGCAATTGGCTAGCGTCTCTCCAAGTACTTGGTGCAAAACGAGCTAATATTCCCGATTGTTTCCTTTAGCTCATTCCTTTTGTTTGCATTGAGTCACATTGATCATTGTGTGTGCGTTCATATACTTCACTTATATCATTTGGATCGGCACATAAGCAATATTTTCTAGCTTGGATTATTACTTAATTCAACAACATCGTGAAATTCAGATTGTGTAGGATAAACACTTCCTTACCGAGCCCCACTAAATATTCTTTGCCGTGCAATTGTGGGTCATTTTTAAATCCGCTTGATCATCACTTGCTATTGTAGCCACCACCAAGTGTAAGTTTCTTTTTCACCTCAATTCACTTCGGAAAGGTAAGAACTTTACTTGGTGAGGAAAAAGTGAGATAGAGTGAACTCCACATATCGAATATATGTTGTGGTATTTGTGCGTTCTTTGTGCCACTAATCATGACAGGTAGAGACGATAATATGGAAGAGAAGCATACCCCGGTGGATCGTTTTCAATTCCACACTTTGAGGGGAACTTTGCGCAATGAGTTCACCCCCACTTCTTCCACCTTGAAAGCGCAACTCAAGACCAAGATGAACAATTTCGCACAAGATATGCGCATTGAATTCAATCATCAAATGAAAGTGTTACGCTCGAACATCGTGAATGATGTTATGCGGGCACTTCATCCACAACAAGTCGAAGATAGCTTTAATTCTTTCTATGGCAGTGAAGATCCAGAGGAGTATCTTGAGTGGAAACGGCGAATGGAGAAAGTATTTAGATTTCAAAAGTTTCCCAAAGACCAAGAGGTGATGTGTGCCACTAGAGAATTTGAAGATTATGCTTATAGTTGGTGGCATCAACAATCTGGAAACGAATTCATTAAATCTTGGTCAGATTTGAAGGCACTCATGAGGAGAGAATTTGTGCCACCCTATTATGCATGTGGATTGCTTCGCTATTTGGAGAGTATCACACAAGGGAGTAATACAGTGCAAGAATATTATTTTGAGCTACAAGATGCATTACGTCGAGCCGGTGTCATTAGTGAACTACAAAAGAAGACATACTTCAAAAGAGGATTAAATTCTAAGATTGCTGCTACACTTCAACATAAATATTTTGGTAATGTGCAAGATCTTGTGAATTGTGCTATTCAAGAGGAGAAGAGACTTATGGAGAGACGTACACCACAGTTTTCTCCCAGTCCATACTTCAATTCTGCTGCCTCTACTAGTGTGACACATGAGAAGATGACCGAGCATGGGATTTTCCCTTCGGTCAAGGAGATATATAGTATTCCAAAACTACATATAGCTCCTAAGATGCACCACAACCCATGTGAGGATGAGAGCCACATAGCCAAATTGAGTGAGAGTGATAAAAAGAGTGAGCTGTGTGATTCCACCATATGTGAGGTTGAGAGCATCCAAATTGAGAGTGTGAGAGAGACACCAAAAGAAAAGAGAGAAGTACAAGATAGACAAAGTGAGGATGCATCTGAAACTAACACATTAATATCTACTTCTAGTGTTGTTTCTCACATTGTGCAGGTTGATATTAAAGATGAAGAATTGAACATTCAACAACCGGCACCTTTGAAGCCAAATGAGGAGATAACCACGGGAAGGGATAAAGTGTTTGCTGCCCCGAGGGTACATCCTAACAATTTTAAACCCCCAGCACCTACATCATCTGAGAAGGACGATAAAGGTAACACTATTGGTGCTGAATTTAATTGTGCAAAGGTGAGTAATTGTGAGAACTCATATCATCAACCAACAATTCCATGTTCTGAAATTTCTTTACTCAATTTACATAACGTGGAATTGATTACCCATAAGGAAGTTCTTACTAGAATATCTCCTAATGATTCTTTGTACTATATCATGTTTGATGATTCTAGAGAGCTATCTAGTATGATTAATAATATTGCTGAAATTTCAAGTTCAAACTCACTAGTTAGTACCTATGCCTACACATATAAGTTCAATTTGATTGGAGATTATGGTGTAGATGACAAATTTTATGTTCACAGAATTTGCATTACATGTGATAAGCTTGCTGAATTAAAATCGAATATTATGGATAAACAATCTTATATACCATGTTATGATCACAATGAGATGGATTTCAACAATATCACGTACTGTTTAGAAAGATTTCATAAGTCTACTTGTTCGATCTTTAATGTACAATCATGTAAAAATAATCAGTAAGCGCAGATTGAAGCATGGAAGCGAAAAAATTTTCTTTCCCATATCTAAACAACTAAATCTGATTTTGCCTCTTAATGATCTGTCTATGTCCTTAGAAAAGTCGAGTACGACTTTCTTTTATGGGAGGGAGAATGCTGTGAAAAATAATATTGAAATGTATACATATTTTGGTCACGACTATATTGATCAGTTTATGCAAAATAATGAGAATGTCACAACAATTGCCACTTACATATACCATGCATATGTGTTGTTCTTTTTGTTTATAACACCTTCTGAAATTCATGATGAGATAATCCAAAAAAGTGTTGACGACAAATATATATACCATGCGTACACATTGTATTCTTTGTTTAGTACAATTTCAGGCTATCAAAAGCCGAGGACGGCTTTTCTTAAAGAAGGGGAGGATGATGCGGATACGCACGTGTCTTGTACTTTTCAGTTAAATATATTATTCAACTGGAAGGAACTATTGAGCCGCATGAAACATTGCCAGGTGAACTCATTTCAAATAAAATATTATGTTATTACTCATAAGAATGAAATACTACCTCATGTTATCAAATGGTACATTCTTAGGTTTGTCAATGGCAAAGGAATGGAGAGACAAAAGGAAGAAGATAACGACATTAGGTGCCAAAGACATGAAGGAAGAAAGCCCATACAGTGGGAGAGCAAAAGGGAGAAGACCAAGGACTTAAACTACAAGTTTTGGATAAGATTTTCAAGCAAAATTCGTACCTCCCATAAGGCCAATTGGATTCAAACTCGGATTCAACTCAGAATTCAATTCGGATTCGGTTCGGGACAGCCTGACAGGCGCTTACTAAAAAGGTCATAACTTTCACAATCGGACTCCGATTTGGGTGTTCTTGTACTCCTTGGAAAGATATTTTCAAGGGCTACGCAATGGATCTAGTCCCAACATCAAATTCGTCACGGATCAAAAGTTATGGCCAAAACAATGTGATGGCTGTAAAATCTAATTTCCTTTTTGTGAGAGTTCGTATCTAAAACCATGTAGGGTTGAGTTGTACTAGATTTGTGGACTCTATGGACGTCCCAAGGTCCTATATAAGCCATGTATTGGCAGCCTAAGGGCTCAGACCACCTTTGAGAATAATCAATCTATTAAACTTTGTTCGAGTTTATTATTGCTGCTGAAATTCCGTGTGGAAATTTGGAGTGTTCTTCAATCAAAATCGTTCAGCCTTTCCGCTGGGAATTGGGTGCACGATAGATCTTCGCTTGGTGGTCGGCGAAATCGACGCGAGTGTGTTTTGGCGGATTAAAGAGTGTTTGTCCCTTGCATTGGCATTGGAGGATAGCTACGATTCATCAAGACTCCCGCGAGTATCCATCCTACGTCGAGAAGATCGGGCGACCCCGTATCACTGTTTGGGGTGTTTTTATACTTCAT
Source organism: Melocanna baccifera (assembly GCA_036346265.1). Lineage (NCBI taxonomy): Eukaryota > Viridiplantae > Streptophyta > Magnoliopsida > Poales > Poaceae > Melocanna > Melocanna baccifera. The sequence goes on along the minus strand of CM070704.1, from coordinate 13,535,012 downwards.
GGAAAGCTTATGAAGTCTACTTTCCAACGGATCTGACCTCATCTTCAAATTCCATCCGAGCCAGCCGCAATCATCAAAACAATCCACATTAGTTTCTGAGTCCGAGTCAAAAAGGGTGCTGCGCCACCACCACTTGGGCCCATGGGCCTTGTAACCCTAGGGCGCCGCCCCAAATCATTTCTCTATATATATTAGCCGCCGCCCCCTGCTAGAACTTGGATTTCGTTGAGTTTAGATTTAGCCATTGCGCAAACTTTGGTTCTTCAGTTGTGTCAGACGACCACCTGTCAAGACTACCTTCGGGATCCCACCTTTGTTTTTCAATACCATCAATCTTATTCGCAATATCAGTTGCCTACATATTATTTTTGCTAGTTCTTCGATTGTTTGCAGGGATTGAACTTCGTGTTCAGGTTGATCGTGCCTCCAGCAAGATTAATAACATCTCGGAGTTGGTTCAGCGATTGCTAAGGCGTAAGCGATGTTGTGCGTGTGTAGTCGGATCGCGAGAGTCACCTCCACGAAAATCGATAGTTATCAATCTCATCGAAAGATCGGGCACCCCGTCTCCATCAAGTGGTATCAGAGCTCAAGGTTGCTCGGTGAGAATTTCTAGTTATTCATAGATTAGATTGCTTTTCATTACCTACAGCACACAAAAAGCCAAAAAAAATAGTAGTAGATCACCTGTTCCAAACCAATCTTAGCCTCGCAATTTTTCTTTTCAGTACATTGCATTGTTGAACTTTCGGTTGCATCGTCGTGTCCTTCGCTGGTTTTAGTGCCTAGTTCCTCTAGAGTTTCGAGTTCTGTTCACGTTTTGGTTTCACCGTTGCGGTTGGTTTCGAACCACCACGTCGAGGAAAGGAAAAGAGGGGGGACTCGGTTCCAAGGGAGGCTTTGCCCTAGTTGGACTCGGAATAGGACACGGTTTCAAATTTGCTTCCTTATCCGAACACCTTGGTGGGATTAGAGTCCAAATCAACATCCAGCTCCAACACAATTTGAGTCCAGTTGCAAAGGAAAAGAGGGGGACTCGGTTTCTAGGAAAAGGCAGCCGCAGATAGAAAGAGCTGCGGCATAAAAAAAAAAGAAAAAAAAGAAGAAAAAAAGAGGAGAGAGAAACCCCTAACTTTTGCATACGACTTCCGATTGAGGCGTTTCTTGATCCGTTGGAAAGGAAACAGGAAAATCTGGAGATTTCAAATCCGCGTAAGCCTCCATGCATACGCGCAGCGACTTCGACCCCAAAAAAGGTCGTTTAGGGCCTCAAAACGGGCCCGCAAAGTCAACAAAAGTCAACTTTCTCAGAATTCGCTCAAAATTGACAGGAACCTTCTACAAGTGATTCTAAGGTTCCCCGTGCAGACGGCATCCTTTTTCAAGCTCCTGAACTCCGTGGGCAACGTCATCTAGATTCTTTCTGTGCGGTGTACTCGTTTGTGTTCTAGGCTCGCGTCTCTAGTACGGTCTAGCCTAGGACCAGCACCAACCGGCGTTGAGCGATTTTTCAGCTTGCATTTTCTGATTTGATTATTGCTAATCCTTGCTACCAAACTTGAGCATTCCCAGCTGCACCTCTCCTACACCGTACAGGCTGAGCTTCACCTGGCAATCGCTCCATCCAATCTTCAGAGATACGTTGACATCGCTGGGAGCCGATCATCCCTGTTTTGCTTGGTAAGAATTGGTAAGAGTTCGATAAAATGCTTGAGTGTGAGCGACTTTTTGAACCTCCTCATCCTAGTAGCTGTTGTTAGGGGCATATTCTTGTGTTTTGCTAACAATGGCAAGTCATACAACGGATGAGGATAAATCTCATACTCCTCGTACTAAGGCAATCGTACAACATTTTCTACGCCTTATGAACCTTCGTGCAGAGGGTCTTGAGGAGGATGTCAGAGTGACGAATGAGCGACTTGCTCAACTTGAAGGCGCCCAGATTAAGACAAATGCACACTCGCTGCGATGGAGAAAGCGCAAGGCGTCACTAACACTTCTTTAGCAGGCATTATGGCGCGACAGTAGGGAGACAAGATGACTCCGAACATATGGGTGATTCCGAGGCCGATGGCAGGGTCAACCACAACAATGATCGAGCCCGTCAACAATTGTGTTTTAACCGATAAGGTATGCGAAGGGAACCTCTACGGCGTGAGGTACGTGACCACGACGATTCTTTTGCTAAGGTTAAATTCACTATGCCTTCTTTCAATGGTAAACATGACCCTGATGGCTATCTTAATTGAGAACTAGCTGTTGATCAAAAATTTGCTTGCCATGAATTTCCTGAGAATAACGAGTTAGGGCTGCTACTAGTGAATTTACCGACTTTGCTTCTGCTTGGTGGAAAGAACATTGTCGTCAAAATCCCAATAACATTCCTAACACCTGAGAGGCTTTAAAATTGCTTATGCGCCATCGATTTGTTCCCTTATATTATGCTCGTGATCTGTTAAATAAACTGCAATGTCTACAACAGGGTGCAAAATCTGTGGAAGAATATTATCAGGAATTACAAATTGGTATATTGCGTTGTGGGTTAGTTGAGAATGAGGAGGCATCCATGGTTAGGTTTTTGGGAGGGTTGAGCCGAGAAATTCAAGACATCCTTGATTATAAAGATTACAACTCCATTACTAGATTGTTTCATCTTGCTTGCAAAGCTGAACGTGAGTTGCAGGGACGCCAGACGAGAATGCGATCTAATTCTTCTGCAGGTCGCACAAATTTATGAACTCCGCGCACCCCTGCTCCCTCGTCCATTGTGGCGCCATCACACTCCAACAACAAGCCGTGCCCTACTACATCAATTTCGGCGCCACGAGTTTCTGAAGCACACAAATCAGCACCACAACTTCCTGCAAAAACATCCTCTTCAGTTGCTTCGACCGGACGAACAAGGGACGTTCAATGCCATCGTTGCAAAGGCTATGGACACGTGATGCGGGACTGTCCAAGCAAGCGTGTATTGATTATACGCGATGATGGTGGGTATTTCTCTGCTAGTGATTTTGATGATGAAACATATGCTATGCTTGCAACTGACCCTGTAGGAGATGAAGAAGAATCTGATCATGAGGAGCATGTTGACACTGAAGATGCCGACAAGTATTTGAGCATTATAGTGCAACGCGTACTAAGTGCTCAAGTGTCTCATGTCGAGCAAAACCAGCGCCATAATTTGTTCCAAATCAAGGGCGTTGTCAAGGAACGTTCGATTCGCATAATTGTTGATGGTGGGAGTTGCAACAATTTGGCAAGTATGGACATGGTAGAGAAGCTTGCTTTGCCGACTAAACCTCATCCTCACCCATACCATATTCAATGGTTCAATAAAAGTGGTAAGTTGAAGGTAACACGAATGGTGAAAGTACACTTTTATCTGGGTTCCTACCATGATTATGTTGACTGCGATGTTGTACCTATGCAAGCTTGTTCATTGTTATTAGGAAGACCTTGGCAATACGATACTGATTGTGTGCATCATGGTAGGAATAATCAATACTCTCTCATGTTCAAAAGAAAGAAAATTATGCTGCATCCTATGACTCCAGAACAAATTGTTAAAGATGAACTTGCTAGAGCTAGTAGAGAGAATAGTCTAGAGAAATCTAAGAGCGAAAATCAGATTGTAGCTGAGAGACCATGTGGAGTATCCCCATGTTTGTGATGAGATATTGACAGTTTGTTTAGTGAGTTAGAGTTTGTTTTGGGTATTCTAGGGTTGAGTACTTTTATCTGTGCTAATGTGGAATATATTGTTTCGTGCGGTGCTATGTGATGGTTTGCTTGTCTGTGTGACTGCAGGACCTCGGAGCTAGGTCATGGTGAGGCGAGGTGGACCGGGACTAGGCACAGGAGGTGTCGAGGTCCAGACGGTCAAAGATGCCGAAGATGATCGAGATCGCGAGGTGGTTGCGAGTCGGGACACGAGGAATCGGAGCTACCCGTGATTTAACACGACGGGCGTCTGAGTGGACCGGAACTAGACTTAGGGAGGAGTCGAGGTTCAGACGGTCAAGGTATCGGATACAGAAGCTTCCAGGAAAGTGCTTGAGGGCATTTTGGTAATTTGACTCAAGCAAATGAGAGGAGTGGGTGGTTTCCCTCCAAAAATTCTGGTTGTTGACTTTGACCCTTGCCTTTTGTGTGTATGGGGCAATGGAGTGGGAGGTGTATGCCATTTCTTGATTTGCTAATTGAGGAGGTGAGCTTCTCTATTCAGGCATGTGAGGAGAACAGGACTTGATGAGCTTATCCTCTTGGTCTGGACGTAGGGTGTTCTTTGAGTGTGTATGCAAGTGTAGTGAGCTGCACATTTTTAGCATGAAGTGAGTTTTTAGTGCGTGTGTGCTTGAGCTCAGGTGGCTGTGTCCCCTGCGTGTATGCCTCCAGAAGCGTGTTCTTGTGTTTGGGAGAGGGAGAGGATGATTTGAAAATCCATGTAATCTTCTCTCTTGCTTCAATGTCCATGTGTATCGGGACTCCTCGGTAATCATTCCACTTCATGTAAGCACTCATGGTATTGAATCATTATGAGAAGGAAAGTTTTTGAGCTGCATTTATTTCCTGATGTATTTATGTTCTGTGTTCTCCATGATTTCTTGGGTATGTCTTTGTTGAGTGGGAGTTCTCTGTATGAGTGAGGAGAATGGAGTGAGCTGCTCACTCTTGTTGGTTTGGGCAGTGCGTGTGTGTACTAGAGAGTGTGTGTTCTTGGAGTGAGCTCTGGTGGGTGTCTTCCTGTGTGAGTGCTTTGTTAGTTCTCCTAAAAATCATGTAGTGAAAATTAGTTGTGTGGGTGTGTAGTAGCAGTGTGTGAGCTCTGGTTTACTGCTCCCTGCGTGTGTGTTCATCTTGCTTTAGTGTAGCATGTAGTAGAGGAGGAGCAAGGGGATGATGCTCTGTGTGCGTTCCTCTCTGTAGTTCTGGTTGTCTCCTCTGCGTGTATGCTTCCAGGGCTGTGAGAGTGGGGATGAACTGATTGTAGAAAATTATCATGTAATCATTCATGGTTCTGACTCCTTTTAAGAGACGTTGTGTTTGATTTGTTCTAGCCTTTTTTATTTCTGGCCCCTGTGATTATGCTGCTATTTTATTTCGGAGTACAATTCAATTGTCCCAAGAAGAGCAGCAAATTAAATGGCATGATCTCAATTTTTATCCTTGCCGAGTATGTATTGTGCCGTGAAAAGTCTGATCGCTGCTACCTGTCTGAAATTAGTTTGGTTCAGTTAACTGGTTTGGACTGCACTCATTAATTTCAGACTGCATTCGGCTGAGCTTTCGGTTGTGCCTTCAGTCTTCGAAAACCTGCAGTCTCTCTCTCGGCAAAGCCTTTTCAGTCCTTTTCGTGGAGTGTTGCTCTGCTAGCAATTTTTCCTACTTGCTGTTCAACAGTACGGGAGCAGTGTGTGATTCTCGGTCTGCAGTTTTTGCCGCTGCAGTGTTTTACGACTCGGCTAAACTTCGATTGCAGCATTGCTCTCTCGGCTGAGATTTTGTGCGCAGGTTTTGAATTTCTCTTCAGTTTTTTGGATCTGCAGTAACTAGTCTCTGAATATTTCAGCTTGCAGCGATTTCGGTCCCCTTGGCTGTCAGTCTTCAATCTGCTGTGTTGTGCTTTTTTGTCAAGCTATTCTCAGCATATTTCTTCACTTAGCAGCAACCAAACTCTCAGCAATTTCTGCAGCATGTGCACCTATTTCAGTTCGTTTTTCCAGCAGCAAAGTATGTATTGTTTATTCCCTTTCTTGGCTGCTATTTTCTCTTAAACTGCAACTCCCTGTCTCAGATTTCATTAAGTGCAGTTTTCAGTTGTTAGTTTCAACTCTCTAGTTTTCAGTCTGCGGTTTCGGGTTGCCTTGCAGATGTGTAGTTCTCAGTTCGTTTTGTAATTCTTGACCAGTAAATTGAGAACTTTGTTTCATCTAGTGTGTAACTTCAGGTTGCCTTGTTTAAGTGAAGAAATCTTGCTTTTAGTAAAGACTAGCTTGCTGCCAGTTACTTATATTAGCCAAGTGATGTTGTTAAATCCCTTGACAATCCAATTGCAATTTCCAGAGAGCCTAATCAACTTCTTTATAGCTTTTCTAGCTATCAGAGAGTTGTGAATTTTTGTGGATACTTTGGGGGCTATTTTTAAAAGGCATCATTCACCCCCCCTCTGTTGCCATATCCGATCCTACAGTAGCAAAAGAGCTTGTGCAACATAAGAAAAAAGAACTGAAATCTACTCATGTGAACAAAAAAGAAATACAATTGAAAGGTGGTAGTTTTCTTGCTACTAAATCTGATATGACTGAATTGGATGCTAGTAATGCTGTTTACTATGCATTAGTTTGCAAAACCACTTTGTTTTCATTTGAGGAGATACCATCTTCTTTGCCCCCTACTGTCACTAACATTTTGCAGGAGTACAAAGATGTCTTTCCGAAGGACATACCACCGGGATTGCCACCGCTTCGAGGGATTGAACATCAAATTGATTTAATTCCCGGTGCATCACTACCCAACCGCGCACCATACAGGACAAACCCAGAAGAAACTAAAGAAATTCAGCGCCAAGTTCAAGAACTGCTTGATAAAGGATATGTACGTGAATCTCTTAATCATTGCGCTGTTCTAGTCATTTTAGTGCCTAAGAAAGATGAATCATGGCGTATGTGTGTTGATTGTAGAGCTATCAATAATATTACCATTCGATATCGTCATCCTATTCCTAGGTTAGACGATATGCTTGACGAATTAAGTGGCTCTACAATATTTTCTAAAGTTGACTTGCATAGTGGATACCATCAAATTAGAATGAAACTTGGAGATGAATGGAAGACGGCTTTTAAAACTAAGTTTGGATTATATGAGTGGCTAGTGATGCCTTTTGGATTAACTAATGCCCCTAGCACTTTCATGAGGTTAATGAACGAAGTTTTACGTGCTTTCATTGGTAAATTTGTGGTAGTTTACTTTGATGACATATTGATTTATAGTAAGTCACTAGATGAACATCTTGAACACTTACGTGCTGTTTTCATTGCTTTGAGGGATGCACGTCTGTTTGGTAACCTCGAAAAGTGCACCTTTTGCACCGATCGAGTTTGTTTTCTTGGAATTGAAGTAGATGAAGCCAAGATTGAAGCTATAAAAAGTGGGCCAACACCACAAACGGTCACACAAGTGCGGAGTTTTCATGGACTTGCGGGATTCTATCGCCGCTTTGTAAAGGATTTCAGCACCATTGCTGCACAACTTAATGAATTAACAAAGAAATGTGTTTCATTTAAATGGGAAAAAGTGCAAGAAGAAGCTTTCAACCTTCTCAAAGAAAAGCTCACAAATGCACCATTACTCCAACTTCCTGACTTTGGTAAGACTTTTGAATTTGAGTGTGATGCTAGCGGAATTGGAATTGGTGGTGTGTTGATACAAGAAGGTAAACCTGTTGCTTATTTTAGTGAAAAATTGAGTGGGCCTAGTTTGAACTATTCTACTTATGATAAGGAATTACTTGCCCTTGTTCGAACTTTAGAAACATGACAACATTATTTATGGCCCAAAGAATTTGTTATTCATTCTGATCATGAATCATTGAAACATATTAGAAGTCAAACTAAACTGAACCGTGGACATGCTCGTTGGGTTGAATTCATTGAATCTTTTTCTTATGTCATAAAACACAAGAAAGGGAAGGAAAATGTGATTGCTGATGCTTTGTCTAGACGGTATACAATGTTGTCTCAACTTGATTGTAGAATTTTTGGCTTAGAGACAATAAAAGAACTATACACCTCTGATGATGAGTTTAAAGATGTCTTGTCCAATTGCAAAAATTGTAGATGCTGGAATAAATTTGCTTTCAATAATGGATTTTTATTTAGAGCTAACAAATTATGCATTCCAGCCAGCTCTGTTCGTCGTTTGTTATTACAGGAGGCACATGGGGGAGGATTAATGGGTCATTTTGGTGTCAAAAAGACGGAGGACATCCTCGCTGAATACTTCTACTGGCCAAGGATGAGGCGCGATGTTGAGCGCTATGTATCTCGCTGCACTACCTGCAATAAAGCTAAGTCCCAACTTAATCCACATGGTTTATATATGCCTCTTCCTGTACCTAGCATTCCTTGGGAGGATATTTCAATGGATTTTGTTTTGGGATTACCTCGCACAAAGAAGGGGAGAGATAGTGTTTTTGTGGTGGTCGATAGATTTTCTAAAATGGCACATTTTATACCTTGCCATAAGAGCGATGATGCTACAAATGTTGCTGATTTATTTTTCAGAGAGATTGTTCGACTACATGGAGTGCCCAATACCATTGTTTCAGATCGAGATGCGAAGTTTTTGAGTCACTTTTGGTGCACATTATGGGCTAAATTGGGTACCAAACTGCAGTTTTCTACTACTTGTCACCCCCAAACAGATGGACAAACTGAAGTTGTCAACCGCACACTATCAACTATGTTGAGGGCTATCTTGAAGAAAAATGTGAAGGCGTGGGAAGAATGTCTACCTCATGTAGAGTTTGCTTACAATAGATCGCTGCACTCTGCCACAAAGATGAGCCCTTTTCAGGTAGTATATGGCTTTAATCCTCGTGCTCCTATTGATTTATTGCCTATCCTCATCTCTGAAAAAGTGAATTTAGATGCTAAAAAACGTGCTGAATTTGTCCTTAAATTGCATGAAACAACTAAAGAAAACATAGAGTGTATGAATGCTAAGTATAAGATTGCTGGTAGTCAGGGTAGAAAGAGTTTAACTTTTGAACCTGGTGATTTAGTCTGGTTGCATTTGCGCAAAGATAGATTTCCTGAGTTGCGAAAGTCTTAGTTGATGCCTAGAGCTGATGGTCCATTCAAGGTGTTAGTTAAGATTAATGATAATGCATATAAGCTTGATCTGCCTGCAGAATTCGGGGTTAGTCCCACATTTAATATTACAGATTTGAAGTCATATTTGGGGGAAGAAGAAGAACTTGAGTCGAGGACGACTCAAATGCAAGAAGGGGAGGATGATGAGGACATCCCTTCTATGGATACAACTCATCCACAACAAGGACCACTTACTCGAGCTCGTGCTCGTCAACTTAATTACCAGGTAAATTCATTCCTAGGTTCATATATTACTGAGAATAGACCGCTACCTAATGCAAGTGATTTAATCGTGGTTAGGAACCTGGGAAAGGATGAAGGAAAGGGACATGGAGTCATGGACATGCAAGGACGGAATCATGGAGCTCACCATATCACTTTGGGATCAAGTCAAGTAAGAATCCGAGTTGGACACGTTCTGGAATCGGAGTCGGACTGCTGCGATGGTACCACATTCAAATGGGCATAACTTCTTCATACGGACTCCGTTTGGGGCGTTTTTGTACTTCATAGAAAGCTTATGAAGTCTACTTTCCAACGGATCTAACCACATCTTCAAATTCCATCCGAACCAGCCGCAATTATCAAAACAATTCACATTAGTTTCTGACTCCGAGTCAAAAAGGGTGCTGCGCCACCACCACTTGGGCCCATGGGCCTTGTAACTCTAGGGCACCGCCCCTGGTCGTTTCTCTATATATAGGAGCCGCCGCCCCTGCTAGAACTTGAATTTCATTGAGTTTAGGTTTAGCCATTGCGTAAACTTTTGTTCTTCAGTTGTGTCAGACGACCACCTGTTAAGACTACCTTCGGGATCCCACCGTTGTTTTTCAATACCATCAATCTTATTCTTAATATCAGTTGCCTACATCTTATTCTTGCTAGTTCTTCGATTGCTTGCAGGGATTGAACTTTGTGTTCAGGTTGATCGTGCCTCCAGCAAGATCAATAACATCTCGAAGTTGGTTCAGCGATTGCTAAGGCGCAAGCGACGTTGTGCGTGTGTAGTCGGATCGCGAGAGTCACCTCCACCAAAATCGATAGTTATCAATCTCATCGAAAGATCGGGCACCTCTCTCCATCACATTATGTATTTGATGACTAAGGTGTTCATAGAATATTTGAATAAGTTTATCGTTGTGTTCATTGACGACATTTTGATCTACTCCAAGGATGAGAAGGAACATGAGACACTTGAGGATGGCATTGCAGAAATTGAGGGATCACCAGTTGTATACCAATTTCAGTAAATGTAAGTTTTGGATGAAGAAAGTTGCCTTCCTAGGCCATGTGATGACAACAGAAGGAGTTGCAGTTGACCCTAGAAAAATAAAGGATATTTTGGATTGGCAGTCACCTTCATCAATGACCCAGGTCAGGAGTTTTCTGGGTATGATATGATATTACCGTCACTTCATTAAATGATTTTTCCAGTGTAGCCAGACCCCTTACACAGTTGCTCAAGAAGAAAAAAATTTACTTGGATGCCAGAGTGCGAGAAGAGTTTTCAAAAACTTAAGGAGAGTTTGACCACAACCCCAGTGCTAGTGTTGTCTGATATAAACAAGGATTTTGAGATTGCGAGACCCGAATATGCAAATTCGGACTCTCTGTGTAAACTACACTAGTTCAGGATCACGCTAGTGCACATAGTCAAACATAGATGTAATCATAACCAAACACACGCTAAATTAAAGGAAAATCTCAAATAATAATAAATCTCAAATGTACGACCTTATGATCAAGCTTACAATATCTCTAGCCAGAAGGGCTTTAAATCTAGCAGCAGAAAATCCAAATTAAAACGTAGCAACCAATCAACATGCCCACATGCTATCGAGTGGAGAACGAAGTTCTAATCTGTGAAGTCGTCGAAGTACTCCCCTTCTGGAACCTCCTGCTGATAAAACTCCTCCTCCTCAACTGAGCAACATAGGCATAAAGCCGAGAGTACATTGGTACTCAGCAAGTTATTTATAATAAATAAATGCAATATAATATACAAAGCTTACCAATGAAGGACTGAAAGGTTAATTTACATAAAAGACATTTCAAGATAAATATGATAAATAGATTGAAGGCGAACTTCAACTGAAAACAATATTAATAAATAATCAATGAAATTGAAGTAAACTACTTGTGGACATCCCATCCACTAGCTACGCCAAAAAGTGAACACCTATTCACTAACCAAACCATACAACATAAGTTTAAATGAAACTACTACCCCTTGTGTGAAATCATCGAGCATTGTCCATGACCGAGGACGCGACTATTCGAATAGTTTTATACTCTGTAGAGGTTGCACAACTGTACCCACATGATGTGATTTGCCTCAACCTAAGGAAATCACAACAAGGCCTTTACAAAGTTCAATTCCAACATAATCTTGCCTGGTAGGGTTTCGCATCACACTAGACATGTTCATCAGAATGGCAGAAATGAAATTGAAATATTACAAATTAATCAGACAGGTCTATCCCATACTACACATGTGGTTTGCACAATAAAGCTTAGATCAATGGCACACAAAGTTAAGTTCTTAAGTCTACTCAGGCGAGGCTACCACATCCCATAAAGTGAACCTGCACTTCTCTCTTTACTACACGATCACTTGCCCGAGTGAAAAAACTAAGTTTGTATAACCACGCCAATGACACACCAATGTCATAGCACAGATCATAATAATTGTGGCACCAACCATGGTTATATATTTCATTAAGTCAAATTAATTAATCACATATGATGTTAAACCCATTCGCAGAATAGCAAGGCTAAGCATTCTAATCGTACAACCCATGTGATATCTATCATAGCATCACTAGTAAATTTTTCATCCTATGGTGACAATGGCATCATAGCATTCAAATTATCAAGGCGGTGTAACTCAATTTGGGACAGTAACTACCGTATATAAAGTTTGTACATAAATAGCGATGCAATATAATTTAAAATAAAATAATTAAATAATAGATTACAAACTGGGTTCAACATGATCAAAGGACACGATTTGCCTTGGTTAAGCTCAGTGAGGTACTCGGGGTCTTCGGGCGTCGCTCCTGCTCCTCCGGAATCGAAATCTAACAAGTAAGAAAATGACCAAAACAACAAAAACAAATCAAATAAAATTCAAATGAACTTCAAAAACCTTGAAACTAGAACCAAAATCTACAGCTTAATTTTAGATAAATTTAGAAAAAAGAACGGGGTCAATCGGAGCTAGGACGGAGGAGAACAGGCTCTCGAAAAATAAAACCTAAAGAAAATCCAGAAAATCGAAAAGGTTACTGTGCTGTGGACCGGGTGCACGGGATGGAAGAGTTCACAGCGGACTGGGTCCACGAAACAGTGCACTAGGGCTGACGTGGCATGCAATGGTGCTGACACGTGGTAGGCTGACGTGGCATGACACGTGGCATTAGGGCTGACGTGGTTGCCACGAGGTAGGGCTGACGTGGCAGGGGTTCGGGGCACGGCGGTGGTGCAAGATCGGACGGCCTAGAATCGGCCACGCGGTGTGATCATGGTCGTGGATCTGGATCTTATGCGACGGTACGGATCAGGGCGGGGAGTCGGCCGATGGCCGATGTGTGGCGGCTCGGCGGGCGAAGCGTCGTGGGCACGCGGGTCGAAGCGGTGAGGGCGTTGGTGTGGCACGTGCGGGGAACCGGACAGCAGGGATCCTCATCGGAGAAGTCGGGGACATCGGCGGGTTCGAGCGACGAGGGTGCAGGCGGCGCGCGACGAAGACGACAGCACGAAGGCTCTGTCGGTGGGCACGGCGGCACGGACGTCGAGGAAGCGGCGACGCACGACGGTCGGTGGCGATGCTGGTGCGAGGAGGCAGCAGCAGAGCATGGGAACCGAGGAAGGCGGCGGTAGGTTTTAAAGTGCGCAATCCGAGGATGGTCGGGAGGGTTACGACGCGACAGGGAGTTCGCATCGGAGACGAGAGCCGCATCCTCGACACATGGACAGTCGAGAATCGGCGATGGTGGATCAGACGGGTGAGAGAGAGATGGTGCGGGGCGCTAGGGCACGGGCAGCGGCGGGGCTACGAGATGTGCCGCGTTGTCAAGTCGGGGGATCGGGCGGCCGAGCGGGGGCGGGCCGGCTTGGGCGCGGCGCAGTGCCGACGCGTGGCCTGGAGGCGGCAGTGGATCGGGCCGAGGGCACGTGGGCCGGATGGTTTTCGGCCCACAGGGCTTTTTAGGACTTCTCTCCCCTTTTTCTTTTTCAAATAAACTCAAAAAGCTCTAGAAAATAGTAGGTAAATCCCAAAAATTCACCAAAAATATCAAAAAATTCTTTGAGGCCTGAGGAACTCAAATAAAATATTTTTAGCTCATGTTAATATTTATTTTAATCAAATGAAATTCTTTTAATTTCTAAAAATTCTATTTAAGCTTTATAAATTTCTAGAAAAATTCTAATAATTTATTTTTTTAAAAAAAGGCTTTAAAAACTCCATAAAAACAGGATGTTACAGAGATTTATTGCGATGCTTCTCACACCAGTTGAAACCGCATGAGAAAAATTATCCTACTCATGACTTGGAGTTGGCAGCCGTAGTGCATGCTCAAAAGATTTGGCGTCATTATCGGATTGGTAATAGATATGAGGTTTATACGGATCATAAGAGTCTAAAATACATCTTTACCCAGTTCAAGCTTAACGTCAAGCAGAGGTGGTGGTTGGAATTAATAAAGGATTATAATGTTAGCATACATTATCATCCTGAAAAGGCCAACATGGTTTTAGATGTTTCGAGTAGAAAAGTTTATTACAATACAGTGATGGTAAAGGAAAGTCAACCAGCTTTGCATGAGGAATTTCAGAAGCTTAGCCTAGAGTTAGTTGAGCAAGGATTTTTAGCCGCGATGGAGTTGCAACCAACTTTGGATGGTCAGATTCGTCAGGCTCACTCAGAGGATGAGGCAATTCACCAGATAAGAAAAAACATGAGTAAAGGGAAAGAGTCAGGATTTACAGAGGATGAGTAAGGAACCCTATGGTTCAAGCAGCGTCTGTGTGTACCCAATAAGAAAAAGCTAAAGGATTTGTTGTTAAAAGAGGCACATGAGTCATTGTACTCAATTCACCCAGGTAGTACCAAGCTGTACCAGGACATTAAGGACAAGTATTGGTGGCCAAGTATGAAGCGTGAGATCGCTGAGTATATGGCACTTTGTGATGTGTGTTAGAGAGTAAAGACAGAACATCAGAGACCGGCAGGTTTGCTACAGCCATTAAAAATCCCTGAGTGGAAGTGGAAAGAGATTGGTATGGACTTCATTACAGGATTGCCAAAGACCAAAGAGGGTTATGATTCGATTTGGGTCATTGTGGATCATTTGACCAAAGTTGCTCATTTCATCCCAGTCAAAACAATTTACACCAGTGACACATTAGCAGAACTGTATATGTCAAGGATTTTCAGTTTACATTGAGTGCCAAAGAAAATAGTGTCAGATCGTTGGTCGCAGTTCACTTCTCATTTTTTGGGAAAGTTTCCATGAAGCTATAGGAACCCACCTGAATTTCAGTAAAGCATATCACCCCCAGACAGATGGTAAGACTGAGCGAGTAAATCAGATACTCGAGGACATGTTGAGAGCATGTGTATTGGATCATGGAGCCAAGTGGGTCAGTTGTTTGTCTTTTGTAGAGTTTTCGTACAACAACTGTTACCAGGCCAGTTTGTAGATGTCACCGTTTGAGGCACTTTATGGCAGAAAGTGCAGCACCCCTCTCAATTGGAAAGAGACGGGGGAAGGTCAGGTGTTTGATCCAAACTATTTAAAAGAAGCTGAGGACAAGATCTGTTTGATTCAGGAAAGGTTGAGGACTGCCCAAGCCAAGCAGAAGAGCTATATAGATACCAGACATCGAGAGCTGAGTTTTGAGCCAGATGATTTTGTATATCTCAGGATCACACCCTTCAAAGGTGTGAAGAGGTTCCAGTTAAAAGGAAAGTTTGCACCGAGGTATGCTGGACCGTTCAGGATTTTGAAACACAGGGGAGAGGTTGCTTATCAGTTGGAGCTACCTGTGTCCTTCAGTGAGGTACATGACGTCTTTCATGTGTCCTAGCTGAAGAAGTGTCTGCGTGTACCAGAAGAAGTTGTGCCAGTTGAGGCCGTTGATCTTCAAGAGAATCTGTCGTATAAAGAGCACCCGATCAAAGTTTTGGAAGTGTCAGAGCGAGTCACCCGGAATAAAGTTGTTCATTTTTGTAAAATCCAATGGAGCAACCATTCAGAGGAGGAAGCCACCTGGGAGCGCGAGGAGGACCTTAAAGCCGAGTTTCTAAACCTATTATCTTAGTTAGCCCGAATCTTGAGGTCGAGATCCCATTTAAGGGGGTAAGGTTTGTAACATCCTATTTTTCTAGAAAATTTAAGGCCTTGTTTTTAAAAATGAATTTTCTAGAATTTTCTGGAATTAAAACAAGCTTACAATGAATTTTCAAAATTTAAAATAATTTAATATAATTAAAATAAACTTTAACATAAGATAAAAATATTTTATTTAAGTTCCTCAGATCTTAAGGAATTTTTTGGTATTTTTGGCGATTTTTTGGGATTTATTTGCTATTTTTTCGAGCTAGTTTGATTTTATTCGAATTTATTTAAAAAGAAAATCGGGAAAACCCCGATGAACAGTGTCGGACCAGGCCCAACACTGTTCACTGGCCCGCACCCCCTGCCACACGTTGGCCTTACCCCGCGCCGTGCGTCCACCCGGCCCACCTGCCCTCGGCCCAGCTCTCGTGCGCCCGCCTCCGTCAGCCCGCACCGCCCGATCCCTGCCTCCGCCACGTGGCGCACATCCGTCCCCCCTTGCACCGCGTTTGCCATTGGTGTGGTTATACAAACTTGATTTTCACTTGGGCGAGTGATCGTGCAGTAAAGGTGGAAGTGCAGATTCACTTCGTGGGATGTGGCAGTCTCGCCCGGGTAATGTTGAGGACTTAACTTTGTGATGTGGCAGTCTGAACTTTATCGTGCAAACCACATGTCTAGTATGGGATAGACTTGGTTGATTAATTTGGGATATGACAACTTCAATCTCGCCATTGTGATGGACATGGTTGCTGATTTCCATGTGGCATAAGGGGGTGTGATGCGAAACCCTAGTGGGCGGGATTAGGTTGGAATTGTACTTTGTAAATGCCTTGTTGTGATTTCCTTAGCGTGAGGCTAATCACATCGTGTGGGTACAGTTGTGCAACCTCTACAGTGTGTAAAACTATTCGAATAACCGCGTCCTCGGTTATGGACAATGCTCAGTGATTTCACACAAGGGGTAGTGATTTCATTTAAACTTGTGGTTTATGGTTGGAAAGTGAACGAGTAGTTCACTGTTGGCTTAGCTTGTGGATGGGAGGTTCACAAATGGTTTAATTACAATTCCGTTGATTATTTATTCATTACTGTTTCCTTTAAAGTTCGCTTTCAATCTACTTATTGTATTTATCTTAAATGTCATTTTATGCAAATTAACCTTTTAACCCCCCATTGGTAAGCCTTGCATATTATATTGCATTCATTTGTTACAAACGACTTGCTGAGTACCAATGTACTCACAGCTTTACGCCATTGTTGCTTAGTTGAGGAGGAGTACTACCAGCAGGAGGTACCAAAGGGAGACTACTTCGACGACTTTACGGATTAGGACTTTGCTCCCCAGTCGATTGCCTGTGGGCATGTCGAATGGCTACTATGCTTATTTTGTTCTTTTCGCTGCTAGACTTTATGCCCTATGGGCTAGTGATATTGTAAGTTTGGCCATAAGGTCATACTTTGGATTTTTATCGATATTTGAGATTTCCCTTTTATTTTAGCGTGTATATGGTTGTGGTTACATCTATGTTTGACTGTGTGCACTAACGTGATCCTGGACTAGTGCAGTTTACACAGAGAGTCCAAATTTGCATATTCAGGTCTCGACAGAGAGATTCTTGGTAGACAGACTGATAATTGATATGATTAAAATAGTCATTTACACACTGGCAACTAATATTTTTAACTAGCCATTTACTCACTAGTAACTGCCTGTTATCAAACCCAATAAAGCCTCAATTCAAATATTTGAATCTCATTCAAACAGGGAGAGAGAGATGCACGGTTTAGCAAATATAAAAGTGAACTTAGTCTATCAAGTGGTGCACCACATCACGGTAGGGTTGCGCGTCGTAAGTCACAAGTCACACAATTTTCACATGAAAATACGCGAATACGCGCGCACGTTTGTGTGATTAGCCAAAACCATCCTCATGCCATCCACATCCATAATTCAAGAAGTGGCATGAGACGATGTGGTTTGCTTGATTTTGTCAAATGACACGATACAACATCTAGACCAAATATTCCCCACCAAATCAACTGAATGGAACCATCTAGTTGGGGATAGAACCTCTGTAGCACAGACACTTGTCTTTTATGTCATATCTATGTTGGACACCGTGTCCAACACGAATATGACACGGACACACCACAGACACGTACCAACAGCGTGTTAGTTGTTTTTAAAATAAATTTTATTTTGAAAAATCCTCGATACGTGTCGGACACAGTGTGACCGCGTGTCCTACATAGCCCAGGACAAGGCCCAACAATGGTGCTAACCCTAAATCCCGTCCACGGTGTCTTCCGCATCAGACCAGTAGACCACACCTCACCTCAGTGTAGCGCCTCCTCTCACTTGCGTCGGGTCTGGACGTCGAAGCCTCCCCTTGCGCTGTTGGATCCAGATGTTAGAGCCTCCTCGGCCGTGCTGGTGCCTTGTGTAGCTCGCACTGCCGGATCCCCCCGTTGCGCTGCCGAATCTAGATGCTAGAGCCTCCTCGGCCATGCCGGCGCCTCATGCAGCTCGTGCCGCTGGATTCCCCCGTTGCACTGTCGGATCTAGACGCTGGAGCCTCCTTGGCCACGCCGACGCCTCTTGCAGATCGCGCCATCGGATCCCCCCATTGCGCCGCCAGATCTAGACTCTGGAGCCTCCTCGGCCGTAACGTCACCTCATGCAGCTCGCGCCGCCGGAGCCTCCTGTTGCACTATCGGATCCAGACGCCAAAGCCTCCTCGATCACGACAGTGCCTCTTGCAGCTCACGCCATAGGATCCCCCTATCGCAACGCCAGATCCAGATGCCAGAGACTCCTCGGTGTCTCCCGTCGCTCCGCTGGATCCTACAGCTTGTGCCACCAGCTCTGGCCTCCTATAGCTTTGCGCCGGCTCCTGCTGTAGCTCACACTGTCGGATCCTCCACTTACATAGACGTCTCCTCCCGTCACCCGAGCCGGTAAGAAATGAGTCCGAGCTGTATGATCCGACAATTTGTGCAGCTCATGTTACTTTATATTGGTTGTTTGGTTGATTGAATTGAACTGATCGATACAGCACTATGATCCCCTTATATACCGTAAATTATGAAACCCTTTCATTTGTTTAAATTGTTTTGTTTTTCCTTTCTGCTATGCTATGCGCATTAAGTGAGCATGTTTCATCATTGTAGAAAAATGGAAACCGATAATTCTAGTGCTAGAGATGAGCAAAACACCAGCAATAGGTTCAAGCTTTCATTGTGAAATCATGTTGACATTCTAGACAAAGGTGGTCAAGGGGGAGGGAAAATGTGAAATGGAGATGCAAGTTTTGCAAATATGTTGGCACTAGTAGATACTCTAGAGTGAAAGCGCACTTGTTGAAAATTACTAATGGTGGATGCAAGATATGTCCTAAGGTGACAATACCTATTCTTGCTCAACTTAAAAGTGAAGTTGCAAAGGCTGAGGATGAACAAGCAAAAATAAGGACAAGAGATGTGCCCTTGCCACCATCAACTGTTGGCAGTATTGTTAGTGCTAGTGTTTCTTCATCAAGCATGGACTCGGCTGCCACCACCTTCTACTCGGTTGTCCATAGCATATTGGTTGATCGTTGGGCAAAAGGCAACACTCCACTTCATTATTTGGCACATTCACTTAATCCAAGGTGAATTATAAATCTTCCTTTGCTTTTGCTAACATTTCAGTTCAACTATCTAGTTTTCACAAAGTTTAATCCAATAATCTATTTTTATTTGTAGATATTATAGTGACAAGTGGATCAACCAAGAAGGTGTTGTTGGCCGTGTACCCCCCCCCCCCCACAAGGATCTTGAGATTTCATAAATGAAAATGAAGTGCTTCAAATAGTTCTTCTCTGTCCTTGAAGATATCAAGAAAGTGAAAGAAGAATATGCAAGATTTTCCACTTGTTCAGGAGAATTCAATGACTTTGATTCTATTTATGATAGATGGATCCTTGATCCAATGAATTGGTGGGCAAATCATAGACAATCCATTTCTGTGCTATAAAGTTTGTCTCTCCAATTAGTTAACCAACCAGCCTCATCTTGTTGTGAAAGAAACTGGGGCACATATAACTTCATCAACAGCATGAAAAGAAATAAATTAACTCTTGAGTGTGCTGAAGATTTGGTATTTGTGCATAACAATTTAAGACTTCTATCAAGAAGAACATAAGCATATAAAACAGGGACAACTAGAATGTGGGATGTGGGAGGAGATAGCTTTGAATCTCTAACTGGTGTTGGCATTTTAGAGGTTGCTTAGCTCTCTCTTGAAGAACCAGAGTTAGAGAGTGTTGTTTGAAGATGAACCTACTATGATGATCCAAGAAGAAAATTAGGACGAAATTGAAGTCTAAGAGTTTTATGCGGTCTTTTAATTAGCCTTGTTACTAGAATTTGAGTTTGTGATGTAACTTAAGTTAAAACACTCTTATGTTGCCTAGTGGCTACATGCTTTTGGTTGAACTCTGCATTTAAGTTTCTATGTTCGAACTTGGCTAGTTAATTTTTATCGATTATCGTTATCAATTGTTGTTCCTCTATTAGTCTATTGCTTTGATTGTTCAAGAATCAAATATATATGTTACCTTTGTAGTCTTGTTGATCTAATCATGGTACTTTTTCCCAGGTTAATGGAATTCTCAATTCTTAATTCTGGAAATGGTATTCACATCAAGTCATCAACAATTATCGCCATGATTAACAAAACAATTGATGAGGTACATATTCTGAGTATACTTTACACTTTACAAGTTTACATTATTTTAGTTTGACAAGCATGAAATATAGAAAACAATACATATATGTAATTTATTTATTATTTAAATATATATATATAGTCGTGTCGCCGTATTGGTATTTTTGGAAAAACAGTGAATTCCAGTGTCGAAGTCGTGTTGTGTCGGACACACATGTCCGTATTCATGCAACATAGGATAGAACCATTCTATCCCGCGAACCAAACAAGGACGGAATGGTTCTATCCCGTGAACCAAACGCCCCCAAGTGAATGTGATCTCGACTTCCATAGGACGCCGTATACCTATGATAATAAGCGAGGTACGTGTAATGTTCGTGTCCGCCTGGATAGGGCAGTGGCTGACCCGAATTGGAGGGATCTTTTTTGGGGAGGCCCAGGTCCAGCACTTGGTGTCGTCACGCTCTGATCACTGCCCGATCCTAGTGAAGGTGCCAAAAGAGGGGTGTCGTCCCCAACAAGTTAAACCGGCACGATATGAAATCATGTGGGAAAGAGAGGAGAGCCTTGCGGAGGTAATGAAGGAAGCCTGTCTTACTACTGCTCGGCGTGACGATCTTGGCGCATTAGCGATGTCTTTAAAGAAGGTGATGTGTTCCTTGAAAGATTGGGGTCGAGATGCGTTCTGCTCGATTTCAAAGGAATTAGGATTGTTACGCCAGAAAATTGAAGCTGCACAGTTACTAATCGTACTGATATCAGAAAGAACATGGATAGAATGGACGAACTGTTATACAGGGAAGAAATGACGTGGCTGCAGGCCTGCAGCGATCTCGTATAAGATGTCTTCGGGAAGAGGATAGGAGTACAAGATTTTTCCATCAGAACGCAGTATGGCGAGCCAGGAAAAATAAGATAAAAAAAGTTTAAAAAAGATGATGGTCAGTGGTGTATAAACATAGAAGAAATTAGCGATGCTCTTTTCTATATTGGTCCGCTTAAAGTGCCAGGTCCTGACGGCTTTCCAGCGAGGTTTTACGGTCTGAAGTTATCGCGGCAGTTCAGAAATTCTTTCAAACTGGTTGTATGCCGAGAGGAGTTAATGAAACATCAATTGTTTTGATTCCTAAAAAGAATGGACCAGAAGAACCTAAGGATTTTCGACCGATCAGTCTTTGCAACGTCATCGATAAGGTTGTTTCGAAGTGCATGGTAAATCGTTTTCGACCATTCTTACAGGATATTATCTCTCCAGCTCAGTGTGCCTTTATCCTAGGAAGAACGATAACGAACAACGCTCTCATTGCTACCGAGTATATTCATGCAATCCAATCGGGTAACGAGTTTGCTCAGAATTTTTGTGCCTGTAAGCTTGATCTCTCTAAAGCTTACGGTCGTGTAGACTGGTGTTTTTTGGAAGGCGTTTTATTGAAGCTGGGATTTCGATGCAAATGGATTTCTTGGGTGATGCTGTTCGTCACAACCGTGACTTACTCAGTGAATTTTAACGTCGTCCCCCAGCCGGTTTTTTCTCCCACTTTGAGGGTTTCACCAACTGATCATCCCCTCTAAATGTTCGGCAATGTTTGGAACAATGTGTCCTCAGGATACCTGAAATCTTGTTCGTGGTGTGCTGCTGATTGAACAGGACAGGAGGCGTTTGAGACCAAGTATCTTGGGCTGCCTACGCAAGAGGGGTGCATGAAAAGGGATCAGTTCCACCGTTTGTGTGCACGTTTTGGGAAGGGATTAGCTGACTGGAGTGAAAAGACTCTCTCCATGGCTGGGAACGAAGTGCTCATAAAATCGGTTGCTCAAGCTCTGCCTACATACACAACGGGGGGTTTTCAAGTTACCTTTAGTTCTCTGGGATGATGACCTCATGCAGTTGATTCGTCACTACTGGTGGGGCGCAGAGAATGGAAAAAGGAAAACACATTGGCGCTCGTGGGATCAATTGGTCCGTCCAAACTATCGAGGAGGTTTAGGTTTTTGGGATCGATGTCTGTTCAATCAAGCTTTACTTGCTAAATAGGCGTGGCGTCTTCTTTTCTATCCTGACAGCCTATGTGATTATTTATTGAAGGCTAAGTACTATCCTCGTGGGAATTTATTTCGTAGGACCAAAGATAGCAACATAGTAGGGTGAATGATGCCTTAAAATTTTCCTTAAGTATTCCTTAATTTTCAATAGCTATGCGAAGCTATTAAGATCAAAAGTAAAGAATAAATCAACAAAGACTCATTTGACAGATAAAAACCAGTGTGGTCGAAAAAACTAAAGTGGTCGAAAACTAATGTATGGCCAAAGACCAATGAGTAGAAAAATTCAAATGATGAATTTTTTAAGAAGCTTCAAAAAAGTTCTGAAAATCAGGATGTTACAGACTGGTTTGTGATCTTATTGACCCAACCTGGCATGAGTGGATTGCAGATGTTGTGACACATGAATTTCTCCCAGCTGATACAGAACAAATTCAACATCAAACTTTCACGGCGGGGGACTGCTGATAAAAACAGGGATTTTTGCAGTGAAAAGCACATACAAGCTTGCTCTTCAGACTAGTAATGCTGGTAGTACACCTTCATGTAGCAGTTCTAATAATGGGCGCCCTCTGTTCAAGCACATCTGGTCAACTGATGTTCCTCCAAAAGTCTAGAGCTTTGCCTGGCGCTTGGCTCAGAGTGCTTTAGCCACGAATGCCAATAAAAAGAGAAGACATATTATACAGGATGATGCATGCTCCTTCTGTGGGCATGCGCTAGAGGATACTTTCCATGCAGTGGCTGCCTGCCCCCATGCCAAAGCTACCATGGCAGGGATTCGAGAAGTTTGGGGGTTGCCGAAGGAGGACTTAATTACTAATTCAGGGTCGAACTGGTTTCCTCTTTTGCTTGACAAGATCACGAAGGAGGAAAGATCAGCTGTGATGCTTTTGTTTCGGAAGAATTGGAGCAATCAGAACATTCTCACCCATGGTGCATAGCGCTTTTCCATGGAGCGACCAGTCCATACTCTGTTGGCGTTTCGCAATTCACTATTGCAAATCCGGCATCCAGAGTCAGCAGATGATAAACGGAAGCGTGTGTTGGATGAGAACTACTTCAATCGTGGTCAGGGGTCCTCTTTTACTTCCTCTTCTCCCCGGGCACGATGGAGACCACCTGATGCGACATGGCTCAAGATTAATGTCGATGGTGGTTTTGTGGAAGCAACGAAGAAGGCTAGCGCGGGAGTTTCATTCATGATGATAAGGGCAGTGTCCTTGTCTCCTCGTGGTGGCTTCTGAGAAATTGCTGTTCGGCCGAGGAGGCAGAGTATGCAGCTTGCTGTGAGGGTCTATCTCTCGCGCATCAATGGTGTCAAGGCACAATTATCCTGGAATCTGACTGTGCCTCTTGCATGGTTGGGTTATCAACCCTGGAGATGGAGCGCTTGCGGATGTCCAGCTATATCCACGATGCAAAGGAGTCAATGGACGCGCTGGGTGACATTAAGTTCGCCAAGCTTAAGAGAGATCAGAATAGGGTAGCTCAGGAGCTTGCTCAACACGCGATGCGTGTCTCTGGTTTTGCAGTTTGGTTAGCTGGCGTTCCTTCGTGTATTGAGCAGGTTGTGCTTGATAACTGTACTGCCATCCTTGATTAATCAATATATCTCTCTTCCCTCACAAAAAAAAAAAAACCCATGCAATCATTTGGCTTAGGCTAGATTCTGTAATCCTACGCACTGTTCCATCATCGCAGTGACAAGAAACGGAGCATAGTTCCTATGGGTTGTCACTCTCCCAAAAGGGCTCGAACATGGATAATCTCTGTGTGTTTCATTTCCCTTGAGATTGTTCGCTCCTCTTTTATTATTCTTTGTAAGATCGAGTTAGAATTGTTATGAATAGTGTTTGTATTCATCATGAGACCAAAGGGCCAGTATATATACACATACAGGTATGAGCCAAATCTAATACAACACGTACAGGTATGTCATAATGTAACTACACATAGATATGGAATATATCTCTAACACCCCCCCCCCTCAAACTTATGGTGGAGCAACAACATTAAGTTTGGAGAGGTGAAAATTGTGCTGAGCTCTGGTCTGTGCCTTTGTGAAGAAATCTGCCAACTGAATCTCAGAAGGCACATACTAAAGAGTAACAACCTGATCCTGTACCTGTGTCCGCATGTATGAAGCATCAACACCAATATGCTTTGTAAGCTCATGCTTCACTGGATCTTTAGCAATGCTAATAGCACCCGTACTGTCTGACAAAAGAGAAGTCGGTGCAGTAACAGAAATACCAAAATCCTCAAGTAACCACCGTAACCAAGTAACCTCCGCGGTCAACAATGCCATCGCTCGCAATTCAGCCTCAGCACTCGAACGAGAAACTGCTATTTGCTTCTTAGTCTTCCAAGCAATGAGAGAACCACCAAGAAAAACACAGTAGGCAGAAAGAGACCGGCGATCAGAGGGATCACTAGCCCAAGTGGCATCAGAATATGCTTGGAGCTGTAAAGAGCTGGAGCGAGAGAAAAAGAGACGACGATAGATAGTTCCACGAAGGTATCGTAGAACACGAAGGAGATGACTGTAGTGGACCTGTGTGGGAGCAGAAACAAACTGACTCAAAATATGCACAGGATACGAAATGTCAGGACGAGTAACACCAAGATAGACAAGGCTCCCAACAAGGTGACGATAGCGAGTAGGATCAGGAAGGAGCTCATCATTAGTAAGACAAAGATGAACATTAAGCTCCATAGGAGTCTCAGCTGTGCGCTGATCAGTAAGAGATGCACGCTCAAGAAGATCCTGAATATACTTTTTTTAGGATAAATAGAAACCCTCAGGAGTAGAGATAACATCAATCCCAAGAAAATAACGAAGTGGACCCAAATCAGACATAAGAAACTGCTCATGAAGATGCTCCTTAATAAAAGTGATATACTGAGAATCATCGTCAGTAATGATCATATCATCAACATATAAAAAGAGAAGCGTCCGACCACAAGGCGAGGTGTGAATAAAAAGAGCAGGATCATAAGCACTAGTAGAGAAACCAGCTGCAGTGACAACAGAAGAGAAACGATCAAACCAAGCTCGAGAAGCTTGCTTGAGACCATAGAGAGAACGACGAAGACGACAAACCGTACCCTCAGGAACAGAATACCCAGGGGAGGCCGCATGTAGACCTCCTCACGCAACTCGCCATTGAGAAAGGCATTCTTAACATCCAACTGGGAGATGGAGGTACAGCAAGAAGAGTGCGAACAGTGGTCATGTGAGCAACAGGAGCAAAAGTCTCATCATAGTCACGACCATGCTCTTGCTGAAAATCACGTGCTACAAGACGAGCCTTGTAGCGCTCAAGAGAACCATCAGAGCGGGTCTTAACCTTATAGACCCACTTGTATGTGATAGGCGTGACATGTGGAGGAAGAGTAACAGGATCCCACGTGCCAGTACGCTCAAGAGCAGCAATCTCCTCTGCCATCGCATGCTGGCACTCCTGATGAAGAACAACATCTTTATAAGAAGTCGGTTTGGTAAGAGCAGCAGCAGCAAAATCAAAACGCGCAGGAGGCCGAATAGACTGGCGATCGCGAAGAGCATAGCGAGGGGAGGCCGAAGAGGACGACTCATCAGAAGAAGAGGGCACATCAAAAGAATTCTAAACCCGCGGACGACGGGTATAGTAGAGAGGATAAGAAGGAACAAAATCAGGACTATCCCCAGGAGAGGATGCTGTTGGTGAGGAAGGTGTCGACTGGGAAGGAGGCACCGGAGAGACCAAAGGTTGTGGTGATTAGGTGGCAACTATGGGAGTGGAAGGAAAAGTTAGGAAAGAAAGTGGCTCGATAATAGATGCTGAAGTGGAGGAAGAAGAAGGGTGTGGATAGAAAGGACGAAACTCATCAAAAGTAACGTCCCGAGAAATCCGCATCCGTCGGCCAACAGGGTCCCAACAGCGATATCCCTTGTGTTCAGTACTGTATCCCAGAAAAACACACTCAACAGACTGAGCTGTCAGTTTGGTGCGCTCACGTGGTGCAAGAAGAACATAGCACACACACACCCAAAGAGGCGAAGACTGGAATAATCAGGAGTCTTGCCACATAAATGCTCGATTGGAATCCCACCTTGAAGAGCAGAGGAGGGCTGAATGTTGATAAAAAAAGTGGCAGTGGAAAGAGCTTCAGCCCAGAAGTGTGGTGGAACATTAGAGGCAAGCATAAGAGCACGAGCTGTCTCAAGAAAATGGCGATGCTTGCGTTTGGCCACACCATTTTGAGCATGAGCACCAGGACAGGAAAATTGAGAGAGAGTACCCTGCTCAGAAAGAAAGGCACGAAGAGCGCCCGACAAATACTCCCCAGCAGAGTCAGCATGAAAAACACGAATAGAAGAGTTAAACTGAGTACGGATCATGGTGGCAAAAGTCTTATAAATGGATAAAACATCACTACGAGATGACATAAAATATATCCACGTATACCGAGAAAAATCATCAATAAAAATGATATAATATCGATGACCTCCTTTTGAGGCAAAAGAAGCTGGTCCCCATACATCAGAATGAACAAGATCAAAAGGACGCTGAGATACTAACTCGCTAGAAGGATATGGGAGTTGAAACTGTTTGCCAAGCTTACAACCCTGACAATGGAGAGAGACATCACCAGACACAGACCCTAAAAGACCACGACGAAGTAATGAAGACATACATGACCCACAAAGATGTCCCAAACGATGATGCCACTGAGTAAAAGAGGTGGTGGAGGCTGTAGCAGATGTGGATGCAGTGGTGGAGGCGACCAGATTGGCAGGGGCAGCGGAAGGCAGTCGAAGCCAGTCAAGCTCCCAAAGCCATTGGGAATCACGGCGGCGAGGGCCAGTACCAACCAGAGTCCCGTGCGGTGATCCTGAACACAACAAGAATCAGAATCGAGAATAACACGACAACCATGATCAGTGAGTTGGCCGGCAGATATGAGCTGCATGGTTAGTTTTGGGACATGCGAAACATCAGGAACAAGAAAAGATGAATTGGAAAGAGTGCCTCGTCCTGTGACAAAAAGAGAGGTACCATCTGCTGTCTGAACAGAGATGGGAGCAACTATAGAGCTAACAGAAGTAAGAGAGGTGGAATCATATGTCATATGAAAAGAAGCTCCAGAATCAAGAATCCAAGGTGATGTACCGAAGACTGAGTAGCAGAACCAGCAGTACCAGACGATGCAGAAGCAACCATGCGACCTAATAATTGTAGAAACTGCTGAGTGTTAGAGGTACCAGGACTTCGCTGAGAGGGGGAGCCTCCAGTGCCTTGCGGGGGACGAGTATCACGACGAAAATCTTTTTTCTTCTTGTAGCAAGACTGTTCCACATGTCCATCCTTGTTGCAATAAGTGCAATGAGGTCTCCTACTAACAGCAGCTGTCATTGGTGATGATATGGCCAGTGAAGAAGTAACAGGCGACGCAGCAGGAGTAGAAGCTGAAGAAGCCGCCAAAACCGAAGGAAGCGACGATAATGACAGGAGACCCGCACCACGAAGGCAAATCTCCTCAGTGCGTACAGCTGTAAGGGCCTCCAACAGAGTCACTCGTGGATGACGAGCCAGCAACTGAGCACGAGTCTACTCAAACTCGGACCGAAGATGTGTCAAGAAGTCGTAGATGCGACGAAGCTCCAAGTAAGATTGCTGACGCTGACAACACTGACAGGTGCGACAAATATCTGGCCCCAAAGATTCAATCTGACGCCATATCACAGATAGCTGAGCATAGAACTCGTCCACAGTAGCATCTCCTGTTGCGGTGGATGCTCTCTGACGCTGTGATGAGGTACAAAGAATCTCCAGATGGCTCGTAGCGGGTGCGCAGATGTGTCCACATCGCCTAGGCGGAAGCCAGACCAATAATATCACTGGTGAGATGCACCTCTATACTGTTAACTAGAATAGCAGAAGTACGAGCATCTTCATCAATCCATGTCTTGTGAGTAGCAAACTGAGACTGGAAAGTCTTGGTGGCAGCCTCAAAAACCTCAGTTACCTTTGTACGAGTTTCTTCAGAAGTATCCTTTGGGAAGGCAGGTGCAGCAGGTGGAGTAGGGCAAGGCAGACATGGCAAGTCGCCGGTAAGATACTCCCAAAGACGCTGACCCCGCATGTGAAGACGCATATGCTGAAACCAATCTCGATAGTTGAGACCATCGAAGATCACTAGGCAACGAGGAACAGAAACTGAGCCTGCAAAAGAAGACATTTTTTCTCTCTTTTTTTCTTTCTTTTTTTTCCTTTTTTTTACCAAAACCCAAGTGAGTCTTTTAAAATGACCAGAGGCTGGTCAAAAGAGGGGACTCACGGTTGGGCACTCGGGCGGAGCCACCAAAGTGTGAGGTCGAGCGGAGCCACTGAGGCGCAGATCCTCCCCGATCGGTCAGCATCTTCTTCGGGCGGCGACGGCACCACACCAAGTGGCTCAGATCCGGGCGGCGACAGCACCACACCGAGCGACAAACCTGGCGCCGGAAGACTGTAGATCTGGCAAGAAGCAGCGGGCCCCAGGTGACGCGAGCCTTCCTGAGGGCGGTCACCGAGGGTGAAGAGAGGCGGCAGGCCCCGGGCGACGCGAGCCAACCAAAACAGCGGCGGCCTGTAGATCCGATCTGGCGGCGCGGCGCGAAACCAGCGTTAGATCCGATCTGGCGGAGAGGCGTCCGTCACGGCAGCAACGGAGAACCAGCGGACTCGAAACGGCGACGGGTCCGTCACGGCAGCGACAGAGAACCAGGCGCGAAACGGCCTCGGATCTGACCGATGCAGATGACAACGGAAGAGAGGATCCGATCGGAGAGAGGATCCAGCGACGGAAGAAGAGGATCTGGTGGAGAGAGGATCCGGTGGAGACAAGCACGACCCTAGGTACGACAAACCCTAGGCTCTGATACCATGTTATGAATAGTGCTTGTATTCATCATGAGGCCAAAGGGCCAGTATATATACACGTACAGGTATGAGCCAAACCTAATACAACACGTACAGGTATGTCATAATGTAACTACACATAGATATGGAATATATCTCTAACAAGAATCATCGATAGCTAGCACCATCCATGGGAACACTTGGTTCATGATCAAGAAGGTCAAAATATTGATCCAAATCCTTGTTGCTTCAATGACGAGAGTCATTTAGACCTTGCTCAGTACACCCAAATCAAGGAGGAGTTTGCTTTTGACCCGGAAAAATCAAGCAAGGAACCAGGGCATGAGAAATATGCTACCGATCGTTTCTAGAGACCCAATCCATACGGTTGCTTCCTCTGATGCATCCACCAAGTTTACTGGTGATTCCAATCGTAGAGCTCGTGCTGTATGACTTTGGTCATGAACTCATGATTTGATTGAAGAAGAATGCATGGGAGCTCCCAGTAACCATGAGGTTAACATTATGGAAGGAGATTCGCCCAACCAACTTGATCAATTGGAAGACTTACAAAGGATCCACTGAAAAACCTGAAGGGGCTTGTCACACAAATGCTCAGAATGACCAGGCTGGAAGTGGGCGCATAGTCATCCAGAAGGACAAGAAAGTTAGGAAAATGATGGGCTCAGCCGACCTCCTCCCCCTCAAGCTTTGGAAGAAGAGGTGTACTGATCACTGATCCACCCTTGTTTGAAGGGCAAACCGTTTATGAGCACAGCGGAGGTTCTCGCTGAGTCTTAGTGCTTGGGACTCCACAACTCCTTAACCAACAAGATGATGCAAGAACTCGTCAAGCTCCTGTACTCAATTATCGAAGGCCACATGGAATGTTTCATAAAAGCTTCGTAATGCTGAGGTGCTCGTGCAAGCACCACCTTCGGAAGTGGCTTAAGCCCCTAGTTACAACTAGTTTATTTAGAATCTCAATGCGGATATCCATTTTGCAAAGCAGGAGATGCCTTCTCATGAGTCGTCACATTGAAAAATCAAGCATTCGAGAATATTCATATTCGAGCATATTTAAATTTGTATTTGATTCTTTTAATAAATACAAATATGAATATGGAAAGACCATTACTTGATTCGCATTTGATCCGTTGACACCCTATTTTGTGACCTGATGTTACCTAACTTCAAGGGCACATACAAGTGACAAGGAAAGGATGAAAGACCATGTGATAAGGTCTAGGATATTTTGTGATGAACCATTATTAATGTTTATGAAGTTGAATTTCAAATTAGTGAAAGATGTGAATTTTCTATCAGGTTTGCTCCTTGGCAATTTGACTGGCCCTACTGAGTAGCCAGACTAGTGGAACCAGTCAAACTGGCCAAGCACAGTGGTCTGCATAGGCAGGTTGTGGTTTTTGGCGGTACTTCTAAAATTTGGGAATTTTGTTGAGGTTTGGGTAATTTAGTCTTAGGTTAGTGTATTCATGTTGTATTAAGTATGTTGAGCTAATGTGGGTCAAATTGTAAAAAACTTGTACTCAAAAATGATTTCTTTATCTTTGAATATGCAAAGAAGCTTCAAGTCAACTATGATTGACAACGACGACCAGGACTATGCTCATGGAGGAGCCGAGGTTTAGAACGGTTAAGAAAGTTGGGTGAGATGGTTGAGCTCAAGTGTGCCACAAGGAAGGTAAGGAATGTTAAAGGAAAGGCTCGAATGATGAGTTGCACCAAGTAACTTAGTCAGTCCAAGTGAGGTGTGGTTCAGTGAAACTAGAGTGGAAGAGACTTATCGATGCATGATAAGCCATTGGTACATCTACATATGGTGAGGATGATGATTGCTTGCAAGGAAGATGAAAACTAGGGTCAAGGTGAGGGTGTTTTGGTAGTTTGCTAACTAAAATACGAGTCTGATAGAGCTAGTATCGGAGCATATGGCTATCGGGTAAAATCTTAGAATGGTCATTAGTTAGGATCATGGGACTTAATTTCAAAATTTTAGAAAGAGAATTACTAAAACCTAGTGTAATAATGCTTCTTCTCACCCCTCTTAGTTTCGGACTTGTCTCCCTTCTTTCTATTCTAAAATGGTGACTTATACTTGGTGTTTTAACCTATAGATGGCCAGAGCAGCATCTAACGGTCTGTGGGACTACTTTTCCCATGTCCAGGATGAAGGTGATTTTGTAGAAATCGCATAAGTTGATGCAGTACTTGGGCTACGACCACCAGCCCATATTTCGAGGACGCATGACATCCAAAAGAGTCAGGGAGTCCTGAATCATGCAAGTTTTTATCTACGCCAGGGAGGGTGACCACCACCCCTACACTTCAAGAGCCTATGCAGGAGGAGTACTACCACCAATGCACTTCAGGATGCCGCCCATCTATCCTCCGCCCATCTATGCAGGATCCATGGGGCAACTCTAATGTCGTCCCCATTTGCTTCTATCCGACCCGCCGGGAGGGAGCATACCACAACAAGACCTTTATTCCAATAATGGAAGATGATCCAATGCTAACTCATCAAGTCCATCCCACACGAGCGATGGGGGCAATGGGGGCCATGTACACTAAAGTATTAGACGACATCACCGACCTTCACCAGCTCCTAATCACCACCAACAGTCGAGTGGAGGCCCTTCACAAGCAGCTCACTAGGTGTGAGAAGGCGCTCACTGAGGTGGAGAAGGAGAGGGCCACTGTTCTCACCGAGCTTCAGTGGATAGCAATGGCAGCTGTGATACATGCTTTAGCACCCGTTGGATTTGCTATAGTCCTTGCCGATCCTGCTCCATCTTGGCCCCATCCTAGTGGACCTCACTTGAGGGTCACAGCTTGCAAGAGTGTACGGCACCCCAGCCCGCTGGTGACCATCACTCTTGGGGGGACTCACCGTGGTCACAGCTGTAGCCACTCACGTTCCTGTTCTGACTCACCCTACTTCAATGGCAGTTGTTCTCGCTCCTACTCTCCCGACTATAGTCCTACATGCCCATGAGCTGGCTTCATCGAGGAGTAGACGGATCAGGCTAGTAAAGTGCTTACAATATCTTAGTAGTAAGCACTAGCCCCTATAGTAGTAATGACGTAACATCTATGGTATTATATTATAGCAGTAGTGTTGTAAATATTATGGTATAAGCATATATTTAGATTTAATTCCAGCATACTTAATAAGAACATAAGCAAGATATGAAAAGCATATAAATGACTTAATCAACATATAAACATATGAAATTACTAATTCATTTGAATAGAAACATATGCTTAACATATATATCATGTAAGAGTTTATATTCAGCATATACTCATGCAAACAATTAAAGTCATTGTATCTGAATGCTGATATAAACATAAACATAACATGTATAACCAGATTTGACATGTCATCAAGATTTTGAATGTTCAATATTGCTCTCAGAATACTAGTTGCACAAGATTTGATCTTGGCCGTCTCCGCACTATATTTCATATGAAATCAAGTATATATGACAGTTTCGGATCAGATCTTGAGCTCAATAAATACTTGTTATCTTTAACAGAAAATCATCAAGTCTACCTTGCCATATAAGAAAGCATCATACTCACACTATCATTCTTTGCAAGAACTAATATATTGAAGTAATATATCTGAATCAGAAATTAACTTCAAAGTCTGAAAACTGATTATTGTCAATCAAAATTTAGATGCTACAGATGACAACAAGAATTACATGATGATTTGTCTAAGCTGAGCATGAAAGTTACAAGTAATTTAACAACTCAAGATCTGTCTAAATTAAAAGTCATATATATATTCAGTGATAATTTCATTCATCATCGAGCAGTTAACTCACAGAATACTTTTGCAATTTCCAATAGTGTTGACTCACAAATATATGAAAAGAATCATGAAATTGCAAATGATAAGCAGCTAAAAAGCTCACAGAGTAGGTGATATTTGAATCACCAAGACGATAATCGCAGAAGGCAAGGCATGCAAAGAGCATTGTCTCAGAAAACCAATCGCCTCGCTATGCCGAGTAAGAAGACGAAGGTTGACGAAGATACAATGTCGACATTCACACCTCGGCAAATCGAAGAGTGAAGTCGAGGGTCGGAGATGCCGCACAGGACCACTAGAGCACACTCGGCCGAGTGTACTCAAGAATAACAGAGGACCACCACTATCTTCTTCCTCTCTCGGGTAAATCTTTTGGATTTCCCCTCTCACTCGGCAAACCTGAAGACTACAAGGAAGAACACTGAGGAAAAGGAGATGCTAGCTCCATAGATGAGATACTCATGGAGAAAGAGATGGCGACTTTAAATAGAGGAGGCAAGGGGCTGTGGCGTGGTGGCCGTGAGCGGTTGGCTTCGAGAAGCCCGGGCCAGCTCGCGCCTCCGCCGCTGCCTCTCCAAACGTTGCCTCCCCACTCGTTACCCGAATCACTCGCCGAGGCTAAGTCCAGATTCGGGTGAGGCTTCGCTCGGGGAGGAGATGGGGTCTTCTCCCCCTTATCTCTTCAGCTGCGAGTTCGGACGGTCTGAACTTTCTATCAGATGGTCTAAACTCTCTGGTATGAGTTCGGATGGTCTGATCTTTCGGTACGAGTTCGGACGGTCCAAACTTTCCATCAAATGGTCTGAATTCTCTTATGCGAGTTTGGACAGTCCGAACTTTTCATCGGACAGATGAACTCTCCCGTACTGCGCACGTCTGTGAGGGCTTCGGCTCTATCTTTACCCATCATTTCTCCTTTTATCAAATTAAAAAAATTGCTAATTTACCCTCAGGAGTCCAACAATTAGTGGATGTTGTGAAACCTAGCATTATACTGTAACCTCATGGCTCAACATGGCGTATATGCCATGTGCTTAAGTCATGCTACGACTTATTATGAATGACTTAAGGCCACAATAGGCCTTGTATTATATTATATTTTATCGTTTATCTTATTTAAATAGATTTTCTTTTGCATACTTACGAGGGTTAATTGACCCACCTGGCTATAGTAGTATAGTGCTAAGTGAGAATAGTAGCAAGAGAGTCACTAGGGGAAGACTAACGCCACTCCGAGGTGTGAGCCAATGTCAACACCAACTAGAAAGCGCCACCTGCATGTCACGGGAAAGACCGTTATCAAGGAATCAACGCTACAACAAGACCAGCCTTTGACAACACATCCTCTGCAACGCATGGAGCATGCATTGTAGGTAAAGGATCTGTTATTTTTAGTTTTTTAAAATGGTTTTTTGTTTTTACTATAATATTTAATTTTTAAATAGAATATTTTTTTAAGACGGAGTCTACAAGTTAATTATAGCATACGTTAAAAGCTCAACATCTATACCATCCAAAATCGCAAGCGAGTATCTCTCTATAATCTCAATCGTAAATAGTTAAAATTCAAAAATTTCAATTAAAAACTATAAATCGTAATCATATCAAACAAGCCTAAGATATACTGCAACACAACACATATGTTGCAGAGCCTAGAAAGCCCGTGTAACTTTCCATCCACGCTTGAAAAGACCCAATACAATCTGAGATGATAAGGTAACTCCTCCAGTTCTCTCTCTCGCGCGCGCGCGCACGTTCTGCTCTCGTCGCCATCACTTGCGCGCATTTGATCCCTCGTAACTCCAGCCTCTCAAAGTTCTACTTCAGTTCCTTTTCTACCAGCCACACCCATGGCGACAACGGCGGCGGCCAGGGCTTAGTAGCGTTGGGTTGTGCGGCGGCACAATGAAGTTGACGTAGATCGTGCTGTGGATTTGGTCGCCCCCAATCTGGTTCCTTCATACTAAGGCACTCTCAGTTGCATCCCATGGTATGCCAAATCCCCTTTCCTACAGCCTTGAAACTCAAATTCTCTCAGATCTTACATGTGTGCATACCCGGGGGCCGCTCTCACTACTAGAACTGCACATGTGCTGCTGACTCCACGCCGATGGCGCATCAGTTGGTACCTAATCCCAGGTTTCGTATAGATGGATTTCCAATTGCCCATGGGAATTCATCCTATGTTCTCCCTGATTTGAATGTCGATTTTTGTTTGTTGTAGGGAAATTTAGGCAAATCCCCAAATACTTGTGCATTCTAATCTCGAGTTCTTATGCACTCTACCAGTTTGTTGTTATGCCTAGAGTAGAGTAAAGAAATCTAGCAATTTTCAAAATTTGTATGTGCTTTGAGCCTCTGATAACGAGTTTTCATGCCCTCTACATGTTTATTGTTATGCTTCTGAAATCTGAATATGTTTCTTCTCTATTTTTTTTTCTATGCAGGCTTGGAGTTATTTCATTTCAGCAAATTGTAACTAACTGCATGGGGGCAATACATCCACGTGCGCTACAAGGTAATGGACCTTACTCACAGCAAATTATTTTCTATTGTAAGTTCCTGTTCTTTTTCATATCATTCAAACAGTACCTTTTCATTTGAGTAACTCGTTTGGATTTTGTATTAGTCAAAATGGGTTTTCCTGGTTGATTGCAATCCAGATCACAAAAAAGAGACCAGTTGTTGATTGAGTACTTCTTCATATCAAAGAAAAGGTTAATGACTCTCAATTGGATGTGCTGATTACACGAAGTCATGAAGAGGCACTAAACCATTTTGACTGTTTTGTACACCTCTCTTTTTGTTGGTTTGTAGTAGCAAAAGATGAGCCTAGTTCTAACGTTTATATTGTACGATGATTTTGGACTGTAAGGGATATAGAGGATTTTTGAACAGGCAATTTCTTTTCAGAACTAGAGATTGTTCCCTTCAATGCACTAATGATATATATCATTCTGCATTTTGCTCACCTTTCATAGAACCAACGAGTCCTGGTGACAGCATCTTGTTGCCTGTTCTTGTTCTTTTAATTTGTTCATCCCTTTCAGTCTTTGAAAAGGTCAGTTGTACTATTCTGTACAATCTCAGTTTATTTGGAGTTAATATATATCAAACTTAAGGCACAAACTTCCATTGGATTTCTATTTAGTTTCCATGACAGTAAATTTTCTAACTTTTGTTCTTGAATTTAGGGAACTAGGGAACAAAGGTGAGAGATTATGTGCCTCCAATAGCCACGATTATGTTTGCCCATAAATTTGCTGCTATCAGCAACACACAATATGCTGAGGAGCTTTTTGGAAGCTAGCAAGCTAGGATCAGGCTTTAGAACAAGTCAATTGTGCAAGCTATTGCACTACTGAACAGTTATCTGAATCTATGCGGTAACATTTATTCTTGACATAATTGCTACCTTCACATATATCAGTCACTGGTTTCAGCCAGAAAGCGTTCGCAATAGCGTTAGCTTATAGTTTTTTTTACTGTAGCTGGCTTATTTTTTACTATAACTGAGTTGGCTTATTTGGCATAATTAAATTTAAAAAATTTAAAAATAGAAAAAACATGTTAGCCCATCACGGACAATACAAAGGAATACGAGAAAAAAATAAAAGACAAAAAAGCTCAAAAAATCTAAAAAAATCAGAAAAAGACGAAATTACTGAGTAGTGAAAAAAAAGCATAAGTTGACTTTAAACCAAAATGAGCAGGCTACATCGTTTTTCAACTAGATGCACTACATGAAAACGATCTTCACTCTGGAAAATCTTTTACATGCCAGGTATTTTTTTTGTTATAACTGGACTTGCCAATTGACCTAGTCACTCTGTGTTTTGACAAATAGTTCATTGTGTTGAATTGATTACTCTGTTTATGCACAACCATCTTGGATGCATGCATCTAACGTATATTGCCCTCCATGGCTATATTTGGGGTCAGTCATCAACTGTCATATACATACATGTAACATGGTGCTGACTATAGGGCATATGTAGTTATCTGTTATTTTCACATCTTAGTTAATTCATCTTTCTTTAGAAGAAAATCCTTGCTGCACAGTAGTAATTCCTAATGGACCTTTTTAATTTATCATGCTATTGCAGTGTTGGTACCATATTACATTGCAGGGCTGAGATTCTGCAACGTGATGTTCCTAATGTGCTAATGTCACCTTAAATAATTTTTTGCCAATATTATTGCCTTCGAGGTACATTGGTAAAATGTGTTTCCTGTAGAAAACTTGCCAATGGCAAAGCACGTGAGCACGTAGGATATTCATGTCTTTAATGTACAACAAGCTACAAAAGTGAACTGTAATTAGCTCAGCTGCATATTTCCCATGCATAAGAGAACACCAAGTGATCATATACACATGACACAAGAATGAAACCTAATTCTGTCGTATTGATTTATCATAATATGCATTGATCAACTTCAAGTAACATCATACTTGCAATAATTGTTATTTGTGAACTTTCTTTTATAGAATATACATAGAGTTGAACCTTTTTTCTCTCACGTGCAGGTAAATGAAATACCAAAAGAAAACATGTCGAAAGACTGAGCACTGGATACGGTTGAATCAAGAAGGAATACTTTTTTTTTTGAGAGAGAATGTACTCTTGTTCTCAGAGACCTATGTACTGACAAACATGATATTGTGTAATCGAATTGTGTGACAAATAGTATCAATGTTTGTTCAATAATAAAAAAAAGCAGTCCTGTTATGTGATTAATTAATCTAGTGATTTTTTTGTTAATGTGCAAAACGATGAGCTTGTGAAGGCTATCCATGCATATATATGTGTTGCAGTGGTTAATTGAGTGTTGCTAGCCAGTGTTGACGGATTTTCAAACGTGTTGCTACTTTGAGAAAAACAAGTTGCTATCTTGCAATACATTCTAGTTCAATAGCAGCACTTGTTATGTGCTGCAATAGACCTTGCCTATAGCAACATGGGAAATTATAACACACGTGCTATGTGTTGCTATAGGTAATAGCAACACTTATTTTGAGCTACAACTACACATACATATGTTGCTATATACCAGTCCTGTTGTAGAGCAACCTCCCTCCACCACCAGTCAATCCCACCATGGTGCAAGTTATGGCACAATAGATGTACCTTCTTCAATTCATCTACGCTGGCCAACATGTGAATGCTAGCAACTGTAGCTCCAAGTTTGCTGATTTTCTAAGGACTCGGCCTTTGACCTTTTCTTCTATTGGCAAGCCACTCGAAGCTGAGGACTAACTTTGGGATACCAAGAAGAAGCTATGGCTCACCAAGTGTGCCGAGAGGATAAAGTAGTCTTCACCACCCACCAGCTCAAAGGAGTAGTAGCAGCTTGGTGGGAAAACTATCTATCTGCCCGAGGCTACAAAAGCCCTATGACCGAGGAAGAATCTGAGGAGGAAGCCGAAGGACAAGGGGGAGTTGTAGGAGAAGGTGTAGAAGTAGAAGGAGAATCCAATCAAGTCAATCAAGCCAATCGAGCCGACCAAGCCCACCAGGCCATTCCTTGGAGAGAGTTCAAGGCGGTATTCAGAACCAACTTCATTCCCGTAGGAGTCATGCGGATGAAGAAAAATGAATTCCACATCATAAAGCAAGGGAACATGCCAGTCAACGAATACCTCTCAAAGTTTAACCAGCTAGCCTGCTATGCTCCAAAAGATGTAGGGGATAAGGAAAAGAAGATTAATCATTTCTTTGAATGCATGAATGATGATCTATGGGTGCAGCTAATCATCCAAGAGTTCTCTAGTTTCCACCATCTGGTTAACAAAACACTTATTCTAGAGAATGGAAGGAAGAATTTGGAAGCTAGCTGCAAGCACAAGCAAGCTGTCCAAAGGCTGCAAGGGAGATTCTTCAACAACCCTTCCATTCCAAGGCCAATTCAACCCTCAAATATTATGGCCCCAGCACCACTGCTTCAGTTGCAGAGAAAAGGGCATTTTGCTAGCCGATGCCTTTATAAACAGATTACACTAGTGAAGTTTAATCTAGGGACCACTCCAGTCCATGGTCAAGCTTCAGCACCCAACAAGGGATACTAGACCCCTCAGGCCAACAAGGCAGCCTCGACACCCAATCGTGGCCGTGTGAACCATATCACCACCGAAGAACCCTAGGAAGCCGTAGGAGTTCTGATGAGTACATTCTCTATCAAGACAATACATGCACATATTCACTTTGATTTTGGGGCTTCGTATTCTTTTATAGCAAGGAAGTGTATGGACAAACTTAAGTTACCAACCTATAAGTTAAAGAAACCCACAATGCCACGCTAGTAAGCCTTGGGCTAGAAATAACTATGGAAGAATTTGGATTTCTGGCAAACTTGATAGTACTAAACTCCCAAACCTTAGATATCATATTGGGAATGCATTGGCTGGCAAGACATCAAGGAGTGATAGACTGCGCTACTAAGAGCGTAAGCCTGACCAAATATCATAGGCTAACAATAGAAGTAAAGGTAGATCGACCTTATCGTTGGGGCCTTGTAGTCTATCATTTGGATGAAATGCCATTGGAAGGAATGCTAGCTAGTGGTGCAAGATTACCTTGAAGTATTCTTAGAAGAATAAGTTGGCATGCTTCGAGATAGAGACTTGGAATTCATCATCAATTTTATGCCTGGCACAGCCCCAATTTCCAAGAGACCCCATAGGATGACCGTCAACGAGCTTGAGGAGCTGAAGAAGCAAATTCAAGAGTTGCAGGATAAGGGTTTCATCAGGCCCAGTTCCTCACCTTGGGGGTCCCCAGTGCTCTTCGTAAAGAAGAAAGACGATGCTGCATGAATGTGCATAGATTACAGATCCTTGAATGTAGTAACCATTAAAAATAAGTACCCATTACCTAGGATCGATGGCCTATTTGACCAGCTGGGGGAGCCACAATATTTTTCAAGATTGACCTAAAATCAAGCTATCATCAGTTAAAGATTAGGGTGATATCCCAAAAATAGCCTTCACCACCAAATATAGACTGTACAAGTTCATAGTCATGTCTTTTGGCTTAACCAACACCCTAGCCTACTTCATGAACCTCGTGAATAAATTTTTCATGGAGTACTTAGATAAGTTTGTAGTAGTATTCATTGATGATATCCTCATCTATTCCAAGAGTGGTGAAGGACATGCTGAGCATCTACAATTAGTATCAAAAAAGCTACAGGAACAGTAGTTGTATGCCAAATATAGTAAGTGTGAGTTTTGGCTAAAGGACATTAGATTTCTCGGCCATATTTTGTCTGTCGGAGGAGTATTTGTTGATCCAACCAAGATAGAAGCCATTGTGGAGTGGAAGCAGCCCACCACAGTAACCCAAGTACAAAGTTTCCTTGAATTAGCTAGATATTATAGGAGGTTTATTGAAGGATTTTCTGCAATTGCTAAGCTACTAACCCACCTACTCAAGAAAGAAGAGATGTTCGAATGGACGAAAGCGTGTGAAGAAAGCTTCTAGGAATTAAAGAATAAATTAACCTCCACCTGTATATTAGTCCTACCAGACATACACAAGGACTTTGAGGTATACTATGATGCCTCACATTAGGGCCTTAGGTGTGTACTGATGGAAGGAGGAAAGGTCGTGGCATATGCATCAAGACATCTTTGCCCTCATGAAGTAAATTATCCAACCCATGACCTAAAACTAGCTTTAGTAGTTCATGCCTTGAAGATTTGGCGATATTACTTGATCGGTAACCACTGTGATATATATACCAATCATAAGAGCCTCAAATACATATTCATACAATCGGATCTCAACCTAAGGTAAAGGAGCTGGCTAGAATTGATTAAGGATTGTGACTTAGGTATTCACTACCACCTTAGAAAAGCTAATGTGATAGTTGGTGCCTGGAATTAAAGCCATATTGTAATAACCTTATGGTTCTAGAGTTCTAGAACACCAACTTGAGCTTCTTAAGGAATTGGAGGCACTCAACCTAGAGATAATAGAGCAAGATACCTTAGCGATCATGGAAGTACAACCAAGCATAGAAGAACAGATCATAGCTGCACAGAAGGAAAGCACAGATGTCTTGCGATTCAAACACCTGATGGCAAAAGGAAAGGCTCATGAGATGATCGAGGATCAGCAAGGTGTCCTATGGTTCGGCAAACACATTTTTGTTCCCCATTAAAACTGAACTTAAGGAATTAATTCTTAAGGAAGCCCATAACTCCACGTATTCCCTCCACCCTAGGAGTACGAAGATGTACCAAGATATGAAGTAGTGGTATTGGTGGCCATGAATGAATAGAAACATCGCGGAGTATGTTGCATGTTGCGATGTATGTTAGAGAGTTAAAGCAGAACACCAGAGACTAGCAGGATTACTGCAGCCATTACAAATTCTCGAGTGGAAATGGAAAGAGGTTAGAATAGATTTCATCACTGACTTACCATGGACCAAATTGGGATATGACTCCATATGGGTCGTAGTGGATAGACTAACAAAGGACATGATGAGGAATCACTTCTTCGGATACACACAACACTCCTCCACTTGACATTCAAGGACCAATCACTAGAGCTCGCGCCCGACAATTGAATTTACAGGTGAGCTCGTTCCTAAATACTTCTTTTTGTTCATTTGAGAATCGATTGCTACCTAATGATTTAATTATGATTAGGAACCATGGAGAGGACCTGGAAGTACTTGGAGAAGGACTACGAGGTGCACAAGTCCAGCAAGGGTGGTCGAATCATGTTGGAGGCCCAACTCAAGCCGACTTCGAATCCAATTCGGAGTCCAGGACAAGGCCGCACTAAAACGGACGCCCAGATCACATTCGGGCTCTGTTTTGGACATTCCATATATGTATGGAAAGTTGAGAAGGAGACCTTTCCAATGGCTCTGGTCCCATGTCAAAATTTCTTCTGAGTCAACGGGAATCGTCGAAACAAGTGGGTGTTCAGAATCTATCAGGGTGCTGCGCCACCGTCTTTTGGGCCTTTGGCTTTGTATCGTGTTGGAGCCCATTAGGGCGCGTCCAGGGGTCTTGCACGCCCCTCACTCCTCTATATACAGCCGCCACCCCCACCATTAGGGTTTGGGTTTTGCTTAGATTAATTCTATCTTGAACAGTTTCGCCGTTCATCGGTTTGTGAGACCCCAACTTCGAGTGCTAAATCAATACATCCGCAATTCCGTTGTGTTCTTCCTTGTTCTTGCTTGTGTTCTTCAATTCGCAGGTGAGGATTAGCCTTCTTAGCGAGGTCAACCGGGCAGCGCACGGTTGATAACCTGAGGAGACGTGGTGCTGCGATTGCGGGGTTCGGAACGTGTTGTTCGGAAGCCGAATCGAGTTGTGTCGCGTCTCCACCAAATCGAACATATCCAGAACCTGTTGGAAGATTGGGACCCCGTTCCCATCAAGTGGTATCAGAGCTTCGGGTGTTCCTTCAGGTTCGAGTTTACCCTACCTTTGTTGTTTTCGGTTTCATCCTAGAGTCCAAGAAAAAGTCCTACAAAAAAATTGTAGTCATAGGTTGTTCCCTGTCCTAGATCTCGTTTAGCCTTTTGCACAATTTGATTTCAGAGTCCATAGTGTTGAGTTTGTGTCCTTAGTCGAGTTGTGTTGCTGGTTTAGATCGTGTTTTGTTTCGGGTTGTCTTGCTTCCGCTACCTCTCATACAAACCCTAGCCGTCTTTTGTTTTTCCCACCCATATCCCACCCTCTGTTTTGAGTTATCCATTGTGTCTCGTGATCACCCAGCACCATCCCCCACCTTTTCCCGAGCTTCCGCCCCCAATTTCCACCAATTTCCTCCACCCAATTTCGTTTCGGCCTCCACAGAAACCTTAACTCAGAGGCCCAACTTCAAACGGCCGTAACTTTCGCATACGGACTCGAAATCAGGCGATTTGTTTTTTGAAATGGGGTGAAATTAAATTTTGCATCTGAAACTGCCCCGCTTTGCGGGGTTCAGCAAATTTATTTTGCCCAAATTCGGCCTGGAAAGTGCAGTACTCGAGCTCTGAACTTTCATCCCCGAATTTACAGCACGTTCATCATTTTCTGTAGGCCACACCTTACATCAGATTGAGGTAAAACTTTGTGTGGTTCCTATTTCTATGCTCTGCTTTGTGAAATAAATAAAAGAAAAAAGAAACAAAAATAAAAAATTTTCGGCACCTTATAATAGAGAAGAGAGAGAGTGCTCTCCGTGGCAAAAAAAAAGAAAAAAAGAAAAAAAAAGAGGGAGCACAGTTTTAGGTGACAGAGCTTCATTTGTTTTGTGCTGCCTTTGCCTAGCCATCTTTGTTGCTGCCTTTGCCTTACTAGCAACTATCATCATATCTGTTATTGATAACTCCTTGTTCTGGTCTTGATTCCTTGTACATCATATTATACCTGAGATAGGACACATTTAGACCAGCAACTAGGACCAGTGCTTTGGACATTTATTCAGCATTACTATCTGTTATTGATTTGTGTTCCACTAACATATTTGGCCTTCCAAGCTCCATATACCTACTTCCGGACAGCACAGTTTTTGACCCTTGCAATCGCCGGGTCACACTCTCCAGGTATCACGAACCAGCCACCGGTTGTACCACCTACTGTTTGCGATGGTAAGAACACTTGTAAGAGCTTGGTAAGCCACTTCCTTTGCGGGTTCCCACTGTCCTTCCTTTGTAGTCGATAGGGATAATCCTTTTGTTTTCCCTGTGTTTCCACTAACCATGGCAGGTGAGTCGTCTGACGCGCAAGAGTGTGTTGCAAAGGGAGAGCTCCTGACACTCTTGGATGAACAACGTACTACCATTAATGAGGACATCGATAGGAAGCTTCAAGCTACGATGGATATATTGCAACGATCCATCAATGAGAGTATTGCAGCACTCATCACACGCCTTGAAAGAATGGTGAATCGGCCAACAAACAACGGACGCGAGAATGAGCATGAAGCACCCCAAGACCTTGAGGAGGGAGATGATAATGAGAGGCGAAATCGTGATGCTCAAGATGTACGTTTATGACACCGCTTACAACGCAACCGTCATGGTATAGGAGGTAATGACTTTCAGCACCACAATGCTCGTGCTAATGATGACCCATTTGCTAAAGTTAAATTTACCATACCATCTTTTGCGGGTGTTTATGATGCTGAAGTTTATCTAGATTGGGAGATGACAGTAGAACAAAAAGGAAACAAGCTGCCAGAATTGTACATGTCACATGTCATGTGCTTACACAGTGTGCCTAAAAGGATAGTCTCAAATCGAGGTTCACAATTTACCTCGCACTTCTAGGCTAGCCTTCATGAAGCACTCAGTACCTACCTAGATTTTAGTACAGCCTATCACGTAGAAACTAATGGCCAAATGGAGAGGGTGAACCAAATCCTTGAAGATATGATTCATGGCCATCTTAAGGACTGGGAGAAATGCCTACTCTATACTGAATTTACTTATAACAACGGCTATCAATCCAGCCTTAAGATGTCTTCATTTGAAATCCTATATAGAAGAAAGTGTTGAACCCCACAACATTGGGCAAAAGTAGGAGAAGGCTATATTTTCAGACCTAACACCTTTAAGCAGGCTGAAGAGAAGGTCCGTTTGATTAAGGGTCGGTTGCAAGTAGCTCAATCAAGGTAGAAGAATCATGTTGACAAAAGGCGCATACCACTAAGCTTTGAGATTGGAGTCTATGTCTATCTAAAGGTATCACCTTTGTGAGGGATTAGAAGGTTCAAGGTCAAAGGCAAGCTTGCACCACGATATATTGGGTCATTCCCAATCATAGCAAAGAAAGGAGAAGTAGACTACTAGTTAAACCGACGGTTGAGTCTAGCAGATGTGCACAATGTGTTCTACCTTTCTCAAGTCAAGAAATTTCTTTGAGTGTCAGAAGACCAAACCTCCCTAGAGTCCATTGAACTAAAGAATGACTTGACTAACCAGGAGTGTCCACTCCTTGATGTCGTTGAAAAAACACAAGGAGTCAAACCATTCGCCTATGCAGAGTTCAGTGAAATATCACGCCAAGAAACCACTTGGGAGCGAGAAGCTCATCTTAGAAAAGATTACCACTACTTGTTCTCAAACTAGGCTAAATCTCAGGATTGCGATTTTTTTATGGGGGTAGACTTGTAACATTCTCAAAAATTAGGGAACTGAAAATGTGTGAAATTTTGAACTTT
This sequence comes from Melocanna baccifera, assembly GCA_036346265.1. Lineage (NCBI taxonomy): Eukaryota > Viridiplantae > Streptophyta > Magnoliopsida > Poales > Poaceae > Melocanna > Melocanna baccifera. The sequence continues at coordinate 13,490,128 of CM070704.1, read as the reverse complement.
ATGAATTTTTACATCTATTTGGTATTTGGATATCTTAGATTTAATTGAGGTTCTTAAGAAATAGAAATTCATGACAATAAAAGTAAGTAGAAAGAACGCAAATAATAAGAATTTAATTTAAATAAAAATAAAAATATGAATATGAAAAGATGATCCAGAAAATGAATCAGGAGAAATTGCATTAAAAGTCATGTTGAACCGAAGCCAAATTGATTAAGTTGAAGATTTAAATGCAAGCCAAAAAATAATAAACCAAACACAAACCTTGAGATCAAGCTCCAAAATATGATATGAGCATAAAAATTATAAAAATTGGGAGAGGAGAAGTTGTACTAGAAGACTCAATAAAACCAAAATTTGGAAGCTATATGTAAATGGTAACATAACAAGAATTTGAATGAAAGTTCAATTTGAAAATTCATAGCCTAAAAAAAGTCACCATCTAGGAACATTAAATGAATGACCTAGAGAAGTCTATAGATTAGTATGAAGCAACCTAAACCCTAATCCAATTTGCCTAATGCTTGAAATAATAGCTTAACTTGAAAATTCAAATATAAAAATTCTAAGGAAATCAAAATAAGATAGAAAATTAAATTGGGCATGGCCTGTTCTACTATTTCACCTACTGGCCCAATGGGCCTAGCCCTTTTCCTCCCCTTCCCTAGCCAGGCCTAGGTCACCTCTTCCTGCTCTGGCGCGTGCCCTGGCACCCACCCCTGCATGTGCGCTACGCACGCCCACACCGCGTCAGACCACGGCATTACTGTCAAGACCCGAATATGCAAATCTGGACTCCTCTGTGTGTTCTACATTAGTCCTGGATCACGTTACTGTACACAGTGTAAACATAGATGAAATATCGACCATAATCATGAATAATAAAGGAAACAAACTAAAATATTAATAATTAGTAGAGTATGACCTTATGGCCAAGCTTACAAAAAATAGCCGGAAGGGCTTAAGAAACTGGCAATGGAAAATAGAATTCAATATGGTAGTCATTCGACATACCCATAGGCAATCTAGTAGGAAGCAAAGTCCTAATTCATGAAGTCATCGAAGTATCCTCCTTTAAATACTTCATGTTAATATGGTCGTTCTTTTTCAATTGAGCAACAGTACGCATAAAGTCATGAGTATATTAGTACTCAGCAAGTTGTTTGTAACAAAGATACAATATAACATGCAAGGCTTACCAGATGATAGTTGAAAGGTTATTTTACAGAAAGCAGTAATTATAATAATTAAATAACCAAAAGAATTAAATAAACCAACAGTGAACAAATCATTCACTTCCCAAGGTTATCCCAACCAATTATTAGGAAATATCTACCCTTAATGTGAAATCACCGAGCATTGTCCATAACCGGGGACACGGCTATTCGAATAGTTTTATACTCTATAGAGATTGCACAACTTTACCCACACGATGTGATCATCCCCATATTAGAGAAAATTACAACAAGACCTTTATAATGCTCAACCTCAAACTCAATTTCACCCACTAAGTTTTCGCCGTCGAGTAGGTTAATCACCTAGCCGATATTTGCCCCCCTCTTGCGTCTCATGGAAATCAGCATATATGTTAATCGCATTGGCAAAATCGAGATTGAAATATCACAAGTTAATCAACCAGGTCTATCCTATACTAGACATGTGGTTGTACGATAAGGCTCAGATCAATGACGCACAAAGTTAAGTCCTTAAATATTACTCAGGCGAAACATCCACATCTCTCGAAGTGAAATTCACACTTTTCCCTACAATGCACGATCACTTGCCCAAGTGGAAACCAATTTTGTATATTTTATTTATCTAACACCAATGACACACCAATATCATGACACATTAATTTTATAACTGTGGCTACAATCATGATTCCATATCTCATTAAGTCAAAATTAATTAATTGATCACATGTGATGATGAGCCCAAAATAACTATAATCATGGCTAAGCTTTCTAAACGCATAATCCATGTAACAACTAGTATTGCATCACTAAAATATTTTCCATTTTATGGTGACAATGGAATCATAGCATTCAAATTATCAAGGTGGAATTAATCAAATTGGACAATAGCTATGTATACAAGGGTTTATATTAAAATAGCAATGTATGATAATTTAAAATAAAATAATAAATAAATAGATTTAAAAACTATGTTCAATATGTTCAAAGAACACGACTTACCTTGGCTTTGCTCAGGTAATGGTTCCTGATCTTTAAATCTTGCTTCAGCTCCTTCGAAGACGTGATCTAACGGGAGAGAAAGCAAAATAAACACAAAATAAATCAAATAAATTTCAAATAAATTTCAAAATAGAACAAAAAGGTAGAGCTTGATTTTAGATGAATTTAGAAAAAAAGCTAGGACAGAGGAGAACAGGTTCTTCAAAAATTAATCATAAAGAAAATACTAAAAATTCAGAAATTCTACTATGCTGTAGACTCGATGCATGGAATAGCTAGTCTACGGTGGACCTAGCTCATGGAACAGTGTGCATGTGGCTGGCTGGCTGACTTGCAGCTAGGGCTAGCATGGCGGTGGCGTGGCAAGACACGGGTGCATTAGGGTTGAAGAGGCGGTTGAGTTGGCATTGTGACGTGGTGTGACACATGGCAGATGACATGATAGCTGATGTGGTAGGTGGAAGAGTTTGGGTGTTGATGTGGCATCTATGTGGTTTGACATGTGGCAGCCACGTTGGGTTAGGGCTAATACGAACACTGATGTGGCGATGCTGACTCGGCTGTTCTATGGTTTCGTGGCACAATACTTTTGACCGGTGGACCCTGTGTGTCAGTGTCATGGCTCACGGTGGACAAGGTTCATAGAGGACATGAACCGTTGCAGGACACAGGTGCAGGATGACGTTGGGGGTGCCGTCAACGCGACGCGGGGTTCGGGGTGGCGCTTCGGTGAACGAGGGGTCGCAACGGCGGTGCGAGCATCACGCGAAGTGGGACGGCGAGGTCAACCGGTGGCTGGATGGATGGGCTCAGCGGTGGACTTGCTGGTAGCGATGGTGACTTAGCGATTGGCGGCATACCGGCGAGGACGGTAGACTTCCTTAAGACATAAGGAACCTAAATAAAATATTTTTAGCAAATATTGATGTTTAATTTAATCATATTAAATACTTTTAATTAATAAAAATTCATTTTAAGGTTGAATTTAATCCAGAAAAATCCCAAATGGTGAATTTTAATTTTTAAAAGATTCAAATAAATCTCTGGGAAATAGGATGTTACAGCTACGCCCCCCACTTGCGCCACAGCCCACGCACGTCCCAACCGACCCGAGCCGACTTCGCCGAATTCCACCACATTGAAGCACCACCATCACACCACCAGCTCAACCCAGCCAACGCCTTAAGCTGACACCGCCCGGGGAGCTTTGGTGTTGTGGTCCAACTCACCATATCCTCAGGTCCACGACGCCACCCCCACTCTGGCCATCCTTGAGCCACATTGACCACCCAGGTAGCCTCCTCACCACACGTAGATACTCCCCTAAAGAAGGATTGAGCTCTGGTCCTGTAGCTTGGCGTAAGTACTTTTGTCCTATTCCACCACCACCTAGGCTCAACACCAGCCACTGTACCAGTCAAATTGGCTGGCAAAATTATGCCCAAAGGTGCGCGTGGACATGTATATTCCCTTTCCTCACTAGTGGTCAGCTTCCCTCTCACCAGTGGGAAGACGATGCACTATAGCCACGTAATTAGTTTAAAAGTTAAAGTAGATAATGCTAATGATCGCTACTAAATAAACTAATTTATCGCTGACTGGTGGGCCACCATCATTAGTTAGGGTTAATGTATCGTTGACATGTGGCCTCCATGGGTTAAAAATCTTTTTAAAATTAGTAAAGTTAATATGACCCACTGACATGTGGGCCCTATTTACTATTTGCACGGTAACTGGGCCCACATGACAGTCACATTAGGCTTTTCCAATTGTAAAATAATTGTAAAAAGAAATTAAAACCGTAGACCCCACCTATCATACACAGTAGCATTTTCAATAAGAAAATAAATAGAAATAAAATTAAAATCCCAGTGGGTCCCACCTATTAGAAAGAGAGATTCTCTATTCCCTTTTATTTTCTAAAATTAATTCAAATCCAAACTTTAAAAGAGCATAACTTATTCATTTTAAGTCTAAATTTGATGAAACAAATTTCTAAATTCATCTAAAATCAAGATCTACCCTACAGAACTAAAATTATGAATTTCAATGTTCAGTTGAATTTTAATTGTAATTTAATTCTATTTGGCTAATTTTTTAACCTAAATTTTATGTAATATTTAAATAGTGTACGTGGCCCAAGAAGAAGAAGAAGCTGAGGCAAACCAAGATCCATAA